>CM053622.1:763903036-763976645 GCA_028646595.1 Phalanger gymnotis
TGGCCGAACTGCAAACTTTTTTCGCTCTGTCCCCCACAGGTTTTCCCACTAACCTTCTCTGTTGTTTTTGGTGTTTGTGGGTTGAGAAGTCTGGTAACTGCCACAGCTCACTGATTCAGGGCTCTAGGGCTTGTTCTACATGGCTCCTGGTCTGGTTGGTCCTGTGGCTGCTGGCACTGGGCTCTGCTCCCCTCCACTCCATGCGCAATTGACCTCATCCAATGACCATCCAGGCTGTCCTGGGCTAGATCCCTGTTCCCCTCTGCTATTTTGTGGGTTCTAGAGTTCTAGAATTTGTTCAGAGCCATTTTTTATAGGTTTTTGGAGGGACTTGGCAGGATGCTCATGCAAGTCCCTGCTTTCCAGCCGCCATCTTGGCTCTGCCCCACTAAGCAATCATTTTTTAAAATTCCAAGTTCCAAATTCTCTGTCACTCCCACTCCTCCCTCCTCCTTGAAAAGGCAAGCAATTTGATATAGATTATATGTGCGAAGTCATACAAAACATATTTCCATAGCCATATTGCAAAAGAAAACACAGACAAAAAACCCCAAGAAAAATTTAAAAAAAGTTAAAAAAATATGCTTCAACAGGATGTCCTTCTCTGAGGAAGATAAATTCACATTTGGGTGTTTAAAGAGGAGGTTAGCTCATTCCTAAAGAAGTCATAAGAAAAGCTTCTTCCTTCTTTCTTGTCTTGTTGTGGATCCTCTTTAGTAAAGCTGCCTTCTAAAGCTGGAACTAGCCTTCACACTGTCAGCATTATTACTTCTAGGAGGCCACGGGACATTGAATGCTAGTAATTAGTTTCTAATAGGCAATTAAGGACTTTTGTCTATCTTCTCTCCTGAACCTGGGGAGAAAGGGAATGGGTGATTTTTTTCATGTCCTTGAAATGTTTCTGGTAGAATGGAGAGAAGCATTAGACTAGCATTTTGGGAATTTGGCTTCCACCTTGACTCTCCCTCTACATCGCCTTGGGAAGGTCACTTCTACATTTTGGGCCTTGGTTTCCTCATCTGTAAAATTATAGGGTTAGATGATATCATTGCTAGAGTTCTTCTGAGTTTTATCATCATATGTGTTGACATCCTGTGTTCTAGGCTCTCTTCTAGCTCTGGCATTCTATGTCCAAAGGTCTTTTGCATTTCCAACAATCCATATTTGAACATTCCTCCCATTTCTAACATTGTGCTTTTTAAGGCCTGTTCTAGCTCTACTAATTTTTCTTCTGAAGTTGCTCTCCGCTTTGACGCTCTTTGTTTTAAAGTCTCTTCCACCCCTAAAATTAATTACTTGCTTTGTTCTGGGTTTCATTCTATCTAGCACATCCTCTGTTAAAACACTCTGTGTTTGAAGGCTCTATTCTCGGTTGTAACATCCTGTATCCCAAGTATGTTCCAAGACCCCTTCAAGCTCTGACCTTCTAGGTTCTAAGCTCTAACATTATACATTTATAAGGACCCTTTTATTTAAGCTCTGAAGTACCCTTCCAGCCCTAACATTCTCTCTTTGAAATTTTCAGGTCCCTTCCTGATAATTCTATATTCTAACAAGAAGCTCTGACATTCTAAGTTCTTAACATTTTATGTTCTAACAGGAAGATCTGAGATTAAAATTCCAACATTCTATCATATTAGATCCCTCCAGTTCAAATAATCTAAGAATCAATGATTTTTGGAGATGACCAGGGGACTCTCTAGTGGTTATTTAAGGAGACAGGACAATGAGATTCATAATCCATTTCATTTCACCCCCTCAGAAGGCTAAGCACATCCATGGTTTGTGTTTAATTACTCCAGCAACTGTTTACGGCCTCCTTTATTCTCTGAGCAAACATTACCATTATAGGGAGTAATTTACTGATTCCAACCTTGGCTAAAAAGCATGTTAGCTTCTTTCTTCTTAAAGCTCCCCCTCTCCCACAGACAACATATCACTTCCGCTCTGCTCTGGTGTTGAACTCATCTTCTGTGGAGCCAGATCAAGGCAAGCAGGAAGAGAGCCAAAAAGCATCATGGGACTGTCCCAAATTCCCGGGGACTCAGAGAGCTGGTACCTGGCTCCTTTGAATTCCTTCTGATCTTTCTATAATTGTTACATATTTCATAATATAAATGAGGTCTAAGAAAGAAAGGATTAGGCCCATAGAACTATGGGATAAAACCCTGAAGCTACTGGTGAACCTAAAGAGCTTATAGTCTACTGACAGTATACATGGACACAGTATGTGGCGCAAGATCATTAAAGTAGGGAAAGATTATTAACACGTAGGGAGATTAGGAAAGGCTACCTATGGCAACTGAGATAAGCAGTGAGAGAAGCTAAGGATTGTAAGGGTCAGAGGTGATTAGGGAGTACCTTATGGTCATGTGGGACTGGCTATGCAAGGCAATGGAGTTAGGAAACAAGATGTCAGGTTTAGGGAAGCGTAGGTATTTTGTTGGCTAAAACTTAAAAAAAAATTTAAATAAAAAAGTCCCCTTCTTTCTCCTTAGCTTCCTGCACCATTGCCCACAATTCCAGAAAGAAAAATGAAGCCTTTGTTACAAGCATGCACAATCAAGCGAAACAAATACCTGTATTACCCACGTCCAAAAACCACCTTAACCCAATCTAGACTCCGAGTTCATCATCTCTTGTATTGTGAGACCTCTGGAATCACAACCAGTCATCATCTTGATCAGGTTTTCAGTTGTCTGTCTTTACAATAGTTTTTTCATCACAGAAATTTGTCTCTTGGTTCTGCTTACCTCTCTCTGCATCAGCTCATAAAGTCTTCTCAGGTTTTTCTGAAACCGCCCCCTTCATCATTTCTTATAGCACAATAGTATTCCATTGCTTTCATATGTGATGACTGATGAGCACACCCTCAATTTCTAATTCTTTGCCCATGCAGAAAAAGAGCTATTCCAACATTCTTATACACATGGATTCTCTTTCTCTCTCCTTGATCACCTTGGGGTATAGACCCAGTAGTGATATCACTGGGCCAAAAGACGTGCAGTTTAATAAGCCCCTTGGTCATAGTTCTAAACTGTTTTCCAAAATAACTATAGCAGTTCACAGTTCCACCAACAAGGTACTGGTTTTCTCGCAGCATCCACAACCTTTCTATGCTCCGTCTTATTCTCCCCTCTCCCTCTTGTCACCTTGTTGAATATAATGTAGTTTTGTCATTAGCTCTGGGAATGTATTTCCCCTCCTTTGATCAGTTCAGATGAGAACAAGGTTCAAGGGTGGACCACTCTCTGCCTTGCCCCCTCCCCCTCAGCACTTTCTCCTTGACTGTACTGTACAGACCTTCACTTGTGCATCCCAACTGTGTGAGATGATTTTCTTCATCCTTTCTCTGTCTTTCCCCCCAAAATATTCTTCATCCTCTTCTCCTCGATTCTTTTTTTAAGTGGTGCAGTAAATAGAGAGCAGGCCTAAAGTCAGGAAGACCCAAGTTCAAATCTGCCCTCAGACACTTCCTAGCACCTATCTCCCAGGGGTCCTTGTGATAATCAAATGAGATAATTATTGTAAAACTCTTAGCACAGTGCCTGGCACATAGGAAGCACTATACGAACTATTATTGTTGTTGTTAAGATCACCAGGGGCAGCTAGGTGGTTAAGTGGATGGAGCACTGGCCCTGAAGACAGGAGAACCTGAATTCAAATCCAGCCTCAGACACTTGACACTTACTATCTGTGTGACCCTGGGCAAGTCACTTAACCCCAATTGCCTCACAATGGCACCCCCACCCCAATACAAGCAAACAAAAACAAAAAAGATTACCAAAATTCTCAGAACCATTCCTGAGGCACAATCTAATTAGACTCACTTTATGACCCCTGATGTTGATAGAGCTCTGAGGGGATGCATGTATTATCTACCTACATTAAAATGTGAACAGTTCATCCTCCTATAGTCCTCTATAAATGCTCACTCATGTTTACTTTTCTAATGTTTCTTTTGATTCCTAGTTGTGTTTTTGAAAGTTTCCATGTAGCTCTGATCTTTTCATAGGGAATACACAGAAGCCTTTTATTTCATTAAAGATCCATTTCCCACCCTATAGGATTATAATCAGTTTTGCTGTGTAAGTTATTCTTTGCTATATGCTTATATCTTTTCCAAGCCCTTTTACTCCTTTGTGGTGGCTGCTAAATTGTGTATGTGTGACCCTGACTGTGGCTCCTTGGTATTGAATACTTTCTTTCTATATGTTTGTACCATTTTTTTTCCTTTGACTCAGAAGCTCTGGATTTTGGCAATAAGATTCCTGCAAATTTTCATTTTGTCATTTCTTTCAGGAGAGGATTTGTGCATTTTTCTATTTCTTCTTTTCCCTCTGGTTTTAAGAGATATGGACAGCAGTCTTTTAAGATTTTGCCAAATATAATGCCTAGTTTCTCTCTCTCTCTCTCTCTCTCTCTCTCTCTCTGTGTCATGGCTTTGGCTTTCAAGTAGTCCAATGATTCTTCAATATTTTCTCCTTGATCTGTTTCTAGGTCAACTGTTTTTGCTATAAGATGCCTTATATTTTATTATTTTTTCAGTCATTTGACTTTGTTTTAATATTTCTTGTTCTATCATGTGGTTGTTAATTTCTATTTAGTCCCTTCTCATTTTCTGGGAGTTTGTTGTTAGGTAAGGTTTTGTACCTCTTATGCCAAGTTGCTAATTCCCTTTTTATTTTTTCTTCCACAGCTCTTCTCTTCCATTTCTCTTTTAGTGCTTCCATTTAGTTTATATAAAAATATTTTAACTTTTTAAAAAAACATTACTTCTCTTTCAAGAATTCTAGTTGAACTTGTGCCCAAGTTGTGATTGTATTTGAGGCTTTGCTTGTAGAGGTTTTAAAGTCATTCTTTTCTTCTGGTTTTGTGTCTTGAGCATCCCTGACCCCATAATAGCTCTTTATATAGTGTGATTTTCTTTTTTTTTTTTTTTGCTCATTCTTCCAGGCTACTTCCTGACTGGAATTTATGTAGGGACAGATTCTCTGCATTTTTGGAGAAAATATCTAGGCTGGCCTTGCTGCTACTTTTTTTTTTCCTCAGGACTAGTGAGTGTTCTGTTATTCCAGGGTCTCAGAAGTTCAGGTGGCAGACCTGAAAGCTTTCAGTATTCCTCTGATCTCTGAAAGTTCCTGATCTGGGTTTGAGTTTGAGCCACACTTCTGTAGGCTTGTCCCTGGTTGAAGTTCTATTAGACTGCTGCTGGATTCAGCCATTATTAACCAACTGGAAAATTCTGGTTCAGAATGACAAAACTACAGCATTCCCTTTTTTCTAGGATTCCTGCCTTGGTTATACCACTGTAGGTTTTGTATTGGGCTAGAGACTGGAACTGAGACCCAGATCCACTCCTAGGATCAGAGCCACACAGCTGAGGCTTACTTCTGAACTTACTTTTTGCTCAGCATTCAGACTAATGCCTGAGACTGCTCCTTACTCTGTACCACATCTTCTAGGTGCAGATTTTCTTCTCAGTCCATCCTGGACCTATGACCTAGAACTAGGTACTGAGTGACAGAGCTGACAATAGGCAACTATTCCTACATGTTGCATGGGGTATGGCCCCTTGGTGCTGGATCTGGGACCTCTTCTCACCCTGATTCACGGCCTCTCTTTGTGCTGGAATGTTACACAGTACATGGGGTCCACTCCTGGACAAATGTGGTCCCCATTATATATCTCCTTTTGTCAACTTATGCTGGAAAAATGACTCCCTTATTTTTTTTCTTGGATCTTCCTATCAGGATTTGGTTTAATGTATTTTCTAGATCTATAAGGAAGAAAGCTTGGCATATTTCTTCCTGATCTTCCATCATCTTGGCTTTGCCTCCTTTTGGCAATACCTTATGTGTGCTTCGGTGAGTAGCGGTAGGCTAGACCCTATGGTGGAGTTTCTAATTTAATCTCCTCTAAAGTTATTTCCCATTTGCTCTCTCTCCTATGTACTTGGCTCCTCCATTAGAATGTCAGCTCTTTGAGGGAAGGGACTGGTTTTGCTTTTTCTTTATTTGAGAACTCGCTGGCTTCTTTGGATTTGTAGCTCATAGGACAAGCACCTCCTTCTTAACCTTGAGAGAGATTTGGGTCTTTTTGAGCTGGAGGGCAGAAATAGAATCATGGCCTTGAGTCCTTAAAAAGACATACACATTCTGCAAGAGACGGAGACTAAGACGAAGAAGAGAGTCCCCAAGATCTGACCAAGAAAGTCACAGGGGCAAGAAAAGAAAGGATCAAGGTAAACAAATAGGATTGAGCTGCAGCAGAGAAAGGAGAGGTTGAAGAGGGCCATCAGTCCTTTGGGGAAGCTTTAAGTAGTCCCTCAGGCTGAAGATACTGGCCATGCCCACTTGTCCCAGGGTTGAAGGACATTCCAGCGAATGACATATTCTTCCTTCAACCTCTCCTCCTAGTTTCTGGCCATTAACAGACTGTGACATTCTCTTCATTTCTTTACCTTAATTTTCTCTTGACCTGAAATTTTGAATCAACCATAAAGAGGTCAGAGGTCGTTGCTGTTGTTGTTCAGTCGTATCTGACTCTTCATGGCCCCATTTGGGGTTTTCTTGGCAGAGATACTGGAGCGGTTTGTCGTTTCCTTCTCCAGCTCATTTTACATATGAAGAAACTGAGGCAAACAGGGTGAAGTGACATGCCCAGGGTCACAGAGCCAGTAAGTGTCTGAGGCTGGACTTGGATTTAGGTCATCCTGCCTCCGGGCCATGAGCTCTATCCACTGTACCACCCAGCTGCCTGTGAATTAGTTAGAGATAAAGATAAATTCAAATCTGGGTCCAGAGTCAAACCTCTGCACAAATGTTAGGAATTTTCCTAACTGGCAACTCTTAGATGTTACGATTGTACTCCTAACTTTTTGTTTAATATAAACTTTACAAAGCAGCAGAGGATAGGATCATGTTGACCTGAGGGATAATTATATTGCCTCCAGGTCTAAAAATGGGTTATGGGAAAAAGATGTAGCTGAATAAATCCCCAGAGACAAAGGAAGCCAGGGAGGAGAAAGCAAAAGCAAACAGCAGCAGGCCAGTTGCACCCTCTACAAAGATACTCATCACCATTAGGGTTATAATCATATCCCCAATACTTAGCACAGGGCCTGGCATATAGTAAGTGCTTAATAAATGCTTATTGATCAATAATCCAGAAGTAATAGGGAAACATTGAAGGTCCTTTAGAAGGAGAGGGTCATACTCAGATTTGTGCTTTTGGAAGATGATTCTGGCCACTCAGAGGTTCAGTGGAAAGAAGAGTGATTTTGGAGACAGTTGGCTTTGGGTTCAAATCCTAGTCATTTTATTTACTACTTGTAGGAGCTTGGCCAAGTAATTTTTTACCTCTTTGGGCCTCAGTTTCATCATCTGTAACATAAGGGTTTTTGTCCTTTCAGGTTCTTTCTAGTCTTAGGAAAAATAACAAACAGGCCCAGATTAAATTCATTATATAGAAATGTCAGCTCTTGCCGTCTCATATAGACCCTTTAAGTTAGAGGAGAGCAAGCCTACTCATGCCCAAGGCAGATCCCTGGATTTGGCTTAGTTTTCTAAATTGGTTTTCCCAAGAATGAGGGTAAAGAAGGCACTATGAATTAGAATCAAGAGCCCAGTCCCTGGACTGGAATTTAGGAGATCTGAGTTCAAGTTCAGCTGTGTCCTTTACATTGCTATATGACCTTGGGGAAGTTAGGTTTCTCTGAACCCCCAATCTCCTCTGCTCAAAGGCTCATCATCCCTGCTGCCCCTCCCACAAGGTTGGCTTTGAGCATCAGAAGAGTTTTGGATGTGAAAGCCCTTTGGAAAAGTTAAAAGCCCTATTGAAATGAAAGATTTTTTTAATATAAAGCAGAGGTCTGAGAGAATCAACAAACTACTTTATAACCTTCCCTATTACTAGTTAACCAGTTAAAGAGAGAGCTATGGATTTTTCTGTTTGTGATGCTCATGATATCGAAGAGCTTTGCCTTCCTGTCAATAATGACTTGAAAGTCACTAAAGCCGAGATAATCCAGGACACCTGGACTTGATTGTAGCCAAAAGTCCAGAGAAGGAAAACAGAGTGAACCAAAAATAGACCATAGTCATCTCAGGCAGCCAGGGAGAGAGTGCTAGCTCATTAGGGAGGGGCCGTGTTGAAGGTGAAGAAAACACAAGGGACACAGGAGTTAGAGCTCCCGACCCGTCCGTAAGTCTGCAAATGACCTTGACTATGTCCTTTCCCCTCTCCGAGTCCTTGCTGCCCCATTTAGAAAAGGAGAGATTTAGATTAGATCACCCCGAATGTCTTTTAGTATTCTGACACTGTGTGATGTCAGGACTCCAAGACTCTATAATGCTAAGAGCCGTAGGCATAAAGGTAGAGTGGACAGAAGGCTAACCCAGGAAGCAGAAAGCCCCGGATTCACACTGACTGTGTGACCATGGGCAGGTTACTTACTTCTTACTGCCCCAGACAACTCCCTTTGTCTTCAAAGGGATGGGCCTATGGTGGGAGTGCTGAGGACTTCTGAGAACTGTGTGATTCTTGCACTTGAAATCACATGAAATTGTATGTGTCTCCTCCAAACTATATGGAAGTGATACTTACAATTACATGGGGTGCCTGAATCTCCTAATTCACCCAGAGGATGCTCTGGTTCTTCGTGGCAATGAGTAATAACCGGTCAATTAATCAATAAATATTCATTGTATACCTACTATGTGCCAGGCACTGTGCTAATAATGTGTCCAGAGGCCCCCCTCAAAAAAAAAAGAAAGAACATTTGGAGAGTTGCTTAAGACTGGAGGTGAACTTCTATTTGCATTGATGGATTCTATTTGCATCAGTTAGTTTCCAGGACCCTACAGTTCGATTCTAGGATTCTGATTCTATGCGGCCACTTTCAAAGAAGAAGTTTTCCAACAAGCAGAGCTACCCAAGGAGGGAATGGATTTTACTTGGAGCTAATGAGTCCTCTGCACTAGAGGTCTTCAGATGGACACTAGATGAGCATGTGTCAGGGAATCAATAGGGAGGATTCACATTGTAGACAGGTTCTGGGTTAGGTGGCCCCTGAGGTCTGGCCCAGCTCTCGTAGTCTATGATTTCACGAATGGAAATGATCCTGGGCAGATGCTTTCTTGAAGACAATAGCCTGCTACCATGGGGAAAGGACGGAATAAGTCCTATTATTTTTGTATCTATCTTCACATTTAACTATGTGGATTTTAATGTAGCAGGTGCTTAATTGAATGGAATGGAATCAAATTCAGTGAATCAATCACTTAAGTCAATCAACAAACATTGATTCTCAAGTTCTCCCAGATCTTTACTTTGCTGAACTGCTATAGCCCACCTGTCCCTAGTAGCATCGATCTTGCTTTGCTTCTGCTAGGGGCGGGCCTGACTACGGCCCACTCCTTGCTTGTTCAGGGTTGATGTTGGGATGAAATGAGACTCTCTGTTACTGAACAGTTGACAAAAGGAGGTTTATTCAGCGTTAGCATGGAAAAGCTATTTAACAAAGATACAACAGCACTGAGTTCAGGAAGATTCAGCTCTCCTCCCTTCCATCTTGTTTCCATGTGCGAATGTGTCTAGACATCTTGGGACATCTACCATGCCAGCATGATGGAGGTGGCCTTTTTATATCCTTAGATGACAAGGAAGACAGGTCAATATGGTCAGAGGTTACAAAGAAAGCTATATTGAAGAATTCAGAGCTTGAACCTTGCCCCATCAAGTCCCCATTTTATTACCTTTCAGGGAAAATCTAGCTTGACTTGTGTATGTCTGTGTGTGTATGCGGGGGAGGGGAGGGTGTACATGGGTGTTTGTGTGAGTACATGGGGAAGGGGTCCTCAACATGTATTGGTCCTATGACAACCCTCTAATGCTCTTTGAGTTTGTCCTGGGCCTTCCTTTGGGAAAAAGAGCAACCATTACTTCTGACATTTGTCCATTAGTCTTGGCCAACTAGGTCCAGTGGCTACCTGGTTAGTTGTGTCACAAGTCATGTTTCTGGTATGTAGGAAGCACTTAATATTGTCAAATATATGGGTGAATTGATATGGGTCTGTCATGAGGGAGTGACCATGATTCAGTTACTAGGAGCTTTCCAACTGCCCTTGAGAGACTGGCCCACCCTCCAAGCACACACATAATGGGAAATAATATGCTGAAACAGATGGAGAATTCTAGGTCTTAGGTTCTGGGGTCACCTTGGCCACTGATTCACTGTGTGACCATGGACGAGTGCAATTCAGTGCAATAAACATTCTTTATTCAGCTATTGCATGTAGGACAGCCAGCACTGTGGGAGAGGTTAATAAGAATAGAATCTGATCATGACCCAACAAGAGATAGAGAGCATTACAAAATACAAAATGCAAAATGGATAATTTTGATTATGTTAAATTGAAAAGTTTTTGTACAAACAAAGCAATGCAACAAAGATTGTGTTGGAAGCAGAAAATTGGGAGAAAATCTTTATGATTAGTGTCTCTGATAAAGCCTTCATCTCTAAAATATATAGGGAACTGAGCCAAATTTATCAGAATACAAGTCATTCTCCAATTGAGAAATGGTCAAAGGATATGAACAGGCAATTTTCCGAGGAAGAAATTAAAGCTATCTATAGGCATATGAAAAAATGCTTTAAATCACTATTGATTAGAGAAATACAAATCAAAACAACTCTTAGGTACCACAACTCTCCTGTCAGATTGGCTAATGTGACAAAACAGGAAAATGATAAATGTTAGAGAGGATGTGGGAAAATTGGAACATTGTTACATTGTTGGTAGAGTCGTGAACAGATCCAGCCATTCTGGAGAGCAATTTGGAACTATGCCCAAAGGGCTATGAAATGTGCATACCCTTTGACCCAGCAATACCACTCCTAGGGCTATATCCCAAAGAGATCACACAAGTGGGAAAGAGACCTGTACATACAAAAATATTTACAACAACTCTTTTTGTGGTGGCAAAGAATTGGAAATCAAGGGGATGTCCGTCAATTGGGGAATGGCTAAGCAAGTTGTGGTATATGAATGTAATGGAATACTATTGTGCTGTAAGAAATAGGGAAGATACAGACTTCATAATACCCTGGAAAGACCTACATGATATGCTGAGTGAGAGGAGCAGAACCGGTAGAACATTGTATACAACCACTGATTCTGTGATGACTAACTTTGATAGACTTGGCTCTTCTCAGCAATACAAGATTCAAAGACAGCCCCAAAGTTCTTCTGATGGAAACAGTTATCTACATCCAGAGAAAGAACTATGGAGTATGAATGTGGATTGAAGGAAACCATCTGCTCTTTCTTTTTGTTTTTCTGTATCTATTGTTTTAGTTTTGTTTATTCTTTCTCATAATTCACTCCATTGATCATGGTTTTTCTTTATGACTGGACTATTGTGTAAATATGTTTAATGTGAAGGTATATGTAGAACATGTATAGGATTCCATGCTGTCGTGGGGGGAGGCGAGAGGAGAGGGAGGAAAAGAAAATTTGGAACTCAAAAACATGTGGAACTGAGTGTTGTAAACTAAAAATAAAAAAAAAAAATTAGAATAGAATCTATTCCCTGCTTTCAAGGACCTCATAATCTAGTTGGGAAGGTGACAGCCATGTGACTTTAGGCAAACTTCTTCATCTCCTTGGCCCTCAGTTGGAGTCAGTTAGTCAATAATTTATTAAGTGCTCACTTCATGCCAGGCACTATGCTAAACCCTGGGAATAAATAAAAGTAAAAAGGGAGGTGGACCCTGCGCTCAAGGAGCTTATATTGTAAGGGGCAAGAAAACATAGAAAAGGGAAAGAGGTGGGGAGAGAGCATAGCCCAGTGCAGGGGGCATGGTGGGCATGGTGGAGTATAGCCTCGAGAAGAATGAGGTGTGGCCTCCTTAAAAGGAGCCCCTGGGAAGAGCCATTCCATCAGAGGGAGAGGCCAAGGAGACAGAAGATATTGCCAATACTTTAATTCCAAGTCTGGGGTGAGCCTCCAGGATTAATAGGAGCATGATAGAGGAAGTCTAGAGTATGACTGTAAGTGGAATCTGCCTCTGCATATTGATTTAGAAAACTTTAAATTAACATCATTTATGTTTTATTGTGTTTTTATTCATTTTGTTAAACATTCTCTATATTTTTAATCTGCTTCTTGGCCCACTCTGTAGTTTTCGGAGGCTTCCCAAAGCAGAGAGATTGACACCTTGGGTTGGTAAGCAAAATGGGCTCTTAGCTTGAAGAGTTTGGCTTTCATTTCCTTTGAGTAATTCAGTGTATTTCATTGAGTCTTACTAAGTGCTAAGGTCCAGGCACTAACCCCTATTAGGTGTTAACCTAACCTATGTGGAGGTGAACC
Source organism: Phalanger gymnotis (assembly GCA_028646595.1). Classification (NCBI taxonomy): domain Eukaryota; kingdom Metazoa; phylum Chordata; class Mammalia; order Diprotodontia; family Phalangeridae; genus Phalanger; species Phalanger gymnotis. The sequence goes on from CM053622.1 coordinate 763,915,412, forward strand.
TCCCAGGGTCCTAAGGGGAGGGGCTAACTCAAGAGCCAATCATAGCAGCCTAAGTTCTGGTCATTCAGATGATGTCTGATGATGTCTGAAGCCCTATAAGAAGAGACGACAGAGTCATTTGTGCTGGACTCTCACTCGTGATGGTGCTGATGCAGAGACTCCAGGCAGCTGTAGCTAAGGGCTCTCCAGCTCGAAAACCCGAATGCTGAGACTTTGCTGAACTCTGGTGACTATGTATTGGGATTTGAATCAGACAAGTTCTGTCTGTTGATGTTTGTACTTTGTTTGTATTTTGTTCTGAAGTTCAGGGTGCTGGCTTTTTCCCCTGAACTAAGTGAATGATATTTGTATGCTGAATTAAAGTAAGCTTGTCAACCCCTTCATGTAGCTTTCCTTAGTTAAGCAGATCAAAAGAACCTGTGCTTTTGCAGCGTGCTGGTAGCATTCTTGTTGTTGGGCTTATGTTGGTCTTTCACCCCCACAACAGCTGCTAGACAGATTGTTGAAACACACCTCTGGGCTACAGGATCTCTGAGATTACTTCCAGCTCTGAGAACCTCTGGTCTGAAGTGTTTGGTAGATTCCTATGTATATGCACATTGTTTTCCCTGTTAGAAGGTAAGTTTCTCCAGGGCAGGAACTATTTCATTTTTATCTTTGTATCTCAAGTGCACACCATATAGCAGGCATTTCATAAATGCTTCTTTGATTCATAGATTGAGTGAGGCCCCTACTAACATTAACATTTTATGGCCTAAGGGAGGTTCTAACTCTAACGTTCTGTGTCCTAAGAGCCCTCCCAGCTCTGACATCCTGTGCTCTAAGGCTCCTCCTAGATCTAAGATTCTAGTTTCTAAGGGCCCTCCCAGCTCTGACATTCCATATTCTAAGGTCTCTCCTAGCTCTCACATTCTGTGCTGGAAGAACCTTCCAGCTCTGACGTCCTATCTTCTAAGGGCCCTCCTAGCTCTGACATTCTATATTTTAAGACTCCTTCCAACTCTGATATTATGTTTCTAGGTCCCTTCTAGATCTGGAAACCTGTGTTCTAAAATCTCTTCCAGCTTGAGCAGTTTATGTTCTAAAATCCACTCTGGCATTCTGGATTCTAACACTCTTTGTTTTCAGACCTTAATCGAGTGGCTGGAGACACTTGTTCTGATCGCTCCTGTTGCCAAATCTCTTTCACTTTGTTGGGCATGAGGATGGTATCATTCAGGCCTCAAGAGAGGCTGGAAATCACAACTTGGTGTGAATGGGGGTTGTGTTGGACAGAATCCTAGACCAGCAGACCCACACGCAGAATCTGTACTCAAAGGATATTTTAAATAGAGCAAAGCAGACTGATAAACGAGAGTAGTCAAACTCACTTTTCTTTTTCTCTTCTTTTTCCCCCCTCAACACCCTTGAAAAGCATCATGGCCTAAGGCTATTTCTGGGCTGGGAAAGTTAAATGTATTATTTGGTCCAAACTCCAGACAGTTTGGTATTAGTACACTGAATGCACGCTGTTACAAATAACTATTTGGCTCTTTGACTGGCACCCAAGAACCTCCAAAACTTGGCCTCAACCTACTTTTCCATCCTCTTTCCACACTATTTTCCCTCCCCCTTATATATTCAGTCCCATTTCCTTTCCCCTCTTACTTCCCCTCCAACCCATCCCCCTCCATCCACTAAATTCAGCATATGCATTTTATTGACATCCCATATTCTCTGCTGGTCCAAATCCTACCCATCGTTCAAAGGGCAGCTCAAGACTGTGACCTCAGAGAATTTGGAACTCAAAGTTTTAAAAACAAATGTTGAAAATTGTTTGTACATGCAACTGGGAAATAACATATACAGGCAATATACAGGCAAAAATCTCTACAGGTATGGAAATCTATCTTTCCCTACAAGAAAGTAAGGGGGAAGGGGATAAGAGTATGTGTATGTGGGTGATAGAAGGGAGGGTAGACTGGGGGAAGGGGTAATCAGAATGCATGCCATCTTGGGGTGCTGGGGAGAGATGGGGAAAAAATTTGGAACTCAAAATCTTGTGGAATGAATTTTGAAAACTAAAAATAAATTAATTATAAAAATAAGAATAATAAGGAAAAAAGACACATCTCTTCCATGTTGCTTTCTATGAATCAGTCCCTCAGCCTACAGGCATCTCTCCCTCCTCTGAGCTCCTATAGTATTTTCTATCTGCACCTCTTACTGGGTAGTGCATATACATTGCGAGGTAATGTTAGTTCTTAAATTAATTTTTTTTTATCAATCAACAAACACTTATTAAGCATCTACAGCTAGGCTGCAATTTGTGTGAACAGCAAATCCCATGATATGGCCTCATAATTTTAATTTGCACTCCAGATTATCATTGGACTGAAACCAATCACCATATTTTATATAATTATAACATCAAATAGGGCAAGAATCATGGGATTCATTATTCGCACTGATCAGGACCTTGTTGTACTACGTGCCAGGTGGTGTCTTATGTATTAGGGATACATAGACAAAACTGATATAGACCTTGCCCTCATGTGGCTTACACTCAAACAATGGAAACATGTACATAAATAAGTATTCACATGATAAATATGAGGTAATATTTTGAGCAAAGCACCAAAGGCTGGAGCAATTAGGAAAGGCTTCCTATAGAAAGTAATACTTTAGATGAATTTTAAAGCAAGCTAGGGATTCTAAGATAAAAGGACAAGGGAGGAGGGAATAAGGGATAGCTTGTGCAAAAACTGAGATAGGAAACACAGGGAATGTCATGTCAATAAAAAAATAGTCAGTAAATATTTATTAAGTACCTACTATGTACCAGGCACTGTCTTAAGTTCTGGGAACATAGAAACCAAAAAGAAAGATCATCTCTGCCTTCAAGGAGCTTACAGTCTAAGGTGGGGGGGAGACAACACATAAAAGAAAACTGAAAAAAGTGTATATGTTTGTGTGTGTGTGTGTGTGTGTGTGTGTGTGTGTGTGTGTGTGTGTGTGTGTGTGTGAACCAAGGTACCTGGTGCATGGACCTAGTGGAGAAGCAAAAGAAGACCAAATTGAGTACAGATTAGTGGGAAATGAGATTTCTGAGGAAACATCATTCCTATTCCCCTCCTTAAATGTTCAGACATGTCCAATTCTTCATGACCCCGTCTGGGGTTTTCTTGGCAAATACTGGAGTGGTTTGCCATTTCCTTCTTCAAGTCATTTTATAAATGAGAAAACTGAGGCAAAAAGAGTAAAATGACTTGCCCAGGGTCACACAGCTAGTAAGTGTCTGAGACTAGATTTGAACTTAGGAAGATGAATCCTCCTGACTCCAGGCCCAGTACTCTATCCACTGCTCCACCTAGCTTCTTCCTTAAATGGGGGAGATTAAAAGGGTATTTCCCAATAATGAACTGGGGCATGGTGGAGAAAAAGCAAGATCTGTTTAATTAGATCACAGGGACCATGAGGAGAAACAATGTGCAATAAACTGGAAAGGTATGTTGGAGCCATGTTGTGAAGGACTTTAAATATGAAACAGAAGGGTTTATATTCAATCCCAGAGGGAGTATGGAGGTGGTATTGGGTAAGGGAGTGACATGGTTACACCAGAGCTTTGCAAAAATCATTTTGACAATTGTATGGTGGCTGGATTGAAAAGGGGAGGGACCAGTGTCAGGTAAGCCAACTACAAAGCTATTGAAATAATGTAGATGAGGGATGGTGAGAATCTGAACTACAGTGGTGCTTATGTGAGTGGATAGAAAGGGCAAGAATGGAGAGATGGAATGTTGTGTGTGAGAAACTAGACAGTGCTTTGAACTTTTTGTGTCCCTTTTACTATTAAAGGTAAACACGTCGATGGGGGCTCATGAGCTAAGGTTTTAGTAGGTACAGATGCACAGTCCTTGGAACCTGGGGAAGAAATTCCCCTGATTGACTTGCCCTGGGAGTTGGGGGACTGCCTCTAGGAGTTATACATTCATTATCTCATTAGAGTCTGACAACAACCCTATCTGATAGGCAGGTAGATGAACAAACCTAGACTCAAGAGACATTCAATGTCTTGCCTAGAATTCTGTGGCTAGTGAGTGTTAGAGTCAGGATTCTAACCCCTCCAAGGTTTTCCTGACTCCAAGATGAGGTCACACTTCGTAGGTTACACTGCTTTTCAGAATGTTCAAACTGGTAATATAGAAAAATAGAATATCCATGTCCTGTCTTCTAAGCTAGGCTCTGTGCCCAGGGGTTAATGGTGCCAAGGACAAGACCTGATGGACAGGAGAAGCCTGGTAAATGTTTGCTTATTGATTAATTGATGACTTTAAGTCACAAATAATAGCCTTCCTATTACCTGCCTCATCTGGAAAAAACTCACTCCAATACCTTTGTCTGGAGCCAAAGGGACATTTCTTTTCTTCTTGACTGTGACTTTTTTTAAAGTCTCCTAAAGCCTGACAAAGCTGATGGAGAGAATAGCACACAGGTAATATTCACTGCTAACAATTCTTTCCATTCTATGGACATTGAACTTTAAATCTTCAGTCAGGGATGAGTTTTTTCCGCTTTCCTGGAACAGCCAGAATAGCTTGTGATGACAGCGCTAATTGCAGTGAAGTCAAAGCCAAGCGGGAGGAAGGAAAATCCTGTCTTTGAGGCATCAGGCTGGGCCACCTGTGGGTTTAATTGGCATGAAATGAGAGAAACTGGTTTATAGCATGAGTTAGTGGATTGAGAGCACAGTTGGGAGCCTGGAGTCTTGGGTTCCAGCATGGGGCAAGAACATAACTAGGGCAGGGTGACCGTGACTTTTCTCCAGAACGCCAAAATTCAGGAGGCGCCACTATTTACATAAAGGGCAGCTCAGTGACTCAGTGGATAGAGCGCCAGGCCTGGCATCAAGAAAACTTGAGTTCAAATCTGGTCTCAGACACTTATTAGCTGCGTGACCTTGGGAGAGTCACTTAACTCTGTTTGCCTCAGTTTCCTCATATGTAAAATGAACTGGACAAGGAAATGGCAAACAATTCCAGTATCTTTGCCCAAGAAAACCTCAAATGAGGTCACAAAGAGTTGGCCACGACTGAAAACAACAAAAGTGGCATAGAAACAATTGTGCCTAGCACCTGGTTAGCAAGAATATGTTAGTTAAGATAGGATGCCCGAGGAACTTTGTCCCCTCATTGAACACACCCCAGGTGAGCACCTTCCCCACACAGCTGTTCCTCACCTCCCAGCAATAAAAAGCCTACCCAGCAGAGACCTCATAACGTCTCAGTGTCTCTCCTCTGATTGCATAGACTTCACACCACTGCATGCCCAGAAGCAAAAACTGTTGGTTATAATTCTAGTTGGGACCTTCTCCTGACTCGCCGTGTGAGCTTGGGTAAATTATTTCCCTTTGCTGTGCTATCAATATCCATTTTTAAAGCAGAGGAGAGACAGTGGGATGTGTCCTTCCCCTTCCAGCCTCCCAATCGCCCCCTACCACTATGGTGTGGAAGGAGTGAGCCCCCTTGGCATTGGGTGGCCAGCTCAGCACCTGGGAATGTTCTCACCAGAAGGAAGAGGTTGGAGCCTTGACATTCAGCAGCAGGGCTACTCAGACATGGGCTGAAATCTCAGCTCTGCCACCTAATACCTGAGCAACCTTGGGCTTGTTATATTCCTTTCCTAGGCTTCAGTTCCCCCACCTTTAAAAATGAAAAGACAGGAATTAGATCATCTCTTAGGTTTCTCTTTCAGCTCTAAGTATCAGCATTCTCTCCCTTCTTAAGAATACTTTCTTGTTAAAAGGCATATTGGGAAAATGAAATAGCAAAGCAAAAATAATGACAATCTAATGGTGGAATCTTAGGTACCATGAGGATAAGTGGGTGGAAGAGCTGTTTTTGGACCAGAAAAGCTTTCTCAGGCTTTCTGATATCTTAGCTCATAGATGGTTGTATTCTATACCTGTGACTAAAGGTCAGTCCTAAAATGATCCTAAAACACAGAACAATAATCTCTATAGAAGAGGGGTGGGGTATCATCACATTTCAGAAACATTCTAGAATGTACAAGGGAGCCACCCCACCCATGCTGGGGAGGGAAGGCTGCTGGTGGCAAGGCTACTTAGTGTTGTTGAGTGCCTCTAGGGGGCTGAGCCATTAATAAGGATTCCTTTCAATGTGGAAGGGAAGAGGCAAAATAACATTATTAGGAACTTTAACAGACAACTCACCAGGTGATAGCAAAGGGTCCTGAATAATTGTCATGGAGGGCCCAGGAGGACCTCTGTTCTGGTAAACTGATGTGATGCAGCCAGAATTGGTCTTGTGGCTCACACACAAGGCCCCATTTATATGAACAGATTCCCCACCCCTAGAGTCAAGTCCTGAGGTCTGACTAGGGCCCCCCCTATTGCATGGGGATCTCTAACCATATGTGCTATCCCTGGCTCTGGCATCTCAATTAAACCGAGGTGGAGATAGGCAAATTCAAACACCACCTGGAATGGGGATCACTCTCCAGAGCACTGAGTGTGCACCATGATTCTGGGCAGGTTCTGGAATGGGCAAGCCCTATGCTCAGCCTGGATCAAGTGAGTACAGAAGAAGCCTGGGATCCGCTTGATCTCTTGATCTTGGTTCTGTCTGTGACTCCTTGTGTGGACAGAGTACTGGACCTGGTCATTGTAGGATCATGGAGTTAGAGCAAGAAGGAAATTCAGAGGATATGGAGTTTAGCCTGCTCATTTCTTAGAAGAGGAAATGGAAGCACAGACAAGTTAAGTTGCCCAGAGTCATAAAGCTAATACAAGTCTGAGATAGGGTTTGAATTCAGGTCTTCCTTACTCCAAGGGGGCAGTCGGATGGCACAGTAGATAAAGCGCTGGGCCTGGAGTCAGGAAGATTTATCTTCCTGAGTTCAGTTCTGGCCTCAGACGCTTACTAGCTGTAGGACCCTTGACAAATCACTTTATCCTGTTTGCCTCAGTTTCCTCATCTTTAAAATCAGCTGGAGAAGGAAATGGCAAACCACTCCTGTATCTCTGCCAAGAAAACTCCAAAAGGAGTCCACAAAGAGTCAGACATGACAAACAACTGAATATGTATATATATGTATATATATACATATATATGTACATATGTGTGTGTATACATATGTACATATGTATATGTATATATACACACACATGTCCTCACTCTAATTATTCCAGGCATCCACCTACTACATCACCTAGCTTCCAGGAAGACCTCAGTTCCAAGCCCTCTTCTGACACTTTCTAGGTGGGTGGCTATAGGCAAATCATTTAATTTCTCTGAGTCTTTCTTTTTACATGTCTGTTGACCTGCTATGGTGAGAACCAATTAAGGTCCCAATTTCTTCCCAAGGCCCATGCAAAATTTTGCTGTGAACTGTGCCCAACACTTATCCCCATATGATGCCATCTGCTCTGGAAGTGCATGTAATTTGATAATATACTGTAAGAAATGCCAGGCTGACTGGGGACCAGAAGGCTACTGTGGCACATTTGTGGGAAGTGGCCCATTATGATGAATCCACAGATGAAAGAGGAACAGAAGATTATTGATTTAGAGCTGAAAGGAAACTGAATGACCATCTTATCTGACTTCTCATTTTTTTTTACACATAAAGAAACTGAGACTAAGGAAATTTAAGTGATTTAACCTCCAAAGTCACGTAGATTATGGTTGACAAAGTCAAGATTTGAACCTGGGTTCTCTGATTACAGAGCCAGTGTTCTTTCTACTGTGCCATGAAAGCCTTTCTTATAAATAGGCAGTGAAATGTCTAAATCGACTCTAGAGCCAGAGGGATTGATGACTCAGGGGGCATGGAATTGGAAATTGAATACAAAAGGAACAACTTGGCCCTTTGGAAGCCTTTCCTGGATGGCAGCTATGAAGGGAAGAATTTCCGTGGGCAGTGGGTGACCTGCAACCAGAGCCAGGAGCAGAGACGGCTCAGGTTGGTAGCAGCAGTAGCTGAGATCAATGGGGAGCCAGCATATCTGAGGAAGGAGGCAACTCATCCATTCAAGCATCACACCCAGAAGTGAGCGTGGTGGAGATTCCATAAAGGGAAAAAAGGACTCCCAGATCCAGGAGTCAGGAGATAGCCCTTGGCTTGACATATTCTTAACTTGTACTTTAAATCTGAGTCTGTTCTACCCAGAGACTTTGTGTATGGACTAGAAGCATACCCGAATATTGAGGAAAATGTTTTATACCAACCATTTTATATCCGATCTTGTTTTTCTCTTGGGACCTTTCTCATGCAAGGTGAGTTCAATCCTTGGTGGTTTTTTTAAAAATTTCTGTCCTTTCTAACTTTTCACTAAATATCCCTTTGAGAAAACTAATTGAGGTCAGCTGGTTGATCGACATTTGGGGGGGCGCTCCAGATGGGGGCTTGTGAATGAAAGTGCTAGAAACATTAATCCCTCATGGTTAATCCTACAGCCCTGAAGTGAGGAGTAGTCAGTCCCATTCTGGGGACCCAACCCACTAGGCCCAGTGTGAGTTGGGAGAATGAGTCCACAGTGGTTGCTAGACATGTGTGACCTGTGTTATCTTGGGCACATCATGGAACCTTTCTGGGTTTGGGATCTTCTGTTAAATAAGGGATTTGTACTTTATGGCCTCTGAGGTAACTTCCAGCCCTAGATCAATGAGCCTAGGATACCAAGGCTATTTCCCTGGGCGGTGGTGATGGAAGGCTCATTTCTCCAAACAGTACAAGCCCTGGTGCCTCTTCTTCATTCATCATTCTTTTTTATAACATTCCCCTTATTTGGGGAGACAGGATCCTGCTTATGGTGTGAAAATCTGAAAAGAGCTACCCAGGGACACAGTAAGAAATTAATCCAGAAGGTCAGCGAGGAGCTCATTAAGGAAGTGCTGAAAAGTTTCCCAGGTGTGGACTAGCCTGAAGAGCAGGAACCTGGTATTTGCAATGTTAAATACCAGCTAACATTTGTATTGTGTCACTTGATTTACCTTTCATTATTTTATTAGACTCTCTCTACAACCTGGCAGTAAGGCAGCAGACTTGGAGTCTGAGGGTATGAATTTAAATCCCACCTGTTTGCTTACTATGTGGCACACAAGTCACTTATATCTACCTCAGCCTTGGTTTCCTCCTCGATAAAGTGAGGAAGTCATTCTTCCAGGGTCCCTTCCCGTTCTAAAACTTGAACCAATCTCCATTCTTCTGATGATGAAACAGGGCTCAGGGAGGTTAGGTGATGGGTATCATCAAGTCCAAATCCCTATTTTATGGATGAACAATGGAGTGAGTTGAGATGTAAAGTGATTTGTCTAAGACGATATGACCATGATGTATCAGATCTGTAATTTAAAATCAGCTTATCTTGTATATGACTTGTTTGCATCTAGCTTGCATGTAGTCTGTTCCATTAGATTGTAAACTCCTTGAGGGCGGGGGCTATTTGCCTTTCTTTGTATCTGCAGTGTATAGCACAATGCCTGGCATATAGTAAGTGCTTAATAAATGTCTGTTTTTTATGGCTCCAGATCCCACACCCTAACATTCCCTGGGTGATGTCATTTTCCAGGAGTACCCATTTTCTTACTAAACTCCAGACTATGTAATTCTCTGGTGCTCTAGAGTCTATCACTCTTTCTTTTTTACTTTCTATGGGGCCATAAAGCATTTCTACTTCATGGAGAAACTTGGCAGCAGAATTCCTCTATCCCACTAAGTTCTCCCCCTTATGTCTGACAAGCTCTGATCTCCTCTTCCTTTACCCCAAGCTGAGAGTTCCTGGCTTATTCCCAGGCAGTTTTATTTTCTCTGCTGCCATATTGGTTCTTTACACCACCATGGACTCTGCCTCCTGTACCAAGGCAAGAGTTCAATCTATATTTGGTAGTTAGGTTGTATTGAGAGAGATGCAGAATCTAAAACAAGGTGGTCATAGTTCCCCCTCTACTCTGCCTTGCTTTAGACCTTCACTAGAACACTGCTTTCAGTTTTGGGACCCAGTTTTAGGATAGGAATAGCCACACTGGGATGTGTGCAGAAGAGATCAGCCAGGATGGTGGGAGGACTGGAGAACATGCTATGAAGAGAAGTTGAGGAATTTGGGGATGTTTAGCCTGGAGGACTGAAAACTTGGGGGGCACTTGTAATAGCCATATTTAGGTACTTGAAAGGTTGTCATGTGGAAGAAGGGGTAGCTAGGTGGCACATTGGATAGAGCATTGGGGATCAGAACCAAAAAGACTCATCTTTCTGAGTTCAAATTCAGCCTCAGACATTTGTTAACTGGATGACCCTGGGCAAATCACTTAACCCTATTTGCCTCCATTTCCTCACTTGTAAAATGAGCTGGAGAGGGAACTGGCAAACCACTCCAGTATCTTTGCCAAGAAAATCCCAAAATGGCATCACAAAGAGACAGGCACAAATGAAACAACTCAATGACAACACATGGAAGAAAGGTTAGACTTGTTCTGTTTGGTCCTAGGGGAAGAACCAAGAACAAAGGATGGAAGTTAAAAGAGGTGGATTTAGGTTTGATGTTAGCATAACCTTTCTAGTAGTGAGAGCTGTCCCAGAGGGGGATGGGAAGCCTTGGGAGTTCTTTCTTTCCCAGATATCTTCTGACAATGGCTGGAGGACCATTTCTCTAGGAATGGTGAAAGCCAGATTTTCAGTCAAGTAATGGTGAGCCTGAATGGCTCTGAGTTCATTTTTGTGCCCCAATTCTATGATTCTCTGCTTTGGTTCCCCACACATAAAATCAAACTGGTGATTCACTTTCTACTTCTACTACCTAGGCAATGCCATGGAACCTTCTACCGGCTCCTAGTTGGCCAAGATCTGAACTTTGAGGCTTTTTCTTTTCCCGATCTCTGATTTCTCATGCACAGCTATGGCTCCTCTGCTATGCCACCAATCTCTCAATAAGATCCAAAGTCAACTCTATTAGCCCTGATCAATCCCATGGTCCCATATACTCTGACAGTTGATCCTTGAGCTTCTTCCTCAATCCTCTCCTGAAAAACAAAACAAAACACAAAAAAAATCCCAAAACAAAAACTCTATCAAGGGCTGACTCCTCCCAGACTAAAATAACACAAGCCTCTGAAATTCATTTATGTATTTAATTAACAGCCTATTCCCCAGCTTTAATCCCAACATGAAGGTCAAAAGCCGCCTTTTTCTCTGCCTGTATCTGAAGATTACTGAGAACTAAGCTTTGAATTGGGGATAGCTTCCTAACAATTAATGTTCTTCTTTCATTTATAACAAACTGTGTGTGTGTGTGTGTGTGTGTGTGTGTGTGTGTGTTGTTCTTCTCTGTCAGAACACATTTAGGAGATCTTCTTCAGTCCCAAGTAACCTTTTTGGGAAGAACATTGATCTCCTCCATTAGATTGTGAGCTCTTTGAGGGGATGGACTATCTTTTACCTTTCTTTATAACACTAGTGCTTAGCACTGTGCCTGGGACATACTAGGTGCTTAATAAATCCTTATCGATTGACTAGAACAAGTCCAGAGGAGGATGACCAGGATAAGGAAACTTGAGACCGTGCTATACATGTTAAGACACTGTTGGTGGGGATACGAATTGGTCCAATTATTCTGGAAAATAATTTGGAACTCGATCACTGGAATCATTAAACTGTATATACCCTTTGACCCACTGAAATCACTATTAGGCCTAGATCTCAATGAGATCAAAGAAAGAGGAAAAACTCCATACATGCAAACACATTTATAGCACCTTTTCTGTAGTGGCAAAGAACAAGAAACCAAGGGAGTTGCTCATCCACTGGGTAATGGCTGAACAAATTGTGGCATATAAATCTAATGGAATCCTACTCTGCTGCAAGAAATGATAGAAGGGTTTCAGAGAAATCTGGGAAGACCTGTATGAACAGAGTGAATTGTGTGATACAGAATGAATTGAACAAAATCAGGGGAAACCATATCTGTCTATCTATCTATCTATCTATCTATCTATCTATCTATCTATCTATCTGTCTCTAATCTATCCATCCATCTATCTATGCATCTATCTATCTGTCTATCCAGATATCTATCCATCCATCTATCTATCCATCCACATAGTTATCCATCCATCCATCTATCTATCTATCTATCTATCTATCTATCTATCTATCTATCTATCTATCTATCTATCTATCTATCTATCTATCTATCCATCCATCTATCCATCCACCTATCCATCCATCCATCTATCTATCTATCTGTCTGTCTGTCTGTCTGTCTGTCTGTCTATCAGCAGCAACGTTTTAAAGAAGAAACAACTTTGAACGACTCGACTCTGATCAATGCAAGGCCCAACCATGGTTTCAGAGTACAGGTGAAGTATTCTATCCACTCAAGACAGAGAGTTGATCTGTTCAAAATGCAGACTGAGACATGAATATTTGGACATGGCCAATGAGGGAATTTGCTTTGCCTGACTATGCATATTTATCATAAGGTTTTTAATTTTCTTTTTTCAACTTTGAGGAGGGAGGGTAAGAGGGAGAGAAAATAAATGTTTACTAGTAAAATATTTTTAAAATGAAATTAATTAAAAATATGGCATGCATTGGTAAGCCAAAGGAATTAAGAGTGTTTAATTTGAAGAAGAGAAGACTTGGGAATCCTTGGGTTACAGCTATAGAGCTGGAAAGGGCCTTTGAGGTCATCTTGTCCAGCCCCCTGTCTACAGAGAATGTCCAAGGAGGTGGTGACTTATGCACAAGTGATGAACATCAGGAAGAGAATTTGAACCCAGATCCTTTGACTTCCAAGTCAGTTCTCTTTCCATTCAAAACCCTCATTTACAGATAAGGAAACAAAGTCCAAAGAAGGTTAAAAGATTTGCTTAATTTCTTACATGTGGTTAAGAATAAGGGGCAGAAGCACAACCCATATTCTCCAACTCCAAAGTCAGTACTCTTTTCCACGTTCCACAGGCATGAACAGTTCTCTTTTAAGTATTAAGTATTTAAGTATTAAGAGGACAGCTAGGTGATGACATGGTGCATGGATTGCTGGACCTGGAATCAGGGAGACCTAAGTTTGATCCAGTCTCAGACATTACTAGCTGTGTGATCCTGGATAAGTCACTTAACTCTATTTGCCTCAGTTTCCTCATCTATAAAATGAGCTGCAGAAAGAAATGGCAAACCACTCTAGTATCTTTGCTAAGAAAACCCTCAATGGGGTCACAAAGAGTTGGACGTGACTGAATGATAACAATTTGAAGAACAATTATCTGGAAAAAGGTGGGGGAAACTTCATAAAAATGAGATCTAGGGGAAAAATGAGCTATCCTGTGCTTAGAACAGTGCCTGGCACATAGCAGCAGGTTAGTTAATGCTTATCAACTGACTGACTATTCTGAAATATGGTGAGTTTGCCATCGATTGTCTTCAAACAGAATTTCAGCGAGCCTTTGTCTGTGATGGTGTAGGAAGGATTCTGATTTAGGATAGGCCAGGCTACATGATCTCTGATGTTTCTAGTTCTGAACCTCTGTCTTATGATCCCATTTCCCAGATGGAGGGTTTTTTTACCTCTCATTTTAAACTTTAGATTAGATTGAAAACAGCTGGAAGCCCAACTTCAGAGTCAATCATCCCCTGTAAGAGGAGCTGTCCAGAAAGGGAGAGACTTTCTTGTCATTGGTGGTTAGAGAGAGGGGGTCATTGAGTGAAGGCTCAAAGATCGATCATTGAGGGTATGGCTGGATTAGGAGATCTCTGAGTGTAGTAGAGTGGAGTCAGAAGACTTGGGTTCAAATTCTGGTCCTGACACCTACTGCCTATGTGACCTTGAGCAAGTAACTGGGCCTCAGTTTCAATATCTTTAAAAACAAGATGACTGGACAAATGATTTCTAAGGTTTTCCCTATTATTCCTTCTAGCTCTGGGGTTCTGTGCAGGTTCTATGCAGAGCATGATGGTAAATGTTTAACAACCAGCTTTCCCAAATTAAAAAAATGCCCCAGGATATACCTTTATGTTTGATATGCATTATTTACATTTTCTCGATAACTTTCTTAAGACTAGACAATCAGCATAACAATAAACAAGACCCTGATTTGTAGCTTTTGATGATTTCAAAGGTATAAAAGCTCACACTGAAAATTTAACAAGCAGCTCTTGGGAGCCAATTGGAGCTGGTTCTAGCATACCCTGGGATCTATAGGAACACATCTTTCTCTATATTCTTCAGGGAAATACTGTAAATTGCCATCCTTCTTCCCCTTCCTCCCAGACCCTTTGGGTAGCTATATCCATCATCTGAACTCAGCAGGAGGTCAATGTTGGTACATCAGGTAGTTGCTATGGAGACTGGTACATGGCCTCAGAATTCTTGTCCTGATCCCTCTTTGCCCAGGCACAGAGGCTGCTGGGATGGCAGTACAACAGGACTGCCTTAAATTAGCCTGGAGCTCAGGTGGCGAGCACACATGCCCAGTTGCCACACTCTAAGTCTCTTTCAATTTTCCTTGCAGAGTTGGCAGGTTCAACCATGGCAGATCTGCCCAAGGTTGCAAGACAGGGGGAGTGGTTGTTTGGGTCTGGATTAACCAGCTATTTCTCATATTGTCTCGAGCTCCTCCATCCTTTCTTTCATCAGTCTGTGTAGACTTGCACTCTTTCAGGGGCCCATCCCTGCTCCTCTGACCCTCAGCTAGGATCCGAATGCTCAATGCCACTGGGATGAAGGGCAGCTTCTCCTTGGCTTGCCCTGAGCCTGCTAGGTGCTGGGCATCTGGAATAGAAGGGCATGCTTTGATTTATAAGCTGTTGCATTTAGCACTGGATTTAGCAACTTGGTTTCCAGAACAGCCAATTGATTTCCAGGGGAGAAAATGGATTTATGGTTCCTAAAACAGATTTGCAATCTCACAGCAGATCTCTACATAGCAGCTAGAGGGAAGTTATTGACATGACCTCTGATCCTGGGGAGCCAAAGATAATGAGGTGAGGGAAAATCCATCTCGGAAGGTTCATCCCCAGGCCCTTAGAAGATGGAGCTGCTGCTTTGGATGCAAGCACACAGCTCTCCAAATGCCAGTGCAGAGCAGAAGGCAGGACATAAGCCCTAGAAATGAGTTTCCCTTCATAGCCTTCTCGCCTAGTATACTGAACTTGCCCACTATGCTTAAGCCTGGCTAGCTTTGGCAGGTATTAGGCCTGGTCTCCAAGGTTCCAGGGTAATTTCTGGGGTCAGTGCACTCTCTCTGGAGGACCTGCTGGCTGGTTGCTGCCCAGTCTCTGCCCTGCCCCTCCCTTCCCTACCAGCTCCCTGCTCTGGGACCAGCCTTGTGCTATGTGCCAGGTTAGAGATGCAAAAGAAGTAGCAGGGATGGTATCAGGGTTCCGTGACCTCTGGTCCTGGAGGCTGGAGGCAAGGGCTCTGAAAAGTGTCAAAGACATGGCTCATGATCTAGAGTCACCTTCACCCAGGCAGTAATGAGCTCAGCCTCACACAGACTTCTCCAGGCATGCTCATGTAATGGGAGAACACAGGGACAGCCAGGGAAAGCCACCTGGGAAAACCAGATCCCTGAGGTACCAGTGCTCAGCTACCAGGACATGTCATGTGCTTCTCTCCACTCCTTCAAAGACAACCGGCTCCTGAAGAAGCCACATAACTTCTGGACAGCCAGCCATGCCACCCTAGGAGTCCCAGCATCCCCTGCTTTTAGCTATAGCTTGCAGTCAGACCCAGGAAGAAACAGCTACTTTTGGGAATGATGGTGAGCTCTGGAGCTCAGCTTGGAGAAAGGTCGGGCCAGGGCACCAGGATGGGCTTCACAATACTTCCTGCACCTTATCTGGGAAATGAGATCCTTAGTACCAGTACAATATAAATAGAACAAACATTTCCTTTGCTCCTGCTGGGTTTGGTCCTAGTGGAAAAACAAAGATTAGCTAAAACTCCTGGAGAAAGTAAGGCTTGAGCTAGACCTTGAAGGAAAGGCAAGATATGGCTGGCTGGAAAGTCAGACTTTAAGGAACTAACAGCCCTTCAGGGGAAATAAGACACTAACATGGATAGCTATGATATCTGTCTATCTGTCTGTCTGTCTATCTATCTGTCTGTCTGTCTGTCTGTCTGTCTGTCTATCTATCTATCTATCTATCTATCTATCTATCTATCTATCTGTCTATCTGTCCATCCATCCATCCATCTATCTATCCACCCATCTATCCATCTCTCTATTTCTATCCATCCTTCTATCTAAATGTATGTATGTATAATATAGTGTATATTTATATAATATATTATATATCATGCACATATTGTGATAAATGCACTAGAGATGGAAAGGACTCAATCTCCTCATTTTACAGATGGGGAAACTGAGACCCAGAGACATGAAGTACTTGCCCAAGATCATATAGGTATGAAATGTCAGAGGTGGGATTTGAACCCTGGTCCTCTGACAGTCAAGCCTGTGCTCCTCTCCTCCTCCTGTCTTCCCTCCTCCCCTCCACCCACCCCGCCACCATGTTGTCTTCTGATGTATTCAAAATCCTGTCAAAGCTATGAATGAGAAGGTCATTAAAGTCTCAGAAGATCAGAGAAGTCTACTTAGAATAGGAAACATTGGAACAGTGTTTTAATTGTGAGTCATGCCTCAGTTTCCTTATCTGTAAAATAGCCTTATTAATAGTACCACCTCCCTGGGTTGTGAGGAGCAATGAAATAACACCTCCGAAGAGCTTTGCAAACCTGAAAGTGCTCTATAAATGTTATTATTATAATCAATTTCATCATCACTCTCATCATTCTTGTGCTTATCACTGTTATTCTTATAATCATACCTGGGAGAGGAAGCTATGAGCCCAGGTTGGGAAGGTTGAAGCGAGCCAGCTCGCAGGCAGAGGAATGTAAGCTCTCTAATGCTTCTCGTATGTTCCTCAGATGATACTACCTGGATTCCCCCAGAACTCGGTTCACAAAGGCTGGTATCCTACTCACCGGGGGTGCTGCTCCAGTCAGGCTGTTCTTTAATGGGCAATCCATGTGAGAGCCTTGGCTATCGGGAAAACAGGGGTAGGAAGAAAATCCCAAGACGTGACGGGTCTGGGCCAGTGTCTGGCTCCTGTGGGACATAAAGAAGTGCGATGATGTTCCCAGACTTTGAAAGGTCATACTCCCCATGCCAGCTGCTTCTAGTGAGGCCAGACCTTTTCCATCTGGGCAGCAAGGTTCTGGCAAATTGTCAGCTAACATGACATCTGTTTAAATGGAACTTATTTTTATCATAGGCTCATAGATTATCCACTGTGTCCATAGACTGTCCATAGACTTGTCCACTGTGCCACCCTGTTACTGTGTCCTGCACTGCAGGAATCCTTACCATTGACCTCAGAAACCATCAAATCCCCCTGGCTAATTTTATAGATGTGAAAACAGAGGCCTGGAGAGGTCAAGCCACTTGCTCAGGGTCACTTAACTAGCAGGTGTCCTAGGTGGGATTTCAACTTGTGTCTCCCACACTCAGCTGTCTATCCCTCATTTCCAAAGTCTTGACATCAGTTGTTCCCCAGATTTTTTGCCTTTCAATAGGCTCTCATTTTCCAACTTTATAAAGAACCTGCAATGCCAAACACAGGCCACACAACACGTCTGTCATCTGCTCAACCTGCAGGCCGGGCAGCAACATCGAGTCATTACTGAGAGACCTTGGCCCTGCTGCCCAGGGTTTGAGGGTCCCTCTATCCTGCCCCTCTCACCATTTCCACCCAGGTCATATCGTTCCTGTCACAATGACCTTCTTCACGTTGAAGGCCATTCAACTAGCAAGTGTCAGAATCACACCTAGACCTCTGGGATTCTGATGCTGACCATGGTCCTCTTTCCACCATAGCCATTGACTGAAGTGGCCTGGAGTGCAGAAGAAGAGCCTTGTAGCAGTAGCAGCTCCTGGCCACATTGGGCCATCACCTTGGGTCTCTGCCTTGACTCTGTCTGTATATGTCCTAAGTTTCGTCGTATCTGCATTGAGGTACCTCGCCCTGGGGCTCCTTGTACATAAACTAGGTTAGGTTGCCCTCATTACCTAGTGGTACTATGTGAAGTCATATCAATTAATCGTCAATAGGTTCAGAAGCATTCATTCATAGCAGCACTGACAAGAAGCTATGTGGCACAGTGGTTAGAGAGCTGGACCAAGAGTCAGGAAGACCAAGTTCAAATCTGTCCTCATACACTCAGTAGCTCTGTGATCCTGGACAAGTCGCTTAACCTCTGTTTACCTCGTTATCCCTTACCTTATTATCCCCTGTAAAATGGGGATAATAATTATACCTATCACCTATGGTTAAGGTAAAGATAAATTGAGATATCTGTAAATGTTAAAGCACTGTATAAATGCTGTTGTTGGTCAGTCATTTCAGCCGTGTTTGACTCTTTGTGACTCCATTAGGGGTTTTCTTGGCAAAGATCCTGGAGTGGTTTGCCATTTCCTTCTCCAATGGATCCAGTGAATCTATTTTATCAGGCAATCAGGTTAAATGACTTGCCCAGGGTCACACAGTTAGGAAATGTCTGAAGTTGGATTGAACCAGGTCTTCCTGACTCTTTCTAGCCACAGAGCCACTGGGTGCCTCATGTAAATGCTAGCTATAATAATAATTAATGATAATAATGTGCTTTCTAGGTACAAAGTACTAGGGATAATGCTTAAATGGATTTGAGAGCACAGTGGCCTGGGATATCCTTCCTACGTTATAGATCCCTTCTCATCCACGCCCATCCAGAGACTGATTTTTGTCTTTGTGCGCCCAATACACAGCCCATGAAACAAAAGTGCTGGTGATACAAAGACAAAACTTCAATAGGTCCTGCCCTCCAGAAGCTTATATTCTGTAATGGGAGATGACAAGCATATCTACATGCATAAGCAAAATAGATGTAATATCCAGAAGAAATGATTTCTGTGGTTGGGCAGGGACAGTAGTAACAGCTGGGGGAGGGGGAGGCCAAGTGGAAGAGGGAATTCATTCCAGGGATGTGAGAAACCACAAGGAGATCACATTGTCCTGGCTATAGAATAAAGGAAGAAAACTAACGTGTATTAAAGCTGGAAAGGTAGGTTGGAGCCACATTGGGAAGGGCTTTAATGCCAAATTATGATAATGATAAACTACAATTTATATACTCCTTTAAAGCTTACCAAGTGGTTTACATATTATCTCATTTGATCTAATCTAATCCAATAAACATTCATTAAGCACCTACTATGTGATAAGCAGTAGAGATACAATTAACAAAAAGAAAGATTGTCTCTGTCCTTAAGGAGCTTGCAATCTAATTAGGGGAGACAACACACCAGTAGAGGCAGAGATGGGGTGTGAAGGCAACTAGGGGTGCTTAGCAGCTTGTTCTCTGGAGGTGAAACCAGGCAAAGCGGCAGACGCAAAGTGGGGCACAGCAACCCTGGAAGAGAATCATTAACCCATTTAAGAGATGAAAAAACTGAGATATACACACAGTCCAAAGACTCATAGCTAGTATCTGAGGCAGGATTGAAACTTAGATCTTCCCAAATCCATGTTAAGCCCTTTATCTGTCATGTAACCTACCCTAGAGGTAACTGAGGATTTCTTAGAGCCTAGAATTAGGCACAGAAGGGGAGTGATGTGGTTGTAGCTAAGCTTTGGGAAAATCACCCCAACAGGTTGGAAAGGGAGGAGACTGAAGCCAGGGAGGCCAATGAAGAGACTTCTGCAAAAACTTGTGGAATCTTGAACAATTCCCACAATTTCTTTACCTGGCTCAGGTAAGAGATGACAAGGGGATGTACTGGGTTGGTGACTGTGTGAATAGAAAAAAAGGGAAGGATGAATGAAATATTGTGGAAGTTGAATTGCCGAGACTTGGCAACTGATTGGTTGGGATATGTGGGGCAAGGGAGAGAGAGGAATGGAGCATGATTCCAAGTTGTAAGCCTGAGATCCTGGGCTCATGATGCCTTTGAAAGAAATGGCAAAATTCAAAAGAGGGGTGGGTTTTTGGGGAAAGATCAAGTTCTTTTGGACATATGGAGTTTGAGGGGTCCATGTGACACCTAGTTTAAAATATTCAGTAAGTTATATAATCCCCTTCCTTTCCTCCCCATTCCCCCTTCATTCTATGGTGAAAGAATCTGAAAGCCAGGTAGAGAAGGCTGCTTACATCTGGGGCCAGATCTCAGCTCTTGCTACACCAACTCAAGGTTTCACCGAATCTCCTCCTCGATTCAATGGAAATTCTCCCTCCTTTGGCTTTTACCAGGCTCTGCTGACAGCAGCAGTCTTACTTAGCAAAAAGAAAATTGCTGGAAGGGAGTTAGGGTTGGGGGCTCATGGCAGCTGTGGTCCAGTAGAAACAGGTCTGGGTTTAGCATCACAGTGACAGGGTTCGAATGCTGGTTTCGCCCCTTACTCTCTTGGGTATGACAATCTATCTCTTTAAGCCTCAGTTTCCACCTCCGTAATATGGGGAGTGGGCGGGTTGGGTTAGATTGTCTCCAAGGTCCTTTTCTGTTTTAAAACTATGTTCCTAGGAATGGTTTTGCAATATTCGCCACCTCTTTGCGCACAGGTGATGAGCCTGTGAAACAACTTCTCTCTTGTACACAGCTGGCAGACAGAGTGTAATGGACCTGTTTGGAGGTGGTGTTAATTGCAAATGTAGGGGGAAGAAAGCCCTTACAATATTAGCTGAGAGTGCAGCTCTCACAGGCAGCTTGACATCCTGCTGTGCAAGAGCATCTTTCATTCTTGATTATGCTCTCTCAGAGACTCTCGAAGAGGAGTAGCAATCTTCTAACATAATGCAATTTAATCTGTGGGATTGCCTGTATGCAGAGGAGAGACACTCCCTCAACTCCTCCTCTCTCATGGGTTTAGATCAAGGAGCTTTGGAGATAAGGCAAACCATAGCATCCCAAAGTGCTTGCAAGGAGCCTCAGAGACCACCTAGTATAACATACCGGAACAGGGGCCCCCTTCATAATGCCCCAAAAAGTGGTCACCTGGCTTTTGTCCGGAGAGACCACCTAGTATAACGTACCAGAACAGGGATCCCCTTGATAACAGCCTTCAAAAAGTGGCCATCCAGCTTTTGTCCGGAGAGACCATTTAGTATAATACACCAGAACAGGGGTCTCCTTGATAACAACCCCTAGAAAGTGGCCACCAGGCTTTTATCTGGAGACACAGGACATGGAAACTTAGAAGCCTGATACTGACTTATTTTATAGAGGAAGAAGAAGTCTTGCCCAAAATCACATATGTAGTATGTGGCAGTTCAAACTCAGGACCTGTGATGTGAAATCCAGCCTTCTTTCCACTGGACCACAAAGAAGGAGTCCTATTGATGTAAAATGACTTATCTAGGTTTGCACAGATGATAAATATCCAAGGCAGGGTTTAAAAGCAGGTTTTTCTGATTTTAAGCCCAGCACTCTATTTACTGTTCCAAGGTGAGGAATTCATTCCAAGGGATTGTATTCCTCTTTTTTTGAACAATTCTGATTATTAGGGAGGTTCCCTCTTCTCATTTTCCTTCTTCAGATTAAATAGCAGCATTTCCTCCAACTGATCCTCATATGGTATGACCTCAAGCCCCTTCTTCAGCCTGGTCACTTTCCTTTGGACGTGCTCCAGCACACCAGCATCCTGAAAATATAGGTTGCCCAGAAATGCTCTGTCCTTTCACCTCCCTTGTCCCAGACTCTGAGTTTACTGATGCAGCCTTAAGAAAACATACATCTTCTGGCTACCATGATGCACTGCTGACTCATTATGACCTGGGAGTCCACTTAAAATCTTAGATATATTACACACAAACTTCTGCTTATACCCCTACCCTTCACTTATGAAACTGACTTTTAAAAAACGCAAGTGGCTCACATTTCCCCCCATTAATTTCCATTTCCTAGTCTAGGTCCTCAAGTGCAGCCCTTTTACAGAATCCATTTTAGCCGAAGGGTCATACTTGAGGACCTAGAGAGCCACATGTGGCCTCAAGGCCGCAGGTTCCCCATCTCTGTCCTAGTCTAGTCATCATTCTATCCTATCGACATTTCTTTTTGTGGCTCCTCACTCTCTAATTCAATGAGTTAATGGATAGGAATATGTGGTCATAGATTGATATAGAAAGGGTCTTAGAGATCTCCTAGCCCGAACCCCTCATTTTATAGGTGAGCAAACTGAGATGACATGTTAAGCGACTGTCTCAAGGCAGTGTAGCTCAGTGAGAAAACTTGAACCCGTGTCCTCTGATTCTCAGTCCTGTCCTTGCTCTGCTCTACCTTCTGACTGCCTCTCTCTATCCTGTAGCATGCACAAATTTGATAAGCATACCATCTATTCCCTTTCCCTAAATCCCACGGTAGCCAAGGAAACCATTAAGCTAGTATAGGAAATTTATAGGAAAAGTCAGCAGATCCTGGAGGCATAAATGTGGCAGAGGTGAGGGGTGTGGGAGGCATCGGGCAGCAGCTGGCACCGAGTTGAGGATGAACCACTAGCTTGAGAAATAACTTAGAGCATGACTCATAAGAAGCTATGTGAGAGGATGCCCCCAGTCCAGGCCTTTGTGGAGGTCCCCAAGGGTTGCACATTGTACGTGTTTTCAGAATTTTTTAATGTATTGGCCAATTGTGCTGATTTTTCCTCTTCTTTTTGTTTTCTTTCCATCTTAAAAAATACTATTTGTTATATGGGATTCAAGAGCAGCTAGGTGGCACAGTGAAAAGTATCAAGCCTAGAGTCAGGAACGCTTCTCTCCCTGAGTTCAAATCCAGCCTCGGGCACTTACCAGCTGTGTGACCCTGGGTAAGTCACTTCACTCTGTTTGCCTCAGTTTACTCATCTGTAAAATGATCTGGAGGAGGAAATGGCAAACCCCTCCAGTATCTTTGCCAAGAATACCCCAAATGGGGTCAGAAAGAGTTGAGCACAACTGAAAAATGACTGAATGATAACAAAATATGAGATGCATCTCTGGAAGAGGGAAGAGAAACATACTGATGAAACCACGATGATGTAAAAAAAAGACTAATAAAAACTTATGCAAACAAACAAATAAATAACATTGTTAATTTCACTGTTCACGATAATTTTGTCTCAGGAAATACAATTACCAACAAGAGGAGCCCTTGGAATGGAGGATCATGTCAAACACACTGACCATAGACAGGAGGGGACCTGCCCCCTAGAGAGCCATAGGAATGTCCAACTAGCAAGGACCTGGTTGACATAACCTAGAGGTCAATCCGTGTCTCAGTAAATGAGAGGATATTTGTAAAAGTGTACAACACAGTGCGTTATTCCCTTTGTCAACATCAGCTGGCATTTTTGTAGTTCCTACCCTGTGCCAGGCAGTGGGATATGAACATAAAAATGTCCTCATGGTGTGTACATTCTATTGAGATAGACAACAGGTCTCTGCCAATGTCTCATACAAAATAAACTCGAGGTTATTTGGGGAGGGAGAGAAGGAGGGCATTAGACCCTGAGGAAGAAGGAGGGATCCATCTGGGAAATTTTCTTGTAGAAGGAAGTGCTTGAGCAGAGTCTTATAAGAAGCAAAGGATTCTCATGACTCCTTGGCTGATATGACCTGACACTGTGATGTTGTGCATGTATGTAGCATGTCATATGAGGCCCATAACACTTCCCAGTGTGGGGAAACCAGATTAAAATGTAATTGGGAAATATTTATCAAAACACATAAAACACAATTGAACATTCTGTTGCTGTTCAGTCATGTCTGACTCTTTTTGACCCTATTTATTTGGGCAAAGATACTAGAGTGTTTTGCTAGGTTTACTCCAGCTCATTTTACAGATGAGGAAACTGAGGCAAACATGGTTAAATGACTTGCCCAGGTTTACACAGCTAGTATTTGACACTGGATTTGAACTCAGATCTTTTTGACTCTGGACCTGGAACACTATCCACCATGGCACTTTGTTGCCCCTACATTATAGAACATAGATAATGCTAATATGTGGTTTCCTAAATTAGGATGTGGCCCACAAGGGTCCTTATGTATAGGTTAGAGGCCTTGTATCTGTTTAAGGTTGATATCTCTGGTAATAGATGAATTAGGCTGGGACATATTGGGTAAGTCGTTCGATCTTTCTGGGACTCAGTTTCCTCATCTGTAAATTAAGGGCACAGGATTCACCTCTGCAGTCCCTTCCAGCTCTACCTCTATGATCTTATAATCTCTAATGTCCCTCCAGCTTGAAAACTAGACTTCTATGAATATATCATCTCTCTGGACCCTTTGAAATCTGCCCTCCCCAAATTTCAGGCTCAGATCATACTGTGCCCAATTTACCTCTCCTTCAACACAAATTCTGACAAGAAGTGGTCACTTCCATCACTCAAATTGCACTTAGAATCTAACTGCCACTTCTTCCTTGTTGGGGAAAATTAGGTCCAGAAGAGATGTTCCACCAGTCCCTTCCTCCCTCTTTTGATGAATGAAATAATTGCTAAGGCACGTCCAGAATTTAGCACTGGGAGCCTGAGTGCATG
Organism: Phalanger gymnotis; assembly: GCA_028646595.1. Lineage (NCBI taxonomy): Eukaryota > Metazoa > Chordata > Mammalia > Diprotodontia > Phalangeridae > Phalanger > Phalanger gymnotis. Next base: position 763,939,958 of record CM053622.1, read on the forward strand.
TCTGAGTCCTTCTGTTCAGGAGTGTGTGTGTGTGTGTGTGTGTGTGTGTGTGTGTGTGTGTATGAAGATACATCACTCCCTCCCTGCCTCATGCCAGCTGAGGACCAGGCACTCTCTTCTGTGGTTTGACCCTTCTGCCCTTTCCTTATAACGTCTTATCATGGAAGCAGTTCATTCTCAGGCGATCCCATCCACAGGAAGCCTTTCCCAGTTCCCTGGTGCCTTCCCTGGGAGGATTCTTTCCCGTGCATAGCTTGTTTGTACATAGCTGTTTGCACATTGTCTCCCCCATTAGACTGTGAGCTCATCAAGAGGAGGCACTGTCTTTTGCCTTTTTCTGTAGCCTTGGTGCTTGGCACAGTGCCTGGCACAGAGTAGGTAGTTAATAAAGGCTTATTGACTGATAGACCTGAGATGCTACAATGTATTAACCCTGGACATTTTGGAGTCATTGGCTATTTACAGGCTAGGCTAATCCAGGTGCCTGGAATCCAGCTTGGAAATAGTGTTTATCACTTTCCAGGCTCAGGCTAGTTATCTCCCTCTAACCCCTTTGGTCCAGGCTGATCCCTCTTTTTTCCATCCTGAGCTTTTTTCTTCAGAGTGCCGGGAGGTATTTCTTCCTCTCAGCCTTGAAGGAGGCAACAATTCATGGGAGAAAGGGCTGGTGGGGGAGGGAAGAGGGCTTGCTGGACCACAAGCTCAAAAGAAGTCAAAACTAATGCAATCTCAGGCTTTATCGATAGAAACACAGTGTCTGGAATGAAGGAACCGAGCTCTGCTCTTGGGAAAGAGAAATCTCCCTGTTTACTCACAATCCGTTCTCGGTCATTAGCATGCCAGACACGTTTAAACAGAGCCGGGTACATAGCCACCTGGAGGTTCACAACACGTCTCTCATGCCATATTCCAACACATACAAGTTATGTTGATTATTTCCAATTTACCCTGCATACATTTTGTTTGTATATAGTTGTTTGCATGATTTCTCCCTGATTAGACTGGGAACAACTTGAGGGCAGGGACTGTAGATTTGCCTTTCTCGGTACACCCAGCACAATGCCGGCATAGTAGGTGTTTAATAAAGAGTAGGTGCTTAATAAATACTAGTTCATTGGCTGATTTTACTGCATATACATGTCCCACTGAGGTGGAGGGTATGTGCCTGTATCTGCATACGTGTGTTCGTGCATGTTTAAGCATTAGTCTGTGGGTGAGTGTGTACCTGCCTTGAAGGTGCTGAAGATGCCTAACCCAGAGAACAGAAAACCTAAGGGGGGACATGATAACTGTCCTCGAGTATTTGGAAGAGGAGAGATTAGTTTTGTTCTGCTTGGCCCCAAAGCAGGGACTATGGGCAGAAGTTGTAGGGAGGCAGATTTAGGTTTGATTTAAGGGAAAACAAAGAAACCAAAAACCAAACTTCTTAACCACTAGAGCTGTCTGACAGTAGAAAGGACTGCCTCAGGGGCAGTGGGCTCCCAGAGTTCTGGATTTAGACTTAGAAGTTCAGTTCAGTCATTTTTCAGTCATGTCTGACTCTTTGTGATTTGGGGCTTTCTTGGCAAAGATACTGGAAAGGCTTGCCGTTTCCTTCTGCTGCTCATTTATGGACAAGGACACTGAGGCAAACAGGGTGAAGTGACTTGCCCAGGCACAACTAGCACGTGACTGAGGCTGAATCTGAACTCAGGTCTTCTGGACTCCAGGGCTGGAGCTCTGTGCACTGTGGTGCCACCTTGGAAGGCCTGGGTTCAAAACCTGCCTCTGTTGTTTACTATCTCAGAGAGGTTGTAAGTCACTTATCTTGTCTGTGATGAGGGAGCTGAACGAGTTGGCCTTCAGGTCATACCCAGCTGCCGGTGCAGATGCTAGGATGCTCTGGGCCTTCACTGCTCGAGGCCAGAGGGCCTTAGTTAGGCACATTGACACACTTGTGTTAGCACGGGGTTTGCTCAGTGCTCTCTGAGGTGCCTTCTAGTTCTGAGATTCTGGAATCATGTTCAGATACATGTATGTACATGCATGTGTCCATGGGGATGTGTAGGAAGCATGTTTATGTGTGCATGTGTGTTCACAGGGATGTGCTTGAGGTTTGTGTGTGTGTTTGTGTGTGCATGTGTATGTCCATGGAGGTGTTCAGGAGTCGAATGTATGTGTACATGTATGTGTCTGTGGGAATGTGCAGGAGGTGTGTGTGTGTGAGCATGTGTATATGCATGGGGATATACAGGAGGTGTGTGTGTGTGTGTGTGTGTGTGTGTGTATGAAGGTTTGCCTGTGAGTGTATGGGTATGTCTGTGCAGACATCATTGCTCAGACACACCCACAAGGGAGTCGTATCTCCCATATGTATGATCTTTACAGCATCTGTGGGGGGTGCTTACAGACCTCCTGAGGATGATGCAGATATGTCAAACCCACTACCACAGCCAACACTCTTAAGTGTGGCCCAAACCAGCTTCAAATGTAATTGGGAAATACTTAACAAAATAAAAATACAACAAAACATAGATTGCATTACATTTGAAAACTAAATCAATATACAGGGATTCTTCTGCATGGACTAGTGTCTGTTGTTTCTATCTGAGTTTGATGCTACTGGTATGGTGGATAGGAAGCTGGCTTTGGAGTCAAGAAGAACTGGGTTCAAATCCTGTGACTAACAAAGGGGAAACGTAAGGTGTTTGTAGATAAATGTTGCCTAACTTTTGTGTTGGCATCCCCAGTGCCTAAAGCGGTGCCTGATACACAGTAGATGTTTGACAAATATTCTTTGATGGATAAGTTACAGATGAATTGCTGATTGGTACCAATAGAATGAATTTCCACACCAGAAGTTATCTAAACCAGTAAAACCACAGACCAAGGGGGGAAGGAAAAAAAAACACAACAAAGGAAAACCTCCACGTGAGATAGATGCAGAGTTTTATTTTTCCATTTGATCAGGTGTTTTCATTGGTATCGTTAACCACAGGTGAAAAAACTCAGATCAGTAACTATTTCACCTAGTAGTAACTACTTTTCAACCACCACCATGACCACCACCACCATCTTACAACTTGTTATCTTATAGCATTGCTTGGAGCCCCCTTCAGGTTAAGTGACTTGTCCAGGGTCCTGCAGTTAGTACAAGGTGGGGCTTGAATCTAGGTCTTCCAGACTCCCAGCTCCTCTTTTTATCCACAAGGAGGGATTGTCATCTCCATTTTACAGATGAAGAAATTGAAGCGCAGAGAGGTTAAGGGACTTCCCCAAAGCCACAGAGTGAGTTAGTAGCTGAGATAGGCCTGGAGCCTAGGTACTCTGGCTCCCATTTCAAGATTCTCAGACCATACTGAAGACCTGGAATCAGGCAATTAGAGAATCCCAGACTCTCTGAGTCAGAAGGGACCTCACATACCTTCTGAGGAGGGGGTCAGCTTGCCTGAATCCATTCTCGAAATGAGAGACACTAGAATGCTGGGAAGAAGGCCAGATTTTAGAGGATTAGGACTTGGGTTTGATGCCTAGATATGACAGTTATTACTGGTATCATCTTGGTGAATTATTTCTTTTCTGGGTCTCAGTTTCCTTAACTGTAAAAAGGAAGGGTTGGACTTTATGGTTTCTTTGATACTCTCCAGTTCTAGATCCATGATCCCAATGTCCCATGCCCATCTGTATACCTGCCAGGAGAACATCTCCTGTGCCCTCCTGCCATGCTCCCCTCACCTATCTGAAGACAGGAATAAGGGAGTTATTCCAAGTTGCAGATCACAGGACTTACAGAGAGCCTGTCTTTTAACACTCCCTTGACTCTTCTCTTTTGGGGACTGCCAGTTTCAGTTGCAGCCTATCTGGCTGCTTGTGTAGTCAATCTGGTTGTTGTCACAGCCCAAGGCCCTGGATGGAACACCTGAGTTTCTTGGCCATCTATTCATAAGCCGTACCCAAGCTGGAGACAGTGTGGCAGAACAGATAGAGTAAGTGAGTGGATGTAGTGTGTTATGGACCTCAGAGTACTGTAGAGATAGAAGTGATTATTCTTATTCATCATCCCCAGAGTTTAGAGAACATTTAGATGGCATCACCTCCAGAATCTCTGATCAAGACATGCCCCATCCTAAGGGATGGAGGAGAAGGAGGCAGAATGGAAATATCCCTAGCTCTGACATCAGAGGGAAGTCAGGTATGACAATGGCTATCTGGGTGACTTGGGACAGATCAGCCTATCTTCTCTGGGGCTTTATTGCCTCTCACTGGATGAGGTGACCGCTGGGGTTGCTTCCAGATCAATGAATTTTTCTCCTCTCTGGCTCTCTACAATGAATAAAATCTGACATCTCCAAAACACTTTAGCATTTGCAAAAACCTTACATATGTTATCTTCTTGGGGCCTCACTCCAACTGTGGGAGGTAGGTATCCCAGTTGTTATTATAGCCAATTTGCAGATGAGGAAACTGAAGCTCAGAGAAATTAAGTGACTATCAGTGCATTGGACCAAGCCATTGTTACCTGAAGATGCACAGTGTGCCTAATCCAGAAGTTTGTTTTGTCTTTGTTTTTTTTCCCCAAAGACCAGGAGCAGACAAGGACAGAACTTTGGTTGGGTTTTCATTAAAAATCCATACCAGCCTAAAGTTTTCTGTTTCCTGTTTCCTGTTTCCTGTTGTACAATCATTATCCATATCTCCTCCTCCCTCTTCCTCCTCTTCTCTTGCCTCCTCATCCTGATCATTTTTCCTTCATCCGTCATTATCCCCAAGGAATCTCCAGAGGTTGTGTTGGCCAGAGACTATTTGCATGTCTGAGTTAAATTCCTTGTCTTGGCCCTACCCCTCTGGTACAGGCAGTGACTGTAACCAATGATTAACCTTAATAGGAGCCAGGAAGTCTCCTTGGACTAAGCCTTTGGCTGAAGGTAACCATACCTGCCCCCTGGGTCTAATGATCTGTGTTTGGGCAGCAATTATATATGTCAAAGGAAGATAAAGTCAGCCAAGGCGCTTCCCAAGAGCTCTGTCTTTAAAATAATTCCTCTTCTGGAGATTAATTAGTGAACAAGACTATGTTATTCAATGGTTGGGAGGCTGAAGAGCCCTCTCTCCCCTGTGATGAATTGGCCTTCGGTCCCTGGTGACAGCTTAAAATTACTCTTCTCACCAGGGCAATTTCATGGAGTTGGTGCATGTCATAAACTGGAAAGTTTGACAAAATGTCACCCAGCTCTTGGCAGGCCATGAGGATGCTGCAAAAAATGAGAAGGCAGAGGCAAAGAAAAACTAGCTCACAGCCGGTGCCGTCTTCCAGGTTCCAGGAATGCTTTCCAGAGAGCTTGAAATGAGGTAGCCCTGGAGACTGCATTCCCTCCTCCTCTCCAAGCCCACTCTCATGTTCTTTCCTTGTGAGAGCTCAGCCCAAGGGTTCAGAGAGACACTTATCAATGAGAGGCAGATTCCTGTGCTCCTCCATATCTTGAATCAATAAGCATTTATTAAGCACTTACTACATGCCAGGCACTGTGCCAAGTACTGGAGGTACCAAAAAAAAAGGAAAAAGCAAAAGCAAAACAGCTCCTGCCCCTGAGGAGCTTACATTTTAATGGGGGAGGTGATATGTAAAGAAGTGGGTAGATAAATACAAGATATATAGAGAGTAGATGGGTGATAATCTTAGAAGAGTAGGCCAGAATATCTTTGCCAGGAGGAATCTGGGTCCTGGCCGTGGAGGGCAACAGGATCTTTGAGAAGGGGGTAGTCCTTGATGATAGCAGGATTTCTTTCACTCCTCTAGGACTGTCTACTGGTTGACCAGAAAGAGTCAATGGAAGACATGAACTCTCCATCTGGATTTCAAATCTAAATGTTAGAATTGGCTCTCTGTCAATTCTTTGCACCCTGTAACTATCTACTTGTCTGCGATTTCCTTACCATGGACAGCTCCTGATATAGAAACACCTTCCTCCAATGCTGATCAGCAGTTCTATAAATTCATAGATTTGGAGGTGCTCTAGAACTGGAAGGGACTTGGGAGGTCATTGACTCAAACTCTCTCATTTTAAGGTTGAGGCAATGAGGCTCACAGATCACACTGATAGAAGGAGCAGAGCTGAGATTTGAACCCAGGACCTCAGACTACAAATCCAATCCTTTTACGCTATATCACAACTGGTTCTTCTAGGGTTGTGTGACAGCACTGACAAGTTACGTGACTTGTTAAATGCTATACAGCTGGACTTGACCCTAGGCCTTCCTGACTCCAAGTCCATCCTATGATACCCTCAGGGCACAGTCTTAACTATCACTCAAAATAGGTGCATAAAAAAAAAGAATTGCTTAATTGAACTCATCCAAATGGAGGTTAAAATGCATTGTCAATGATTATGAAGTCTTGGTAAAGGAAGAGGAAACCATGGAAGCACAGGTTTTCTTCACTGTTGCCTGTTGGAGGCAACAGAAGATTCACAAGAGAAAAGTTAATTTGGGATGTGAACAGCTGGCTAAGAAGGTGTTGTGTGAGAGTGGAATATGGTGGGCTTTTGGCTGGAGATGGAGTCAACCTAAGAATGGCTTGTATGAAGGTATGTGCCAGCTGTCTTACAAAGCAAATCAAAGGGATTTTAAATAAAAATGGATAGAAGAGGGTTTACTGCCTGTTCAAATGCCCAAAGTGGAGACCATAGAGAGCAGCTATATAAAAGGGAAGAAGAGTTGAGACACCCAGAAGTCCACAGGAGACAGAATCCAAGAGAAGCAACAGCAAAACACAGAGCATCGAATGTCTATACACAAATGCTCAAAGTTTAGGCAGGCAACCCACAAAAGGTAAGTAGAGGTACTGATTCAAGGAGGCCAGTTTGCCTTATAGGTATCACTGGGAGTTGGTGAGATGGAACCTGGGAACATGGTTCTGGATTGGTATACCTTGTTCAAAAGAAACAGAGTAGGTAAGAGGAGTGGATGAGCCTAACACACAGGCATGGTATGGTTGTTATTGTTCATCCTTTGTTTTCAAAGATGACCAATGATATCACAGGGGGATGTCTTGACTTGCACATAGATTGAAATAAGGCAGACCAGAGCAAAGTCGTCAGCTTCATTCTTTCTTCCAAAGTCATCGAAGTCAAAAGTGGCAAGACAAAAGTCAAAATAACTGGCTATGGCCCGGGATGCGGTGAATGACCTCGGAGTCCTCAATGGCTGACCAAGATCTGAGCATTCTATAGCACCTGCTTCAGGTGCCTTCATGGCTGTTGGAATAAATTGTCTTTATCTGCCTAGTATGCCTGATATGTGATAGAGAAGGACTTCAATTATCCAGACTCCTGCTGCAGCTCTCTTTCTACCAAGAATCAGAATAGCTAATCACTTCTTAGTGATGATTTTATCCTTTACCACCAACATGGAGGAATTTTCTTCTGGATTTGATTTTATTATGAGTCATTAATAAGGAGAACTAGTTGTTGGGGTGAAAATAATAGGAATCTTGGGGGGCAATGACCATTCCTTCCCACTTTGCAACAGAGGAGAGAAAATCCAGGCATAATCTAGTGTATGCCCTAGATTGTGGGAAAGCAGAAGAATGGGCTCAGGAGGAAGATAGGATCCCATGGACTAAAATTTTATGGGGGAAGTCAGGCCAGGAGGGAAGGGGGTGCTCAAGAATAAATAAAATAAAATAATAAAGGCACAAAATCAACAATATCAACAAGGAGAAATGATGGGAGTTGTTTGGGGAAAACAATGCAGACCCATAGGGAACTCACCAACTAATTTAGTGTTTCAAAAAATAAATGTACAAAAAATGGAAGCAAGACCAGAAAACAGAGGTGACATAAGAGTATGGCGCATTCCTGTAAAAATTGTATCGGGAATGCTAAAACTCAGAATGAATTGAAGCTAGTTAAGAAGCTAAGAACAGCAAAAGAGTTTTATTTATTCATTTCTCATATAAGGAGAAAAAATAATGTTGATCAGAGAAGGAAGAGGACCTTTGCTTGAGGTGCTTGGCATGGTGATAACAGATAGCAGGAAGAAGGGAGAGCTGCTTAATTATTATCTTGCTTCTGTTTTCTCTGCCAAGGAGGATGATCTTTGCATAGTCAATAACAAAAACCAACCAACCAAGAACTATTCAAGAGACAAGGAAGGAGGTTGTAATAGAACACCAAGCATCCTTTGGCGAATTCAAGTCACTTGGCCCAGATGATCCTCAGATACTGAAAATGATTGCTGAGCCACTGTCAGTGGTACCTGAATGATCATTGGAAAAGGGAGAGGTAGCAACTCTCAGAAAAAGAGAAAAGCACAGTGTCTAAAAGACCAGCGAACTTGACTTTGATTCCTGGGAACATTCTAGAACAAATCCATAAAAAGATAAAGAGGACATTTAGCTAGGGAAGTGATGATTAAAAAGAGTCAGAGTCAGCATGAACAAGTCACGCCAGATACATATCATTTCTATTTTTTGATGAGGAAAATGTTCTGGATTTTTTTTAATATATAAGAGGTATGGGTGGTGTGTTGTTTTGCCCATAGTGGTTATTTGTGTCCACACGAAACTCCCAGGGATGCAAGAATAGATATCTCTATAATCTCCTCCCCACCTCTGAAGGAGAGAGACTTTGATTCTTTCCTGGAGAGGAAGAAGGAGGTTGGGATGAGAAGCTGACCATTTGACTATCCTCAGGAAGAGGGAGTACTCGGCTAGAAATATATCTACTTACTTCCTTAAAAACAATATTTAGGAGAAATAATTTTTAGGCTTAAGCTGCACTCCCAATTGCTATTCCCTAATAGGGAAGGAGAATCCCAAGATATATATATCCAAGGCTTGCCTCCCCACCAAATGCCAGTTCCATAATGAACACACATAGCAAATGAAACCATTTATACAAACAACAAACAGAAATCAGATAAAGTATACATATGAGAATATATAGTAGACAATACAGAGAGTGAATGTGCTTTTCCATTGGAAGAAAGATGACTCAGCTAAATTAAGAGAGAGTTTAAGATCTCACCCTAGGGGAAGTTCCCTGAAGTCTCTAGTGTAGTAATGTAGGAATAGGGACATGATCCAAATGCTGGCTTCTCTACATGTCACCTTCTCCCTAGAATTTTTCTCTTCCTTCAAGTTGAAGAGAGGTTGAAACTGGATGTCTTCTCTCTCTAAAAACTAGAAGCCAGAAGACCAGGATGTCTCTACTCTCTAGCTTGGGCCAAGTCTATGTAAACAATCTTTGTCTCTGTCTCTGTCTCTCTGTCTCTGTCTGTGTCTCTGTCTCTGTCTGTGTCTCTCTGTGTTTCTGTTTCTGTCTCTCTGTCTCCCTGTCTCTCTCTCTCTGTCTCTTTGTCTCTGTCTCTGTCTCCCTGTCTCTGTCTCTGTCTCTGTCTCTGTCTCTCTCTCTCTCTCTCTCTCTCTCTCTCTCTCTCTCTCTCTCTCTCTCTGTCTCTCTCTGTCTCTATCCCTCTCTTTCCAGACTGCCTTTAAACCTCACCATATAGAATACAGGCAGGATTCTGAAAAAGTCTGCAAAAAATGATCCTTGTATCTATGGCAGTGTGGTAAGCATCTGTGGTGTTGTCAGTATGGGTCCTCACTTTCCTCAATCACATTAATCTAACAAATATTTTTAAAGTGCCTACTCCGTACAAGGTACTGTGCTTGGTTCTGGGTAAACAAAGACAATATTAAAAGTTCCCTGCCCCCGAGGAACATATATTCTACTGGGGATTGGGGGAAGATATCACATAGATAGATAGATAGATAGATAGATAGATAGATAGATAGATAGATAGATAGATAGATGGATGGATGGATGGATAGATAGATGGATGGATAGATAGAAGTATAGATGGCTAAATCAATAGATAAGTAGATAGAAAGATAGATGGATTGAATGATAGAAGGATAGATTGATAGGTAGGTAGATGATAGAAAGCTAGATAGGTAGATGGGTAGATAGAATGATAGATCAACAGATAGATGAACAAATAGAAGGATAGATCAATAAGTAGGTAGATGGATAGATAAAAAGATGGATAGATAGAAAATAGGTAGATAGATGATAGATAGAAGGATAGAAGCCTAGATCAATATATAAATAGATGGATAGAGAGAAAAATAGATAGGTAGGTGGATAGCTAGATAGAAAGATAGATAGATGGATAGAATGATATATTGATCGATGGACAGATAGAATGATAGATTGATAGGTAGATAGATGGATAAATGGAATGAAAGATGGATAGATCAATAGATAGTTGGGTAGATGGATAGATAGAAGGCTAGAAGGTTAGATCTATAGACAAGTAGATGGATGGGTAGATAGATAGATAGAAAGATAGATGGATACATAGAATGATAGATAAATGTAAGAGATTTTTGCAGAGGGAGAGAACACCAGCAAATAGTGGGCTCAGGGAAGGCTTTGAGCAGAATGTGGTCCCCGAGTTAAACAGCAGAAAAAAGCCAAGGCTTCTAAGAGTTGAAGAGGGAGAATATTTCAAGCATTAAGGAGAATCCAGCCACTGAGCTAAGATAATGGCAATGAGGCAGGTTTGTCCAGAACTTATATGAGAAGGGGAGTATTGCTAACCAATACTGGAAATGGGATGTGAATCAGTCTGGGGCAAGCCAAACAAAGGAGTTTTGTTTTATTCTAGAAGCAATGAGGTTCTACTACACCTTTCTAGACCTCAGTTTCCTCATCTGCAAATGGAGGAGGTTGCACTACCTGACCTCTAAGCCGAGGCATGCTGGTAATCATTTAACAACCATAATAAAAATACATATACAGGCCCTGCTTTTAAGTGTAATCTGAATTATTAGCATTTTCTCTGTCACTTTCTTGAGTTTACATGATCAATAAAACAATAAATCTAGCCCTGAACTGTAGCATTTGTGTATTTCTATAATATGAATGCTCTCACTGCAAATTTAACAATCAGGCCCTCAGGGCTCTAGTATACCACTGCTCTAAGGTTTCCCAGTCTCCGAGTCTCTGATCCTAAGCGGACATTCATTTTTCCCTGGGAGTCCTCCGTGAAAAGAGAACTCACTATCTCCTAAGGCAACTCATTCTACTGTTGGAAAATGCATTCCTGGGTTTTCTGTGGGGTAGGGAAGGGTGAAAGATGCATCCTCATCTGAAATTAGAGGCTAGGAGAAAGGCAGGCTGGGAACCAAAGCACAGCTTATTCTTCCAGTTTGATTTCACCCACAAGCTGATGCAAACAAATGGTTTCCTAGATGGAATCAAACTGGTCCCGTGTGTAGATGCAGGAGAAGAGGACAGGAAGAAGCACTTTCTGCTGATAAGGGCTGTGAGACATTAGGGTAATCAATCCTGTCCTGACTGCCGGATTAATCTTCCTTCAGCACTGCTTTCCTTACATTCCTCCCCTGCCCCGAACTTCAGGGGTTACTTATTAACCAGGGGATAAAATCTCAACACCTCAGACCATACTCAAGGCCCTCTGGCTCCAGCCCACCTTTACTGAATGAATGAATGAATGACTAAACAAATATTTTTATTGATTGAGTCAAGCTGAATGTCCTGCCCAGGAGAGATGCTGGAGCCACTGGGGAACCACGTGAAGACACTATGAGAAGAGAAAGGACAATGTGGTACTGCAGTACTAGTGGCAGGAGTGACCATTGGTCATGTGTGTTCTCTATGCAGTGTGATGGGCAGTTAGGTGGTGCCATACTGCAGAGAATGCCAGTCCTGGAGTCAAACCTGAATTCAAATCCTTCCTCACACACATATTGGGTAAACTTGCCTCAGTTTCCTCATCTGTAAAATGAACTGGAGAAGGAATGGCAAACCAGTTCAATGTCCTTGCCAAAAAAACCCCGAATGGGGTCACAAAGAGTCAGCCATTACTGAAATAACTGAACAACAAACGTGATGTGGTGTGCCTCACTCCTGTTGTTCTCTAAGTGCATGTCCACTCCACACCAACAGTGTGTGTATTTGTGGGAAAGTACACACCAGGCTTATTGGGGGCAATAAGGGACAAAGCATGAATTACAGATATAATTTCTTATTTTGTGATCTTACTAAATAGCTTTGTTTTGGGCTATGTGTTTACTAGCTGACTATTCAAAAGAAGCTCACTAGTAGGGGCTCATAAGCTATAGTTTTAGGAGTGTAGACCTATAGGGTAAAATCTTTGAATTTGAGGATAGCTAAGGGGACTTAATCAATCAGTGAGAGTTTCAGAGCTAGTCTGAGAAGGGTGCTAGACCATATGTCTCCTCTTAAGTTGCTATGGCACTTATCACCTGTAACACACACTTTGGCACTGACTCATATAATATCTGGCATTGTTATACAACTCCTTCACATATGGAGATGGGGGTCTCTAACCAATTTATCAAGACTTATCAATAGACCTTGAAACTTCCCAAGTGATCATCAAAGTGGTTGTTGTACTCTCCCCCCACTCCCGCCATTTTATATTGTGGCTTTTAATTTCACTTTGACATTTTAGTGTAAACTTTTGTATCCCAATCATAAGACTTCAGGGGAATGAAAAGTAGAGTTTGTTGTATTACATGAAGGGTATACAAAGAGAAAATGAAAAACAACCACATTCTGTTGGGAGGAACCAACATGTTCACTCAGTGGTATATACACATATGTAGTAAATATATACATATATAATTTGTAAATACATATATATATATATTCACATACACACATATGCACAGAAAGAAATTGGTGGGGCACCTGAAATTGGGGGAAACCAGAAAAATAATCTTGTGGGAAGGGCTCCTTGAGTGAATTGTAAAGGGAGCTAGGAGATAGAGGCAAAGAGGGAAAGCATTCCAGGCATGGGGCACAGCTTGTGGGTGTATGGGGTGTTCCAGGAGAACTAGCACCTCTGGCATGAGAGCTTGCTGAGCCCTTTTTAGGGCTGCTCATTCACCTTCGGTGCCACTTTTCACCCAACTCTCCCCTGTGGCTCCAAGAAGCTGTAGGTTGGGCAGTGGCCACACCCTAATAAGACCATCTTGGCAGATGGGCTAAACCAGATCGAAGGTAACCTACAGGCTTCAAGCCCATTGGTGAGTTAGGAGGATGCCTATCCTAAGCATGTGAAGACTTCCTCTCCCAGTGGAATGAATGGATGAGGACAATTTGTTCCAGCAACCATGAAGGCGGCTGAAGCAGGCTTTGTGGAGCACTCAGAACTTGGTCAGCCATTAGATGCCAAGGTCGTTCATTGCATCCTCAGCCATCAACAATCATCTTGACTTTTATCCTGCCACTGAACTTCAGTGACTCTGGAAGAGAGACTGAGGCTGATGATTTTGTGCGACTCTGCCTCACTTAAATCCAATTCATGTACAAGTCATGACGTCACCCACTATATCATTGGTCCTCTTCAAAAACAAAGGACAAACAACAGAAGCTTGTGGACAAGCAGAGGGATGATAGATGAGATGCCCCATCAAGGCAACACCAGGCAGGTCAGTTTAGTGGGAACGTGGAGAGAATTTAGGTTTTGGACTAGATGGCCATTGAGCTCACAAATTCTGTAATTCCTTGTGATAATTCTACTCCATTTTACAGAAGAGAAAACTGAGACCCAGAGAGGGTGAGTGATTTTTCCCAAGGTCACACAGTGAGTCTATGGAGGAGTTAAGACTAAAGACCATGCCTTTGTACTCTCAGCCCAACCTCTTTCTCACTCCATTCCACTGTCTCCCCTCCTTTCTCATTTGGCCCCAAGGATAGTACTGGCTTACCAGACTATCCCAAAGAACGTGGTTCCAATAACCCCAAGGAGAGACACAGCTTCTATTCAAGGGGAGCAGATGGGACCAAGCAGGGAGCATTTCGAGAGGAGTAGTGCTTGGCCTCTGGCTCTCTGCCTGCCCACACAGCCCTTGATGTGATGAGCTAGCATTCTGGTCACTATCTTTTAAGTTGCCTGTAGCACAGCTGGAAACAGACTGGAATGTAATGTCTACCATACTTCCAGTTCCTCTTTTAACAATATATTACCTCTTTCTTAAGGGTAGAGGGCTGGACAAAAAACAAATGTCTCTCCTCCCTTAGTCTTCAGCTAGTATAAGAAGGGCTTCTGCATAGAAAATCTCATTGGTAACTTACTGGAAATATGTCTGGGTGTGGGCACGAGCAGCCTGATGTGGTAGCCCCAAACACTAAAAGGATATTAGTCTATGTTAAGAAAGACACTAGGGGCAGCTAGGTGGTGCAATGAGTAGAATGCTAGCCCTGGAGTCAGGAAGACCTGAGTTCAAACCTAGCCTCAGGCACTTGCTAGCTGTGTGACCTTGGGCAAGTCACTTAACCCCAATTGCTCTGCCTTCCCCCCTCCAAAAAAAAGACACTAAATCCAGGACTAGAGTTGTTGACAGTCCCATTGCTCCCACCCTTTGTGAGGACACATCTGGAGAATGGTATTCAGTTCTGGGCACCATATTATAGGGAGGACATTGCCAAATAGTGTTTTAAGAGAGGATGGTGACCTGGATGCTATGGGAACTCTTATATGAGAATTGATTGAAAGAAGTGGGGGAGAGTTAATATTGTGTCCCAGCCTTTGGGAAGTGGGGGGCAGTTGGGTGTTGGTGGTAAGGGCAATTCGTGGGTCTGGAGTAACAAAAGGAACAAACCTAATAGGAAAAGAGGTGTGGTTCAAGGTATGATTCAACAGAGTAAACAAAACTAATGATTTTTTGAGATCAAAGTCAAACAAAGTCCATAAGACTGGGTAGAGACAGAGTCTTGGAACAAAATCTGGGGGCAAAAGGTCCCAAGTCAGGTATCCCAGGAACAGCACTTGCATAGGTTAAGGCCAGGAAAGCAATATCAATGGAGAGGTATCAGTGAATGAGAGTTCGTCTCATAGAAAATCTCTGCCTAAGGCAGGGTCCTTTGATGATGGTGTTGTGAGAGCCAGGCTCTCCTCTCCCTGAAGTGCTTCTGTACCATAGGAGCCCAGAAAGTTTAGCCTAGGGAAAAAGGAAACTTAGGGGACATGATAGACATTTAAAAATCTCTAAAGAGTTGTTTTGTAGAAAAGGGATTAGGCTCAGACCTGTTCTGTTTGGTCCCAAAGGGAAGAGCTGGGAGCTATGAAAGGGAGTTTTAGGAAGGCAGAGTTGGACTCTAGGGAGAATTGTTACTGTTATCTATCAATGCATGGAAAGTAGCCAGAGGAAGTGGAAACCCCTCACCCCAAACTGGAGGGCATCAAATCAGGGCTGGATGATCACTTGTTGAGGAAGGGATTTCTGCTTAGAGATAGCAGTAGTCACAGCAATATGAGTACCAGTAACTCATAGCTAGAAAGTCCATTTTATTTCATTTTCTCTGGGCCTGCACAGCACCAATTAATGAGGAGATGGGTAGTTAGTTGGTTATTCTGATCTGTGGGTGGCCAATTTGGATAAGCCTACTTTGGAACTGAAATGATGCTTATTGGGATATTAGCCTATTGTTGACCATTACCTAAAATATATGTAAATGTGTCTCCATATGTGTACAAGACCCTTTTATATTAATGGCATTGGGAGAATTGGGCTAATACTTTTAGGCATTTAATTATGGTTTCTGAAGCTTTTAGTGCTTTTAGCTTGTATGTTTCAGGGTATGTGATGATGTCAGTGACAGATCTGAGTCTGTGCAATATGAAGCCTTGTTATAATTGTGTTGTATATCTTACAGTTCCCTTGTGGAAGCCAGTTGCTGCATAAATACCGCCAATATGGCAGATGGTAATGCCAATATCGAATAATCTGTAACCTCAGCTAAGTGGAGTAGATAAGTCCTTGTTCATGTACAACAGGGATTCTTAACCTAGGGTGCGAGAACATTAAAAAGTTTCTTTTTGATAACTGTATTTCAATGGAATTGGTTTTCTTTTTTAAAAATGATACTTATTTTATTCTGAGCTTAAGAAACAAAACAAGCATTCCCATAATACAGTAGAATATATAAAAAAGATGATTGCACATGAAACTGCAAATCTATTATGTAAAACTTGCTATTCCTTTTAAATATACAATAAAGTTATCACATAACTTTTTTCTTTTTTTTCTCCCCTCCCCCATAGCTGCCATTAGAAACAAATATATAAAATCATTCTATACACACTTCCATTTGTAATTCTTTCTCTGGATGCAGATAGCATCTTCCTTCATGGATCCTTTGTAGTTAATTTGCATATTAACAATAGTCAAAATAACTTAGCTGCTCAATGTTGTTCTTAAAACAATGCTGCTGTTACTGTATACAGTGTTCTCTTGGTTTGCTCATTTCACTGTTTGCCCAAGTCTGTCTGTGTTTTCTCTAAGTTCATTGAACTCATCATCTTATTATAGAACGGTAGTGTTCTATCAAGATCATATGCCACAACTTGCTAAGCTATTCCCCATGTTTTTTTGTAATTCTGTGCATTTGATTTTGCACATTTTAAAACCCTTATTCTCAGAAGGGGTCTATTGGCTCCACCAGACTGCCAAGGGATCTGTGACCCTTAAAAAAGTTAAGAATTGTTGATGTGGTAGGACAATAGCCATTATTTATATAACACTTTATAACAGTATTCGTATAACACCATAAGGTTTGCAAAGTGCTTTACAAATATTATCTTATTTGATCTCCACAACAACTCTGGGAGAGAGACCCAATTAATATCCCCATTTTAGAAATAAGAAGACTGAGGTAGACAGAGGTTAAGTGACTTGTGCCATAGCTAGGAAGGGGCTGAGGCTGGATTTGAACTCAAGTCTTCCTGACTTGCAGCCCAGCACTCTAGTCACTAGATCACCTGGCTACCTTGAGACTTTCAAAAGTTATCTTAATTAACTTCTCCAGGTCAGATCATTTCATAAGGAGCTCCTGATGCATGGAATTTTCTGAGTCTCCCTTTGGAGTGGGCCCTACTATTGGCTCTGATTGTCTTTGAATTCCCTACTCTAGAGTCCTCTGCTGTCCTGGCAATGACCCTGCACTCTTCATGGCTCTGCTTGCTGCTCGTCAGCAGGGTTAAGTCCCGCCAAGCTAGACTGACTTTGAATAAAGGTCTGGAGACTCAATTGCCTGCCTATCCCCCAAGGACCAGCCTCATTAGGTTTGGAGGCACTCAGCATGAGGTTGGCTGCAGAAGGGTTTTTTTGGCCACAGTAATTCACAAAGATCATCTCTGACTCAGGCTATGATCTGCGTGGGTAGAGGGAGCAACTATATGGATGAAACTGGGGGGATGAAACATAGGGAGCTTTGAAGTCTGGAAATGCTTTGAACTCAGGCAGGGCCCCAGCCTGGTCAGATCTACAAAGAGGAAGGTATCCTCGAATGGCCCACAATAGACACATGTGGGGGTCTCCAAACTGAGGAAACTGTAACTCCTTTGAAATGCTGAGTACAGCTCTGTTAAGAGATGCTTAACAAGTGTTTACCAAATGGAATGGAATTTGACTAAAATGAAGCCTGCAGGAACACATTGGCCTAAAGGTGTTATGGCCGCCCAACAGGAAAGACCAGGAGAGACCCCCTAGCAGATGCATGAATGAAGCTTCATTTCTCCTCCTGCAGGGATGCACTGGATGGCTCAGCTGAGACCCTGGGGCTCAGATAAGAGTGAGCAATGGTGAGCATTAACCTGTCAGGAGGTTACAGAGAAAGTTTGTCCTCGCCATCCTCCAATGACAGCAGGTGGTGGGGCTTCTGCTAGGATGAGGATCACCTTGGGGTAGTCCTTCCCTTCTCTGGGCTGTATCAAATTAGAAATTTAGACTAGAGTGGGGCTCTCTCACATTCCTTCCAGCTATATATTAAAAATCCTATAAAACTCAAATGAACTTGGGTAGAAAGGGGATGCAATGGAAGGAACCTTGGACTTGGTTTGAGGAGACCTAGGTTTGAATGCTAGAAATATCACTTATTAGATGTGTGACTACAAGTAAATCTTTATTTTCCTTTGCCAAGCCTCAGTTTCTTGATCTGTAAAATGAGGGTGATAAAACATTTTCTATTTCACAGGAGTATCGAGGAGAAAGAACATTGTAAAACCTTAAAGTCCATCAAAATGTGAGTTATTGTTACTTTTAGGAAATCAAATGAATTTACTCATGGGTACCAATCCATCTACAAGTATTTATTAAGCCCCTTCTATGTGCCAGACATGTTGCTAGGTGCTGAGGACATGAAGATGAAAATTAAACAATCCCTGCTTTCGAGGAACTTACATTCCATTCTCTTTGGACCCAAACTCTATACATTTACAATTACATACAAAACATTAAACATAATTGGCGGCATGGCAGGGAGATACTAGGAGCTATTCTGGACCTATAAGATGATAGAGGGAGGGAGTTGGCTTAGGTGACCTTTAAGGTCCCTCTGGCTCTGAATCTTTGAGTTCAAGAACTGGAACAAATCTCTTTTTATGGATTTATCTTGTTTTATGGAATTCAACTGAAACCCAGAAAGGTTGAGTGAGCAGTATGGAAAATTGTCTAGAATTACACAGAATAGGACCAAAATGGCCATACCCTTTGACCTAAGGATGCCATTGTTAGGCATATGGCACGAGGAGGTCAATGACAGAAAGAAAAGTTCCATGTTGTTGAGTTGTCTCACTCAGGTCTGACTCTTCGTGACACCATTTGGGGCTCTCTTGGTGGAGATACTCGAGTGGTTTGCCATTTCCTTGCCTAGCTCATTTTACAAATGAGGAAATTGAGGCAAACAGGGTTAAATGATTTACCTAAGGTCACACAGCTAGTAAGTGCTGGAGCCCAGATTTGAACTCAGGAAGGTAAGTCTTCTTGGCTCCAAGCCCAGCCCACAGACATCACAATACATGCACCAGCACTATTTTGTAGAAGCAAAGAAGGAAAAAAAGTAGATGCCCATCAGTTGGAGCTAAATAATTGTGTTACATGAATGTAATGGGATATTATTGTGCTGTAAGAAATGATGAATGTGATGAAGACTAAGAAAGCAGGGAAAGCTTACATGGACTGAGGCAAAGTAAAATCAGAAGAACCAGGGAAATCATATAATGCAGAAACTACAATTTCGACATGAATAAACTACAATGGAAAGAAAAACAACAGAATAACTGAAAGTAAATCCTGAAAAGTGATAATGACCAAGCTTGGCCCCGAGGAAGGAGTGTGAGAAGGCACCTCCCCCGCTACTTCGTAGAGACAGGAGGACTATGGGGAAGACTCTGCCTAGAATGCCAGATTTTTTCATTATATTGGCTACTTATACAGAGGTTTCCCTCCCTCTTTTTTATTCTTTATTATGAGAGATGACTCTTTGGGAAGGAAGGTTGGGATCAATGCAACTGGAATTGTAGGTGATGAAAAAACAAAATATATCAACACAATTTACTTTTAAAGAGACAAGGGTTGAGTAACTTGTCTAAATTCTTCCAGGGAGTTAAATGGCAGAGCAATGACTAGAACCCAGGCCTCCTGATGCCCAATCCATGGCTCCTTCCACTTTCCCCTACTCTCTTCCAGAGATAGGTACGCATAGCTTTATAATTTGGGTGATATCTGGAGTTATTTTGACAAAGAACTTCCAACAGAAGGCAAGCCTTCTGAAGGCAAGAGCAGTGTCTTTTTTTTGTCTCTGGGTTTCCAACACCTAGTCTAATACCTAGCATGTGGTAGTTATGTATTGCTTGTGGAAATGAATGCAACTCAGAGTACCCTGTTTAATAAATTGTTTGAGTAAACAAGCCAAGGATGGGGAAATAGAGCTTTGGGTGATGGGCATCAAAGCGTGGCAGGAAGGATTTCTGTCAAAACATCTCTCTGGCAGATTCCACGGATTCTCTGTCGATTTCCTCCTGTAATCTTTTCAACACATGTACCAGTGTGGGGTGCTTATTGACTTCTGTGCTCAAGTGGAGTTCCCATTGATTGCAGCTCCAGGGGAAGAAGAGAAGAAGAAAGAGAGAAGGGGAAAGGAAAAGGAGCCAGCTTCAAACCTGGAACTCGATTGGCTGTTTATTAGAGTTACAGCTAGGACCTGCACAGAGGGAAGATGGAAGTGAAGGAGGCAAACTGTGGTTCCCTAAGGGGTCAAAAGAAGCAGAATTGTCTTGAACTAAAAATCTGAAGACGTAGGCTTTTGTTCCAACTCTGATACCAATTATAATAATTCACATAAATAGAGGGCTTTCTTTATAACCACCCCAGTAGTTGAACAGCAGAAATGTGATGATGACGGTGGTGGTGGTGATGATGACGATGATGCTCATTTTACAAAGGAGGAAAGCAAGGCTCTGAGAGGGTGACAGCACTCAGGATCATAGACCATCAATCTAGAATTGACGCCCCCAGAGACCAACTACTCCACTCTCCTCATTTTTGTTGTTGTTCCGTCGTTTTACAGTTGAATTTTTGTGACTCCATTTGGAGTGTTCTTGGCAGAGATCCTGGAGTGGTTTGCTATTTCCTTCTCCAACTCATTTTACATATGAGGAAACTGAGGCAAACAGAGTTAAGTGACTTGCTCAGGGTCACATAGCTAGGAAGCGTCACGCAGGATTTGAAATCAGGAAGATCAATCTTCCCAACTCTGGGCTTAGAGCTATATCCATTTCACCACTCAGCTGCTCCCTCATTTTACAGATGGAGAAACTGAGGCCCAGGAAGTTTTGCCCAGAGCTATATCGCAAGCGGTCTTTGGAAATCCCAGATCTGTTCACCTCAAATGCCACCTCCTACACGAGCCTTTTTTTGATTCTGCTTATCTGTTGTCTATCACTTGTCTGCTCCGCCCCATCTTCCAATTAGCGTAGATTTTGTATTTGCTTATTAGTGTATGTTTTGTTAGAATATAAGCTTCCTGAAGGCAGCCTCAATTTTACTTTTGTCTTTTTATCCCCAGCATTTAACTCAGTGTCTGGGAAATAGTAGGTACTTAATAAATGCATTTCGAACAAAAGTGAAATGAATGAAATTGGATTTAAAAGGACATGATGAGTTTCAAATGCAAGTCTCTCCAGACTTCGGATCCTTTTTTTTTTTTTATTAAAGGAGGGGGCTGGCTTCAATGATCTCCAAAAGTCCTTCTGGCTCCAAGGCACTATGATTCAGGAGATTTCCAAACCAAAGATCCTCCTGCTCTGGAGCCTCCAGGACAGGGAGAGATCATCAGGCCAGCTCTCTCTGGCTGGATGGCTTGTCCAGCTCATCCCACCCAGTGGCAGGAAGCCAGGGCTCAGTTCCACTTCCCAGACAGTCTCACTCAGAAACACTAGAGGGACCTAGGCTTCCACATAAGCTGGGCTGGTCTCCTTTTCGTCCTCTTCCTTGGCCACCTGCTGTAGCCATGTACCCCAAGACGACCTCCTCTGGCCAGGGACTACAGCCTGGGGAGGCAGGAGACTTAAATCCATGAAGTATAGGATTTAAGGAAAAAATGAGCTCACCACCAATAAAACATCATTCAATTATCCTGGCTCCACCCTTTCATCACCCCCTCCCCACTAAAGAAAACCTCCTTAGGAAGGTCTCAATTGCTGCCCATCATCCCTGTCCTGAGTCTCTCAAACCACCTCCTCAGGCGTAGCTTTGGGCTTTACTAGGGCAGAGACAAAGTCTCAGAGACAGAGAGAAGAGAAAGAGAGAGGGGAGGGGAGAGAGGGGGGGGAGAGAGAGAGAGAGAGAGACTAAATTTTGAGTTCAATGACATTCAGCGACACTGAGTGCAATATAGGGACACCAGTTAAATGACCCTAGGGAACTGGGAGTGGCTACAGCAAGGAGTGAAGACCATCGATTAGAGTCATTGAGAGTTCAGTGACATACACGAGTATTTTTGATCTTTCCCAACTGTGACAAAGGCTGGGGTCAGCACTCTGAAAGGGACTGGGCCCAGGGCAGGTACCCCTGGGGGGGGCAAGTCGGGAAGAAGAGCCTAGCATCACAGACTTAGAGCTGGAAGAGACCTTGTAATAATCTTATAATCTTAATAAATGTTAGATGCCTGCTGTGTGCAGGGCCCTATGCTAGGCTCTAGAAATACAAAGACAACCAAAAGCTTGCCTTCCACTTGAGGGGCCTAACATGCAGGCACGTTCACTCTCTGCAGTCATATCCCCAGCACTGTGCTTGGCATAGAGAAGATACTTACTAAAATTCTTATTGATTAATTATACAAGAAAAATTGAGAAAAGAGAGAAAACCAACAACTGGGGCTATCAGGGAAGGCTTCACAGAGCAGACACCCCAGTTGAGCCTCGAATGGAAGATAAGTATCCTGAGATGTGGATCATGCATAGTAAGTGACTATCTCTCTCATTTAATAGTTGGGGAAACTGAGGCACCATGAAATTAAGTGACTTATACAGGGCTACCCAGATAGTTTCAGAGGTTGAAGATGTAGTATTAATTTTAGAAAGCTGCTAGTGCCCATATTGGCTGGCACATAGAGCTCATTAAGAGGAGTGATATGAAAGGCAGATAGAAGCCAGACTCTAGATGGCCTAACCCGGCAGGCTAAGCACTTTGTGAAATGTCTCAAAGACGCAGGGAGCCAATAAAGGTTTTTGAGAAGAGAAGCGATACCGTCAAGATCTATGTCATAAAGGAGGTGATTGGTGCATCTGTTTGGAGGATGCAATGGGACTGGAAGCGGGGAGGCCATTTAGGAGGCTATTGATTGCATTGCCCAGGTGATGGGGTCCTGATTCAAAGTGCTGACCATGGAGATGATATGGAGGGCAGAATTGATCTGAGAATTCTCTCTTCTAACCCTATGGAATCGGGAGCGGCTACAGCTGGGAGTAAAGGCCATTAATTACAGTCCACAAGGCAGACTGAACTTTCGCATGACACTATCTTATTAGATATGTCCCAAGATGGCAGAGATGAGGCTCAGACACTCAGAATGTGCTCCATATTCTGCCTCAGCCCTGGTATCTGAGGCCCTGGTCCTTTTGGACATTCGGTGTGTACTTTGAGACCCTGTTCAAGTTCCAGTAGGAAGAGGTTCCAGTCAGTCTGGCTCTAGGCAGGCCTTTGCCTAAAGTCTCCTAGGATGCTCACCTGAAAGAGATAAGGAAGAAGGGAAGAAGACCAAGATGATGGTTCTTAACTCTCTGGAAGGTTGCCACCCTCCCTCAATGGTCTACACCACCTGAGAAAATATAGGGATACCGTTATACTAGGTTGGAAAAGAGAAAGGCCTTAGAAATCATCTTTCTTAACCCCTTCATTCTGCCAATGAGGAAAATGAGGCCTAAACAGAGGAAGCCACTGGTTCAAGGTCACAAAGTGAGTCGATGGCAGAATTTGAAGTTGAAGAAAAAGGAACCTGTGCTGGTTAGACACTGCTGCGAACTGTGGAAGAGGCTGAGAAAAGGAGAATGGAAGCCCATCTGCTTGAAATATCACCATTAATGATTCATTTCTGTGGGTCTTAACTGCGTTTCAGAGTCTCCTAGGAGAAAAGCAGACAGCTCGGGGAAGCAGAGCTCCTTTATCAGCCTTCATTTCTCAGCCAAGACAAGTATTTCTGATCTTTCCCGACCGTGACAAAAGCTGAGATCAGCGTCCTGAAAGGGACTGGGCCTAGGGCAGGTACCCCAGGGTGGGCAAGCCAGGAAGAAGAGCAGAGCGTCACAGATGTAGAGCTAGACAGGACCTTGAAATAATCTCATCCTCTCCCACCCCCACATACATTTTGCAAATGAGAAAACTGAGGCTAAGAAGTAAGGATTTGACCAATGGGAGGGAGAGGATTGACAGGGGATAGGAGATTAATGAATGTAGCATTTTTCCAAATTTTTGATTTTTGTCACCTACAAACCAGGTCTGAATACATATCTCCCATGTCCACAGTCCCAGCATCCCCTCTGGTTACATCCTGGGCACCCCCCAGCACAGCCATTTCTGTACCATTCCAATGTTGGCATGCTAAATTCCACTGCTGGTGATATTTCCTTTGGGGGCCAACTTTGAACCTTTCTAGACTCTTCTCTTAAACTCAAACCTCTTTAGGAAGGAGTTTATAATTGGGGTCAATTAATTTATTAGGTTCCTTCATGAGACCATAGGGATTGGGGAGGGGGGAGGTTTCATTTGGGCAGAGAGGGCCTTGAAAAAAGCAACCAATCAATCAAAAACATTGATTAATCATCTATTACATTGCAGACACTATACTCAGTGCTATGAAAACAAAAATGAAAATTAAGATGATCCCTGTTTTCAAGGAGCTTAAATTCCCAAAGGGAAGACAACACGTACATATATAAGTATAATACACCCTCTGGGATAATACACCCCAGGTGGCATTAGTACTCGACTGCCAGATCCTCAGAAGTTGGCAACTAAAGCAGGTTCTAGAGAACCCTCTGCTTCTAACACTCACAAGCCCACACCAGAGTGCTCTGGATTAGTGGTCAGACAGTACATAACATTAATTCATAGCAAAGACATTTACTAAGATGGAATAATCAGAAAAGTAGCTACAAAACGTTCAGCCCGCAAACATTCAGCATACTTTCTCACAAATACACATGGCATCAGTTGGAAGAATGAGCACAAACATTGAGTACTATGTAGTGAATAACTTGTAGCCAAAGCTACTTACTTTTCAGTACTGTCCAGCATCAAAGTCCTTTTTCTTCTGTAGAGTTCTCACTAAGTTCCCTTTTGGTAAGGCTGCTTAGCTGGGCTCCTGAGGGCCTGCTTTTTTCTCTGTAGAGTGACTCTTGATTGCCAGGGCTAGGTTTCTCCTGAGTCCATAGCTGACTGTTTTCTTTATGGTCAGAGGCCCCACTCATTGAAGCTTCTTCCAGCCTTGGTGATTATCTCCCTGGATCCATCTCTCTCTGGCGTGTATGTCTCTGCTTCATCTTCCTTGAACCCATCCTCCGACTTCTAAATACCATAGACAATGTGAGGGAAGGGAAGTGAAAAAAGTCTTCCTTTTCCTACCAAGAAGTGAAAGAGTTAGAATCTTCCCTAACTGCCGGCCCTTGTCTTAATTGTTTGATTATGTCTTTTACAGAGGCAGATTCTATCATGCCAAAAGGCAATTTATTGATTGATCCCTAAAGAGAGATGCTGACATTAACTCCTCCTAAAACCAGGACTGTAGCTATGTAACCTTGATACTTAAAAAAAATCTATTAAAACCTTCAACTAGTAGTGACAACCTTGGAATGAGAATGGAGTTCCATATGAGGAGAGGTCAGGTGGTTGTCATGCCAGTGTCCCTTGCAGTGCCAGCACTACAGTGATAGATGTTAGAAGATATAAAGTATATTTTTAAAAATAAATTTTCATCAATATCTTTACTTTTTACATCATCCAAATTTCTGTCAGGATTCTCCCTCCCCTCTAAGAAAGCAATCCCATATAACAAATACTTTTTTTAAAGATAAAGAAGAAGAGAAAATAAATCAAAAAGCGAATCAATATATAAAAAGTCTGAAAATCTACACAATGCTCAACACCTGTGGACCTCCTCTTCTGCAAAAGAGTCATGTTGGAGACATCTTATTTCCCCTCTGGTCTTTGAAACTTGCTGTTTCTTTAAATTTTGGTGTCCTTCTCTGTTGATTATTTGAGGGTCGTTCCTTCCGTTTGCCTTGTTACAGTCATTGTACATATCACGTTATTGGCTCTGATCATTTCACTCTGTACCAGTTCACATAAGACTTCCTGTGTTTCTCTGTATTCCTTCTTTTCATTATTTCTTACAGCTCAATAATACTCCATTACCTTCATGTACCTCAATCTACTTTATTTCATCTACTTTGTTTCAGGTTCTTTGCTACTACAAAACTGCTACTATAAACATTTTGGTGTACATGGGGAGTGTCTTCTTATTAAAGAACTCTTTTGGATATATACCTGGTAGCAGAATCTTTGGGTCAAAGTATGGAGATATTTTATTAATTTTATTTGCATAATTCCACATTGTTTTTCAAAATACTCATAACTGATTCACAGCTCCACCAATAATGCACTAGTATACCTATAGAAGATATGAAATGTATTTTTGAACAGGTCTTCTCAGTAATGTCAGCTAATTCCTTCTGTTGTTCTTTTATCTGCTTCAATAACTATGCCATCCTTCCATACCACTGCCATGTTTCTTTGTGCCAGAGCTGTTAAAACTTGTACCCCATTTTTGCCAACTCATCTGGGAAAAGTAAAACTGGCAACTATAGCTTAGTATACTGAGATTGCTACTATTTTCCCTGGGGAGTGCTTCTGGGGCTGGAAGTGGGATGATGGGAAGACACCTGACCTCAATTTTGAAGGAAGCAAGGCAACCTAAGAGTTGTAAGGGAGGAAAAAATGCACTCTAGTTATGGAAAACAGCCAACACAAAAGCATGGAGATAGAAGATGGATTGTCATGTATGAAACACATCAAGAAGGCCTACTTTGCCTCTGTATAGACTCTCAGAATTGGAAGAAACCTCAAGGGACACCTTGTCTAACTATACCTCTAGTACAAGAATTTCCTTTGCAGGAAGTCTGATAGGTCACCAGCCAGCCTCTGATTAGCAACATTTCCCCACAAATTCAGCCTTTCGGGAAGTCAGTCTCTCTACTTCCAAGTCATACAGCCTAGATGAGACCAAGCTCAGGGCTCTTGTCTTATGTTTTGAATCCAGGCCATGTAGAATATAAGCTTCCTGAGGGCAGAGAGGGCCTCATTTCTGTTGGTATCTTAGCGTCTAGCACAATCCCTGACACCCTAGTTTTCTATAAGACACAGCTAAAACTCTAGCTTCATCAGCAAACCTTTCCTAATTTCCCTGTTTCTAGTGCCCTTGCTGCCCCAAATTCCTTAATTACACACTTTATAAATTACGTTTATACTTTTATCTGTATGTGCTGCCTGTCACTCTAAAATATAAGCTCTTTGAGGGCAAGGGCTGTTTTATTTTCATCTCTGTGTCCCAAGTGCATAGCTCAGTGCCTGGCACACAACAAATGCTTGCTGTTAAGAGATGGCTGGTGGTGCAGTGGATAGAGTGCTGAGGCTTGACTCAAGAAGACTGTGGTCCAAATCTAGCTATTGACCCTGGGCAAGTCACTGAAGTTCATTTGCCTCATCTGTAAAATGGAGACAAAAATAAATCTACTTCCAGAGTTGTTGTGAGGATCAAGAGATAATAATTATAAAGCTCTGGCATATAGTGAGTATATACATAATACATACATACATACATATATAAGAAAGGGGGGGAGAAGGGGAGGGGGATGGGGGAAGAGGGGGAGAGAGAGAAGAAGAGGGAGAGAGAGAGAGGAAGAGTGAGAGAGAGAGAGAGAGAGAGAGAGAGAGAGAGAGAGAGAGAATATTTAGTAAATTAGCTATTGTCATTATTGATTGATGCCAGTTAGGGCTTTGGGGGTGGAGGAAGACCAAGAAGTACA
The DNA here is from genome assembly GCA_028646595.1 of Phalanger gymnotis. Taxonomy (NCBI): domain Eukaryota; kingdom Metazoa; phylum Chordata; class Mammalia; order Diprotodontia; family Phalangeridae; genus Phalanger; species Phalanger gymnotis. The sequence goes on from CM053622.1 coordinate 763,967,354, forward strand.
AGGAGTTAGCTTGCAGCTGAGTTACTCCTGAAAAAAGAAAACATTCGTTTTCATCCTGCAATCATATATGGACCTTTTTTTTAGGAGAACTTGGGTTTTATTAAAAGCACTATGTGGTTTCCTAAAGGGAATCCATTCTACTCTCCTGCTTTTGTTCAATTTGGGGGCTTAGCTTACTGTATATATGTATCAGCTGTTCAAGACATATGAAGAGCCCAGAGAACAGTAGTGTGCTCTCTGCTCCCACCACCACCACTCATAACCATCAACCAAGGGAGTCCCTCATGCAGAGAAGAGGTCCACCATCCCTGTTACTACCAGCATTGACTGATTGATTCCCTGATTGCCCTCAATGGGCCAGGCAAGTCAGGCTTCCAGGATCAGTAAGGCATCCTCAGGGACTGACAGGATATATGCCAGATGGGTCAAACCACTGTTACCATCCCAACTACCACCTACCCTCTGTCCCTGATACCTTAGGCTCCGATAGTGAGTTTTCACCTTATCTTGCCTAGAATAAACCCACAATATCACATCCTGGACATGCGATCAAGTCCCTGCTGTTTTGTATCTCCTTTTCCCATTTTCTAGCTCATTTTTATGTGCTACCTTCCCTCATTAGAATGTAATCTCCTTGATGTCAGGCATTGTCGTGCTTGTTTGTATTTATATTCCTGGTATTTAGCACAATAGCTTAGAGTAAGCATTTAATAAATACTTTTTCATCTGCTAATCCATCTATCCATGCATCCATCCATCCGTCCATCCATCCATTCATCCATTCATCCATCCATCCATCCATCCATCCATCCATCTATCCATCCATCCATCTATCCATCCATCCATCCGTCCATCCATCCATTCATCCATTCATCCATCCATCCATCCATCCATCCATCCATCCATCCATCCATCCATCCATCCATCCATCCATCCATCCATCCATCTATCCATCCATCCATCCATCCATCCATCCATCCATCCATCTATCCATCCATCCATCCATCCATCCATCCATTCATCCACTCCTAGACTAATTCAAAGGATTGTCTATCCAATCCTGTATGTCATCATTGTGGAAAATAGGTAATCTTCCTCCATATAGTATTTAATTTGTGATTAATTGGACCAAACTCTTTTGAGAGATTATGGGTCTCATTTAGCAGGCTCCGCAATATTCTAATAATTATAATCAATGCAATAATGTTACCCACAACTTAGAGCATCCGGAGGACCTTGCCATCTCTAGGGAATCCATCTTCTACTTGGACTCTATACTGTGTATTCTCCACAATGGTGACTACATTCACACACTTTGGTGAATGAGTCTACTTATTTTATGACGCGCTTGAGGTCAATGATTAGAGGGCCAGCAAACAAAATTTTTTCTGTTGTTATATCTTTCAAGGGGTCTTGTATAAGTTCCAACGTATGTACGATAGAAAAATGTACAGTATATGTGATGACTGCGGCCTTCTGCCAGAAGTAAAGGCCCGTTTTTCAACACTCTATTTCTCCCAGCGATGTCATATGTCTACATGTCATGGAATGACTCTAAAGAACTCAGGTTTGAGGTGACATAAAGGGCAATGGGTATGTAGTTAAGATAAATAGGATACAGCTTATTAATCATGAAAAACCATACATCTAAAGCATCATTAAAAGTATCACCAGAGAGATGTGTGCCCTAGAAGGGAAGTGGACACAAGTAGTAGAGAGAATGAAGGATGGTGGGTGGGAAGCCCAGGTGCCCTATTGGTAGTCATGCAACACCAGGAGATCGGTGGGAAGGACCTCAAACTGGATCCAGCTTCTGTTCTCTAGAACTGATCATTAAATCTTCACTGTGAGCACTTATGCCTTGGAAATTGGCAAATGTTATAAATCAGGGCTTGGTTCATTGTGTTATTGATTGCCCAGACTTATGAAAGGCAGGGAGGAAATGTTAATAATGCAGATTAAAATTACAAGTGTTAATTTTAAAAAGTGTTAAATTTTAAAAAGTATTAAATTAAAAATTAAAGGTTTTTTAAGAGCCAGCTGTTAAACATTTACCAGTGCACCTCTGAATGGAACTCAATTAGAATCAAAGTATTGATACTTATTTACAGACATATATTCCTTTAATTCCACTAAAACATTTCTCTGATGACTCATTGTCTCATGGAGGTGATGTTGGGTTCTTGAAGGCCATGACAGGGGAACCCAAGCTCTGGTAGATAATAGTTAGGATTTACGTAGTGCTTTAGAATTTTCAAAGTGTTTTACAAATTTATTATTTTATTCTCATAATAGCCCTGTGAGGTAGATTCTTACAGATGAGGAAACTGAGACTAAGAGAGATTAAGTGATTTGCCTGAGGTCACACAATTAGTAAGTGACTGAGGTAGGATTTGAATCCAGGTCCAGCACTCTATCTCCTATGCCACCCTGCTGTTCTAGCTGGAAAGGTTTCAAATGTGATAAATTCTGTCATCTGTTAACCAGTCTAATTCAATGGGAAGAGACTCACAGCCAGTTTGGCTGTGAGATAAAGGACTTTTTTTTTTAACCACTCCATCTAGTAAGGCATAGAAAGTTCATGCTCTGATGAAATCATAGGTCCTTAAAGCATGGAAACAGACATTAATGTATAACCATGTGGAGTGAATATTCATTGGGCAGAGCACATATAAGGGAAAGTAGTGTGATGGAAAAAGTGCTGAATTTAGAAGAATGTTGACAAACTTATTGTTGCTGTTGTTCAGTCATGTTTGATTTTTCATGACCCTATTTGGGGTTTTCTTGGCAAAGATTCTGCAGTGGTTTGCCATTTCCTTCTCCAGATGATTTTACAGATGAATAAACTGAGGCAAACAGGGTTAAGTGACTTGCCCAAGGACACACAGTCAGTAAGTGTCTGAGGCTAGATTGAACTTAGGTCTTCCTGATTCCAGGTCTATACTCTATGTACTCACCACCTAGGTGCCCCAACACACTAGAGTGTATCCCAAAAAGGGTGCTCAGGATGGGAAGGGGACTGGGGATTAAGTCTCATGAAGTTTGGGTGAAGGAATTATGACATTTAATTGGGAAAATTGAAAACAAGAGGTGAAGGTGGTGGTGGGCCATAATAGCTTTCCAAGTATTTGAAAGATTATCATGAAAAGAGATCACTTGTTATCCTTGGACCTAGAGGGCAGAGCTAGGACCAGCAGATGGAGGTTCACAGGGAAGTAGATTTAGGCTCAACCTAAGGATTACTCTTCCTAACACTGACAGTTGTTCCCAAGTAGACATGGCTGCCTCAAGAAACAAGTAAGCTATCTATCACAGGAGGTCTTTAAGGGGAGGTTGATTAGTATTTGGGGGGATGTTGTAGGGAGGGCAATATTATTATTCATATGCATATTGTAAGTTATGTTTGTTTGCTTCTGTCTGCCATGTATCTATAAAGCAGGATTTGAATCCAAGTCTTTCTGACTCCAAGTTCTGTAGTTGCCTGTCCTGGTTGTACTTACACATAGGGTTCTTGTGAGGATCAAAGGATGTATCACATATAAAGCCTACTTGTAAATTCCAAGTTGTCATGTCACTATCAGCTAACACACATTTTGATAGGTCAGTGACCTCATCCATGTGGCTATTCCCTCCACCGGTACAGACAACAGCCCATCCTCTTAACTTAAATTATTTTCATCCATTTCTTTCCATAAACTCTCCATCAAGAGTCTACCGAATGCAGAGCAATTATCAGTGTTTCCATCTAAAATCTCTTAAACTTTTTTTAAAAAGTCAACAAGTATTTATTAAGCTTTGACTATGTACCAGCCACTGTGTTTGGCACTAGGAATATAAAGACAAATATGAGAAGCAAAATCAGTCCCTGCCCTAAGGAGTTTACTTTCCACTGTACACAGGAAGGAAGGAGTATTAACCACTGGGGGATCAGGAACTGTGGTCTCTTATTCTTGCTATGTGACTGACCTGTCTCTTCCTTTTCTGATTATGCCTGTTCTTGATGGTGCTCAAGTCACCATTTCTAACATGTTGTAGCAGCTTACTCACACCCACCATGTGTCTCTTCAGAGCCTTCAGGGTCACTTACAACTTGTTATTTTAATAATTTCAACTATAATATGAATAATGGTGGTATGAGAATAGTTACAGTAAATGAATATCATTCAAAGGGCAATGGAGAGGCCCAGAGTGAGTGTGAACCAATGAAGAACTCCAATGAAGAACGGAAAATGTAATCAGGAAAATGGAAGATGGGAAGAGAGGGCAGGCTGGTCATGTGCTGAGGGTGAGGAGTGATAGGTAGAGAGCTTGAGTGCTGTACCAGTACCCTGGAGATGACGGAGAAACTGAGGAAGGCTACACCTCCAGTACATTGGATAGAGTTACTCAGGATGGGTAGGAGTGATCTTTGTCACTGAAGGGAACTTCCAAATTGTTGAGATCACTGATCTCTTAGAAGACATGCATATTAAGATAATCTTTTGCTTTCTTTGACTCAAAGTGTTCCTCATGTACTCTTCCTTTCAGTATTCCTGTAATATTTTTTCTGTAGTCCCAACTCAATGTCATATTGGCTCCCAAAATGCACCCATTTAATAGAGAGGGTCTGTAGCAGCTCAGACAAGAGCAGAGTCTCTGTGTCTCTGTCTTTCTCTGGGGCTCTATCTTGTGACCAGTAGCCCTCCTTCCTGTTGGCTTCCTTTTTATAATCTGTCTTTAGCACACTCTTGGGTTATTCTTACTGGGTATCACTGAAGCAATCTTATTAGATAGCTAAGGATAGAAATGATGGTTTATACTATAGGCCAGGACAGGTAAAAGGATTAGGAATGGAGTCTAGCCTTGTCCCACTTGAAGGGTAGCTTATGGGTTTCCCTCAGCCTGGATATCTCTGTCCAGGTCCTGAGTTTAGCCTATGCTTAGTCCAGAGTCCTTTGGGCCTGGAATTTCAAGCATCCTGGACTCTCCTCACTTTGATTTCAATTGATCTATCCTCTCCTGGAAGCCATATAACTCTCTTTCCCTTTGTCTCTGTCTCCTTTCCTCCTCCTCTCACTTTCTTTTTTTCGGTCCCTTTCTGTCTCTTTCTCTGTTTCTGTCTCTTTGTTTCTTTCTCCATACCTCTCCTTTTTATCTGTCTCTCTCTCTCTCTCTCCTTCTTTCTTCCCTCTTTTTTCTGTTTCTCCCTCTCTGTTTCTTTCTCTTTCCCTGTCTCTCTTTGTCTCTGTCTCTTTCTGTCTCAGTCTATCTCTGTCTCTCTCTGTCTCTGTCTCTGACTCTGTGTCTTTGTCTCTGTGTCTCTGTCTCTGTCTGTCTCTCTGTGTCTGTGTCTGTCTGTCTGTCTGTCTCTCTCTGTTAGCTTCTATTGAATTGAGACCTTGTTCAGTTTCACTAACTACTCTCAACCTCCCACCCAGACAACGTGGTTCTCTTTGGATTCATGCGTCTTTGGGACCCTGAAACATTTCATTTATCCTAGAGGAGCCAGAAAAGGCATGAATCGATTAACGATGAACCGTTTAATTAACGATGAGCACACACAGAGGACACCACCAGGGTGAATCCACATATAACCCATTCAGACGCATGCATTGGGAATGGGAGGAAGCTCTTTGACTGGCTCTTTACAAAATCTATGGCCCTTGCAAACAGCTTAATAACTGTTGCTGTACAGGGAATTATTAGTGTTCTCCACCCCCTCCCCACCCCTGAAATTACTTTGTATTTGCTTTGTGTAGGAGATGGAGTGCTGGACTTGGAGCCAGGAAGCCCTCAGTTCAAATTCTATCTCCGACACTCTTTAGCTGTGCTACCCTGGGCAAATCTTTGCTGTCTTTCAGACTCAATGAAGTCTTCTGTTAAATGGGAATAATTATGACACCTACCTCACAGGGTAGTTTTAAGGATCAGATGAGATAATATACTCAAAGTGCTTTCATGGGCTGGAATAACAGATAGTAAATAATTAATGATAAAGTAATATTAATATATTAACATTAATATATGAATAATGTGTAATAAATAAATAATAAATAATGTGAGCTAGATATTCACTTATCTGTTTATAGGCCGAGCCCCTCTTTGAGAACAGGGAGTCTCTCAACCACTCTTGTCTCTTGATCTCTGTCTGTGTTCCTGTTTCTGTGTCTCTGTCTTTCTTTGCCTGTTTCTATCTTTCTCACCTTTGTAACTCCAGTGCTTAGCATAGGGTCTTACCAATTTCAGTGGCCAGTGGAGGCTGCAGGGCTGGGTTGCACCTAGAATTTTATCAGTGTGGGAAATTCTTAGTGTGGAACCAGGTCTGCCAATGCAGATTAGCAACTGTCTGGCAACTTAACTTCTTAGAGAGTTTCCTATTAAGGTTAGGAGACTTGTATAGATCACATGATAGTTGTGACCAATGTGTGTCAGGAGCAAGACTTGAACTCAGATTTTTCTGACTCAGAGGCAGGCTCACTCTACTCACTAAAACATGCCTCCTCATGTGGTAAGCATTTAAAAGTTTGTTTACTAGTCAGCCGGTAACCATTTAGTAAGAGCCTACTATGTGCCAGGCACTCTGTTAAGTGCTGGGGACACAAAAAGAGACAAAAGACAATCCCTGTCTTCAAGGAGCTTACAGTCTAATGCAATCAGAGACACATCAGCCTTGAGAAGAGAAGCTGCTCTCCACAGACAAAACTGGCTGTGCATAATTCATTCATTCATTCATTCATTCATTCATTCATTCATTTTTTTCATTCAACAAACATTGGTTGGATGCTTCCTATGTTGAGGGTGCTGTTCTGGATTCCAGAGGCACCAAGGCAAAACCCAACATGGTTCCTGCCCTTTGGGGGCTGACAATCTACTGGGAGGAGCACAGTATATAAAGCTTGTTCATGCTGTCTGCAAGTACTTTGTCCCTCATGCAAATAAATACAATACAAAGTAAAGTGTGATGGGGGAAGAGATCTAGACAAAGAACATCGGTGCTGTGGATAGACCACTGGACTTTGAGTAAGGGAGACCTGGGTTCAAATCCTGCCTCTGACGCTTACTAGCTGTGTAACCCTGGGCAAGTCATTTAACCTCTGTTTACCTCTGTTTCCTCCTCTGTAAGATGAAGAAGTTGGACTCAAGAACCTCTAAGGTCCCTCCTAGCTCTAAATCTTTGATTCTATGATCTGGGAGAAGAGGGAAGGCTTCATGAGGGAGATGGTCCCTGCACTGAACCCTGAAAGAGGGGAAGGCCATTAACAGTTTGAGATGAGACTGTATTCCAGGCATAGGAGATGACCTGTACCCTGCCCACAGAGTGAGGCTGCCCAAACGCCTGCTTGCCAACAGATAGAAGCTTCCCTGCATCTAGACCGAATGCTTTCTACAGATAGTGATCACAGACTGTGTGATTGCAGCCTAGCCTGCTGTGATCATTGACTCACACTACCTCATACACTTGAAGAAATATCCCATAGGCCAGTTTCCACATAGAGATTACCCTGGCACATGGACTGATTGCTTTCTACAAGTGCCTCGTAGCTCATTGTGTTTACAGAGCCATGCTGTCTTGAACACTGACAGAGGCCTCCCTGCATATAGAGAGGTGCTACCCAGAGAGGGCCCAGGGTGCCAAAAGAGGCTTCTGGGCATAGAGAGAGACTTCACTGGCCACAGAGACAGGGTACTCTGAACACACATAGACAGAGGGACTCTGCACACAAAGGCAACTCCATGTGCAAAGAGGGCTCTGCACACTCCTTTCATCAGACAGAGAGACCTGTGTACCCACAGGGCATTCTGCAAACTTCATTTAAGTATCTCTGAACACCCACAGAGGATCTCTCATACCCAGTTAGAGGGCCTCGTCCTCAGACACTCACTGCTCTGGACCTGAAAACAGAACACCTCTTCGAGACAGACCCAGGGCACCCTGTAGGCAGACAGAAAGTGGCCTGTCCTTGAGTCACACAGTGCTGAGCTAACATTCCTTGTCATTTGCCTCCTCTATGTATATCTCTGAATGTCCATATCTGTCTCTGTCTTTCTCTGTCTCTGTCTCTGTCACCACATTAAACACATGCCCACACACAATCTGATCATCAAGAGAAAAAAAGAAACTCCCCTCAACCAAACCTTGTCCAGGCTGCGTGCAGCTATTTTGTCCCTCTGTCTGTCTCTGTGTCTCTCTCTGTCCCTGTCTCTCTCTTTATCTTCTTGTACAGTCTTTCTCTTGCTGCCTCTTGCTCTATCTGGCTAGGACTACATTGTCCTGATGGATGCGTGTGTCTCATCATTCCTGTGAGGTCCCTAATGAAAACACCCATCCCTCATGCATGTTATCTCTCCCTCTATTAGAGTATAAGCCCCTTTAATATAAAGATGGCCTAGCTCATTGTATTTGTGTATTCAGTGCACAGTGTTTGATATATAGTCAGTGCTTGGTAAATGTTTTTATTTCATTCACCTCATCATCTATCCATCCATTTGTCCTTTCTCCATCTCTCTTTTCTGTTTCTCACTCTTTATCTCTCGCCCATCGATCTTTCACTCTCAGCCATGCTTCTCCTCACCACCCATCCCTTATGTGCATTAAACTCAGAATACTGGCTTTAGCTCCACATGGACCTTTGTCTGTCCATGGGAAATATAGATTTCTGGGTGAAACTTCCAACTTTCCTATCTATGGTCCTGGCAGGTGCAACCTAGGCACAACTATCCTTATGGGCTGGTGGGAATGACAGTAAAGACTTATGGGCTTCCAGAGAAATACCATGGACCACATATATGTCCTTCACTGAGGCATGAAAATTAACCATTTGAGAGCCATTCCTCTAATTGATTCTAGTTTTGTCCCCTGTCCCAATTCATACTCCCTTTTAGTCCTTCTCAGTCATTGCTGTATCGGGAAAGAGTTTATAAGGGTTTGAGGGAGCAAGGGTTTGGACAAGGGGAAGAAGATGGGAGCATGAAGGCCCTGGGCAAAAAGAATCCTAGATCTAAGGACTGATTTATGTCTGGAAGGGACTGGCTATGTCACTTTTCTTCTTTAAAAGCTCCACTGACTCAAAAAACCTCCATTGATTCTCTCTCTCCCCCGCTGTCCCTTCCCTTATCCTTCTCTCTTTCTCTCTCCCTCTGTCTCTCTCTGTCTCTCCCTTTCTCTCTGTCCCCCCTCCTCTCTGTCTCTCTCTGTCTCTCCCTATCTCTCTCTCTTCCTCCTCCCTCTCTGCCTTTCTCTGTGTCTGTCTGTGTCTCCCTCTCTCTCTTCCCCCTCTCTCTGTCCCCCCTCCTCTCTGTCTCTCTCTGTCTC
>CM053622.1:763976745-763999533 GCA_028646595.1 Phalanger gymnotis
TCCCCTCCATTTTTTCCCCACTCCCTCTCCCCACCTTCTTCCTTTTGACCCCTGTGTTTGGTTTTTTCAACCCTGGCTCCAGCCCACTTTTTCAGTTTCACTGCGCATCATTCTCCTTCATGTACATGATGTTACTGCCAACCTGGCCGTTTGCCGTTCCTTGTACACTGTGTCCCATCTTTTGGCTCAGACTGCCCTCCGTGCCTAGAATGCCCTCCTTCTTCACCTTCATCTCAAAGAATCCCTAGTGATTTTCAAAGGCCAGCTCTCAATCTACCATCTTCAGAAATTTTTTCCTGATATGTGTTTTCCCGCATTTGACAGTCTTCTTTTGCATGTGTATCCGTGTCTATGTATGTATGTATGTGTGTATGTATGTATGAAATGCCTGCAGTGTTTCAAGAACTGTTCTGGGCTCTGCGGATACAAAACCAAAAATGAATTGCTCCCTGTTTTCAAGGGGCTTCAATTCTAAGAGGGAAACAACACACACATACATATAGACATGTATATAGAGTATATTTAGTGCATATATGTTTATATGCAATACATAGGTACCTAGAGTACGTGTAACATACATATATAACATACAAATGTATGTAATATATATTTCATATATTTTCTATAGAATGTAAGCCTCTTGAGGGCAGCGACTTTCACTTTTGTATTTGTGGCCACAGAGACTAGAACAGTGTCTGGAATGGAGCATGTATTTAATACATATTTGTTAAATTGAATTGAATTGACCTTAGAGACAGGCCAATTTAACTCCCTAATGATACAGACGAGGAAACTGAGGCTCAGGCCTCTGAAGTAAGCAGATAGATGCCCAGGAAGGCTAATCACCCACTTCCCTGGGGTTGTCCTGATCTACTCTACACAAGGAGTCTCCCTTGTCCTTTGGCTAATCCTGAGTTCTCTTCCCTGGACTCAGAGTCACTGCTAGTCCGATTGCCCCTCATCAGCAAAGGAATTAATTTGACCATAGATTAAGAATAACCTCATCCCTACCTCCTGGCTTCTCTTGGTCTCTTTCAAGTTTCAGCTAAGTCTCATCTTTGACAAGAAGACCTTCCCAGTCCTCTTTAATATTGGCACCTTTCTTCTCAGATTATATCTTATTTGTCCTGCCTTAATCTTGCTTGTACATGGTTGTTTGAATGCCCCTCCCCCCACCAGATTGTAAGCTCCTTGTGGTCAGGGACTCTTTTTTCCATTTTGTCTTTGTAATCCCAATGCCTAGCACCGGATCTTTGTACATGTAGTATTTGCCAAATACCTATAGAATATAACTATGAGCTTTATCTCTACTTGCTAAAACTTTGCAGTGGGAAAACTGTGCCTTCTTGACCTCAGTTTCTACTCTGGCCTGGGCCCTCAGGGTGCCATCAGGGATAGAGGAGCAGCCTCTGAGGCATCAAAAACTCAGTTCAAGTTTTGCCTTTGACATGTATTGGCTGGGTTAATTACTTATGAGTCACTTGACCAAGCCGTTAGACGATCAAAAAAAAAAAAAAAAGGCGGTTGAGCGCCTACTATGGGCCAGATATTGCAGATACTGGGATAAGAGTAAGATGGCACTCTGGGTCATCTTCTCAGACTCCCAATTAAAACTGGGGATCAGTATGGGTGGGTAGAATTTCCAACACATAGATAAATTTACAGACTTGGATTAAAAAAGCAAACTAAAAGGGGATAGCACACACAGTATGCACGCAGGGATGGTGCCCAAATGAGGCAGAATGGACTGAATTAGTGACTCCATCCATATGTCTGGGCAAGCTTTGTTCCAGGGGCTCCTGCTCTAGGTAGCTGAGTAGCTCAGCAGAGGGTTGGCGTAGCTTGTTAACTGCAGCCCAGACATGGAGGCGGCTGCCCCCGGAGGACCCCAGCCCTGAGCTGCCTCTTTGGTCTTCAGCCCAGTTTTTATTTCTCTCTAAATGATTCCAATTTCAGGAACTTTTCTGGAGGTTTTATTCGCCCTTGTCTTTCATTGTGCTTTCTCTCTGGGCATTCCGGGATCTCACAGGCGGCTAAGTACGGCATGTACATTCAAATGAAATGCAATAAAAAATAATTGAACATATTTCTTTCATGTCTGAGCAGTGGATTAATTCTCCCTGACACATTAGCATGTATTTTTTTCTTTTCTTTAAATTTTTTTTTCTTCTCCCCAGAATCCTTTGGATTCCACTGGGTCTTCTCCACCTGTTCATCCCAGATACACAAACCATCCCAACTTTACAGCTCATGTCACCATAATCAATAAATAATGATCCCAGGAGGCCAAGGAGGGAAAATGTCAAGGCCAAGAACAGATCTGGGAGCAGCAGCAGCAGTACAACCAGCAGGGAAGGGAGACAGCTGCTCTCCTTGACATCAATGGAGGGAATTAGATGATGATTAAGGAACAGCACAGGCCTAGAAGAAAATACACTCATGCATAATGTAAGGGCAGGGAGTAAGGTCGAAGGGTGCTTGGAGATTAGGGGCAATTAATAGAGCTTGCTGGAGACAACACTCCTGGAAGAAAGCAACATGACCCAGGCCGTGACCAAGGACAGTAAACAATATGGTGCTGGGGAAAGCCAGATGTTCCAGAGTCAATAGAACCAAGGCCAGGAGTTCATAGGCTTGTAGATTTTGAGCAGGAGGAGATGTTAGAGGTCATGCAATCTAAAATCTCTTCTAAAGCACACATCTTTCCTTTGTGTTAATGATCCACAGGCGGCCTTAAGAAAGGCATAAATTCTGGGATGAGGGAGGCCGTTGCTCTGCTGTATCATGATTGTGTTCAGGTCAGACCATATCTGGAGTAATGTTTTTGCTCTACAGTGTGACCATTTTAGGAAGGGCATGTTTAAGATAGACAGTGATTAGAGAAAAGCAATCAGCACGGTGAAGGGTCTGAGCATCATGCCGTAGGAAGAATGGCTCAAGGAAATGAGAAAGATTGTTGTTCACTCACTTTTCACTTATGTCTGACTTTTTGTTGACCTCATTTGTTTTTCTGGAGTTTTTTTTTTTTTGCAAAGAAACTAGAGTGGTTTGCCATTTCCTTCTTCAGCTCATTTTACAGATGAGGAAACTGAGGCAAATAGAGCGAAGTGACTTGCCCAGGGTCACACAGCTAGTAAGTATCTGAGACTGGATTTGAACTCAGGAAGATGAGTCTTCCTGACTCCAGGTCCAGGGCTTTGTGCACTATGGAGCCACCTAACTGCTCTAAATGAGGAAAGTTAGCCCAGCAAAGAAAAGACTTAGTAGTGGGTATGTGATAGTAGTCATCAAATACTTGGCTGTCCCATGGAAAAGGGAAGAGCCTTGTTCAATCTGACCCTAAACGAAAACAACCAACACTTCCTAGCAATTAGATCTATTCTCAATGTTCTACTTTATCTTAAAAGCTCCTTAAGGCTGGCTGCTGAAAATGGAAAATTTCAACTGAAAATCTGGGGCCATTTTTCCCCCTTCCTTTTTCTCTTTCTGTGTACAGGTCATATAGCTGCGAATGGATTTTCTCAGTGTGAGAGACAGCCTCAACCTAAGCAAAGGAGGAATAAGCTGTAGAACCACAAGATCTTTAATGCGCTTACCCATGTGGCCGGAGAGGAGACCATGTCCTTCTTAGACAATACCATTCTTGAATCCCCTTCCCTCTAGTCAGATGAAAGAGGGATCTTCCTGGGCAGTCCAACAGCAGAATATAGCCTTCTGGACAAAGAAGAGAGACTTCTTCAACAGCACGAAGCTGGGGGGTTGCTACAAGAGTAACCACAATTCAAGAGTTTAGACAGCTGGGCTCTACAGAGAGGAGGGGAGCTCTGCAACAATGTGACTCTTGGAGGGAGATGAAGATTACCTTTCTTAGGTGGTCTCCGAAGCTGGAGGTGCATTGAGACTAACACTGCTCTTTCTTCTCCCCTGTTACTGTAAATTATTCCAGATGTTATGAGTCTGGTTGAAGGGAGTTGCCTATATAGCAGTCAAAATATGTTTGTATTCTAGAGGAATGTCTAACCCACTGAGTGGCCCTATAAGTCTTGTAAACACTGTGTAGGATAATGTGGTAGAGATTTATTTCACTGGAATATAAGGGTAATGCCCCTTTGGTTTAGTTCCCTTCCTACAGTGTACTAATTTATAAGTATTTTAGGATTGTGATGGAAAGCTAGGACTTATCAGAGAGGGAAGAAAATTTTGTTTTTTTTTTTAAATTTATTCAAAGTCTTGTGAGTCCTTTGCATATTCTGCATTTCATAGTGGGTGAAATAAAGATTGTCCTGCATTCCATATGCATTTGTTACACTGAGTGCTTGTATGGCAACAGGACTGCCTATTACACACTTTTACAGTAACCTAATCACAAGCTATGGGACAGTTAAGTGACTTGGAGTCAGGAACATTCATCTTTCTGAGTTCATATCTGGCCTTAGACACTTACTTGTTTATGTGACTCTGGGTAAGTCACTTAATCTTGTTTGCCTCAATTTCCTCATCTGTAAAATGAGCTGGAGAAGGCAGTGGCAAACCACTCCAATATCTTTGCCGAGATCATCCCAAATGGAATCATGAAGAGTCAGGCAAGACTGAAAAACAAATAAACAACAAAATATAAGCTATAGTTGAAGATTACCCCGAGTACACTCTGGGTGGTAGAAATAATGAGCCAAAGAACTATAGGTCTTTCTGAGAGCCTCCCAAGATTAGAGCTGGTTTATAGAGGACCAGAGCTTGGGAGTAGGGAGCTAGGCTATGGATTATAATGGAATTCTAAAGACACAAATAGAAATAATTCTAATGAGGAAGGAAAGAGGTAGCTTCCTAATGAGACTACACGTATCATATTAAGAAAGATGGTAAAAGACAGTAAAATTTAATATTGGAAGAGCTATGGGGAGACAAATATGCTGATTCACTGCTTATGGAGTTATGAATTGGACCAATTGTTCTGGAAAACAATTTGGAATTATGCAAGGAAAGCACCAAATTGCTTATAACCTTGGGCCCAGAGATCCTACTACTGGGTTTATACACCCCGAAAGTTAATAACAGCAGGAAAAGATCCATCTGCACAAAAATATTTATAGCCACATTATTTATGAAAACAAAAAGCAGGAAACAATATATATATATATATATATATATATATATATATATATATATATATATATATATATATATACATACCCAACAATTGGGGAATGGCTGAACACATGGTGGGATATGAATGTAATGGAATGTTATTGCACTGTGAAGAATGAGAAATATGAAGAATTCAGTGGAACATGGGGAGAATTGTGGGGGGTAATGCAGAGTGAAGAAGAAAAGGAGATTTAAGAGGGTAACTAAATGACTGCAGCAATTGTAAATAAAGTCAACATGAAGGGGCAACCAAACATCGGTCAATTACAGTGGGACACCATTGCTTCAAAACTATTAAAATTACAGCACATATCTTTCCTTTCTATTAGTAATGAGTAACTTTCAAAAGTCAGAAAGTGACACATACTATCAGTCACAATCAAGCTATTAGTTTTGTTGAATTGTCTTAGAATATTATGCTTTCTTGGGTGTTCTCTGTGGGTGTTTTCTGGGAAATGTCTCTGTCAAAAGAAAATGTATCAGTGAAAATATAAAGGGGTGAATGTGGATGCATAAGGGACTCATCAACCAACTTGGTCCAAAAAGACCTTATTAGAAGAATAAGAGGCACGATTACATAGTGAATATGAACTTGGAGTTAGGAAGACCTGGTTTTTAATCCCTTATCTAACAGTTACTAACTCTGTGTGACCATGGACTTATCATTTAATCTCTATTGTTGTTGTTGTTTTTGTGTTTGTCCTTTGTTCTCCAAGAGGACCCTGACATCAGGGAAATGATGACATGACTTGCAGTTGACTTTGATTTGAGTGAGGGAGGGCTGTGCAAGGTCACCAGCCTCACTTTCTTCTCCAGAGCCATCTGAGTTCATTGGCCTGATATTCATCAGGATGACTGGAGATGACCCAGGATACATTGGGAGACCCTGGTCCTTTTAGGCTAAAGCCTTTTCATGTATTCACTTATAGAGAGGCAACACCCATTCAGTGAATAGGCCTCTTTAAGAAATTAGTCAAGGGATGGACCCTTTAATTAGAAAAAAAGGAAAAAAATTAAGCTGGGAGGGGAAGGCCCTCAGGGTTGCTGTTCCAAAGAGAAACAGTTACCGTTGACATTCACTCTAAGCTAGGAGGGTCCAAAATACAGCCAGTAAGTGGAGTGTGGGCAGGGACCTAATTGTGGTGCAATCTAGGAGCTACTGAATAGACGAGGAAGCAGGACCCTGTTAGAATATTGCCAGTCAATATTGGGAAAGCAGTTAAGTGTTTATTATGTGCCAGGTACTGTGCTAAAGCCTGGGAATACAAACATAAACAAAAAAAAAGATACACTCTCCCTTCAAGGAACTTTCATTTTAGTGAGAGAAGATAATAGTAAAAGTGTTGAAAAGGAGAAGGTAGCCCCTGAAGGAGGATGATGGAGAAAGAAGTCCGGAGATTCAAGAACAGTGGCAGGACAGGAATGAAGGAGTGAACATGGCTGGCCTCCTCATTGGAGCCCTCCCAGGCAGCAGAAGTTGGACAGGCAGTTTTGGTTTTGTAGGAGGGATTGAGTATTTTGCAGTTGGTCCAGGTAGAGTTTGAGATGACCTCTGATGTCCCTTCAGGCTCTTAGATTCTGTGACTCATCTTCAAATTATTCATCCGCCTTTCCTTCAAATAGTCTTTGCCTGCAACATTCCCCTTGATCCACTTATCTAGTCACCTCATTAACTGGTTCGATCTCTTTGTGATAGTTTGTGGTCTACCCATAAGCCTATTTTTCATTCCTCTCGAGGATTCCAGTTAGCCAATCATCTTGCTAAGATATTTTGTCCAGAACTGAGCACGCTATTCCAGCTGTGATCTGAATAGGACAGGGGACAGTAAGACTTTATCTCTACTGTTTTGCAAATGCTGCCTCCATCAGTGTAGCTAAAGATCTCATTAGCTTTTGAGGCTGTCTTGTCCTACCACATTTAACTTGAAAACCACTACAACTTCCAGGTAAATTTTTTTTGGTCCAGTGTTCCAGGGGTGGGGAACCTGTGGCCTCGAGGCCACATGTGGCCTTCTAGATCCTTGGGTTCGGTCTTTTGACTAAGTCCAAGTCTTATAGAACGAATCCTTTTATTAAAAGGATTTGTTCTATGAAGTTTGGATTCAGTCAAATGTTGTCGTTGTGTTTGTCTTTCATTTTTGAAGAGGACCATGATGACATGACTTGCAGTTGAGTTTGATATGAGTGAGAGAGGGCTGTGCAAGCCTCACTGTGCAGCCTCACTTTCTCCTCCAGAGCCATCTTAGCAGCACTTGAGGACCTACAGGGCCACAGGTGGCCTTGAGGCTATAGATTCCCCACCCCTGGAACAATGGACCAAAAAAAACTTACTTGACAGTTATAGTGGTTTTCAAGTTAAATGTTAAATGACAGGCCAAGCCTGTCAAAAAAATTTTGGACTCCCTGTTCCATTGTCCAAGATGGTAGCAAGCTCACTGAACTTCATGTCTTCATCAAATCTGATCAGCTTTCAATCTGTGACCATGTTTAAGTGATTGGTTAAAGATGTTGACTAGATCAGGGCTAAAGCTTGGTCCTTGGGGTACTCCACTAGAGATTTCCCTCCAGCCTGAAATCAGTCCTATACTTTGGGTCCACTCATTCAACTAATTTTGATCCCATTTAAAGACATATACAGATACATGCACATGCACATGTATGTATGTATATATGTATGTGTATATATACACAGTACATATATATTGTACACATATATAATGTATATATGTTGGTTATTACTATTGTTATTATGAAACTATTGCTGTATAGTAGCTATTATAGTAAGGGATAAATAGAGCACCAGACCTGGAGTCAAGAAGATCTATGTTCAAGTCCAGCCTCAGACACATCCTAGGTGTGTGACCTTGGACATGTCACTTCACCCCGTTTGCCTCAGTTTCCTCAACTGTAAAATGAGCTGCAGAAGGAAATGACAAACAACTCCAGTATCTCTGGCAAGAAAACCCCAAATGGGGTCATGAAGAGTCACACCTGGCTGATATGACTGAATAACAGCAACAAGAGGGAAAGAACTCCCCAGTGGGAGGAGGGTCTGGCATGATGGAGAAACGCTCCACGAAGAGAAGGCCCCAGGTACTGAGGCAACTTCCAGGATGAGAAGGTACCTGACCCATGATGGTCAGACACACAGCCAAGAGGGGATAAAGAGCCAAACAACCAAACAAAAAACTAGCACCGAGGTCAAATCCACCTCCTGACGTACACTAACCATGTGACTCTCAGTGCTGTAGGTCAATGGTGTCCAACTTAACATTTTAATCTGTTCCGCCATATTTGGGAGTGTTGTTGAGGGTCTTGTGTCTGACAACTCTGCTCTAGACAGCTCCCTAAAACTAAGATTACAGAGAACGGGTTGACCTGCATTGTTGAAGAAGTTTTCTTTTATGGGAATTCCATATCCCAATGACATCACTTTGCTGTTTACAATCTTCCAGGCTTTATTTATCCATCTCATTCATTCATAAAGATTTCAGGAAAGACTTTATCAAATACTTTGCTAAAATCCTGACATACTGTTTATAGGATTCCTCCATTCTATTAGGCTAGATATCTGATCAAAATAAACAATCAGGTAATGTAGCAGGACTTGTCTTCGACTTGTCCTTTGCTGGCTCTTGATTATTACTTCCATTTCTAAGTGATCTGAAACTATTCTTTTCTTAAATTTAATTTTTTAAATTTAATGATGGTGACTATCAGTCCTCTGGAATCATTGTTGGTCACAGTATTTATCATAGTGCTTAAGTCTTTTGAAATTGTTTATATTTACCATGCTATTATTATTATAATCCAAATCATTCTCCTGGTTCTGCTTACTTCTCTCTGTTCATGCAAGTCTTCCCAGGTTTCTCTGAAACCACTCCTTTTGTCATTTCTTGTGGTGCAATAATATTTGATTACATTAATATGATATAATTTATTCAGCCATTCACTGATGGATCTGAATCTTGGAGCAAACCAAAGATTCTGAGAGTCGGAGGTAGGGAGGGAGTATATTTTAGGTATGGAGGCATAGTCTGTTACAAGAGATGGAGAATCCAGGTGGAACAACAAATGGACCAGTATGGCCGGATTTTGGAGTGCTTGCATGGGAGTAATGTGTAGAAAGACTAGAAAGGTAGAAAGTAGCTCAACAAGCCCCCATGCGGGTCTGGGTAGGTACTGGGTAGAGGATATTGCTTATGGTCTAAGAAATGAATCCTCATTACTCTGTCCTCTTATTATGTGTATACACACATGTATGTGCATAGTATAGTAGAAGGAAAATTGACTTTGGACATTGAGGACCTTCGGTCAAATCTTGACTCTGACCTTTATTATTTTTGTGAGCTTGAACAAGTCACCTGACACTTTTGGGCCTCAGTTTCCTCATCTATAAAATGAGGGAATTGGATAATACAGTATTTAAGACCCCTTTCTGCCCTAAATCTATGACCCATGATCCTATATTGTTTCTCTGTCTCCCCCCAACCCTTACCCCCAGAATGTAAACACTTTTAGGGCAGGTGCTATTTTGTTTCACTGCTGTCTTTGTATGCTTTTCACAATGCCTAGAAGTAGCAGATGCTCAATAAATGTTCTTTTCTTGCTTGGTTCTGCATGTGAATTAACGAAAGTTTGTTGATTGCCTGAGCTATTATGTATTTTGTCTCTGTCAGTCCTGGTCTAGACATATGACAGTTTTGCATGACCATTTTTTTTTTCTTTTTGCCTTCTATTATTAGGAAGATAGAGGTAGTGAAGTGCAGTGGCTAGAGAGCCAGCTTTGAAGTCAGGAAGACCTGAGTTTAAATCCTGACTGAAACATCCAGGCTATAATGGTGCTTAAGTCACTTAGTCACTCAGTATCTTCAGGCAATTCTCTGCAACTGTGAGTTATAGAGGAGTTATTGATTGGGTTGGTGGAAGGAGTTTCCACACTGACATTGAAATGAAAAGCCTGGACTAAATAATCCTTCAAATAATCAAGGACGGAGAAGATTAGTGTTTTACAAAGCCAAAATGCACATTTAAAAAGTTTAAGCAATTTCCTAGTGGTGATGATGATGACGATAAGGATGATGACAGTATTAGAAGGACCTCTCAGTTATCCCAAGGGTGCCTCTCAATCTCTCAGATGGGTTCCAAGTTCTAGGGCCTAGAGTGGAGAATGTAAAGCTATGTAGACTTCACGGTTGACACTCTATTTGTCTTATCCCCAGATAGAATGTAAGCTCCTTGAGGGCAGGGATCATTTCACTCCTGTGTTTTTATTCGCAGGATCTAGCATAGTCCCTGGCACATAGCAAGCACTTCATAAAGGTTCATTGGTTGGTCAATGGATTCTATCATGATTTTACAGACGTGAAGATCATGGAGGTGGAAAGGACCTCCCATCCAGACAGGAATCTTCTCTCAGGCTGTTCCTGATAAGTTATCATCCAGGATTTCCTGGTACCTCCACTGCTGGTTATATTACCTCCAACCTATATATCCTGTATGGACAATTTTTTTTTCTTTTCGTGTTGTTTTCCTCATTAGAATAGAAGGCAGGCAGGGACTGTGTTTTCACCTTTCTTTGTATCTGCCAGGCAAAAAAGGAGGGAACTGTTGCCAAAGAGGGGCACTGACACACAGGGCCAGCCATTGTAGGAGGAGACAGATGTCCAAGGGGGCTTATTATTCAGCCCCTATTATCCTGCGATTTCATGGGCTGCCTGTGGCTGGTGGTGCAGACACACAGCAAGATGCCAGCTTCAGCCCCTCCTCCTCACCTCAGTGCTACCCAGGCTCAAATTCAGATAGAGATTTTTCTGCAAAGAGCTGACATGCCATTAATAGGTGACTGTCCTGTCACCAGTAAGGTGAGGTGGAGGGATTGTGTGAGCCATGGAAATGAGACATTTCTGCAAAATGTCTAATAAGGAATGAAGAACGAAAAGAAGTCGGGAAGGACCCTTAACTCTAACTGTACCACAGGGGTGGGGATGCCTGGTGTCTGGGTTGGTTAAACCTTAACATATGTACTTTCTGAGGTCTGGAGCCAAACCAGACAAAGTGGGTTTTGCCGGCATCTGGTGCAGTACCTAGCATGTAGTTAAATAAGTGCTTATTGACTGTTTGAATCTGCCAGAAAACCTACAAGGTTGGGGAGCTCGCTCCCTCCTGAGGCAGTGCAGTCCACCCTAAGATGGCTCTGATTGTTAGGTGCTTCCCCCACCTTTACTTTGCCTCTCTTGAACGCATTGCTCTTAGTTCTGCTTTCTGGTGCCAAGCAGAGCAAAAGTGATCGCACTTCCCTTGGGACAGCCCTTTAAATGCTTGAAGACAGCTCCTGTCTCACATTGATGCTTCTCTTCCCCATCCAAACAGTCTTCGAATTTCCCCCAATTGTTTCTCATAGGGCATATTGTCCAGATCACTTACCATCCTGGCCCTCCTTCTCTGCTTGTGCTATTGTTTAGGGCAGCCAAAGAGATGACCGCAGCTGGACAATATATCAATCAATCAACCAACATGCATTTATTAAGCTCCTACTATTTGTTAGGCATCAGGTATATGCTGAGCATACAAAGACAAAAGAATTAAGCACTCTCTTCTCTTAAGGACATATGTGAAGATGCCTATAGCCATGAGTTTTTCTATAATAATATAGAGAGGGACAAGACCTGTGAGTTCACTGGCATGGAGAAATCTACATGAGGAAACTCCATCTACCTATGCAGGTTGGCACCCTTTTGGCAACTTATAGTCTTAGATAGATGCCTAGAAACTGGAGAGGGAGCAGATTGCTCAGAGGCAAGGTCTTTGTGGCTAGGCCACATCGCCTCTCTTTAATTAATAATAACCACCACATGTTATGCTTTAACATTTGCAAAGCATGCAGCATACCTTACCTCATGGGAGCTGGTGACCCTACGAAGTAGCTACTACAGATATTATGGTCTCCATTTAGTTGATGAGGCACCTGAAACAGAGAGGTTAAGGGATTTGTCTGTAGTCAAACAGCTAAGTAAGCATGAGAGGTGATTTGAACCTGGCTTTTTCACTTAAGTCCAGCAGCAGCACTATCCATTAACCTGTACCACCTCCTTTTATAGGGTGGCCTCATTAACTGTTACATGTCAGTCTCCATACTGGTTTAGGCTCATGGAATATTAGAGCTTGGTCTTTGGGACATCTGGCCTAACTCTTCCATTGGACAGAGAAGGAAATAGGCTTTGAGAAGGAAAAAAAATATTTGCTAGTCAGTGGCAGAACCAAGGTTGGAAAACTTGCCTTCTGGCTTCCAGGCCAAGGCACTTCACTTGCTCTGATCTTTTAAATTATTTTTTCTAGAATTCACTCCACATGCCAGATCAAGGGCCAGCCTGTTCTCAGCCCTTTGGCCCTCAGCTAATATTTAGTGCCACCAGTGGGATCAATAGGGAGGTGCCAACAGTATTTAGAGTTTAATTCTTTTCAGCTGGTTCAAAGGGTAGTTGATAAATGAGCCCTTTCCTTTTCCTGGTGAATATAGACTTGGTTTTTGCTTTTTACTGTGGCTTGCTTGCTTTCTATCATAGCTATTGAACAAGTTCTGGTCCTGATGTAAGTGGTCTTCTAAGTGCAGAAGACACCTGCCCAGATGTGGCCAAGGGAAGGAGAGGGGAGGGTGGACCCTGGGGCAAAAGGGGGAAAACTATGGGATATTGTGGAAGGGGCACCAGCAGACGGCAAATCCCCAGGATCATGGTGGAAGAACACCAAGTGTTGGACACAGGCAAAGGTGAATGAGGCTCAAGGCTATACACTCACTCACTGAACATTTTTAAGTGCCTATTTTACTGGCCTAAACTCTGAGGATACAATAAGAGTCCCTTCCCTCAATGAGTTTGTAATTGAATGGGGAAGACAACATGCAAACATATATAACAAGCAAACTATGTACAGAATAAATAGGAAATCGTTAACAGAAGGAAAGGGCTAGAATTAAGAGGGGGAGGAGTAGGCTTCCAGTAGAAGATAAGATTTAGTTGGGATTTGAAGGAAATCTGAGAGGTGAGCAGTCAGAGAGACAAAGGGGAGTTCTCCAGGCATGGGGGAGAACCAGAGGAAATGCTCTGAGCCGAGAGATAGAATGTCTTATTCATGGAACAGCCAGGAGGCCAGTGTCACTGGACTGAAGAGTATGTGTTGGGGAGTAAGGTGTAAAAAGATTAGAAAGGTAGAAGGGGGCTATGGGATGAAGGGCTTTAAATGCCAAACAGAGCATATTGTATTTGATCCTGGTCACAATAGGAAGCCACCGAAGTTTATTGAGCGGGTGTGTGTGTGTGTGTGTGTGTGTGTGTGTGTGTGTGTGTGTGTGACATGGTCAGATCTGCATTTAGAAAAATCACATTCGTGGCTTATTGGAGGATGGGTTGGAGTGGGGAGAGCCCTGAGGCAGGCAGACCCACCAGCGAGGTGATGAGGAGGTGGTGACAGGGACAGGGTGCCAGGGGAGGTGACAGTGTCAGACGAGAAAAGGGGGTGTATTCGAGAGATGCGGCAAAGGTGAAATTGAGAGGCTTTGGCAATAGCTTGGATATGTGGGGTGAGAGAGCATGAGGAATCCAAGATGACTCCTGGGCTGCCAAATGAATTTTCCCTATTTTCCAGAGCCATGGAGGAGGTGTCAGGTCTACCTGGTACCTGACCAAGAATCGCTACTTCCAGAGTGTCCGGAAGTAGACATTGCGCTTCCTCTCCAAGACCTCTGGTGCTGAAGTGCCAGGTAGTGTGTTCTGCTTTTTGCATCACTCTAATGGTGAGCTGGGTTATTCCTTTCATTTAATAGAAACTAGTCTTTCTGCAGCTTCCACAGATAGCTCCCAGTTCTGCCCTCTGGGGCTAAGAAAAAGGAGTCCAATACCTCTTCCATGTGACGGTCCATCAGATACTCGAAGATGGTGTTTTTGGCTTCCTCCTCCCACCCCCTTCAAGTCTTTTCTTCAGGTTTAACAGCCTGACTGAGTTCATTGAGCTGGGCCACCCGGATTCCAGAGCTGTCATCATTCTCTCCACTTTCCCTGCCCCTCTTATATAGCAATAACTTCCTTAAAACAGGTCCTCAAGTCCTCCTGTGTGGGGGCTGTCTCTATTGACAAATTGGGAGCTTCTGAGGGCAACAATCCAGGCTCCTTCTTCAATCTCCCCTCTAGTACCTGCCACAAAACTAAACCCCTTTCCCAGGAATGCCTCTTAGTTCCCACTCCCTGGACCCTCCCCCTCTCCCTCTCAACCCTACTGTTCCTTCCTTCCCCCCTTGCTGGAGTCCTCACCCCCTTCTCCACAGTCTGTTCCATATTCCAGGTGTTGTTTCTGCCAGCTTCCTCATTTTAATGCAGTGTAGGACAGGAGCGCAAATTACTTTGTTATTTTATGATCCGAAGATAGTATTAGGGCTTCTTGAATGCCACATGCAAATTTATGCAGCCAACAGGATTCTATGAAAGCAATCTAGCAGACATCCTCTGGGGGTCGTCCTTCCCTCTGCTTCCAATGCCCAGCAGCCATGAGCTTGCTTTTCCCCTTCAGTAATTCTTAGCTCCTGCTGCATCCACTTCCGACTGTGCCCTAGAGTAAGTCTGATCCTATCCTTTAGAAGGGAAAGGGAAGCAGCACAATCCTGGCTGGGATTCAGGATAGCTGGGCCCTGCCACCTATGCATTTTGTGACATTCTTCCCATATAAAATGATTGGATTAGACGGGATAATCTCTAAACTCCCTTTTGGGCTTAAAATTCTGTGGTCTAGGAGAGTGCCTATAGATGAGTCCTACACTGATTCGTTGGAGAATTTTAAAAAGTGGGGAGGGTTACTTCTGTGACTATATTGGGTATAAGAGGGGGATCAGAGAACGGACAAGACCATTGCTTTGGGGTGGAAAGGATTATGATAATGGCTGATGGAGAGAAGATGATGTTTACTTTGCTTCTATTTTTCTCTGCTAAAGAAAATGATCGTGTGTGTGTGTGTGTGTGTGTGTGTGTGTGTGTGTGTGTGTATGTGTATGTGTAAGGTCAATAGGGAGTTAAAATTCAAGATAAATGAGGAGACACTTTGCGAGCTTCTAGTTACCCTTAATGGGTTTGAGTCACTTGGCCTGGACATAGGACATCCCGAATTAGGGATGTGCTGGGGGGTTGTAACGGCTGAGCCACAGTTGGTAATCTCTGAGATTACAGAGAAAAAGAGAAGTGCCACAAGGTTGGAGAAGGACAAAGGTGCCCTTCCCTTCCCTTCCCTTCCCTTCCCTTCCCTTCCCTTCCCTTCCCTTCCCTTCCCTTCCCTTCCCTTCCCTTCCCTTCCCTTCCCTTCCCTTCCCTTCCCTTCCCTTCCCTTCCCTTCCCTTATCCTCTCCTTCCCTTATCCTCTCCTTTCTCTTTTCTCTTCTGTTCCCTTCTGTTCTGTTCTCTTCTCCTTTCCTCTGTTTTCTCCCCTCCCCCTTCTCTCCTCTCCTTCCCTCCACCCCTCCCCTTTCCTTCTTGTTCCCGCCCTCCCTTTACTTTCTTTTTCTTCTTTCAACAGGGTTACTAGATTAATAGATCAGGGAATCCTACAGAAGACTTCACCAAAGTTTCTCACACTATCTTTGTAGAAGAGATGCAGAAATATAGGCTAGATGATATAGAAAAAGAGGAGACATTAATAGGTGGGCATGAATTTAGAGGGTGGTCTCCAATGATCAGTTAGTCAGTCAATAAATACTAAGCATTTACTATGTGCTAGGCACCACGCTAAGAGCTGGGGGTAAAAGAAAGGCAGAAACAGTCTCTGTCCTTGAGGAGCTCACAACCTAAAGAGGAAGACAGTATGCAAACAAACAAATACAAACAAGGTATAGTCAGGAGAAATTGGAGATAATCAAGGGAGGGAAGGCACTAGGATAAAGGGGAAGCAGGAAAAACAATCTTGAACAAGGTAGGATTTTTAGTTGGGACTTGAAGGGAGCCAGGTGAGAGAGAGAAGAATGGAGAGCATTCCATGCATGAGAGACAGCCAGAGAAAATGCTTGGAGTCCAGAGATGAAGAGTCTGGTCAAGGAAGAAGGCCAGGGTCACTGGTTCTTTGGGGTGGTGGTGGTGGATGGTGTAAAAAGACTGGAGGGGGAAGGGACCAGGCTACAAAGGACTTGGTGCTTCCCTTGACCTTGAGTTGGTTGATATTTTTATCAATGACTTGGCTAAAGGTACAGATGCATCCTTATCAAAACTGTAGCTGACACAAAGCTGGGAGAGACAGCCAGCATCTGGGGTAAGTGAGTCAGTGCCCACCTGTCACTAGGAGTCACTTACACGTCTGAGGCCAAATTGATCTCCTTGAGTAGAGAGTTCTAGTTCCCCTTGCTCATTACCATAGTCTGAGCTTGTACATGGACAGCTATGACCATAGTCCTTAGTATTTGCTGTTGCCCTGTGTGTTGGCTATTTACTGCTGAGAATAACAACAGCTAAGGTTTACTTTGTGCTCTAAAGTTTGCTAAGACCTTTTACACAATCACACTTTAGCCTCTCAATAACCCTCTTAGGGCTGTACTACAGGCATTGTTATCCCCATTTTATAGATAGGGAAACTGAGACTCACAAAAGTGCCTGTAGTAACACAGCTCATAAGGCTCAGTGGCAGGCTCAAACCCATCTCTTCGTGAATCCAAACCTAGTACTTGATCTACTATAACAGAAGTTCCCAAAATGAGGTCCAGGGACAACTGGGAGTCCCCAAGACCCTTTCAGGAAACTCCAAGGTCAAAATTATTTTCCCAATGATATAATACTAGAACATTTAAATTTCTTATACAGTAAGTTTTGACAGATATAACCAACATAAACAAAAGCTCTTTGGTGCCGTGTCCTCGATAATTCTAAGAGTATAAAGGGGTACTGGGAACTGATACAAAATACAATATAAATGGTAAGCAATATTCATCACTCTATTTCCTGCTCCATTATACTTGACAAAGCGCTTGGCACACAGAAGGCACTTAACAAATGTTTGTTATGAGCATTGAATTGTTGAATAACCTTAGTTCAAACATTTTTATGAAATCTCAGTACTCCAGATGTAGACAGATTAGGATAAAGGACAGTTGAGAAGCCTTTGTTTCATGGAATTTAGTTCATTAAAGCCTTGGCTTTCTTTTACTTTTTCCAATATTAAAAAAATTAACAATCATTAAAAAAATTTTGAGTCCCAAATTCTCTCTCTCCCTCCTGTCCCTCTCCCCTCCTTGAGAAGGCAAGCAATTTGATTTCAATTATACATATGAGGTCATGCAACATATATTTCCATGTTAGCCATGTTGCAAAAGAAAGCACAAACAAAATAAAACAATAAAGATGAAGAAATTTTTTATAGGTAGGATACAATCTGCATTTCCTTTCATCAGTTCTCTTTCTTGGGGTGGATGCCTTTTTCAACATGGATCCTTTGGAATTAACTGTCTTGGATCACTTTCTTGATCATGGTAGCCAAGTCTTTCACAGATGATCATCCTTAGAACATTTCTGTTACCATGTACACTGTTCTCCTGGTTCTGCTCATTCATTTTGCATCAGTTCATGTAAGCCTTTCCAGTTTTTTTTCTGAAAGCATCTATCCGCCTGGTCATTTCTTATAACACAATAATATTCCATCACAACCACATATCACATCTTGTTCAGCTGTTCCCTAATTGATGGGCATCCCCTTGATCTTCAGTTCTTTACCCTACAAAAAGAGCTACTATAATTATTTTTGTGCAAATAGACCCTTTCCCCCTTTTCTTTGATCTTTCTGGACTACAGACCTAGAAATGGTATTGCTGGGTCAAAGAATATGCACAGTTTTATAGCCCTTTGGTCATAGTTCCAAATTATTCTCCTGAATGACTGCATCAGTTCACAACTCCACCAACGGTGCATCAGTATCCCAATTTTTCCATAATCCTTCCAGGTTTTTTCATTTTCCTTTTCTGTCATGTTAGCCAATCTGATAAGTGTGAAGTGGGTATCTCTGAGCTGTTTTAACTTACACTTCTCTAATCAGTAGTTATTTAGAGCATTTTTTTCATGAGACTATGGAAAACTTTGATTTCTTCTTCTGAAGACTGTTCACATCCTTTGACCATTTCTCAAGTGGAGAATGGCTCTTATTTTTATAAATTTTGGTTCAATTCCCTATATATTTGAGAAATGAAGGCCTTGGTTTTATTGTGGATAAGAAAGGAATTCTGCTTTTGCCAAAAGGAAAGCAAGTACTCTTGCTATAGCTAATGCTGACACAATAAGTGCCATGTTGATATCATCATTATTGATGGGGCTCATGCCAACACCAATTATCATTCCAGTTTACATGCAGTTGACATGTTTTCAAGTCTAGAGATATGGTCACATAGAAGATCCCAAGGGAATGCGCAGAGTTTTGACACTCGTAACAAAAACATCTTTTAGATCAGCCACTCCCTCTGTCAAAAAAGAAGGCAACATTGGATGTTGTTCACGGGTACCTCTACCCCAGAGATTCTGAACCTGGGATCCAGTGGTCTGGGCATAGATTTCAAGGGTCTATGAATGAGAATGGGAAAAAATTACAGCTTTATTCAATATAATTGGTTTCCTTTATTGTATTTCATGCATTTAAAATATGATTCTAAAATGGGATCCATGAATTTCACCTGACTGCCAAAGAAGCCCAGGACAAAATAGAGGCTCAGAACCCCTACTGTAGGTGGACTCTACCAAATTGTAGGCTGGAATCTTGCAGTTGACTCTTATTATTTCAAAGTTGGAAATGTGCCTCACTTTTCTCTCGTTCATCTAATGAAAAACATCTGTCACAGCTTGGCCGGGGGACATGGTAGATACTCATTGTCACCTCCACCTCATCCCTAGAATCAGGAACTGCTTTTTTCCCTGAGTGCATGCTGGACTGGCTCATGTCTTATACTGGAAGCTAAGAAGCCGATGTGAAATCTGCCCCCTCCTCAAACCCCAGTTCATTATCCACCGTTTTTAGAACAGGTGTAATGAACACAATACCTGATGGGTAGGGAACATCCAGATGGCTCAGAATTACAGGGCCATATGTTGTGTGACTGAGTTCCAGGAAAGGACACAGTTAGCTGTGGGTGAGGCAGGACTCCTGCAAGGGTTGGGCTCAATTGAGAAGAGCAGGGCTACAGAAGTTTCCCTGGAGGCGAGACAGAAACAGTTCCTTGGATGGGTGTGTTCCTCCATCCCTACACCTGTCAGAAATCTGGCGGCAGATTGATGGTAGAGGAGGAAAAAAAAATACAGATCCCACATCTTCCTTCTGTTTTCTCAGGCATAGGTCCTCCTATAACTTAATACCCAGGAGCATCTGGAAGGTGCCATTTTGGAGGAAAGATCACTCACCTGGAAAGAAGGAGACATTGAGTCTAGTCCTGGCTCTGGAACCAGAATGTTTGCTACTGCCCTTCAAGGAGACTCAGTTTCCTCATCTGTAAAATGAAGGAATTGGCAGATATGATTTCTTTTTTTTGTTTTTTTTTTAATTTTTATTTTTAGTTTGCAACACATTGTTCTACGTAATTTTGAGTTCCAGATTTTCTTCTCTCCCTCCCCCCTCCCTCCCCAAGACAGCATGGAATCCCATATAACTTCCATGTATAACTTGGCATTGAATTAATTTACACACTAGTCAAGTTGTGGAGAAGAATTATGACCGATGGAGTGAATCATGAGAAAGAAGAAACAAAACCAAAAAAAAACCCCACAACCCAACAACAAATACAAAAGAGAGAAAAAAAAGGAGGAAGAAAAAGACGAGCATGAAGTGTGCCTTGAGGCAGATATGATTTCTAAAGTCCTTAGTCATTCCATGTTCTATCGTTCTATGCTCTAAGGACCTATTGCTGTTCTGACATTCTTAGGGAGAATTTGTGTTATAGAGAGGAACGCATCTTGGCCTTGGAAGGCCTGGCCTCACTCCAGTTTCATTGATGACAGTTACTGGCAGTGTGACTATGTAGCTAACCTCTTAGTCTTTCCATGCCTCAGTTTCCTCAACAGTTAAGTGGAATTAGTAATATTTGCTCTCTCTCACAGGGTAATTGTGAAGAATATGAAATGTAGATATAATATACTTTGTGTAAATATAAAAGTGCCAAATACTCCATGTTCTAATACCCTTCCTAGCCCTGACATTCTGTGTTCCAAGGGTCCTTCCAGCTCAGACATTTTGTGCTCTAAGGAGCCATCCAGGTCTGATATCCTGTGTTCTAAGGCTCTTCCCAACTTCAACATTTTTTGTTCCAGGAGCCCTCCCAGTTTTGACATTCTAGTTTCTAAGGTCTCTCCTAGTTCTGACATTCTGTGTTCTAAGGGCCCTCCCAGCTCTGACATTCTGTATTCTGTGGGTCCCCTAGCTCTTATGTTCTCTGTTCTAAATTCCATTCTAGCTTTGTCACCTTATATTCTAAGGGCCTCACAACTTTCTATGTTCTGAGGCCCCTTTCAACTCTGACACCCTGTGTTTTAATATCCTTTCTAACTCTGAGGTCTTGTAGTAGAGCTGGGCACAAGTCAGGTCAGGGAGCAGAGAGGAGCCGGGGCAAAGGCCAGCTCTGCTGACTGCCCATTTTTTCAGACTCCTCTCTAAGGTCTGTGTGGGGAGGGGTGACATGGCTAGGGCAATGTAATTAATGATAGCAAAGCACTTAGACATCTCAAGGAGGAAGCAGCCATCCAAGTGCAAAATATTAGTTATGGGGAATGCATTAACATTGATCTCGGTGTCTCTAATACAAATCTAAATGTCAGGCCCATAAATCCCTCTTTAAGGAGCCAAGAGATGCTGCAGTAGGGAGGCCTGACTTGGTGTGGGGGTGGAAGGAGTGTAGACTGTTGGAGACTTGGGCCTCTGTTGGGCCAAATGGAAGGCCTCATGGTGAAAGGGGGGCAGAGCAGGGGAGCTGAGCCTAGGCAGTGGAGGATGTGCTAGGGGTAGGGCCTGGAGGTGGCAGTTAGTCTGCTTCAAATCTGAAGCATCTCCTAAGTCACTAGATCACCTCTAACCTGGGAGAAAGGTTGGGTCATGGCTGGAAGAAGATGGAGAATCTTCCATCCATCGTGCAGAGGGAGAACAATGGGAGTGTGGCTCAAGGTAAGTATGCAGGTCAGCAACATGGTAACACTAGGAGAGTTTTCTTCTGTGCCCCCTGTACCATGGTCTCCACCTTCCTCGATTTTCTCCATGTTCTTCCTCCTTCCAAAGGCTCATTCTCTCCAAAGTCCTCTGATGGAAGAGGGAAGAATGGTAAATTCTAGAATGGTGGCCTTGAAACAGAGTGACAGAATGTTCAACCCAGAAGGAACTTCAGAAAATAGGATAAGTTGTTAAATATCTTTAATTTTTACTGACATCTGCTCTTATATCACCTTAATTTCCAAGTGTATCCTTTCCCCTTCCTTTGCCCACTGAAGCTCCCCTTATGACAAGAAAGAGAGAAAAATAGCAGTTTAGAAAAACTAGCACATCAACTGAGTCTGCTAATATTTGCAATGGAGAATATAGAAAGTCAGAACTGGAAGAGGCCTTAGAACACAGGATGTCAGAGCTGGAAGGGGCCTTAGAACACAGGATGTCAGAGCTGGAAGGGGCCTTAGAACAGAGAATATCAGAGCTGGAAGGGGCCTTAGAACAGAGAATATCAGAGCTGAAAATAACTTTAGAACACAGGATGTCAGAGCTGGGAGGGGCCTAAGAATATAGAATGTCAAAGCTGAGAGGTCCCTTAGTGCACAGAATATTACAAGTGGTAGGAACCCCAAAACTTAGAATATTAGAACATAGAATTAGATTTGTAAAGAAACTTAAAGGTAACCTAATTCAACCTTTCCAAATATTACAATGACCTAGAGAGAGAAAATGACTTACCCAGGGTCAGCTGTGCAAGATCTTTTCTTTCAATGGGGAAGGCATCAAATAAGTTCATCAATATTGAGGGATGAAGGAATTCCCTCTTCCAGGCAGATTTGTATTTACAAAAGAACACACAAGTGACCATTTCGGAACCCAGAGGAGTGAATCTCTAATGGCTGAATTTAGCTGTTGATGAATAGATGTTTTGGGTCAAGAGAGACTTCCTGGGTTTCCCTTATAACAGTTCATAACCAAGACAACACTTCCATCTGTCCTGGCAACACTTCCATCTCCTGCAGGCCACCACTGGGGCAGGCGGCTCACATTCATTAGAAAGGAAGCTGGAATCTCCCAGGTGCACCAAGAAATCACTTCTCTCCCTTGGGATTCAACAGTGGCATTCCACTGCTGAGACTGTTTGTTTTGGTGCATCATTACAGGGCTTACATGCTTTATGCAACAATTAATTAGCTCTTATGAGGAGCACTAATTGATTAAGAGCATAGTTTGTCAGCCACCATTTGTGTTTATGGCTCTCCACCTTTCCTAGGGACATAGGAGCAAGGAGACAGCCTGCAGAGCTCGATAGACTGTGTAAACACAGTCGTGGCCACTGCCCTTGCTGGGGAGAAAGAAAATCTAGTTCAAAACCAATTCATTTCTTTATTTCAAAATATCCTTCTTTCCTTCCTTCCTTCCTTCCTTCCTTCCTTCCTTCCTTCCTTCCTTCCTTCC
>CM053622.1:764000033-764050884 GCA_028646595.1 Phalanger gymnotis
AGTGGTCTTTTGGACCTCCTTTTCCATTTGGCTAATTCTGCCTTTCAAGGCATTCTTCTCCTCATTGGCTCTTTGGAGCTCTTTTGCCATTTGAGTTAGTCTATTTTTAAGGTGTTGTTTTCTTCAGTATACTTTTCAGTATTTTTTTGAGTCTCTTTTAGCAAGTCATTGACTTGTTTTTCATGGTTTTCTCTCATCCTTCTCATTTCTCTTCCCAATTTGTCCTCTACTTCTCTAATTTGCTTTTCCAAATCCTTTTTGAGCTCTTCCATGGCCTGAGACCAGTTCATGTTTTTCTTGGAGGCTTTTGTTGCAGGGTCTTTGACTTCATTGACTTCTTCTGGCTGTATGTTTTGGTCTTTTTTGTCACCAAAGAAAGATTCCAGAGTTTGAGACTGAATCTGGGCACATTTTCACTGCCTGGCCATGTCCCTAGCCAACTTATTTGACCCTTGAGTTTTTCAGTGGGGTATGACTGCTTGTAGAGTACAGAGTTCTATGTTCCAAGCTTGGGGGGATGCGCCAGCTCTGCCACAGCAGCATTCCTCCTTCTCCAAGAACTCCCAACCTGGACTGGACTTAGATCTTCAGCAGGCTCTGCACTCCTGCTCTGATCCGCCACCTAATTCCTCCCACCAGGTGGGCCTGGGGCCAGAAGCAACTGCAGCTGTAGTTCTGTAGCTGCCCCACCACCACTGCCCCCGGGGAGGTGGCTGAACAGCAACCTCCCTGTACCCAGCAGCTTTTCCCACTAACCTTCTCTGTTGTCTTTGGTGTTTGTGGGTTGAGAAATCTGGTAACTGCCACAGCTCACTGATTCAGGGTGCTAGGGCATGCTCCACCCGGCTCCTGGTCTGTTTGGTCTGTGCCACCCACGCGGAGCTCTGCTCCCCTCTGCTCCCAGCTCCATGCGGGATAGACCTCACCCAGAGACCATCCAGGCTGTCTTGGGCTGGAGCCTCTGCTGTTTTGTGGGTTCTGCAGCTCTAGAATTGGCTCATAGCAATTTTTTATAGGTTTTTGGAGGGACTTAGCGGGGAGCTCACACTAGTCTCTGCTTTCCAGCCACCATCTTGGCTCTGCCCCCTCTCTCATTTTGCTTTTAAACCACTCAAGAACATCATTTTGTGGTTCCATGTTCTCCTCAAATTCTGCAGGGGTCTATGTCTCGCCAAGCATTTGATCATTTTCCTTTGTTTTTTTGATGCTTATTCATAGATGCCTGACTTCGTTTACTATATCTGGAGGACACATTTCCTTCTACACTGGTGCTACAGGGTTGATTTCTGTAGTTTGGGTCTCTGAGGATCTGAGAGGAGGGAGGAGGAGTCAATGTAGGGTTGAGCTCTATTTTCAGCCCAGACACATGTCCTGGCCCTTTCCCTCTGTTCCTTCATGCTCCTGCAGAGATCTTTCCCAACAAAGAATGTTGCCAAGGTGATATCTGTTTGTCTGTCTGTCTATCTGTCTGTCTGAGACTCAGTAAACTCTCACAGCCTGGAGCCCAGATCTTCATAACACTGGAAAGAGGGAGGGGAACCTGAGTGTGAAGCTGCGTTTTGTTGCAAGCCCATGGGTCAGGTCCTTGCTGCATGTGGCCTGGTGGGCCAAAGGGGAAGGAATGTTGAGTGAGCTCAAGTTAAGAATCAGTTTATATTTTCATTTTTATTATTATTGTTTTAACCTTCTTTTGGGTTCAGAGTGTTATAGACCATAGAGACAGCTGAACTTGCTTTATCTTTGATGAATAATTTCTGTTTTGGAGAGAGTTTTGGCTTGAGAGATCATGAGAATGAGAAAAAATGGCTAATTCCACATCTTGTTGGTTATGTGACCCAAAGCGATGTTGTTGACTCATTATTCTAGGTCTCTACAACCAGGTTTAACTGGGACTCTGGCCCAGCAGCAGAAGGGAGGCAGTTAGGTGGCACAGCAGATTGTGCAGGACTCGGAATCAGAAAGCCTTGGGTTCAAATCCTACCCAAATAATACTGTGACTCTGGGCATGTTGTCTGTGCCTCAGTTTCTTTATCTGTAAAACAAAGGCTTGGCTTTCTAAGATCTCTTCCAGCTTTAAATCTATGACTCCTAGTAAGTGTTAGGATTAGAAGGGGGAAAGATCAAGACTAGCCTCACTTCTCTAGGGTTTCTGGGGCTCTCTGATGATCCTAGAGGCAGTTTCCCTGTTCCAGTGATTCTCCTTACCCCATTCACTATTTCCAAAAAGCTTTGCTTAAAGCTCTAGAGGCAAGGACCTTCTTTGAGGAAAGTCTTGGCTGGACAAGGCTTCCCATGCATTTTGTCTATTCCAATCCCAGCCAAAGTCATCATCTTAAGAGCCAGAGGTGCCCAAGGTGGGGAGGCTGAACAAGGCTGTTGGCAGAATGAAGAGAATGTATGAAAGTGGGAGCCAATCCAAACATCACCTCAGCCAATGCTGAGCCAACGGATTCCACTTACTTGATGACAGCTGTATTGACGGTGGCTTTAAATCTGTCACTAAGCTCTGTGGAGTCCTCAGGTGTCCGGGTTCCCAAGCTAGAAGGCAGGAATGTTTGCCACCAGGGAAAGGAAAAGGCAGGAAGGGAATTATTTTTTCTCAGGCCTGAATTCTGATCTCATCTCTCCAGGATTTGAGCAACCAAATTAAGCCAGCTCATTTCTCATTCAAGCTGGAGTTTCTTATGAGAGTAGAAAACCTCAACATTGTTCCTAGGAGTTAGTGGAGACAGATATAGCTGCAAGTGTGGGTAGGGTGAGATGGGAGTGAGTGGGAATGACTTCATCCTGAATTTTTAAAACCTTCTGATTTTTTGAGAAAGTTTGGAGAGGTACAATATTTTTGTTGGTTGAAAATTCAAAATTTTAGAGGATTAGTGGTATAATGGTGAATAGCAATTTTGGTGCTGATACAAATAGAAAGGCGAAATGAGATCTAGGACCAGACAGTAGGATGAATCATTTTTACCTGGGAGGATCCTTTGAATAAAACATTTTGGAGTTGGAAGGAGCCTTGGAAGTTGGGCCATCAGAGCCCTAAGACACCTTAGAACATGACATGTTAGAGCTGAAAGAGAATAGAAAACAAGATTAGAGCTCTAGGGTCCTTAAAACACAAGATGTCAGAGCTGGGAGGGCCCTTAGTACACAGAATGTTAGAACTGGGAGGGACAAAACAAAGCAGAATGTAAGAGCTGCAGATCACCACTACAGGAAGGCCTACATGAGTGTGGGCCTTCCCTCATTCCTCACCTGCTAGACCTTCCCCACAAAGGAGCTTATATTGATGTTGTATGTACTTTAAAAATAATTTGCAACTGTAAGGAAACTTAAAATATAGAATACCAGAGCTGGGAGGTTCTTTAGAACAGCGAATTTCAAATCTGGGCAGGACTTTAGAATACAGAATGTCAGAGGTAAAAGAGACCTTAGCATGTAAAATATCAGAGGTAGGAGAGATCTTAGAACAGAAAATGTCAGAGCTGGGAGGGTACTTAGAACAGAGAATGTTAGAGTTGGGAGGGATCTTAGAACAGAAAATATCAGAGCTGGGAAGGACTTTAGAACACAAAATTTCAAACCTGGATAGAACTTTAGAACATAGAATGTCAGAGGTGAGAGGGACCTTAGAACATAAAACGACAGATCTCACCAGGCCCTTAGAACCTAGAATGTCAGAGCTGGGAGGGCCCTTAGAACACAGGATGTCAGAGCTGGGACTCCCATCAGAAAATCCAGCCACATGACTCTACGTACTACTTCAGTCTCAAGCCAGATGTTGGAAGAATTATATTTCTGTCCACAGTCAAAAGCTAGGGGAAACTGAGGCAGCCCTGGAGGTTAATGATTAGATCAGCCTCCTCAGTCCCTAGCACATTTCTCCCTGAGCACCTTTCCTCTCATATCTCCTATTCTCCCCCACTTATTTTCAAATCCCTTCCAACCCAGTCTTTGTCTCCTACTCCAAACTGCAAAACCCTAAAGAGATGGTCTGGGATCCACAGACCAGGTCACTCTGGCCATGTGACTCCATCAAGCCCCATGATGACACCTGGGCTTAGATGACCTGTGGGTCTGTCCTGAGAGAAGCTAGCCCTTGGGTGATGGTTACCTCCAAAAAGTCCTCCATGGCTTTTCAATAGGCACATCTATCCATCCCAACCCAGGACCAGAGTTTGGGGAATAAAGACCAGGGCAACGGAAAAAAAAAACTTTAACATGTGGAATTCTTGTACCAGAATCTCTTCATTAAGATTCCAGATCTTCCCCCTACCAAGATAACTTGGCAACTTCACTATCTTATGCCCCTCTCTCTAGGGATGTTGTCATCAACTCCCCTTGCAAAAATATGGCTCACAAAATTCCCAGAAGACAAGTTTTACTTAAGCATAATAATAATTAACATTTATATAGTGTTAAGGTTTTCAAAGTGCAATATATATATACATATATACACACACACATATATAAATCTCATTTCATCCTCAAAAGGTGCTATTATCTTCATTTTTTTTTTCAGATGATGAAACTGAGGCCAGGAAAGGTTAAGTCCCTTGCTTTTGGTTGCATAGCTAGCAAGTGTCAGAAATAGAATTCAAACTCGTCTTCCTGAATCCAAGCCCCATGCTCTGGCCACTATGCCACAAATTGTATGTCTTGATGCTTTCCCTGTTCCTGAAAAAAAAAAACCGTCTAGTAGAGAAAGAAACTTTTTGTAAACCTTTCTTAGATATTCTCAGCATCCGTAGTGTGATGCTTTTAGGGCATACGGCTCGAGATCCCATCTGTGTTCTTGCCTATGTCCACACCCCACTATACACTGTTCTCCACCAACATACTTCTACTCTCCTTCCTTTAACTCGGTCAGTTAATCAATGAACATTGATTAAACAGCTACTATGTACCCAGCACTACGGAGCCTCTGGGTGGAGCTGTCCACTGTCCATCCTCCGTCAGAGAGAGAGAGAGAGAGAGAGAGAGAGAGAGAGAGAGAGAGAGAGAGAGAGAGAGAGAGAGAGAGAGAAAGAGAGAAGGGAGTGCTGAGGAGGAGGAGGTGTGAGTTTTAGGGTTGATGTAATCTTGTAGGATAATGTGATTTTGGAGAACATGATGAGTCTTGGCTCTTCCATTCACTCTCAACTCTGCTTTGTCTTTCAAAATACCCAGAGAATTGGATTCAAAGCCTGATGTTCCTGGAAATTATACTTACAAATGTAACCTCATCCTTGATGTCAGATAATACAAAGTGAGTAGCTTCTTGTACCCTGTGGTCAAAGATTGAGAAATTCATGTATGTATGTGAGTGTGGACAGATAGAACACGTGTATTCATGTATGTATTGGCTGTGTGCATATGTTTGCAAACTCACTTGCATCATTGTTCTGCTGAATTTTTACCTTGTTAAGGAATGTGTAATGTAAGTGAATTATAGCAGCTAATTTCAAGAGCTAATTCCTAGCCCTGTTTCCATCAGCTGTGTAACTTTAGCAAAGGATGGGGGATAGGGCTGAGAGGGAACTACCATAGGCTAGGATGATTAGACCTAGCCAATTTAGCATAGTGGGTAGAGTGTTGAATTTAGAGGCAGGAAGACCGATTTTATCTTTTGACACTTACTAGTTGTGTGACACTGGATGAGTCATTTAACCCCTCTGACCCTCAGTTTGCTCAGAGATAAAACTGGAATAATCATAATGCCCACAGTACTTACTTTAGAGGCTTTTATGAGTCTCCAATGAGATAATACATGAAAAGTGATTTGTAAACTTAAAAGCACTATATAAATGTTAATAATTATTATTATTTATCATTATTACTAATTGCTCAGATAACCTTTGACTCTGATTTCTTGCATCCTGACTAGGCATATGTACTAGACTTTTCTCTTTCCTTATAAAGAAATCTTTTCTGTACTTGGTGAGTCTGGGCTACTTGACTATGATAACCCAGGAGCTGGAGGTGGAGGAAATCAATAAGTACGGTAAGATGTGGAAGTAGAACCAGCCAGCAGTAGCAGGAAAGACAAGGAGGACTGGATAGCATAGAAAGTGCTGGTTGACCTAAGACCGTAAGGACTGATCAGACTCTTTGAGCCATGGAATGATGGAAAATGGAAAAGAAAAAGTGCTGGGGAAAGCAGCCTGGCAGAATGGAAAGGGTGTTGGCTTTGGAGTTAGAAGCCTTGGGTTCAAATCTTGACTATCTCTTACTAGCTGCAGGCCATGGGTGAGGGAATTAATTTCTCCAGGCCTCAGTTCCTCCATCTTTAAAATGGGGGGGGGGGGCTTGGACGACATGGCTGCCAAATTCCCTTCCAGATCTAGATCCATGACCTTCTAATTCTAAATTGTCCTCTGGTTCCAAATCTGCCAAGATCAAGTCCTGTGACTTGTTAGCCTTGGGCTTGACATTTGAAGAAAGATCAGCCCTGAAGCCTATAGGGTATAGAGTGGGGTTTGGCATCACACCCTCCCCCAGAGACCAGCAGCGAATTCCATATGCCCGAGCTCAGGCATGCAGTTGAGAGGATGACTCAATGTCGATCCAGGATAAAGGATTCCTAAACTCACATTGGCCAGCTTCTTAGCCATCTTCCAAAGAAAGCTTCAAATATTCAACTGCCCCATTAGTGGCTCTGGGTGCAGAGCTTCAGGCATGAAGTATTGGTCATTGTTGTGGTTTGATTGCCTCAGTCCCGTCTGACTCTTCATGACCCCATTTGTGGTTTTCTTGGCAAAAATACTATAGTGGTTTGCCATTTCCTTCTCCAGCTCATTTTACAAAGGAAGAAACTGAGGCAAACAGGGTTAAAGGATTGCCCAGGGTCACACAGCTAGTATGAGTCTGTGGCCCTATTTGAACTCAGGTACTCCTGACTTTAGGCCTGGTGCTCTATCCACTATGGCGCCACCTAGCTGCTCCATCAGGCATCAAGGCAAATCTAAAACCAAACCAACTCTTTGTCTCTTATATGCCCCGAAACAAGCTTCATCATGGAGATGGTGAGCTCCCCATTTCTGGAGGTCATCAAGCAAAAACTCGATCACCAGTTGTCAGGGATGTTGCCAAGGAGATTTCTGCTTCAAGGAAGTGTTGACTCATGTGAATTCTGAGGTCTGAGAATCTGATTTGATGATAACATGGTATTACTTAATTTAGCCATGTTCTATAGTGGTTAGGGAGCCAGCCTTGGAGTCAGGAAGACCTGAGTTCAGGTCTTACCTCTGACACTGATGTTGAGCTTGAAGTCCACTATGGCCCCCGGCTCTAAGAACAAACCGCTTAAATTATTTAGTCATTTTTTATACTGTGAACTTGAAAAGTTAGGGTTTTGAAACTTAGTGTAGCTCAGATGCTGGGCTCACTCTCCCTACTTGCTCTAGCACGTTAAGTACCTAGAGAACAGCCGCTGTTGCTCTTCTCAGGGTTTTGGAGGGCATTCTGAGGGGCTATTGCCTACAGGTCCCCATCCAGTGTGTTCCCCATTCACTTAATCTGATGGTATCTCCCGATATCAATTAGCCAATTAACAGCAATTAACATTTGCAAAATGCTATTTACTGAGAAGGGATAGCAAGGTCCAAACTACAAAAATACCTCCCCCACCCCAAATTTACACATTATTCCCTTTATACACCCACTAGGTCAATGGATTCAAAATTTAAAGTAGTTCCCACAATTCCCCCCTACCCTTTATCTTAGAAAGGTGTAGTTCCTGGCCCTGGGAGTTCTTTTCTCTCTCCTAAGAATCTCTACCAAGTTCACTTCTGGGTATGGCATAGACAACAATCAAACTTCTCCCATGACTGCAGCATATAAAGCCTCAGCTATGGGGTGAGTCATAGTTAGTCTGAGATAAGCAGGGTGCTGTTCATAGCTAGCTTCTCACCAGACTTAGATAATTAGGCTGCTTGACTCCAGTCACTTGAGGGACTTTTGGTGTCTCTACAGATTTTTCAAAGCTTGCAAGGTTGTAACCTGGTCTGGCCCATCTCTAATTTTGTTGTTTTTGTTGTTCAGTCATTTCTGACTCTTTGTGACCCTCTTTGTTGTTATTTTTTTTTTTTGTAGAGTTACCAGAGTGGTTTGCCATTTCCTTCTCCAGCACCATTGCTAATACTCTTTCACTTAATATTCAGAAATGGATAAATGCTAAGAGACAAAAGAACTGAGGTGCCACACATTCATGGCCACATGGTGCCTAGATGGACAGATGAGGCAGCTGACCCTATTTCTACCCGAACCAGAGGTCTACAGTTTGTTTTTCCTTTACTCGAAAGCCACTAGGAAAGACAGGAAGAGATCTTCTTGTATGTTTTGTATGAACATTCATGGCAACTAATTAAAAGAACTGTAATCACATCCCAGTAAACCAATAAGAAACAGAAGATATTTCCATGTGCCCTGAAGCACATGTTCCTCCATTATGATGCCCATAAGCAGGCTCACCAAACATCCATGTGACTTGGTATCAGACAGAACATATTGTGTATGTTGTAAGGACTGGATGATGCTCATTGGCCAGTCTCCTCTGTTTCATAAGTTTAAGACATATTTATCCCTTTTACATTTTACTTTATTAGTTTATTTTCCAATCACCAAATTTTAGAACCTTGGAGTCATCCTTGACTCTTCCCTTCTGCCCCAAATCCACATCCAATTAAGTGCAGAATCTTATCAATTTTGTTTCAACAATCTCTTTTACTTTTATCTTACTTTTACTTTACTTACTTACTTGCCAATCTCACAGCCTCAACTAGTCTTCCTGCCTCCAGTTTATCTCCCCTCTGATTCATCTTCCATGCAACTTCCAAACTGATATTTCCAAAACAAAGGTCTGGCCATGTCATATGCCTCCCCATCTCCCACTCAAAAATCTTTACTAGCTCCCTATTGCTTCCAGGGTCAAATACAGAATCCTTAACTTGAAGTTTCAAGCTCTCCCCAATCTGGCTCTCATCTGCTGTACCTTTCTGGCTTTATCTTATATGACTCCTTCCATTCTAAAATGAGGGAGGAAGGGAGGGGGAGGGAGGGAGGGAAAAAGAGAGAGAGAGAGAGAGAGAGAGAGAGAGAGAGAGAGAGAGAGAGAGAGAGAATGAGAGAGAACCAACTGGGTCTATTAGCTATTCCCTAAACTCAGCAATCTATTCGCCATCTTTGTACTTTTGCACATATGGTGCCTTACTGAGAGACTGTACCCTCTCTCTCTCTCTCTCTCTCTCTCTCTCTCATAAGAGTCTTTGACTTCATTCAAAGCACAGAACATGTCCCTTTTCCTACACTAGGCCCTTTCTAAGACCCTCATTTATAAGTACTACTTCCTGTTTGACATTATTTTGCATTAATTTGTGCATACTTTCTGTTAACAGTAATTATTTGAGTACCTCCAGAAGAATACACAATCCCTTGGGGGCAGGGATTATAATGCAAGTACCCAGCACAATGTGTCATACATTAAAAGTGCTTAATACATATTTGTTCAATTCAGTTCAATTCAAACCCATCTTCTAGTCTTTATCAGAACTTTTTGGATCCTGACTCTGGTGCACAAAGGGTTAGATCTCTCTCTTCTTTTGAGCTGAAATCTCTTTCTTTGTAATTGCTCCCTCCCTCTCTGGTTCTGGTTCTGTGAATCCTGAGGGAAAGGTGAGAGAGCCATCAAAAAAGAGGATAAAACATGGTACAATTGACCAGGTAACAGAAGACCTGAGTCCTATTCTCAATTCTTCCAGTGATGTGTTGTATAATCTTATGGAAGGAAGAAGGGAAGGAAGAAAGGAAGAGATGGAGGAAGAAAGGTAGGTAGGAAGAACAGAAAGAAGGGAGGGAGGGAGGAAGAGAAGGAAGAAGGGGAGGAAGAGAAGGAAGAAGGAAAGAAAGAAGGGAAGGAGAAAGGGAGGAAGGGAGAGAAGGAGAGAGGAAAGACAGAAGGAAGAGAGGGAGGGAGGGAGGAAGGAAGGAAGGAAGGAAGGGAAAGAGGGAGGAAAGAAGGTAGATAGGAAGAACAGAAAGAAGGGAGGGAGGGAGGAAGGGAGGAAGTGAGGAAGAAAGGGATGGAGGTAGGAAGAAAGAAAGAAAGAAAGAAAGAAAGAAAGAAAGGAAGAAAGAAAGAATGGAGGGAGGAGGGAAGGTAAGAAAGAGGGGAAGAAGGAAGGAAGTGAGGGATGGAGGAAGAAAATAAGCATTCATTAAGCATTTACCATGTATCAGGCACTGTGCTAAGGACTTTACAAATATCTCACTAAGCAAACTGTTTTCTCTCTTACCTCCATTTCCTCATTTGTCAAATGAAGAGGTTAGATTCTCTTAAGTTCCCTTTTGCCCCTGTGATTTTATTCTCTTTCTATGGTGGCTTCCTTCAGTCTGGTATTTTAACAGTCTCACAGGAAATTCTTAGGCAACAAACATTTATAAAGTGCCTACTATGTGCCAGGCATTTTGCTGTTCAGTATGGGATTGGGAGAAACAAGGGCTTGGAAGGGACGGGTGGAGCTGAGGAAAGGCATGGAGAATGGAACAGCTGGGCAACTTTCTAGGTAAGTCCCTCATTTGGGTAGAAGTTACATGAATTGCCAGAATTTTGGCCACACCCACTGGGGAGACCTTGAGATCTCCTTGCCATTGCTGCTGCCATCCCTGGGTTCGGGGTTCCTCCTTGTGGCTTCAACCTTAGGAATGTGACCCATCTCATCTTTAGTGGCAACTCTCCCCCCTCCTAGAACATTGGCAAATGAGCCTTCCCTCCTCCTCCTTTCTTTTCTTGTTGCTGTCTTTTTTGTACTATGTTGGTTACGAATGGTTCCGGACTATGATCAAATGACCATAAAGAAAGGATTTTTTCAAGGAACAAGCTGTGTAGCCTGGTGTTGTGGAAGGATCCTTGATTTATTAATTGGGATGGTTGAGTCTGAGTCCCAACATCACCATGAGCCATGTGACCCTGGGCAAGTCATTTTTCCCCTCTCTGGGTCTCAGTTTCTCCACTTGTAAAACAAAGAATTTGAAGTAGATGAGATCTGAGGTCCCTTGCAGTTCAGAAAATCTAGAATGCTATGTGCTGGCGAAGATCTCATGCTAGCCACCAATCCTACTCCTGGGGCACTCAGACAGAAACAACAATCTGATGCGTCAATGGAAAGAAAATGACTTGTCAATTTTGCCAAAACCAAACTCAGGATAAAATACAATTATGTCAAGCAGCTAACAGAGTTCTCATAGCGGAATGCGTTTTGTTTAATGCCTTGATCTTATCTGTGGAAAAATGAATTCTGTCAAATCCCTTGAAGGCTTCTGTCAAATTAAAACATTTCAAGGGGTGGGGAAGAAAGATCTCTTATTTTGATGGCAGAATTCATTGGATATGATCCTTTAATCTGTTCTCCCAGTGAAACTCGGAGTTAATGTTTCCAAGGCCTGTTTGTCCTGAAATATGCTTCTTCCCCATTCATACGCTACTTACAGTGTGCCACATCTGGGGTACTG
Source organism: Phalanger gymnotis (assembly GCA_028646595.1). Lineage (NCBI taxonomy): Eukaryota > Metazoa > Chordata > Mammalia > Diprotodontia > Phalangeridae > Phalanger > Phalanger gymnotis. The sequence goes on from CM053622.1 coordinate 764,011,518, forward strand.
TGCTCAGTACTGGGCACCACATTTTGGGTAGGGCATCAACAACCTGGAAAGAATCTGGAGGAGGGTAAAGGAGGTGGTGAAGAGCCTCAAGTCCAATTCAGAACAGAATACTGCTCCAGCATTTTATGCCCTAACATCCTTTCCCACTTCATTCCTCCAATCCTCAGTTTCATCATCTATAAAATGGGAATAACTTACATTAGATAATTAGATAAAACCCTCCTGGGTTTGGTATGAAGGTCAAATGGGGTAATATCAGTGGGACTCTGTCTACATCTCTAGATTAGTCTGAACACTTATTTGAAGAACATAGATTTAAGAGCCAGAAGGGACCTTAGGTAATCTCCACATTATATAATAAGGAAGTCTAGGCCCAGAGAAAGCTTGAGCTTTGTCCAAGGTCACAGTGGTGTCAAGCAGCAGAATGAGGTTTTGAACTCAGGTCCACAGACTCCAAATCTAGTGGCTTTTCTATGGTAGCATCTCATGAGCATGTTTGCTCTACAGCTAACTATATAACACTTTAAAGTTTGCAAAAGGCTTTACATGTATTGTTATTTCATTTGATCCTCATAACAACGCTTCGAGGGAAGTGATATTATCCTCCCTTTATGGATGAGGAAACTGAGGCCAAGAGAGAGGTTAAGTAGTATACCCAAAGATGTTATAGATGCTAGAATAACATAGCTACTTAGTGTCTGAGGTTAGATTTGAACTCAGGTCTTCCTGACTCCACCTCCAGAGTGCTATCTGCTGTGCCAAGTATAGGCCCTTTTCAAACATTGAAAAGAAGTATGACTCGTTTAAAAATAGCTTTTTGGCTTCTCAAAACAATTTTTTTTTCCTGTGGAGTGGGGGTGGGGAGGGGAAATGACAAATTACCCATATTCTGCCATTAGGGTTTGTCCAGGCGAGGGACATCACCCCCACACTTCCATCAATTCACACCAATAGGAAAGAGAGATAGCAAAAACAGACACCAGTCACAGGAGAGGCAGGAGTTACTTCTCCAGCTGGAAGCTGAACACTGGGGAGGGCAGGGGAGGCGGTGAGTAGTAGAGGGCTCTCACCAAAGAAACGAACTACCTCTGTGGGCATGATCATGGGGAAGCCTGCTTCCAATGTCTTCTGAGTGCCACATTCAACCCTGGCTGCCCATTGGCTGATTGGGTCCCAGTCAAAGGATCGCAGAAGGAAGAATGTCAGAGCGAGGGGATCCTGAGGAGGTCAGCCAGTTCAGCTTCCCTGCTCATTGCAGGAATTCATGCCTTATGCACCATTACTGACGAAGAGTCATCCAGTTTGTACCCGAACATCTCCAGTGATGGAAACAAGCATTATCTCACAAGATCTCTCAGTCTATTGTTGGATAGCTCCGATGGTCAGAAAACCTTCCCTCTTTTGAGTTGAAATCTGCCTTTCAGTCACTTTTTTCTCCTCCCTTCCCCCTCTCCCCTCAGCTGGCTTGTTTATGTTTCTTTTCCAGATGATTGTGAATATTCATTTGGGAGAATCCGAGCTAGGATAAGGGGCCTGGGTCCCAAAGGATGTATGGGAGAAGTCCCAAGTGGCTCTTCTTCTGTCAAGAAGGTGGGTCTTATTCCAAAGGGTTCTTTCCCCTTCATCTGTAAAATCTGGGGGTTGGACTAAATGATGTCTAAGATTACTTCCAGCTCAAGCCTATGAGCCAGTGAGTTCATAGTCGATCTTTTTCCTTTCTTGGTTCTTTTCATTACTCATAGGCTCACTGGCCCCTTATGTTAGTCTGGGTCCTTCCAGTCCCTTTGTGCACATTCAGGTATCAGGTTTTCCACTATTTTGATATGTGACCTTGGGTAAATCATTCCTCAGTTCTGATATTCTATGTTCTAAGAATCCTTCCAGCTCTGAAACTCTGTGTTCTAAGGACCTTCCCAGTTCTGACATTCCATGTTTCCAGTTTGCTCTAACAAGGTCATCAATCACCTTTAAGCCTCCCATAGTATTATCTTGAATGTTGCCTCTAAGTCACTTCTGTAATATTGCAGCTTTTCAATATCTGTCTGTATGTTCTGACCTCGCTAAGTCTAGACAATTAATGTCATGTCTTCTCTCCTGAGGATCTCTAACCCTTCAGCATTTGGTGGCCAGCCCATTTTCCCCTGGATGGTTGTGGATGGATTTTTTGTTCTTTCTTCAAGGCCAGCACCTTTGGAGATGGCTTCATCCTTAGTAGGACTCATTGTTCTGTTTCTCACAGTGGGACCAGAGCGGGTCAAGCCATTAGGTAAGGTGGCTACCGATAACAGGTCTCCAGGTAGACCAAGGCTTGAGTATGCTTCTCAGTACCATCTCTATCATTAAAAATTGGAGCTGCTAGGGATGAGTCACTGCTTTCAGACCAATAGATAGCTTGCAGATACCTAGGTCCCAGTTTGAGTGGTTTCTCACTGGATAATTGGATCATTTGTTGGCCACTACCTAGGATACAGTCTGTAATCTGGGCTTTGGGAATGGTTCGTGCACTTACATCCTCACCCAATACCTGATTCATACAGCACATCTTGCTGTTAGCGATGGAGTGTATTTTCAGCAATGCTTCCTTCTTCCCTCCTCCTCCACCTCCGAAGGCAGCTTTCTCCTCTGAAGATGATGAATAAACATATTCTATGTAATTAATGGTGCAGAACGTACAATTGCCAAGCGAGTGTCACTGTTTCTTTGTCGTGAATCGGCAACATTCATTCTTCGGGGAAACAATATACACTCATGCCCAAGATAAGCATATAATAATTATAGATAATTGCATTCCATATTTATAGATTTATCAAAATAAAAAAATCTGGCTACAATTATACACCTACACTCATATCACAATTTAATAATTGTATGTTCAGAACTCTGCTGCTACACATCTTATATGTGTATCAAGCCAGCATTTCAAACCTATGTGTTCCATAACTCCATGCTGTTTTAGGGGCAGCTACTATAATCCACTAGCCCCAAGACAATGCCTGGTAGTAGCTATTCTCAGATTCTCTGAATGTACCATAACTTTTTAACTTCTTGCAGAGAACCTTTGGGATCATGTAGTCCACTCCTCTTCTTTTATTTTAAAATTCAACTGTTTTCAGCTCTGAATTATTTCCCTCTCAACTCCCCTTCCCACCCTTAAGAAAACAAAACCTGCTACAAATATCTGCAATCAAGCAAAAATAAATTCCTGCATTAGCCATGTTTCAAAAAAAAGCTTCAACCTGTGCTCTGAGTATCTCATATCTCTATCTGGATGTGGGCAGTATGCTTTATTATTAGTCCTCTGGAATTGTGGTTGGTCATTGTACTCAAAGTTCTTGAGTCTTTTCAAGTTGATTATCTTTACAATGTTGCTGTTATGGTATCATTTGTTTTCCTGGTTCTGCTCATTTTACATCAGTTCAAATAAGTCTTTCCAGGTTTTTCTGAAACCCTCTTCTTCATCCTTCCTTATAGCACAATAGTAACCCATCACATTCCTTTACCATAAGGTGGCAAACCATTCTCCAGTTGATGAGCCCCTATTCACTTTTCAATTCTTTGCTACCATGAAAAGAGCTGCTATATTAATCAATACCCTCTTGCAGTTATAAGTGACTTGCCAAGGGTTACCCAGGGAGGAAGCAACAGAATTGGACTTGAATCAAGGTTTTCACTTCACACCAAATGCACTACTTACTCTCTTAGTCTATGGTCGTTTTTTTTTAATTTCTGCTCCATCATCAATTATATGTTATATATTATACAGGGTATTTCAAAGGTCTCTCTCTCTCTCTCTCTCTCTCTCTCTCTCTCTCTCTCTCTCTCTCCTCTTTGTCTTTTTGTCTCTGTCTTTCTGTCTCTGACTCTCTGTCTCTCTCTGTCTCTGTCTCTGTATCTCTCTCTCTCTCTCTGTCTCTCTCTCTCTGTGTGTGTGTGTGTGTGTGTGTGTGTGTGCTCTTGCTCAGGGGTGCACCCACATAGACAAGGGAGAGATTGGAATGGCTGGATGAGAATCAATGTCCCCACAGACTAAGGATAAGGCAGATAAAGAAACCTTCATCAGGGTATATCTGATGAACCCTCTGCCCTCACCAGCAGGGTATGGTGAGGAACGCCCTGGATTAGGAGGAGGATGATTTGAATTTGAGATCAGGTTCTCACACTACTAACTGTATGATGTTTGGGCAACTGTTTCCACCTTTCTGAGCCTGTTTTCTCATCTGCAAAGTAGGTTAGCCACCTGTCATGTCTGCCTCATGAAGCTATTGCAAGGGCCAATGAGACTGGTTGTGACTAGGTGCTTGGTTCATCTGTAAAGCCAGTATCATTAAGGGATTCCCAGGCCAGCCACCCTCCTCAGCACATCTCTGCCAGGTCCCAGAAGCCTCTTTGCCCTGAAAGACTTCAGCCATGGAATTCATAGCTCAAAAATACTCTTCACTTCTGTGGTCTTTTACTTTGACTGGATGGTTCCTCTTAGAACATCCATTTAAGGAGGGAGCCCCAGGGAGGAACAAAATGAGCACTTGCTAAGCTTCTACTGTATGCCAGGCACTTTGTAAAAATTATCTCATGTGATCCTCACAACAGCCCTAGAATTATTACTCCCTAGATGCTATTACTGCCATTTGATAGTTGAGAAAACCAAGGCAGACAGAGGTTAAGTGACTTGCCCAGCGACCCACAGCTAAGCAGCTGAGGCTAAATTTGAATTTGGGTCATCCTAACTCTAGGTTCAGAAGCTCTGTCCACTGTACCACTTAGCCACCTCTGGCTGACCATCTCTTCATTTTTCACTAGGCTATGCAATCTTGAGTTCTCCATCATGGTGCCCTGAACTTGGTACCCAGCCAGTCCCTATCCATTTTCATCATCCTTTTATATATTATCTTCTTCCATTAAAATTTCAGCTCCTTGAGGGCAGGGACCTTCCGTTCTTATTTGTATTCACACGGTTTAGCACAATGCCTGGTATACAATAAGTGCTTAACAAATGCCTGTGGTAGGCAGTTTTTAGATGAAGAATTTAAAGCTATCTATGGTCATATGAAAAATGCTATAAGTCACTATTGATTAGAGAAATGCAAATTAAAACAATTCTGAGGTACCCAGATCACAGCTATCAGACTGGCTAACATCACACAACAGGAAAATGATAAATGTTGGAGAAGATGTGGAAAAATTGATACACTAATGCATTGTTGGTGGAGTTGTGAACCGATCCAACTATTCTGGAGAGCAATTTGGAACTATGAATAAAAGAGCTATAAATCCGTGTATACCCTTTGATCTAGCAATGCCACTACTAGGTCTATATCTAAGGATCATAACAAATACAAAAATATAGCAGCTCTTTTTATGGTGGCCAAGAATTGAAAATTGAGGGGATGCCCATCAATTGGAGAATGGCTGAACAAGTTGTGGTATATGAATGTAATGGAATGCTATTGTTTCCAAGCTGTGAGCAAGTGGATTTCAGAAAAACCTGGAAAGACTTGCATGGACTGATGCTGACTGAAGATGCAGGACCAGGAGAACATAGTACACATTACCAGTGACATTGTTTGATGACGGACTGTTAGAATTAACTCTTCTGAGCAATAAAATGATCTAAGTTACTTTCCAAATATTCATGATGGAAAATGCTATCTACATCCAGAGAAAGAACTATGGAGTCTGAATGCAGATTGAAGTACACTATTCTCTCTCTCTCTCTCTCTCTCTCTCTCTCTCTCTCTCTCTCTCTCTCCCTCCCTCCTCCCCCCTCTCTCTTTGTCCCTTTGCCTCTCTGTTTCTCTTCTTTCTTGTGGTTTTTTCCCTTTTGCTCTGATTCTTCTTTACAACATGACTAATGTGAAAATATGTTTAATATTATTATGCATTATAGCCTATATCAGATTGCATGCTGTCTAGGGAAGGGGGGATGTTTAGAACTCAAAATCTTATAAAAATGAATGTTGAAATGGGAAATTAATTAATTTAAAAACCAAGAAATGCTTGTTGACGATTATTTTCATCCTCTGAAGTTGTTGAGGGGATTCCTGGTGTTGAGGTGACCCTGGGCTCTTGGAGGCTGTGCTAGGGGGAGCCTGGGATCCACAGCTAGGTATGAAGTGGGGCATTGACTGAACAAGAGCTGTCTACATATTGGGTGTTTAAGGTGGATGTGGCATGTGAAATGGGTATGGCTGGTAGATGTGTTGTTTTGTAGTATATTTGGGAGAGTGGGGCATGCCTATTTTATGCAACAGGTGCAAGGTGTGGTGTTTAGGATTTGCTGTGGTATATTCTGGGGGAACATATGTGGAATGTATAATGTGTGTGCTATGCACTCTGGTAGAGGGTGTGGCATATTGGGGATTGGGAGTGCCTTGTAGAAGTGGTGTTCAGAGTGGTGTTTAGAGTTTCTTTGGTTTCTATGAGTGGATTTTATTGGGTTGTTGTGGTTTCAATGGTGTATTTATATTAGAGCCTGGAGAAAAAGGGAGAGAAGCTTGAAGCATGACTTCAATCTTACCTTTTTACCCAAGTTAACAAGCATTTATTAAGTGCTTACCATGTGGCAGGCACTGGGTAATGCATTGGGGATACCAGAAAAGACAAAAACAGTCTCTGCCTATAAGGAGTCTTGGAGATCCCAAGTATGGTTATCCCTGTTGTTTAGGCACAAAACACGACCGAGGCATACCACAGACTACATTATGGGGATTAGTGTGACAATAGCCTCCTCAGTCTGAAGTGGGACAGCTCTGACATTTGAAAGAGGATCAGGTCCTGCCTTTATGACCTCTTCTCATATTTTACCTTTCCTCAAGAGAGGTCTAATTGTTGGTGCTCTGACTTTGCCATACTCATCTAGAAAAGATCTCCATGGACTTGTTCAAGCCTCTAGATGGGGATGTGCTGACCTTTGCTGGACACAGGTATAGTAAGATATAGGTCAATATATTTTGAGGTATGTTTCTGGACCATAAACTTCCAATTCTTGGGTCATGACAATGCTGGGATTGATTCTGGACCTGCCTTGATCCCAGGGTGTTTAACATTTTAAAGACAAAGAAACTGAGTCTCAGAAAGGTTTAGTGACTTGCTCATGGTCACTTAGTCAGTTAAATGTTAGAAACAGGGGCCTCTATTCAGAGTCTTCCAGTTAACAAACCATCTTTCTATATCATATCACTTACACTTAGACAGGAAGGAAAGAAACAAAGACTCATTAAGTGTCTATTATGAGCCAGGTACTATGTGTTTTATAAATATTACCTTATTTGCTCCTCCTAACTATCCTGAGAGGTAGGCCATTTTTAATGGAGGAAATTGAGGCAAACAGAGGTTAAATGACTTACTCAGAGTCACTTCTCTAGAAAATGAAACAGGTCAAATTTGAACTCAAGTCTTCTGGAATGCGGGCCCAGTACTCTGTGCACTATGGAGCCCCCAGATGCCCCGAGATTGGTCAAGAATACACCAATGTCACTCTTGAATAGTCAATGCCTTGTGTGTTATATCTCCTTCCATCAATATATATCTGGGTCACCATTCTACCCACCACAGAATTGAGCTGTCCACTCAAACATGCCCTTTTACACATCTGTGGTTGACAGCTTCAGGTTTTCTGAGCATTTAAGGTCATTCCAATAAATCATTACTTGGATGAATTACAGGCTCCCAACACTGATGTGCAATACATCTGACTCCCAGGGCATACAAATAGCGAGCCTAATAATAGCAAGAGGTGACAATTATATAGTATTTTAAGTTTGCAAAGTTCTTTACATACATGGTGTCACTTGCTTTGGCCTGCTGCCATTGAGTACCTTGCTTTAGATTTAGGGGATCAGGCTCTCTCTGGACTTGAAATCTATAGAAGACTCCAAGGGTTCTTAAACTGGGCACATCCATGATCTTGGATGGGAAAAATGCATCTTGATTGTCAACAATCTTGAACTTTCTTTGTAATCCTATGCATTTTACTTCATATATTTAAGAAAATATTCTGAGTAAGGGTCCACAGGTTTCACCAGAGTACTGAAGGGTCCCATGACAGAGTAAAAGACTAAGAATCTTTGCTATAGACTGATAGACCATCTTAGAAGTTTGGAATCAGAGAGAGAGATATCCCTTCTCTCCATCAACCAAATGGTAATTCCCATGGCCTGTTGGCTCAGTCTTCCTTCCCCATTATGCATCTACCGTGTGTTGCAAAGGGTTTACCTAGACCCTAAAGGATGCTCACCAAATCCTTTCCCAATGCCAATAATCATAGATGAATAATAGGAGCACAGTGGGGCATCAATGGACTGATGATGAGGCCATTCCCTATACCTACTAGACCCTACTATCTAATAGACTAGCAAGACTGTGGACTTGAGAGGAGAAGATGGAAACCAGTGTATTCATGGATGCACTGAAGTTGAGAGGAAGTCTTTATTCCTTGCTACTTCACCTGGCTTCAGCCTTAAGACTTTGGGAGGAATTCTAGTAGCAGAGATGGTATGTGGAACCGCTGCAAAGGGACGCTGCAGAATGAGGAGGCCAATACACAAGAGAACTGAATCAATCCGGGACATATGTATCTTACCAATATTAATTGTTGTCTTCATCACATGGTTTCTTGGATGTTGTCTTATAACCTTCCCAGTTCCCCCTCCCTCCATATATTTTTTCCCATCTACGATCCCAGACTGATGGATGAGACTTTTGTCTTATCTTGTTGGGAACCAGGTCTACATGTTGCTACCCTCCTGTAGCCCCCTCTCCATACCCCTAGGCAAATCCCCTCCCTTCCTTCTTCCCCCTGCTTTCCAGTATCCTATTTATTTGTTTCTGTTGTTGTTGCTTTATCAGAATATAAGCTCCTTGAGGGAAGGGGCTATCTTGCTTGCTTTTATTTGTATTCTCAGTATTCAACACAGTACTTGGCACATAGTAAGTACTTAATAAATATTCATTCTCTCTATCTCTGTCTCTCTCTGTCCAACTGTCCATCCATCCAACCATCCATCCATCCATTCATCCATTCATCCATCCATCCATCCATTCCTCCATCTGTTTATCCACCTACCTATCTTTAGTCTATTGCTATAAACACCTTTCTTCATCTTTTGCCTAGTGCTTGGACTATTAATTTTTTAAAATTAGATATCTACATTCACTCCTTTCCTCTTCCTCCTTCCTAATTGAGAAAACAAGAAAAGGGTTACTTTGGCCCCCGTTAATTGCTCCCTAATCCCCAGCAGGACTCAGCCCTATCCCCAGTCTAGGTTCTAGAAATTCAATAGCAGAGGGAGTCAATCCAAGGGGAATTTCCTTGTGTGTCTCCCAGTGCGATCACTCCTCTGTCTACTCCCTCTCTTCCTCAGGACAGAAACAGATCCATATCATTACATCTAGGACATGTTCATGAGAAGTTAATCATCACATTTCTGCTTCACTTGCATCCTACTCATCAAAGTGCTCTTTTGTCAGATGAATTTGCCTTCAAAGTCTATTGGCTGAGCCCTTATTCTTCAAGAAATGGCAAGATTTATCTGGTCATAGTAAATGAAAGACTGTACAGTCCCTCTGAGGCGATTCATATTTGAACTTAATTGATTATTAGTGTAATTGCTGTCAGGGTTGGGTAGCTTGGTTATTAATTGCTTGTTCACTGATAGGGCACCCAATGCTGAAGTGGAACCTGTTTAGAGTTCATGCTGGATTGTTTGACCCACTGAGGTGGGAGAAAAGACATCCATGAGAAAGAGACTCTCAGGTCATCTGTGGGCCATTTCACATGTTCCACTATGGCCAGACAAGCACCACCAGCAATTTTTATCAATCTCTCCCCTGCCCCCCCACACTTAACACACCTTACACATTTCTCCTGCTAAGCTTTTGTTCCTCCTCCACCAGGCAAGAAGGCACTTCTTTCTTCTATCTAGTCCTAATCATCTTTCAAAGTGCCATATAAATCTGTCTTCTTGTAATAAAGCTCTCCCTGAGAGGTGTAGTGAATAGCATTTTGGACTCAGAATCAAAAAGACTTGGATTTAATCCCACCTAAGACACTTAGTCTGTATGACTCTGGGTAAGTCAGTCCACTTCACTAGTCTGCAGTATATCAATAAAATAAAGGGATTGCACTAAATTTCCACAATAACTCCCTTTCATATAAACTCTAAATCCATCATCCTGTGACCCTTCTCTGACATCATGGTGCTAACACAAAGGGAAGGCAATGTAGTGAAGCTGTAGGGGCGAGAAGACAGCAGCTAAAGGCAATAATGGAAGAGGGCACCAGCCTCTCTCCTATGTTGGGGCTGCTTGCCATCAGAAAATGAAATTAAGGACAAACATCAGAAGATAAAATTAGAGAGAAATGGGACTTTTGCTGCTACTGTTGACCCTTGTACGAGCACCTAGATTTAAACAGGAAGAAGACAACAAACGGGCTGGATTGTGTTTGAGAAACTGCAAAACTATTTCAGTGACTATTCTACCCAAAAACTTCTATTTCAAACAAAAGCCCATGGATTTAAAATCAACTTAATTTGATGTTCAATTCTGGTCTTCGCTCATTGTCCACTTGCAGTGTCTGTCTGGGATATATGGAAAGAAGAATAAGCTGTATGGGTTTATTTGACTCCATGTCGTAGTCTAACCAATGGGCATTCTTCTTCTTGGTTTTTCTTTTGCCCAACTCTTGTGAATGATTATGGATCTCATCTAGGAGACACTGCAGAGAGTTCCAGAGATTTATGCAATCAACATGATGTCATCTGTGAGCATAATGTCATCTGTAAACATGATGTCATCTGGAGGACTTCACCATCCACAGGGAGTCCCTCTTTAACTTGGACTCTAAACTTGATTCTTCACTGACAGCGATGAACACTAACCAGTGTATAGGTTTTCCTCTTTTATGCTTTGATAATGATTAGAGGGTCATTTACAAGATTATGTGTCCTATCTTCTAAAAACCTTGTGTAATTTTGGCATATAAATGGTAGGTACTTTGCAAGAGAACATTTAAGGCAGTATTTATTTATTTTAAATAAATTTTATTATATTTTTCAGATCCACATCTTCTCTCTTCCATCCCTCCCACTTCACATTCCCAACAGAAAGCAGGGAAAAAAACCTTCTTGTAAACTGATGGTCAAGCAAAACAAATTCCCTCATTGGTAAGGCAACATTTAGTTCTAGGAATCAAATGCTTTCTTTTTTTTAATTGAGATTTTTTATTTTTAGTTTGCAACACTCAGTTCTGCATGTTTTTGAATTCCAGATTTTCTTCCCCTCCCTCCTATCCCCCTCCCCCCGCCCCGGATGTCATGGAATCCGATATATCTTCTACATATACCTTCACATTAAACTTATTCATACAACATTCGAGTTGTAAAGAAGAATTATCAAATGCTTTCTTATAATCAACAAACAATAAAAATAATGGGATATTATATTTTCTACGTCTTTTAGTCAATGGAATGATGGTGAAAATTTATGAAAGCCTGCCTGTTCCCTTCTTATACTCTCATCAAGGATTCCTTTTATGGGTGCATAAATTATTATCATAAAATTTTTATATAGATGGGGAAATAGGCATATAAATCAATAGATATTAATGCTCTCAGCCATCTTTTTATTTTTTGGCAGTTACAAGGGCTGAGATTTTTTTCACATCTTTGGTATCTTCCGCTTCTTCATATACTTTGAGAATCAATCCCTCAATGTCTTTGTAATTATTTTGCCTCCAGATGCCTGTGTCTGTTTTGCTTGCCGTAGTGCACATGTTTTGCTCATTTTTGTTCTCTTCAGTGTCATCTCTATTAAGTCTGTAAGCATACCTGGTATTGTGACATCAGAGTCCAAGTATCTTGGTTTCACTGACTTCAATGATGAAAACTTTGCTATAAAAATCTTTGCAGATCTTTTCCATCTTAGATATGTTTGTCGTCCTCCTTCTGGCTTTAACCTTATATGACCTAGGGATGAATCTGCTTAGTTGGATCTCTTCCTAAGATTTTCCTATATTGGCTTTATTCTCCATTACTTCATTGTTTTATGAGTTGATGCTCTTCATAATCTTCCATCATCCTTCTGCGTAAGATTTTACAAATGATTTTCTATTTTAAACTGGTGTTGCCCTTGGCTGCCATATCCCTCCACTTGGCAAATAAGTCAAGAATTTGCTAACCAAGCAGTTAGATTCTTTGGTTCTCCTTGTTATGACATTTGATTTATATTGATTAAATTTCTATATGAAATTATTGTAATTGCTGTCCGTGTCCTTTCGTCCCCCCCTTTCACATTTTTGGCATCAATAACTCTTTTAGATATGTCAGGTCAGCTTTGTTTTAATTGCCTGGCATATCCTATTCTCATTTTTATTCTTTGTTCTAAGATTGATCTATACTTTAATAAGTCCATGATCTGTATATACAGAGACAGCTGATTCAATAATTACTTCTACATCTGTGACAGATCCATTAAAATATGATGGTAGAAATCACCTCTTCTTTTTCTAAGTGTTCACAAACCATCTACTAATTACATTGGTCCACTTTTTGCAGATCTATGGGACTCTATTTTCCAAAACCAAGGAGGCAGTTGCCCATCTCTGTTCCTTCAGCACTCCTTACCTTCCTCACAATCCCTTAATGGTCCCCACCAGTGGTTCAGTCACTTAACCTCTATGAGCTCCAGTTTCCTTATCTGTGGAATGGGAGTAGCCACATCTGCTTTTTCTATTTCCTAAGGTTGCTATGAGGCTTAAATGAAACACATGAGTCTCAGAGAGATGGGATTCAATAAAGTTGTATTAAGCACATGCAAGATACTGTGCTTAGTGCTGGGAAAACAAAAATTAAAAAGAAATTAGTTATACCCATCCTCATTGTTGTAACTGCACCTGTTACATTCTATTAGAAGTGACTTTTCCAGGGTCACAGAACAAATTGGTAGCAGAGTCAGGACTAGACTCTCCAGTCTCCTGATTCCCAGTGAAATGTCACCTCGATAAGCAGAAAGTGGGTGTTACTATCTAACAACTAGACTGATTTACTCTTGCTTGTCCAGGAGGCTATATTCTGACCAAAGAAGACTGGATAGGAGTGGGAAATGCAGAGAGAACAGGAGGCAGCATCATGCATGGGAGACTAACTTTTCTCACTTCATTATAATATAAGAAAAGGCTTTCTAATTGTTGATATACAACAATGGGACAGGCTGACTTGCTAGGGAGCTGCCTGTCACGGGAAGTGTTCAAGTAGAACCTGGATAATGGAATGCCAAGGATACTATAGAGAGGATTCCTTCATGAGTAGGAGGTTGAACCAAATGGCCTGGAATGTTCCTTCCAGTTCTAAGACTCTTTGATACTCTGGATTGATTCTGGAGATATAACTGAGAACAACAGTCCCCTGGTTTCCAGGGACAGAGTCCTGGAGAAGATGGGCATAGACTATATTACAGGGGTGGTGAACCTGCAGCCTTGAGGCCACCTGTGGTCCTCTAGGTCCTCAAGTGCATCCTTTGGACTGAATCTAAACTTCACAGAACGAATCCCCTTAATAAAAGGATTTGTTCTGTCAAACTTGGACTCAGTCAAAAGACTGCGCTCGAGGGCCTAGAAGGGCACAGGTGGCCTCGAGGCTGCAGGTTCCCCACCCCTGGACTAGAAGATTCGAGGATGACTAGATTCTCCTTCCAATCATGCATAGGGAAGCTGAGGCAGAATGCCCTGTAGCTTGCTGAAGGTCAGCTCCCTGAACACTGCAGCCAGTCCTCCCTCCTAGCCCAGCAGACTTCTCTGGGCACCAGGGGTGTCTTCCCTTTGCACCACACATTGAGAACTCTGGCATTTTCCATCACTAATCCCTTCTGAGGAATTTGTCAGAACATCTACACGTCAGGAACTTGAAAGGGGAAAACTGCTCCCCAGGCCCAGGCAGGAGCTGGGGAAAGAGAGATAATAAGGACAGTGAGGGATATTGATAGCATATAAATGGATTTAAAAGTTTGCAAAAGGTTAACCACATCTTGCTGTCTTGAAAAATTCCCATCGAAATGACTTGTGTTAGGAGACTGTCTTTTACTTTTCCCAATGCTTTTCTCTGCTCTCCGATCCATCTTCTACAAAGCTGCTCGATTAATATTCCTAAAGCACTGGTCCCCTGCTCAAGAAGCTTCCATGGCTCCCCATTGGCTCTAGGACACCCGCCACACCCCTCGACCCCCATACCACTCTAATTAATTTTGTTTTTAATAATTTGTGTTGATCCCTCCTTCTCCCCCTTCCCTGTCTTCCTTACAAGGTCCCCGAGGGCAGAGGACGTCTCACTTCTGTCTTCGTAGCCTCAGCACCACATTTATCCCATAGTAGGCACTTGTCACTTGCTTGTTGATTGACTGAAAGAATTAACATTCTATTTTCATCCTTTGTTTTCGAAGAGTGTCCATGACATCGTGCGGTGATGTCTTGACTTGCCCGAGAATTGGATTTAATCAAGGCAGAGATGTACAAAGTCATCAGCTTCACCCCGTCTTCCAGAGCCAGGACAAAAGTCCGGATGACTGGCTCAGTTCAGGATGCAGTGGATGACCTTGACATCTTTGCTGTCTGACAAATCCCTAAGGACTCCGCAGAGCCTGCTTCGGCTGCCTTCCTCGCTGTTGGAACAAGTTGTTCTCATCCACCCATTTGGGGAAGGAGGGATGTCTTGACATGCTTGGGGCAGACATCTCCCTAACTCACTGACAGGAATGAACAAATAAATGAATGAATAAATGGATGAATGTGTGAATGAATGAATAAATGGATGAATGTGTGAATGAATGAATGAATGAATGAATGAATGAATGAATGAAAGCTTCTCCAGCCCTCTTACACTTAAGCCCCACACAGGCCCTGGAGTTAGTACACATTTGGGCTGTCCAGAGGGGTCTAGGTGAAGCCTTGAGAACTAAGGCAGTTCTCTTGGGGGCTCAGGCCAGAAAACCACCTTTATCCCCATTCCCTGAGGCAATGTAGAAAGAACCCTCAGATACTCAGATACTCAAAGTCTTATGAATCTATGATTTCCTGTGATCCCTTGGTCCCTGTGAGCAAGAGCATCCTTCCCTTCTCCCTCCAAACTGCCTCAAGTTGTAACTTCATGTCTGAAGGACCCATCACTGGGGTTCAGATTACTGCTAGACCCAGGGAGGGATTTAGGCATCAGTAGTCTGGTGTAGGCATCTACAGCCATCAGGTGAACTGGATTTTGGGAAGTCTCTACTTCCCCCAGTGTGGCTCTGGGGCCTAGGCCTAGCCCTGGAGGAGTGTGGGGACCAGCCTTAGGGAAGCTGTGGGCTGCTGAGCTATTGTTCCTAGAGAAGGGTGAAGCTTGGATGGGGCCTTTGGCTGTCCCTAGAGGGTTGGGGGTGGGGTGTAATTTTTGTATTTAGAGGACATTAAGTCATACTGTACTCAGGACAGTTTCAAAGGGGGAAGAGAAACTATTGCAAGCAACCTGAGCAGATGGAGAAGGGGAACGGGCTCTAAGACTTGGGAAGGGGGGATGGAGTTGTTTAAAGGATCAGCTATGTCCTGAGGACAGCTCTGGATCAATGAGCCATGGAATATCTCTCCCATCCCTGCCTTCCTTGCCCTGGTCTGTTTGCCCTGCCTGGACTTGACCTTTGACCTCTGGAGACTAGCCAGGACAAAGCTCTGAGTATTTATCAGCTGTGTAACCTTGGGCAAATCACTTAACTTCACTGGGGCTCAGTTTCTTCATCCGTCACGTGAGGGGGGTGGGCTAGAACAGATGTTCTCTGTGGTGGAGAGCATGCCCACCCTGACCTGTCTGGCTCTGCCTGATGCCCAGTCCCTGGTCCCTTCTACCTCCTTGGTCAGGTAAAGGGAGGCCTGTAATTCTTGGAACCACTTGTCCATTGAATACTCCAGAAGGAAATCATCTAAGGGTCCCCAGTGACTTCTCACTCCATGCTGGGCCAGATTCAGCTTCCTAAAGCATGCATTTATACAACACAATTCCTTTCCACCCTGCAGTGATTTCTGATCATTCCATATGACTGACTCCTGATTCCCCCACAGTGACACCTGCCCCCTTCCTGCTGATGCCTGAGATCCTTCTGACAGCAGAAAGAGCCTTCTTTTCCTCATCGAGAACTCTGGGATAGTCAAAAACTGGCTAGAAAAGGGCATGCATACACACATTGTCAGACTCATACTGTTAGGTAAATGACTGATCTCAGAGCTTTTTCTGAAAGTGTAATTTGATGTGAGAAAGGAGAGAGAGGGAAAAGGTACTGGACGCCTGGGAATCTGAGTGTGGGTGCCACAGAGTTAGAAAGAGAGAGACAGAGAGAGAGAGAGAGAGAGAGAGAGAGAGAGAGAGAGAGAGAGAAAGAGAGAGAGAGAGAGAGAGAGTATTTATTCAACACCTTGTACTGGGCACCATGGGAAATGCTAGGGATGCAAATATAGGCGAATAAGATAGTCTCTGCCCTCATGGAGTTTACATAAGAATGGGAGAAGAAGAGATGGAAAGTAGGGTGGGGAAATGCCTGCTCTGTGTTATGGTATGCAGGGGAGGGGAGAAGGAAGGAAGGCATAAAGAAGGAAGAGAGGAAGGAAGGAAGGGAGGGAGGGAGGAAGGAAAGGGGAAGGGAGGAAGGAAGAAGAAGAAAGAAATAAAAAGAAAGAAAGGAAAGAAATGGTGATTAAATATCTATTGTGTGCTAAACACTTACAAAATATTATCTCATTTCACCTTCACAACAACTCTGGGAGGTAAGTGCTATTATTAGCCCTCATTTTACGGATGAAGAAACTGAGGCAGCCAGCATTTAAGTGACCTGCTCATTGAGCTAGTGAGTGTATGAGGCTAGATTTGAATTCAAGTCTTTTGGATTTCCAGGCTAACACTCTATCCTCTTCCCCATTTAGCCAATCATAAGACTATAGGGAAGTCTTGGGGTACCACCATGCAGAATCAGAGATACAACTCTACAGCCAAAAACACCATTTGTTGCACTGATTATAAAGATCCCAGCCCTTTCCTAATCCCTATATTGTGTCTCTGCAGAGCTGAGGAAAAAAGTCCTTAGCATGCTCACATTTGGATCTGATGTTCCCCAAGAAAGCCCCTGTTTCCCCTACGTATGAGTCATCGGTTCTGGTACAGGAGCAAAAGTTCTTATCCTTCACGATCATGGGACAGTGGAGCTCCTTTGTAGGTTTTTGTTCGTCATGCTTAGTAAATACTTGTTAGATGTCTTTGCGTGCACGTGAGGGGGCTCGGAGGATTTCAAGGTGGGTCCTGAGGTGGTGAGTTCATCACGGGCTAGTAGCAACTGTTGAGACCTCAGCTTGCTCCCCAGATTTCTGGTAGCAGAGGGGGCTAGAAAAGAGGAGACAGAGCACTTACAATCACTCTATTAACCAGAGAACCTAGGCACCTCTGCTCCTGGGAACACTGAACATCGCATCATCAATGCTGAAAATTCTGTCGGCACAAGCCAGGAGACCATTTGTCTGGGGCCTGAAGTGATGAGCAGATGGCCACGGAGGCAGAGACCATAAATTCCCTGTTTGGTCCCATATCCAGGCTGGAGTTTATTGTCCAGATATAATTGCCCTAATTGCTATTTTCATGGTCAATAGCATTATGTGAGGGTGCTAAACTCAGAAAGTTTTTAGTGGGCCTTAGGGCTGAAAATAGCTATGGCTGGATAAGGCCTTGAGGCAAAAGGGAACAGTTATATAATTTGGGTCTGCACATGAATACATATTTCACTGGGGGCATTTCAGAGGTTTAGAATCTTGGTCTCCTAGAGTCTTAGATTCATTGAACTGTATAGTTTGAAAGATATAACCTTAGGGTCCTATGCTCAGGGTCCCATGACCTCTGACTGCCAGGTCCTGTGACCTCTGACACAAGCATGTCTGAGAAGGGCTCAGCTGCATCACTGCCCTTCAGGAACCATCATCATCTTTATCCTCAGGTAGCTGACAGCATTGTATAGCCCCGAAGACCACCTAGGGGTACACACAGTTCAGGGGAACACAAAGGGAGACCCTTACTTATTACATGCCCTGAGCTGCATTGCTTTCCTACAATGAGACCTCTCTCCCCAAGGTATTTTTTTCTCCCTTCTGTCAACTCACTCAGCTCTGAAGGCAAGGCAGGATCAATTTAGATATACTTTGCCTGTGGAGCCCTTGTATTCCCCGAAAACTCACCCCTTTTTCTATCAGCCAAGAACACATCAATTATTCTGGAGTTCTGAGTCTCCTTACTTTCATAGCCTGTTTACAAGTAGCCCTACAGTAGAAGAGGCCATCTTATGGCCCCTTCTGTTCCACTGACCTGCCTCTCTAATTGTGGCAATGGAATCGATAGAATCTTAGAATGATAGAATCATAGAATCGTTGTTGTTGTGTTGTGTTGTGTTTGTCCTTTGTTTCTCGAAGAGGACCATGACATCAAGGAAATGATGACATGACTTGCAGGTGACTTTGATTTGAGTGAGGGAGGGCTGTGCAAGGTTACCAGCCTGACTTTCTCCTCCAGAGTCATCTGAGTCCAGTGGCCTGATATTCATCAGGATGACTGGAGATGGCCCAGGATGCGCTGTGAGATGCTGGCCCTTGCAGGCTAAGGCCTTTTCAGGTTCTCACTTTGAGTGAGGTAACACTCATTCAGGGAATAAGCCTCTTTAAGAAGTTAATCAAGGGATGTTCCCTTTAATCAAGAACTAAAAAAAAATCAAAATGAGAGAGGAAGAACCTCAGGGTTCCTGCCCAGAAGATGGACCTTCAAGATCACAAAGCTCACCCGGTACAGCCTCCCCAACTTATAGACAGAGAAATTAAGGAATGGTGTGAGCCCTTAGGAAGGGGAGGCATGAGTGCTAAAAGCCAGCATGGATTCAACAAGACCCAGCCTGGGTATCCTAACTCCTTTTTGTCATGGTAACTAGACTGGAAGAGCTGCGGGATGCCATAAATGCAACATAACGAGGTCTCAAGAAAATAATTGGCAGGGTTGTTGTGAGGATCAAATGAGATAATATTTTGCAAACCTTAAAACATTACATAAATGCTAGCTCTTACTATTATTATGAGGACTAAATAATAGGCTGGTTAGACAATTGTAGAAGTTGTTAAAATGGCGAAATCCAAAGAGTAATAATTACAGGATCGATGTCTGTCTGTGGAGAGGTCTGAGATAGAGTGCCTGAGGCAGTTTTCCTTGACCCTATCCTATTTGACATTTTAAATCAGTTATTTGGATGAAGGCATAAATGGTCCAATTATCACATTTTCTGGGAAGCATAGCTAACAAGTTGGACAACAGAATGGGGATCACTAAAAAACATCTTGATTAGTTGCACACTGGATTGAATCTAGGGATAGAAAAGGAAGACGTGGTAACCCCGGTGTAGGAGGCTAACTCCTCTACCAAAGCAGGTCATCATTTTCTGTGCAACAGACAGTCTTAGAAAATTGCCTGGAGTACTGAGATATGAGCCAGGCAGGTGACAGGTTCTGAGGTGCCCTTCCCAGTCAAGCCACATCTGATTTTGGCTGGCCGCCCCATGGGTCTCCCCATTGTTTTTGGTGGGCTATTCATTTTCAGTTCTTCAGAGACTGTCCTGTTCAATGCCTCACTACCATACAGAAACACCGGAAAAATGTTGATGTTAAAAAGATGCATGATGGGAAACAAGCACAGTATGGTTCAATCAAATAACTGTTAACTGTTTGGAGGGCTGTCGTATGGAAGAGGGATTAGGCTTGCCCAAAGCCACAAGAGCAGTAGGTGTTAGAGATGGAACTTGAACCCATGCCTAACAAGGGTTAAGGAATAAGCATTTATTAAATACCTACTATGTGTTAGCTGCTATGCTAAGTGCTTTATTAATATTACTTCATTTAATCTAATAAGGTCAAATTTCACAAATTATCCTTATAATAAGTTCAATAATAAGTCTTGTACTTGTGTGCAAAAAATTAACTGTAATCAGTGAGATCAGGTATCCATTCAAGCATCCTTCTTTCCCAAGAATTCTCTTCCCTTGTTAAATATACTCAGTTCCCGGCAACCTAGTGCAACACAGCTTGGTCTCTGGTCTAATTTATCATGGTCACCCTTCTGTGGATGGACTCCAGTTTATAATGTCTTTGATAAAATGAGGCACCAGAACTAGACCCAATGCTCCAGTTGTGGACTGAACTGGGCAGAATCTGGCAGGACTATCGCCTCTGGATGCATGCTATGTCCCTCAGAATGAAGAATAAGAGCACACTTTTTTAGGCTGTTGCATTAACTTGTCAAGTCATTGAACTGGTCCCACAGTGATGGTGTCAGCAAGGGAACTCCCTGTGTGGAAACTTCTTCTACCACCAGATATCATAGTTTTTCCATGACTTTATATACTGGATTTAGATCTGGAAGTGACCTCAGGGATTATCTAGTGCAACTCTTATTTTATGAATGAGGAAACTGAGGCTCATAGAGGAAAAGGGGTGAACCCAAAGTTGTACATATAGTAATTGGTGGAGGTAACATTGGAACCCAGCTCTTTTGACTCCAAATGCATTATTGTTTTATATTGTACCACAATGTTAAGCTCTAGGGAGCTGAGTGAGGCACGTGGAGGTTGAGTAACTTGTAAGGGTGGGTATGGTCACACAGCAACCATATGTCAGAGGCGGAATTTGAACCTGGGTCTTTCAGAATCTAGACCTAATATCGTAATGTAGTGACACCACCGGGACTCTTGTGTTGCTTGGATTACAAAAATGGAAACTGACACAGTCTGCCTTCAGGGAGCTGACTATCTAATGTGAGATAGGGCCAAAGCATACAGAACTGGGGTGTCATAGAACCTGGGTTCAAATCCTGCCTTGGGAACCCATCATGCGATTGTGGACAAATCATTTAAGTTTTCTTGATCTCTTTTTTTATCTGCAAAATGATGGGGCTGGAGGAGGTAACCTACCCTGAGGTCTTTACCAGATGTAGATTTTTAAGACTATAATACTATGAGGAATGAGATGGGGTGTGTGGAGGGGAAGCAAAATCCTTTTAAAAAGTGCCTGAGAGAGAACCAAAAGCTGTTAGAGTTACAAGTTAATGGGTAATCATGGTGATTATATTTAAATCAGTTTCAAGCTGGCTTCCAAGGAAGACCTATAGCAAAGTGGTTGCTAAGGTAGTCATGAACACTCCTTCCCCGACCCTTGATTGAACAAAATAGTCACAGCAGCATTAGGGTATTGTATTGCTCTAAATCTAGGTTGCCTCTCCCTTCACACCCCCAAGCAGATTTCTCAAACCTGAGAGAGTGACCTAAACTATGAACTAACACATAAAGCCTTTTGAGATTTGCCAAGCACTTCATCTGCCTTCTCCCTCTTGACTCTCAGGACAACCCTGTGAGATGGCAGTTTCAGGTATTATTCTACCCATTTTCCAGACCAGGGAACAGAAGCTCTCTGAGAGAAGATAAATGGCCGTCACAGCTAAGCAACACGATGAGAAATCACTGTTGGACTCCTGAGCCAGAACTGGCGATTGGCTGGGTCACGGTGGTCATAGAGGCGGCTGAAGCCTCGCTGCTTCCTTCAGCAGCCACACTAGCAGTTAAGGACAACTTCTCCACCCCTAGGACCACTTCCTAGGACAGATCTCCTCTTGCTGGAGCTATCACATAAAAGGGGAAGATCTCTTCCATGTGGGTTTCTAAACCTCTCCCTGCATCACTGCCTTCTGCGCATTCCTGGGAGGTAGCAACCCACTTGAACTGAATCTCCATATTCCTCATAGCTCCATCTCTTTACCTGGTGAATTTCTACCCATCCTTTAACTAAGGAGAGGGATTGGATTCCACTGATATAGGGAATGTTTAGGGAGGACACATCCCATACCAAAAGAGTTTGCCTTCTTTGCTGCAACTTAAAATTTTAGTGAGACAGTCAGTCAATAAATATTTATTATTGTCATTGAGTTGTTTCAGTTGTATCTGACTCTTCCTGACCCCATTTTTTGACAAAGATACTGGAGTGGTTTGCCTTTTCTTTCTCTAGCTCATTTTACAGATGAGGAAACTGAGGCAAACAGGGTTAAGTGACTTGCCCAGAGTTACACAACTAGTAAGTGTCTAAAGCTGGATTTAAACTCAGGTCTTCCTAACTTCAGGCCTGGCACTGCATCCATTGTGCCATCTAGTTATTAAACGCCTATTATGTGCCAGGCACTATGCTAAGTGCTATGAATTGCCTAGAATACTGAGAGGTTAAGTGATTTGCCCGGGGTTTAAAAGCCAGTATACATCAGAGGCAAGACCTGAATCTGAGTCTTCTTAGTTCTATTCATTGAACAATACTGCCTCTCCATCCTTTTAAGCTCCTCCAGGAAGCCTGCCCTGATTCCATTGTTAAGAGTTTCCCTCCTCCTGTTTCTCTAATGCCCTTACCAAGTGCTCATTGCGTATTCTAGTAATCACTGTATCTCTTTTATTCACCTACTAGCCTGTGAGCTCCATGGGCTCGGGGACTCTGTTTTTTCTAATCTGGATATCTGTCAGAGCCCAGTTGGTACTCTGCACATCACAGATAATAAATGTTTGTGGACCTGATATAGTCTAGAGAAATCAGTATGACCTAAGAAGTATAGCAGGGGGGTGCCTGAGGACCCAAATATGAAACCAGCCAGAAAAGGGTGTAATGGTGGACAAATGTGTATGCTCTAAACTCCAGCCAGCTCCCTGCACTTTGGGTCTTGGCTCACAATGTTCCCTGTACCTGGAATGCAATCCTTCACCCCTCTCCCACTTTCCTTACATCCTTTAAAGTCTCAGTGGTACCTCTTCCAGGCCCCCCCATCCTCATATCTAGAACTTTGCCCAGGGTTTCAAAGCCAGTATGCGTCAGAGATAGGACTGAATCCAAGTCTTCTTAGACTAGAACTTTGGACGTCTCTTATACCTTTATCATATTTCGTTCTGCTTTATAGTTACTTGTGTCTGTGAGACATCCTGCCACTGTAAACTCTGCGAGGGCAAGGACTTTATCCTACCAAAGCTTTGCTATCTCATCTCCACTACTCCAGATCTTTATTTTGCCACTGGACTGACTCCAGAGGAGAAATTGAGGCTGTTGACTTTGTACAGCCCTGCCTCACTTAAATCCAACCAACTTGCAAGTCATGCTATCCCCTTCCTGATGTCATGGTCCTCTTCCAGAATGAAGGACAAACAACAAAAAACAAGAATGTTGTCTCATATACCTCGGTACTGCTTATTTGTTTAATTGGCTGTATTCAAATGAAAACTTTTTGGCCATTAAGCCTGCCCCCAAGAGGAATAGAAACCTTTGGGGAGGTAGAGATCTCTCTCCATCACTGGAAGTCTTCTGGAAGGGGACTGAGAGCCCCAAATAGGGACTTTGTAAGAGGGGGATTCCTTTCTAGCTCTAAGTCAGACTAGAGGAGCACTGAGGATCCTACCAAGCCAGATTCTGTGATCCTGGACACTTGCCTTAGATAATAAAGAATAGAGCCAGGATTTGATCACATACCCTTTCCCTTTCTGATTTCACATGAAGGTGCCTGCCTCTGTTGCTCATCTACCTGCCATGTAGAAGAGGCATTGTAGTCCTTCTGATAGGCTCCAGAGGAGAAATCTAGGACAGGTGGGTGGACTCATAGGGAGGCAATCTTCAAGTGAATCTAAGGATGCATGGTAACATTTAGAACTGACCAGAAATAGAACAGACTGCTAGGAGAGGGATGTGAGCAGAGGGGATTCACAGGATCATGCATCTACTGCTGGGACTTCTGAGGTGCTGACCTCCCACATCGCCAGAGGTCTTCAAGTAGAAGGTATTATGCTTTTGTTAAGAGTGGAGTGAGATGGCCTGGAAGGGTCCTCCTGGCCCAGATCTTCAATGATTCTGTTATTTTAATGTCCGACTTTTTGTGACCCCATTTGGGGTTTTCTTGGCAAAGACACTGGAGTGGTTTGCCATTTCCTTTTCCAGCTCATTTTATAGATGAGGCAAACGGGGTGAAGTGACTTGCCCAAGGTCACACAGCTAGAATCTGAGGCTGGATTTGAACTCGGGTCTTCCTCATTCCAGGCCCTGCACCACCCAGCTGCCCCCCTTCTAAGGAAGGGATGAGAGTCAGGGAGTGTGCCAGTCTTGGCTCTGTTACTGTATGACCTCGGGCAAGTCGGGTTTTCTGGGGACTCAGCTTTCTCATCAATAAAATGGAGACAGTGATTCATAGATGACTTACTTCCCAGTGTTGTGAGAATCAAAGGACCTAGTTAGTCTAATATGTTGTAGAACGATAATTGACATCAACGTGAGTATTATTATTATAATAAATCAAAAGAAAGAGGGTTCATTTGTATGAGCCAGTCACCCACATGTTGCACCTTCCGAGCTATCCGGCTGAGGAAAAGTTGTGTCCCTACCTTGGCAGGGCTCAGGCTGTGACAAATAGTTTCCTTCATAGCGATTGTCAACCGCATGTCCTTCAATACCCCCTCTCTCCTCTCCTCTCTCAGCAGGGCTGTGTGGGCGGGCGGGCGGGAGGGGCCGGTGAGCCCAGTGCATTAAGAGCTGAATAGAACCAACCCTTGGTTAAAAAATAAATCGGCTAACGTCTCCACTTACATTCTCTCCCTGTAATCACAGGACAGCTCATTCAGGCTCCGAGCTTTCTTCTCTGCAGCCTCCCCCAGCAACTGATCGCACCTCCCCGACCCCCACCCCGTCCCGCCCTTTAGCTAAAAAGACCCCTCCATCCGCTCTGCCAGCGACGTCATCTTCAGAGAGATCTCCGGGGAAAGGGAAAGAAAGAAAAGCCACAAGTGCATTGTATCACACCTTGCGCACCATTCCAAAGAAACAATTTTGCAAATTGCAGAAGATGATTAGCAACTAGTAGTACTGCATTAGAGTCAGTTACTGCAGGAGGGGGGACAGTGTCTGTGTGTTTGCCGGGAGGCGGGGTACGAGCGGCCCAGGAAATGAAAGGGAAAGGGGAGGCATGTTGTAGGGATGGAAAAGATGGGAAATTATAGGAGGGGGAAGAGAGGGAACAGGAGGGGTTGGGGAATTGCAAGAGGAGAGAGGGGGCAAGAGGGGATGGAGAAATGCAAGAGGAGAGAGGGGGGGAAGGGGGGATGGGAGAATATAAGAGAAGAGGGGGCAAGAGGTGATGGGGAAATGTAAGAGGAGAGAGGGGGAAGGAGGGGATGGGGAAATGCAAGAGGAGAGAGGGGTCAGGAGGGGATGGGGAAATGTAAGGGCAGAGCGGTGATGATTATGGGAATGGGGAAATAGAAGAAAAAGGGAAAGGAAAGAGAACCGGCATGAGAGAATCGGGAAGTAGAAGGAGGTAGAGATAGCATGAGTGGATTTGAAGTGGAAGCGGCTGGAAGGGGGGTAGCTTGGGAGTGATGGTATCAGGAAATGGAAGATGTCCCAGTGTGCATGAGTCAAGGTAACAGGAAGTAGGGAAGACAGGCGTGCAGAAAGGGAACGGGAATGGGGGGGGGGGTGTTGGGAGCGGAGAGCATGGGGAGTCTCTAGAACAGAGACTGGGAGGAAACCGTGAAGGCCAACTTTAAAATGAAGCTGAATAGGCAGCCACCTATGTGGAATGAAACCTGTCAGGGAGGACTGTGCCGGAAGGCAGGATTTGTATCTGTAGTCTCTTGTACACAGCAGGCTTTTAATAAAAGCTTATTGAATTGAACTGACAGGCTCTCCTCACCATCCCTCCCTTTATTCCATTCCAGTTTCTTCTTGTCTTCCTTTTTTGTGCTTGTAACCCCAGCACTTACACAGTGCCTACCGCATGGTAGGCATTTAACAAAGGTTTATTGACTAACTTAGAGGATAATTCGTCATTTATCCTTTTGGATATTTAAGAATTGAAGGCAGGTTACTAGAAAGAACCCAGGCAGCCAGGAGACCTGGCTTCTGGTCCCAGCTCTGCCAGACTCTTGCTGGGTGACATTCTGGGATTTTCATTTTCCTCATTTGTTAAACAAGAAGGCTGGAGTAGATTCAAGTCAATTCAATTGATGCGGTGGTGAAGGGGGAAGGTGGTATGACAGCCATGCCCCATCCAAGGACTCAAAGCCCTTGGGTTTCATGTATCTTCATGCTTCCGTGTAACCCCACCCATAACATTTGGCAAGTCCCAAATGACCCATATAGACTGACTCTGTAACTGGAGGACTTGTATTCAAATCTCTCTTCTGGTTCTTCTTACCTGTATGAAATCGTGCAAGTCACAAATTCCCTGGGCCTCAGTTTCTCTATGTGTAAAATGAAAGTCTTAAACTAAATGTCCCCTGAGGTCCCTCACCACCTTAGATCTATGCTTTGAGATACCAAGGACTACCTAGCCTGGGAACAGTTGTCATGATGGAGTTTCATTTTATTCTTTAGATTCTACGGATAAGAGTTAAGACTATGTTGAGTTGTACAGTCCTTATGTGATCGACTCCACTTTGTCACAATCATGATAATGAGTGTCCTTTGAAATACATCAAGAAGGCAGGTAGGTCGAGTGTCCCAGTGGGCAGAGGCTTGAGTTAAAAGTTTAGTTGGACAGTCCATACACTCTACCCCCTTTCCCCCCTTACTGCTGCCCTCTGCTATCTACCAGAGAGATGGCATTGTGAGAGACAGGTAGTACTCTGAGAAATAGTGTAGTGTTTGTCCCTAGTACCACCTGGTGCTGAGTGGAACATAGAACTATCTGGGTGGGTGTGGGATTGCTTTCAGGGATATGCTAGCAAATGTTTAATGACTGGCTTTCTGGGGAAAAAATGTGCATACAATATACCTTTAGGTTTAGTCTGCATTATTAACATTTTCCCAGCATTTTCTTAAATCTAGATAATCCACAAAAAATGATAAATGAAGCTCCAATTTGTAGTGTTTGCCAATTTCTGAGGTGTAAATTTTCAAGATGAATATTTCAGAATCATCTCTGCCAGTTCAAGCTAGTTCTAGCACACTATTGAATTGCTAGCATGTGGGCTATAAATTGGATGTTAATATCTCTGGAGGGTTAAATTAACAAACATTTATTAAGCTCCCACTATATGGGAGGTACTGTGGTAGGTGCGGTGGATACAAAGAAAGAAAAACAAAGTTTTTTTCCTTTACAAAATAAAGGAGCTCCTTGACTCTGAACCCACTTCCTCCCTCTCCCCTTCCCTCCCCCCACAAGAGAAATCACATATATAGGTAATTAAACACAAAATATATACAAAGTCTATGAGAGGCAATGTGGTGTAGTGGAGACAGAGACAACTTTGGAGCTAGAAATATCTGAGTTCAAATCTTTCTTTTAACACGTCAGCCTGGGTCATCCTTCCTTCCTTCCTTCCTTCCTTCCTTCCTTCCTTCCTTCCTTCCTTCCTTCCTTCCTCTTTCTTTCTTTCTTTCTTTCTTTCTTTCTTTCTTTCTTTCTTTCTTTCTTTCTTTCTTTCTTTCTTTCTTTCTTTTGCTCTCTTTCTTTCTTTCTTTCTTTCTTTTTTTTCTTTGTTTCTATTGCATTTTATTGCTTCCAATTACAGGTAGACATTTTTAACATTCATTTTTTATAAAATTTGAGTTCCAAATTTTCTCCCTCCCACCCCTCTCCCCTTCCTAAGACGGTAAGCAATTTGATATAGGTTATATATGTGCAGTCATATAAAACATAATTTCCATATTAGTCATGATGTGAAGGAAGAAACAGAACAAAAAGAAAAAAAACATGAAAAAATAAAGAAAGTGAACATAGTATGTTTCAATCTGCACTCAGACTCCATCTGTTCGTTCTCTGGATGTGGATAGCATTTTCCATCATGAGTCCTTTGGAATCGTCTTGACTCATTATATTGCTGAGAGAAGCTAGGTCTATCATAGTTGATCATTGTGCAATGCTGCTGTTACCATGTACTATAGTCTCCTAGTTCTGCTCACTTCACTGTGCATCAATTCATGTAAGTCTTTTCAGGTTTTTCTGAAATCCACCTGCTCGTCATAAATCTTAGCTCCCCTCCCACCGAAGGTGCCTTAATTGATAGAGGTAGTTTTTCTTCTGGGAGCTCCTTAGGTTAGTAAAATTACAGGTTCACTCCCAATCCCTATATAAAATAAATGAAAGATGTTGTTTAGGACATGAGTTGAGTCTTGGAAGAAGTTGGGAATTCCAAGAAGTGGAGGGAAGGAAAGAGGGCACTAAGGACCGTCAATAGGGGCACTCAATTTTGAGATGAAGGAAGGGTAAAGTCCAATGAGTTAACTCAGGTGTCAGGATAGCAAAGGGAGGAAAGAGAGACTAGAGCAGGGGTGCTGGACTTGGAGAGTAGAGATGCGAGCCATGACTGGGTGTTTTGGTGAAGATGAAGAATGGATTTGGGAAGGACCCAAGGGAGAGACTCCAGAGCAGAGGACACTTGTCCGCTATTACATTAGAGTTGTAACAAAAGGAGAATTCTATCTCCTGCCTTGGCAGGACGAAGAGAATCTCAAGCACACTATGACAGTGAAGGATTTTGCTCTGGCAAAAGGCTGAGGAGAAATATCCAAAGAACAATAGATGAGCCAAGAGAGGGAGTAATGTAAGGGGGGGCGGAGTGGAGCACCCCCACAGGAGAGGACCTGCAGAAGGAACTGGGAAGAAAACATGGCCCCTGGCAGGAGGGGACACTGCCTGGCCCCGCAAGAGGAGATGCCCACTAAGGCACTGAGGCAGGAAGTTAGTACCTGACCCCCCTGCCTTGTGAATGTCTGTCAGTGACTAGGTCTGAAGAGACCTCTAGAGGAATCTCAGTCATTAGATGATGCCATTGATTCATTCTCACGAGCTCTGTGGTCAATTCATAGGGTCATAGATTTAGAGCTGGAAGGGAACTCCAATGGCCAGTGAATGCAACCCCATTTTACAGATGAGGGAACTGAGGAATAGGGAGATTATGTGACTTGTCCAGCATCACACAGCTAGTGAGTGTCTGAGGTGGGATTTGAAGCCAGGTCTTCAATTTGTTTTTTGTTTTTCTTCTCTACAAGCAAATAAAACATTTCTTCTAGTTTTGGGAGCTGTGAGTTTGTAAGAGAAGTTGCTAACAGAAGAGTGGATGGTGTCATGCATCAAGATGTCCAGTAAGGAATCAGAAGGGTAAGGAATCCATTGAAGTTTTCCCAGGTCCTTTATGTCTTGGGTAGGCTTCTGACCCAAGGGTTATAATTTCAGATTCTAGGGCAGCTATGTGCACAGTGGATAGAGCACCAGCCCTGGAGTCAGAAAGACTCCTCTTTATGAGTTCAAATCTGGCCTCAGACCCTTAGTAGCTGTAAGACCCTGGGCAAGTCACTTAACCCTGTTTGCCTCAGTTTCTTCCTCTGAAAAATGAGCCGGAGAAGGAAATGGAAAATCACCCCAGTATCTTTGCCAAGAAGACCCCAAATGGGCTTGTGAAGAGTCAGACATGACTGAAAAATGATTGAACAACAAAAAAAGTCTCTTCTAAGATGCAATGTGGTGAAGTGGATATAGGGAGGCAGTGTAGACTAGTGGAAATAGGTCTAGCTTTGCAACTGGAAAGATCCAAGTTCAAGTCCTTACTTTCACATATTGGTGGCTAGCTTCAGAGCCAGGAGTCAGTGAGTAGGTCTCTGCCTCTGTTATAGAGGATCTGTGTGACTCTGGATTAGTCACTTAACTTCTCCCTATTCTCTAGGACTTTCTCTAGGCCATTCTCTAGGACTACAGGTTACTGTGAAGGTGCTGATTTGCATTGGTGGGTGGAGTTTTCTCATTGGTAGCTCCCTATATCAACAAAATCAAAGGTTAGGGCTTCTCTACTTCCCCACCCCCACCCCCAAAAGAGTTCTCTTTCACTTGCCTCATGCATGGTTCTCTGTGCGAACATGAGCCGCTATACACCATCTTGTAGTAGTGTCCACAGGGATACTTGCATGCAGGTGTGTGGGTAGACAGGCTGAGAATGTCAGTCTAAGGCCGGAAATGCTGTTCTTCCCAGCTGCCCCAGACCAGTACTCCATCTTTTCATAAAGAAGATAAAGTTGGAATGAGCCAGCCCTTGAGAGAGGCAAGGGGATTGTAGACAGACATATAAATCAAAGCTGGAGAGGCCCTGGGTGATCTCACTTTCCTCAGGCCTTCACAGAGAATCAGTTTGATTCCCTTGCTGCTGGCTGCCATGGTCCCTTCCTTTTCTTCCTCCTCCCCTCAAACCTCTACCTTCTTTCCGTATTGATGTCTGAACCAAAGCAGACAGATCTCTGTATGAGCAGCTGTAGGTCGGTCAGTTGGCAATACCTTGTGGCAGTTTTATTTTCTGATCTTAATTGTAGTTGACCCTCCATGCTGATCATAGAGTACATGGTACAGTGAGTGGATGGTGTTTGATTTGGAGGGAAAGGATTTGGGTTCAACTGGTTTCTGTCATTGTGTGATGTTGATAATGTACTGTAAGTGCTTTGGGCCAGAATCTGTCAATAAGTATCTAAGTGCTTACTGGGGTTTTTGGGGTGTTTAGGGAGGACTAGCACCTCTGGTGTGAGGGCTGCTGAGCCCTTTTCAGTGCTGCTCATCTACCTTTGGGGTCTAGCTTTCACTCACTGTTCACCTGTGACTCCAAGAAGCTGTAGTATATGCAGTGAACACACCCAGGCAAAACCATCAGATAGGCTAAAACAGGTTGAGGGTTAGTGAGGTAGGGAGGTGTCTACCCCAGGCACGTGAAGACTTTCTTCAGCAGAATGGGCAGATGAGAAAAATTTGATCCAGCGACTGAAGCAGGCGCTGTGGATAGCTTAGAGTTTGGTTAAACATCAAAGACAATGAGGTCATCCACTGCATCCGGGGCCATCTCCAGTCATCCTGACTTTTGTTCTCCCACTGGACGTCAATGAGATTGGAAGGGAGAGTGAAGCTGATGACTCTGTGCAGCTCTGCCTCACTGAAATCCATTTTGTGCACAAGGGAGACATTACTCTGTGATGGCATTGGTCCTCTTCGAAACAAAGAACAAACAGTAAATGCTTATTATATATCTGGCATTGTGCTAAGCCCTGGAGATACAAAGAAAAAGAAAAAAGCATGGTCCCCAAATTTCAATGAGCTCAGATGGTATTGGGGGGCAACAAACACCCCCCCAAATGAACATACAAGGTGTGTGTGTGTGTGTGTGTGTGTGTGTGTGTATGTGTGTACACACACTGACTGACTCCAGGTTATACTGCTGACTCTGGGTTCAGAATTCTTTCCACAATGTGCACATCCCAAGAGGGATCTAGTGTCAACACCCTTTCTCTTCTCTATGACCCACCGTCAGGGTGTTTCCCTTAAATTTGAACCCACAGGTCAGGGACCCTGCCCATCAGAATCACTACCCAGCATCATGGTTCCCAGCATTAGGGTATCATGATGGCAGCTCATATAAACCCTTCATGATCTGAAAATCATTTTTTTTCTCACTACAACTCTGTAACATAAGGAGTTCCAGTATTACTGTCTTCACTTTATGATTAGGACACAGAGAACTTGCTCAGGGTCACACAGCTAGTAATTGGCAGAGCCAGAATTCAAATCTCCATCTTCTGGCTCCAAGTTCACTTGACCTTCTAGTCACAGGGGCGGGGAACCCGCAGCCTCGAGGCCACATGTGGCCATCTAGGTCCTCAAATGTGGCTCTTTGACTGAATCCAAACTTCACAGAATAAATCTCACACACATGTGTGTACATAAAGACAAAGATAGATAAAAATAAAGCTATAGATTGTTATCTATCTCACAGCAATCCTGGGAGGTAGGTGTTATTGTTAGCCCCATTTTATAGTTGAAAAAATTGAGGCAGACAGAAGTTAAGTGATTTACTGGGTGGGGGGATGTGGGGTCACATAACTAAAAAGTGTCTGAGGCTGCATTTGAACTCAGATCTTGACTCCAGCCCCAGTTTGCTAACCACTGCACCACCAGCTTCCTCAGTGAGGTTAAGTTATTTATCTAGAATTACACTGTTAGGAGGATCTTAAGACATTTAGTCCAATGCTCTTGCTCAATTGAGGACAAAAACAAAACTCAGAGTGGGAAGGTATTAAGTCCCAAGCCACATGGCAAGTTACTGGCAGAATTCGAACTAAACCCCAGTTCTCTTGACTTAGTTTAAGGTTCTTTTTCTGGTGCTAATAAGGTAGCATGCATCATGGACCTGGAGATGACTAGATCTGGGTTCTAATACCACCTCTGACACTTACCGACTGTACATGAAAGGTCAAGCCATTTCACCTCTCTGAGCTTCAGGCTCCCCAGCTGTTTCTATCTCTGTATCTATATTCATATCTATACAAAAGAAAAGGTAATTTTGGCTGGGTATGGTGAGACTTGCCTGTAATTCTTGATGTCTGGAAGACAGGCTGGTGGATTGATTGAGTTCAGGAGTTCTGAGCCACAGTGAGTTAAACACTGATGTGGTGAGCCCCAGGGTGTAGAAGACAGTTGGGTTGCCTAAGGAGGGGTAGAAGAGCCTAGATCAGAATTGGAGTGAGTCAAAGCTCCTGGGCTGATCAGAGTGGTATCTGGCTGTGAGCAGTTCCTGTACATGTGGTCTGGGCAAGATAGGGAGACCTAGTCCAATTTTAAAAAAATCAGATATTTGGGGAGGGAGAGCATCAGCAGTTGGAGAATCAAGAAAGGCTTCATACAGAAGATGGTGTTTAATCGGCATCTTATGCTATGAGATGGAGGCAAGGAGGAAGTATACTCATGGAATAGCAGAGGGCCAGGGCAAAGACATGGAGGTGGGAAATGGGGCATCATGTGTGAGGTGCAGAGACCAGTTTGGCTGGACGCGGTGTTTGTAAGGTTGTTGTATATGACAGGATCACAGCCTTCCTCAGGTGACAGCAGAGAGTGTTCTGGGCCACAGCTTTTTCCAACAGGACTCAGGGTGCTTCCAGAACATAGTCTTCCACTAGAGACCCTCAGAACCTGTGCCCCAGGGCTCTCATGGGAATGATGACAAGGTAACAACAAACAACAATTGCTGGCATTTATAAAGTGCTTAAAAGGTTGCAATGTGCCTTACACGTATTCTCTCATTCGAGTTTCAAGGGGATGCAGTGGATAGAGCACTACGTCTGGAGTTGGTTTATGAATTCAGATCTGCCTCAGACACTTACTAGTTGTGTGACCCTGGGCAAGTCACTTGACCCTGTTTGCCTCAGTTTCCTCATCTGAGCTGGAGAAGGAAATGGCAAACCATCCCAGCACCTTTGCCAGGAAAACCCCGAATGGAGCCAGGAAGACTCAGAAATGACTGGACGACAAGAATGTACTAAAGGCATTATTATCCCCATTTTACAGATGAGGAAACTGAGGATTAGAAAGGTGACTTGAAGGATGACTTATCAATGATCACACAGCAGAGTCCAAGGTCAAGTCTTTCTGACCCTTAGGTCATCACTCTATGAACCACATGATGATAAACGTAATATTAGAACGTGCTAAATGTCTAAGAAGGATAAACAAACAAGTTCTATTGAAGTTCTGAGGAAGGAAAGATGACTTCTACTTTGTGAGATCTGGGAGGTCTTCATGGAGGAGGAAGTGGCATGAGCTGGGGCTTCCCTGAGTCTCAGCCCACCCAATTCCAATTGCAACCTTCACTCTTGCATCCTTCAGCACAAACATCTGTTGAACATTTTTTGAGGGGGTCTGGACCTATGATTTCATACGAGGAGGGAACTCCAGGGGTAGGAAACCCTCTTCACTGGTGAAGATCAACGTCTTATCTTAATAGAGTTATTCCTTCTGCATCACAACTTTCCCCTATGTGGTTTCGATATATCATGGGGCAGTATAAGAAATTAAATGGGAATTATTTGGGAGTTTTGCAGAAGATGTAGATGACATGTGAAAGCCAGCAGATGACACAGAAAAAAAAGTTTAGAAGCTCAGAAATGCAGAAAATATCTGTATAATATCATATAGCATCAGCATATTTTATCTTTAAATACCATAATAATTCAGACTTCTTCTCTGGTACAAAGGGAGGGCCAAAACATTTTCCATGGATTTTCCAGATCGTGGGGGTGCCACACCCTTAACCCCCATGGTATGGAAGGGCAAACTGTATCATATCCTGGAGACTTGAGGGTGGGGGGAGGGGATAGGACAGTAGGAGGAGGAGGATTCTCAGAGGTCAAGTAGTTTGTATCAGAGGCAAGATTGATGGTCAGGCCCTCCCTCTATTTCATCTCTACTAGAATTCCTTACAGCTGCATTCATTTGCATTTTTAATGCAAATTCTATATGTTTTCAGAGCTTGGCTAGATGGGTCTCTCCTTTATCCCTTCCAAATTGGGCTAAGCCTGAGCGCTAAGAGCAGCCCTCCTCCACCACCCTGAGTGAAAGCTCCCTGATAGCTAGGGCTGTGTCTCCCTCGGAGACCAGGAGATCTTAGAGGGGAGTGATGGTGTCTTCTGCTGCTGCTGCTGAATACCCCAGGCCCGAGATAGAAGTTTTCATGGCATACTGCAGGGACAGACAAATTGCTGATAATGGCTGAATCCTTATACTTTCAAGACAATAGGTCAATCGGCCCCTTCAGTTAGGAATTCCATCAAACCAGCTATTTTGTGCCATGAAGAAAATGTGCCCAGGTGAATGACTTTCTCTTTTTTTTCACTTCTCACCCAAATGTTTGTTCATCTAATTGGCCCTGCCTGAATTCAGGTTGGGGCAAGGGGGGAGGGTAGGATAAGCCCCTCCCTGCACTCAGGGCTTGGAAGCTGATTCCTGGCTGGGCACTCCCATTCCATCAACTCAGGGAGGGCAAGCATCCTCCAGGGGGCCTGTCCCCCAACTCCCTTTTTTCTCCCCCTCCTCAGAAATGAGACTCGATGAGGTCGTCAGATGATGGAAGGACAGACATGCTCAGAACATGATCTCACCCCATTGATTTTTCCAGCTGACCTCATCCTATTCACTGACCATCAGAGGCTACCTCATTTCCTTTCTGTTCCATTTTTGGCTGTTCACTCACTTGATCGACTTGTTAGAGTCTCAGCTGGCACATGTTGGCTGAGAGTTGGACTTCAGTTTGAGGGGCTGTTGCTCCCAGAACTTAGACTTACCTAGATGAAACAGACTTATAACTCCTAGAATCACAGAATCTCAGTGTCAGAGTGGACCCGAGAGGGGATCTAGCTTAAGTCCTCCTGGAAGCATGAATCCTTTCTTCAACATCTATACCCTGTGCCACCTTTGTAAAATACAACAAATCTCATCACTTCCCAACAGGACTTTTCAAATATTTGCAGTTAGCTTATTCCACCTCCCCTAGTCTTTTGTTGTCCATCCAAATGCCCTTGTCTTTCTCACCCTGGCATATCCCTCCGCAAGTTTCCCCTGTTCTCTTATTGGTGATTTTGTCCTGGGGTGTCCATTTTTGTGGAGGAACTCAGGCTGGGCAGCCTTCATTCCCCTCCTAGATCTGTCCCTGACATGTCTGGGCTTTAAACCATATTATTTTTGCTATCTCATGTTGGAATTTTCCTCAGTTCTAATGTTCTCACCTTAGAACATGCAACCCTGATGATGGCCTTCTCATCCTGGAATATCCCTCTGCCAGGCCTGCTCCCTTCTCCCCACTGGTGAGTTCCTTCTGAAGACTCTATTTTTTGGAGGAGCTCAAGCTGGCCCACTCTTATTCCCTTCCCCTCTATGCCCCTGACTTCGAGACTTCAAAATCGTGACCCCAAGCTGGGTACCTTCATCTACATCTTCTCTCGCTCTTCCTTCCTCTCTCTCCCTTTTGTGTGTTGTCTTCCTTTATTAGAATATAACATGGGGTGCTTAAGATTGAACCCTGTACTACAGATGTGGTCTTCCAAGGCCAGAGGACAGTAAGACAATTTTCTTCCTTGTAATGTGGCACGGAATGGTGAAAATGCTAGAATTGGAGTCAGAAGACCTAGGTCAAAACCCCAATTTTGACACTTAGTAGCTTGGAAATTATGGAGAAGTTATGTAGCCTCGTTGGGCTTCAGTTCCTGGAGGAACTCTAAGTTCCCTTCTATCTCCAAATCTATGATCCTCCAAACTTTTTCTGGCTCAGATCAGAAGATATGTGGGGTGAAAGCCACCATCACCATCATCTTCATCACAATCATCAGCACCACCATCTTTATCATCATCATCATCACCACCACCACCATCGTCATTTTAATCACCATCATCAACACCATCATCTTCATCATCGTCAATACTACCATCATCATCATCTTCACAATCACCACCACCATCATCGTCATCATCATCACAAAAATAATGACACATCTATGAATGATTCACATTTCCATAGTGGGTTTAACTGTTTGAAGAATTTTCAGATCTGTTGTGTTATTTTATCTTTTCAATTGGCCCAAAGTAGGTGGAACAGGTATTAATATCCTCACTTTTGAAGGACCCCAAGGAGTGAAGTGAATTGCTTAAGGTCACACCACAAATTAGTGGCTGAACTGGGACTAGACCCTATTGTATCCTGACTTCTCATGTTCTTTCTAGTGCTGATTCTAAATCCCAGAAGCATCCTGGGGATTTTGTGAATCCTGATAAATTTCTCAGCCAGTAATGCCTGTTTATAAGCAACAACAGCAGCAGCAACAAAAACCTGCTTACAAAATCCCAACAATAAATGATGTCTCTTAGTTGGAGAGCTTGGAATCATGTAACAGGGATGAGGCTCATGCAAACCCATATAGAAATTAAATCCACAATCTGGGCATACAGCTGTTTGACAAGTGATAATTAACTGCTGACAATATAATTTCAGTTTTGATGTGAGCTTGTTTTTCGTTAAAAAATAATCAAAGAGATATTTGCATCAAGGAGCCTGGCAGACCACCAGAGGAGAACTTGGCTCCATTTCCTGACAGATTTAAAGAATTGGCCTTCAGAACCCATGTCCTGCTGGTGGCCCCAAAGAGTTAGTGGGAGGACACTATAGAGTGTTCTTTATTGAGGGACATTTGTCTGCTTGTCCCCCAGAGGAGCAAAACCTGCTTTTTCAGGCTGTCCCATGCCTAGAATCAGTGAAATCAAAGGATTATGATATCACAAAATGTCAGAACTAGGAGTGACCTTAGATTGTGGACTGCTAGAATATAAAATATGAGAGTTGGAAGAGAACTCAGAAAAAATAATATTAAAATGTTAAATGCCAATAAGATGGGACCTTAGATCAAAAAATGTCAAAGCTGAAGGTTTCTTAGAGCCCAGCATGTCAGAGGTGGGATGGCTTTTAAAACAGCGAATGTTAGAGTTGGGAGGGCCCTTAGAACACAGAATATCAGAGCCAGGATGGCCCTTAGAACCCAGAATGTCAGAATTTGGAAGAACCTTAGAACCCAGAATGTCAGAGGTCATGGCTCTGAAAACAGAATGTCAGAGTTGGGAGGGCCCCTAGCACTTAGGATACTTGAGCTACAACCTCAGAACTTAGAGCATTCTACAGTAGAATGTGAGAGCTAAAAGGGACGTTGGAACATCAGTGCTGGAATGACCTTAGTAACCAGGATGCCAGAAGTTGAGGAACCTTAGAACACCTAATGTCAGAGCTAGAAAAGACCCAAGATACAGGAGTTCTTAACCTGAAGTCCATGAACTCATTTTAAATATCTTTACGATTGTATTTCAGACTAATTGGTTTCCTTTGTAATTCTAAATATTTTATTTTATACATTTTGAAGCATTCTGAGGAGTCTATAGGCTTCACCAGACTGCCAGAGGGATCCATGACACTAAAAAGGCTAGGAACCTCTGCCTTAGAACATCATGTTAGAATAACGACTATAAATAGAATTGAAGAATTGAAAATTTTTCTGATCTATTATGCTATTTCATCTTTGCAATTGCCCCAAAGTAAGTGGAACTGTTTCCAGGCAAAGAAATCAAAGCTATCTGTGGTTATATGAAAAAATGATCTAAATTGCCATTGATTAGTGAAATGCAAATTTAAACAACTCCGAAGTAACCTTCTCAAATTTGTCAAATTTACTGATATGACAAAAAAGCAAAATGATAAACGTTGGAGGGAATGTGGGAAAACTGGGACACTAATATACTGTTGGTGGAGTTGTGAATTGATCCAATCATTCTAGAGAACAATTTGGAACTATGGCCAAAGCACTATAAAACTGAGAGAATTAGAGATCATTTAACCCAACCTCATTTTATGATTGATGAATTCAAGGCACATGAGTGACTTGTCAGTCAGTGTCAGAGTTAGAATTAAGGCCTAGATCTTATGACTGCTAATCTAATCCTTTGTCTCTCCCAGGCTGCTTCTGCTTCCTCCTATTTTTGTTTAGATCACAGGGACTGAAATTGCCCATGTGGGAAGAATCCTTGTACCATAACAGTTAATCCTAGCTGCTTATGCCCTGAGAAGGTGATCCTTGGCTCCACTGGCAGTAGGAAGCATAGAAAAGGCTTCCTATCTAAGGCAGGCCTCCCTATGTTTGTTTATTTTTTAAACAATTAAAATAATATTTTACTTTTTTCAAAATTACATGTAAAGATAATTTTTAACATTTAAAAAAATTTTGAGTTCCAAGTTATATCCTTCCCTCCCTTCTTTCCCCTGTCCTTGAGACAATAAGCCATCGGATATAGGTTATACACATACACAATCATGCAAAACATTTCCATGTTAGTCATTTTATGTCAGAAGACTTAAAAAAGGAAGGAATGGAATAATGAAAGAAAAAAAAGAAAGGAATAAAGAAAGACAGAAAGACAAACAAGGAAAGAAAAAAGAGAAAGAAAGGAAGGAGGGAGGAAAGAAGAAAGAAAAGAATGAAGGAAGGAAAGAGAGAAGGAAGGAAGGAAGGGAAAAATAGTATGCTTCAGACGGTATTCAGACAAGATCAGTTTTTTTTTTTCTGGAGGTGGATAGCATTTTCATCATGAGTCCTTTGGGATTGTCTTGGATTATTGTATTACTGAGATGTCTTTCACAGCTCTTTGTACAATATTACTGTTTCTGTGTACAATGTTTTCCTGGTTCTGCTCACTTCACTTTGTATCAGTTCATCTAAGTCATACAAGGTTTTTCTGAAATCATCCTCCTTGCCATTCTTTTCTTTTTCTTTTTTTTTTAAATTTATTTTTGACATGTTTGGTTTTCAGCATTGATTTTCACAGGCGTTTGAATTACAAATTTTGTCCCCATTTCCTCCCCCCCCCCCACTCCAAGATGGTGTACATTCTGGTTGCCCTGTTCCACAGTCTGCCCTCCCCTCTGTCGCCCCATTCCCCTCCCA
>CM053622.1:764051384-764074483 GCA_028646595.1 Phalanger gymnotis
TCTTCAGCAGGCTCTTCACTCCTGCTCTGATCAGCCACTTAATTCTTCCCACCAGGTCGGCCTGGGGCCAGAAGCAACTGCAGCCCTTGTTCTAAAGCTGCCCCACCTCCGCTGCCCCAGGGGCAAGTGGCTGGAACCGCAAACTCAGTCACGCAGCTTTTCCCACTAACCTTCTCTGATGTCTTTGCTCTCCGTGGGTTGAGAGGTCTGGTACATGCCACAGCTCAGTATTTCAGGATGCCAGGGCACTTTCCACTCGTCTCTTGGTCTGGTAGGTCCGCGTCAGGTCTGTTCGCGCTGTGCGGGCTGGGCTCAGCTCCGCTCCCCTCGGCTGGGGGCTGGGAGGTCCGTGTGGGACAGACCTTACCCAGAGACCGTCCAGGGTGTCCTGGGCTGGGGCCCTGCTTCCCTCTGCCACTTTGTGGGTTCTTCAGCTCTAGAATTGGTTCAGAGCCGTTGTTTTATAGGTTTTTGGAGGGACTTGGTGGGGAGCTCATGCCAGTCACTACTTCCCAGCTGCCATCTTGGCTCCGCCCCCCAATTTCCTTTCTTGATACTGAAAAATTATTTAGTTTAGACCTGTGCATTGCTATGCCATCCAGGAAGGATGGCTGCCGATTTTCCTGAAAATTTCCAGGTACAAAAGCTCTATCTCCTTTCTCATTTCACTGAGTCATAGGGTAGAAAAGACTCTCAGTGTTCATCCAGTCCAATCCATTCCTGAACAAAAATTCTCTCTACATTTTACTTGGCAATGATCATTTAGACTTCACTTAAAGACTTCTAGTGAGAGTGAACTAATGACTTTCAAGAGAGCCCATTCAGATTTTGGAAAGCATTTATTGCTAGCATAATTTTCTCCCTTAAATCAAGCCAACATATTTATCTTTTTGAAACATCTACCCACTGTTCCTAGTTCTGCCCTTTGAGGATGAGCAGAGCAATGCTTCTTCCACATGATAGCCCTTTAGATACTTGAAAAGAGTTAACATATCTCCCCTTAAGCCTTTTCTTCTCCAGTCCAAACATCCCTAGTTCCTTCAACTAATTCTCATATTACATCATATTACCATTCTGGTCACCCTTCTTTGGAATTTCTACACTTGGTCAATGTTTCCTCTAAAATGTGTCGTCCAGAATTAAATATAGTACTCCAGATGTGATTTGGTCAGGACAGAGTGCATTGGGACTACTCAACTTCCTAGACCCAGATATTAAGTCCATTTTCATACTGCCTAAGACTCCATTAACTTCTTTTGGTTGTCACATTATGCTGTCATCTCATATTACTTATATAGTCCATTAAACACCCATATCTTTTAAAATTGGATTGCCTTTTGATTATGATTTTTCTATCTTGTATTTGTGAAGTTGACACCTTTTTCTGTGTCAAAGTCAAGAAATGTGTCCTTGTGTCTAACTCCAATAACGCCTATTTTACTTTAAGCTGATTTCCTCTTGTTTGGTCGTCTATGCCAGGAGAGAATAAACTGTTATTTAGAATCCTATCCAAATCTCCATAACCTTTCAAAAGGTGAATATTACACCTCTTGCTTTCTCTTCTCTAACCTGAACAATCCTAATTCCTCATGGGCTCTATTTTTTTATCCTTTTAACTGTTTTCCTCCCTCTG
Organism: Phalanger gymnotis; assembly: GCA_028646595.1. Taxonomy (NCBI): domain Eukaryota; kingdom Metazoa; phylum Chordata; class Mammalia; order Diprotodontia; family Phalangeridae; genus Phalanger; species Phalanger gymnotis. Next base: position 764,053,018 of record CM053622.1, read on the forward strand.
GATTCACTCCAGCTTGTTCCTCTCAAAATATAACTCAAGCCGGACACCATTCTTTCTTTCAGATTTATTAACCTGCTATGTAGATTTATTTGTCCACATAGATTAATAAATCTACTATGATGGTGAAGTCAAGATGGCAGAATAGCAGGATGCAGTACAATAAATAGCTCCCTCCCCAAAATTCTTCCAAACAGATGTAGAAAATTCACCAGAAGGAAAATTCAAGACAAAGTTGCAGTGGGTCATTTTTTCAGCCCAGGTTTGCAAGGGACCCAGTATACCACAGGAAGAGCAAACAAAACAGCAACAAGAAGATGGCATGACAAAGGCATGGACTCACCTGAGCTCTCCCAAATTCCCATCCAAACAATTTTAAAATAATGCCCCAAGACAAATTCTGGAGCAGCAGAACAAACATGGGGTGAAACAATTTTCCACTCCAATATAACTTAGAAGTTCAACGGGAAAGGTCTGTCTTATTGGGGTTAGAGTAGAGTGCAGTCCAGCAAGTCAGCAGCAGGCCTGGGGTGGGGAGAGGCAACTGAATCATCAGCAGTGGCTCCTGGAGCTCTCAGGCCATAGATGGTAAGAGGATCAGAGAACTGATAAAAAGGAGATTACAGGAGACTCTTTGATGGCACTGGGTACAAGAACCTATTGGAGTCCCAGGGAAAGGAGGAGGAGCACTAGCATGCTAGATCAGGCCTTAGGGTTACAAGGGATCTAGTCACAGTTCCATGGTGGAAAAGAATGCTTGTGGCCATTCATAGTCCAGAGCACAGACCAAAAGAGCAAATTAAAAAAAAAAGAATTATATCATAAAAAAGCTATTATGGTAACAGGGATTCTCAAGACATAAACCTAGAAGAAGAAAATGACAAGAGACATAACTTAGGTACAGATTCAACAAGAATCCTGAAAGACACAAAGAGTTAAGAATGTTTTGTTATTGAAGTAAGAGTGCTACAGGAAAGAAATGGGGAAAAATGAGAGCTGTGGGAGAAAGAATCGGCAAGTTAATTAACATCTTGGTATAAGAAGTACAAAACCTTGCCCAAGCAAAAAATTTTTCCAAAATTAGATTGAACAAAACAGAAGACAATGATTCTATAATACAAGAAATAATAAAACAAAGTCAAAAGATTAAAAAAGAGAAGAAAATATAAGGTATCGCATAGCATAAACAACCTACCTGGAAAACAGATTGAAGAGAAAATTTTAAGAAACATTGGACTCAGGGGTATCTAAGTGGCACAGTGGATAGAGCACCAACACTGGAGTCAGGCATACTTGAGTTCAGATCTGGCCTCAGAAACTTACTAGTGACCCTGGGTAAGTTACTTAACCCCAATTGCCTTAAAAGCAAAATCATTGGACTCCATGAATGCTAGGATCAAAACTAAAGCCTAGATACCATATTGCAAAAAATCTTAAAACTCCTTAGAACCGGAGGGCAAAGTGGAAACAGAAGGAATCCATTAGTCACTTACTAAAAGAAATCCCAAAATGAAAACTGCTAGGAACATTATAGCCAAAATCCAGAGCTTCCAGATTAAATAAAAAGTACTACAAGCTGCCAGATAGAAAGAATTCAAGTACCCAATGGACCACAGTTGAGATCAAACATGGTTGAGCAGCCACCTCTACAAAGGAGCAAGGAACTTGGAAAATAATATTCCAGAAGGCAAAGGATATAGGTTTATAGCCAAGAATTATATAAGTGGAAAAATTTAGTTGAATCTTGTAGGGGTGAAGTGGATCTCTAATGAAATAGAGGATTTCCAAGCATTCCTAATGCAAAGACCAGAGCTACATAGAAACTTTGAAATGCAGACACAGGAGTTAAAAAGGAACATAAAAAGTTAAACATAAGTGAAGAATTAAAAGGAACTAAAACAAGGATCACCTGATTACATTCAAACATAAAGAAATAATATACATGTTCCCTCAGAACTCTATCATCCTCAGGGGTCAGAGAGGAAGTCTAATGAGAGAGTTGGCCTGAGAATGGTTCTTGTTATGCTTTGATGATCTTAGAAAAGAATGGAAAGAGAGGAGAAGAGGAATATAAGGGAAAATAATGGTTTGGCAAAATTATCTTACATAATACCATTTCAGAAGTAGACTTCTATACAAACAAGGGGTGTGATGGCTGACATTTAAATCTCACTCTCAGCTTAATTGGTCAAAGGAAGGAGACATATATGTACACGAAATTGGGTACCAAAATGCATTTCATCTACAGAGAAAGGGGAGGGAAAGAGGAAAAGGGAGAATGGGGAATTAGAGGGAGGGTAGATTAAAAGAGAGGTTAGTCCTATGAAAAACAAATTTTAAGAATGTATAAAAATTGTTTTCAAAGTAGTATTGGGTTTTCAGGGGTGCTCATTAATTGAGGAATCACAGAAAAATTGTGGCATATAAATGTTATAGAATATTATCGTGTCCTAAGAAATGATGAGGGGTATAGTTTCAGGGAAATCTGGGAAGACTTGTATGTACTGATGCACGATGAAATGAATAGAACTAGGGGAACGATTTATAAAAAGGAAACAAAATATTAAACACAAACAATTTTGAAACAATTTGGAACTCTGTTAAGTGTAATGACCAATCTCAATTCCAGAGAACTAATGATGAGATATACTACCTACCTCCTGACAGAGAGGTAAAGACTTAGAGTACAGAATTCATGTGTGTGTGTGTGTGTGTGTGTGTGTGCATGTGTGTGTGTGTGTATTTGGAAACTGCCAATGTGGAAATTTATTTTGCTTGGCTGTACATGTTTATTACAAAGGTTTTCTTTTTCCTTCATTTTCAATGTGGGGTGGAGGAGGAGGTTGGTTGGGGAGGTGAGAGAGAAAAGGTAGATTTCTGTTGATTGAAATATATGTATGTGAAACTAAAAAACCTACTATACCTAAGGCCCACTCACTGCTCTGAGCTAAAGGAGTTATAAAGGTTAATAAAGCATAGTCCCTGCCCTCAAATAGCTTACAATCTAGTAGACACTAATGAGGATCTACCTGATGCAGAGAATAGTGGAAGAGTTGCTTATTGTCCATCCTTGGAATATCAGACATGTTTTAATACATCCCAGAATCCTGAAGACTATTTTTGCTCCTATGAATATTACCTTACTGATAAATATTCAGCTTGTGGCCATATCTATATCTGTATTATTTATTTCATAAAATACTATAAAGTTAGAGTGGGAAGGGTCCTTAGAATGTAAAATGGCAGAATTGGAGGATTCCTTAGAACATAGAATATCAGAGCTGGGAGGGATTTTCGAGATGATCTAGTCCAACTCTTCTTTTTTCAGAGAGGGAAACTGAGGCTCAGGGTCAGGTACTGATTTTCCCAAGGTCATATGAACTAGTTAGTGGTTGGTCCAGGACCAGAAAAAAATGTCACCTATCATCTTACTGCCATTTGCGAGCTTTCTTCAGCACCCAATGGTAGTCAGTTTGTAACATCATTCCCAGGTGTTCATACTTACACCCTCCCCTGTGATGTTCATTCTGCATTCTCATTCTGTGCTTATGGGGCCAGATGGCTTAGTTTTTTTCATTGTAATCCTATCTTCCAAAGTATTGGCAACCCTACCTAATTGCATGTCACCCACAATCTAATGAGCCTATTATGCTTTCCTCTATCTATGATTAACCCCACCTGACTCCATTCCTTTCTCTGCTAAGCATTTAATACCCTGTTTGTACTAGAGTACAGCTTACGTAATTCGGATTTATGGGGAAAAGGATGAGGTAACATAAACCAGGCAAAGAAACAGATGAGAGACCATTTTACAAGAAATACAGTTTACTTTCAAGTTCACCAAGTAACTCAAATTCATTGGTAACAGAGTGTCTCCACAGAGAGGTCCTATAGAGGCTGCTTTAATGGAGAGATAAACATCATTTGTAATTAGCGAAACCTTCACACAGCAATTAATGTGCTAATGTCCTTCAGGACTATTTGTTCCCTAAAAGTAGGTTAAACATTCCCCCCCATACTGACAATGTTAATTTGTTTAGCAAGTTTTTTTTCCCCAGTAGAATAAATTGATAACAATAATATAAAATCACAAAGCTGGCAGAAATGTTAGTTACTGTCCAACCCCTTCATTTTGCAAAAGTGAAAGGTATAGTCCAGAGGGGGATGGCTAAAGGACAGACAGCTAGCTAACAGTAAAATTGAGACAAGACCTCAGGTCTCTTGTTTCCTGAACAAGTGCTATTTCTCCTGATCCGTGATGAGAACATCACATTTATGTAGCACTCTATTCGGCAGCAATTCAACAACAATGCTGTGAGTTAGGTAAGACAGTGTTAGGATCTCTGCCCTTTGAAAACACTCTACTGCCATTTGATTTCAGCTAGCTGGTGGACTTGAGAGTATGACTGGGGTGTTTCTTTTACAACAGTCTGTAATCTTCATCTTTTTTGAGTAGGTTGGGTTGGAGCTGCTGGAAATACCTGCTAAAGCTTTGCTTTCATCTTTAGCCATTCTTCTACTTTGGTGTTAATTTTAATCTCTGTTCTAACAAGTCAATGGTCTGACGGCATACAGATCACTGATTCAGAAATTGCTCCCTGGTTGGTAAACCAGTCATTAAAACTATTGGTGCAGAGAAGAGTCAATTTCAATTTTTTCCCCCATGATGTTGTTCACTGTCCTCTGTGTTCAGTGCCTTTTTTTCAAGAAAGTAGGAGAAGCAAGAACAAGGCTTCTTCTAAGCATTTTGCCTCTTTCATTTCTCAGTCAGGAACTATGACTTTCAATGTCATCATCATAATATTCATAGTATTATGCTTAATTAATATCATAATGATATTAAAATATTATGCTAGTAAGATAGTGCTTTGAAGTTTGCAAAGCATTTTTGAAATGTTATTTCATTCAATCCTCACAACAACCCTGGGAGGTAGGTGCTATCATGATCACTATTTTACAGATGAGGAAACTGAGGCAGATAGAAACTAGGTGACCTTAAAGTGCTATTATCTCCTGGGTTTGTAACCTCATATTCTCCTTAACTTCTTCTTCTCCCTCACCCTACATATACAATCAATTGAGAAATCCTGCCTTAGACCTTTAGTAGCAGTATGACCTTGGTTAGGTCACATTACTTCTCTAGACCTTAGTTTCTACGTCCACCACATGCACACACACACACACGTACACCTACTACCATAATTCCATTCCTATCACCTCTCACCTAGATTATTGCAATGGCGTCCTAATTAAGCTGCTTCCATTTCCATTCCATCCTACACACTGCTGCCAAAATGATTTCCCCTGAGCGTAGATCTGATCATGTAACTCCCCTGATCAATCAACTCCATTGGCTCCCCGTTTTGCCTCTAGGACCCGATATAAACTCTCTTGTTTAGCTTTTAAACCACTTCACAGTCTGACCCCTAATTACCTTTGCAGTCTTAGTAGATAATAATATTCTTTTTGCACAAAAAAGAAAGCCATTTATGGCCTCTCATTCCTGAAGTTTTTATCTATGTGTCGCCAAAAATCCACTGTAGAGGATCTACCCAACACATTAGAAGCCTTCCTCTGATTTTTTAAATAATTATCTGTGAGTATCTGGAGTACTTGCCCATTTATCCTTCTCACACTTCCTGGATACTAAATCACCCCCTTTCTTGATTGTCAATGTCTTCCAATAGATTCTAATCTTTTTGAAGGTAGAGGTTGACTCACTTTCACCTCTATATCCTCAGCACCTAACCCAGCACTGGGCATATAGTAGGTCCTTAATAAATGTTTTTTGACTAACTGCTTGATATCTTTTATGTCACTTCTTGCTTGTATAAGGGCTATGTGATAGGGCTGTGTTGTTCCCATATATGTTATGTTGTGCTTCTGTGTGTGGAAATGGTTCTATATAGACATAGGTATAGAGACAAGAACAGATATCTCTAGACTACTTGACTCTTCTCCAAAGGAGACTTTGATTCCTGTCAAAAGAGAAGCAGAAGTTTGGGGCCAGAGGCTGGCCACTCTGCTCTCCTCAGAGAGAAGGGGTACCAGACTAGAATTATATCTGTCTGCTCTCTTAAATATTGTTAGTCTAGAGGAAATATTTTTTAGATATAATCTATGTTCTTGATTTCTATACCTAAAGGAAAAGGAGTACCCTAAGCTATGTATACAAGGCTTTATTCCCTTCCCACAATTCTATAATTAACACAAATAGCTAATAGCAAATAAGCTCTCTTCCACCCAAACAGATATCATATAAAAATCAGAGGAAGTATGCATATGAGGATAAATATCAGAAAATACACAGAGTGAATAAGCTCTCCCATTGGGATCGAGATCACTCAGCTCAGCCAAAAGAGAGAATCTTAGTTCTCAGCCAAGGAGAAATTCCCAATAGTATGGTAAGCTAGGAAATGACTGAAGTGCCCAGTCCTCTTTGTGCTGGCTTTTCAACCAGAGTCTTTCTCTGTTTAGGGTCCTGAAAAGAGCATGTAACAGTGCGACTTCTCTCTTAAAGTTGGGAGCAAGAAGACTGGGCTCCAAACAGGATACACACGGATGTATATGTATATGTGTGTGCGTGTGTGCGTGTGTGTGTGTGTGTGTGTGTGTGTGTGTGTGTGTGTGTATGTAAAATTGAAGATATTCTCAAAGGGAGGGGAAGAATTAAGATTAAGGAGGAATGAGAAAGATTTCTTGCTGAGGGTGGAACTTTAGCTGAGACTTGAAGGAATCCAGGGAAACCAGAAGGTAGAGATGAAGAAAGAGAAACCAGTATATTGATGAGGGGATGGAGGAAGGAGAATCCTCTGCATCATGTGAGGACATCCTGCCCTAGAAAGGGGGTGATGATGAGGTTAGAGCAGTGAGTACTGAGGGAGAAGATGAAAAGATAAGGCTGCAGAATATTAACGTGTATGTTGTCATCTTTTTCACGCTCCATTGTCTGGATCTATCTTATTTCTGTCCTGTGTTAATGTCCTCTTTGACCATTGAATGTCAATAAAAGTGTGATGCTTGCAAAATAAAGGAAACAATTTTGGCAATCTCAGGTCACCTCCACATCATGACAAGCCACAAGAGGAAGACTTTAGTAGAGGACCAGGAAGGTATTAAGGTTGAAAAGATGAGCTTTTTTGACAGGGAGAAGCTGGAGATCATTGGAAAATTCTGCCATTTGCCAAATATGATCCAGTCCCATGTTCTGTTCTTTTCTAATCCTGGGCTTTAGCCCATTTTCAGCCTGCAGTATCTAATGCTTTGTCTAATATATTGACCCAGATAGAGTAACTCCATGGACTGCCCAACCAAATGAATGTGATAGTCAATGTTTGTCCACTTGGGTTTTCCTGTGTGAGTTATGAGTTCTGTCTCTTTTTATCTACTACTGATCTCATTGAGGAAGACCTGAGATTACCTCCCACTTTCACAATATATCTCTTGTGTGTATATAGATGTTTACAAGTTTCCTCCCCCATTAGAATGTCAGCTCCTTGTAGTCAGAGACCATCTTTTTAACCTGTCTGTGTTTCTCATGCTTGACATAGTGCTTAGCATACAGCAGGTGTTTTATAAATGTTTGTTGACTTACTGACTACAATCTTCCAGGACACAGTGCTATCAGTACAATGCCAGAGGCAAACGAGAGCTTCTGGAGAATTTCATCATTGACAGTGAATTCCTATTCTATTTGAAAAGTAGACATTTGCATAGGACATCCTTCATGGTAGTGGTGAATAACTGTGGTGAGCCTTCATCTCCCTGTCTTGGGCTTTAATTGATTCTGATAGTTTAAGAATCACTGAGCAGAATTACCCCCATGATTGTAGCTATCATGGACTCTTATATGATTTGAAAACGTACATAAGATGCACCCTAGTTGAGTCTCCAAGGCTACATATGCCTAACCAAATTGAATGCTCTCTTTTCCATAAATTTCATTCCAGCCTTGTGAAGTGGACAAGCATTTATCTTCTCTATAGACTGGATTAAAACAAAAAAAGATAAAAAAGAGGCAGCCAGACATAATCCCAACACCCTCAACCAAGAGCTGGTGAACTTTGATTCTAGTCTAAGATTTGTAAATAAACTGCTATGCAAGCTTGGGTAAGCCTCTTCCTCTTTCTGGTCCTCAGTCTTTATTATGTTAAAATGAAGGGGTTTACCAGATCATCACTAATGCAACAAATAAGCATGTGCGTGAATATTTATGTGTGTCCACATGTAGTATGTAGTCGTCCCAAGAGTCAGAGACACAATCTGTGCCCTAAATGTGAATGTTCTACTACCCAAACCCTTGCCCCTTCCCTACCAGGTTCAACCTAGGATTTTCTATTAATTAATTAAATTTCTATTTATTTATTATTTTTAAAAGTATTATTTATTATATTTATTTAATTTATGTTTTTCAATTGATTAATTTCTATTATTTATTAATCATCCTGTGAATTATTACTTGTCACTCATTGGTCATAGCCTAGATTCACTGGCCATTATCCTATTCTTTCAGGATCAAATCTCAAGGTAGTAGCTAAGGTCATAACAGTTTTGATTAGATTAGGGAAGAGCGCAGTAAAATAAAGAAGCACGATGTATATGTATCTATCTGAGAATGCAACAACCCAGTTTTCTCTTCCTCTCAGCTTTCCTTTCAGTTTACTATGGTTTTCGTTCTCTCTTCAATGCCCTAAGCTGTGTGTGAGAGAGCTAGCCTGGAATTTCAGTGTTTTATGATCAAACTCTCATCTCCAAGGGGAAAAAAGAAGGACACATGAAGTCTAAAATTCACAACAAGTTGCTGCACGGAGGCTGAATAAATCAGCAGGAACATTCAAGTCACAGCTCTCTGGGTGAACAGAGAAGCAGGACTTCCAGCTTGGGGGTTCCCCAGCCATGTTGGGCATTATCCTGGCTCCACAAGACAACAAGAGGACAGCTTTTCTCTTGCTATAACTTAAACATTTTTCTTGGTGTCATGGTGGCTTCCAGGGAACTGGAGATAAGAAGGGAGAGCTTTCCAAATCTTCTATTTGGGTGATGAGAAAGATGCAGAAATGGTTAGCTGTTCTTTTGGTAGCAACCATGTTAACCATTTTTCTCTCTGTCCTTTCTCCTTCAAAATTCCCCATGTGCTATGACCTGGTTCTATAGTCATGGCCTCAAGTTGGTCCAGTCAGTCTGACCCCACTTCAAAGAAGCATCAGCTCCAGTTACTGGAATCTACTGCTGCCAGCCCATTCTCTACTCTCATTGGAGTAGGGCAGTCTGCATCAGAACATCTCAGACCTAATTCCAGAAGATCCCCATCTCAATAAAAAACTCTCCCCTTCTCAAACAGTTTAAAATGTGCAGCCTTTGTAAAGCACATAGGTTACTCTGAGGCATCTATAAACATGACTCATAAGCTTATATAAATCAACATGAGATCTATTATGGGTAATCAGCTGTAATATTAGCACAATGCACATTCAGACACATGCCATCCACATTAGAAATGAACAAATATGAACATATGTGAAAACAGGGTAGGTAACATATAAAGCAGTAGCAACAGTCCAACTAAATTACACGTGATGGACAAAGACCTACATTTCATGCAATACATAGAACATAGGATCACATATCAAGGTTTCACACAGCAAATAAATATACAGAAATATGATGTATGCACTGCTTTAATACCTCTAACAAAGAAGTACAATATAGCCAAAATGTATGTTGTATGGCAAATATTGAAGTCATATTAAAAACATAATCAGATGTTGTGGCTACATATAAATACATTACATGCCCTCCAAAAATGGGTATTGTATGGCTATAAGGATAACCACCTTCTCCACTATTCCTGCAACAATATTAATAGTCATTAGCATTTATAAAATGCTTTAAGGTTTTCAGAGGGTTTTACATATAGCATTGCATTTGACCTTTTATATATAGCATTGCAATAACCTGTGGAATAAGGGTCATTATTAATCGCTAACATTTATATAGCACTTACCACGAGGCACTGTGCTAAGCCTTTTGCAATGATTTATCTCATCTGATCCCCCCAATACCTCTGGGAGTTGGGTCTAATGATTATCCCCATTTTACAGATGAGGAATTGAGGCAGAGGTTAAGCGACTTGAGTGGGGTCACACGGCTAGTGAGTGTCTAAGGTCAGATTTGAACTCAGATCTTCCTGGCTCTTGGTCCAGCAGGCTATCCACTGTGCCATCCGTAATTATCTCCATTTTACAGATTAGGAAATTGAGATGTAGAGAGATAAATGACTTGCCCAGAGTCGCACAGCTAGCGTCTTTGAGATGGGATTCAAACATAGGTCTTTTGTGACTCAGTTCAAGCGTTCTATCCACTGGGCCCTCTAGCCGCCTCGTTGGTTAGCTCGGCGCTTGGCCAAATAGTATAGGTACTTCTACTTGAGACTTGCTGCCGGCTGAACAGCCTCAGCACAGGCCGGCTGCCCTACAGTGACAGTCATCACTCTGTGGGTGACCTAGACTGTCTGTTCATGCCTCCAGGCTCTGCTGCTGTCTCTCAGAACCTGCACAGTTGGAGTATTAGGCAGGAAAGGGGTGGCTGATGGGTTCAGGCTTCCTCAGTTTGTGCAGGGTCCCTCTGAGGCCAGAACAGACTCAATTGAATTTCCTGACCCTGTGATAGCCGCCAACACACTTTCTTTCTCATCCAGATAACCACTCTATGAACTACTATGCAGCTCTAACATCTGATGCGCTCTTCATTTTGGATTCTACTTAGCTGATTTTAGACTCTTCTTTAGTTTCAGTCATGTCTGGCTCCTCATGACTCTGGTTAGGGTTTTCTTGGCAAAGATACTTGAATGATTTGTCACTTCCTTCTCCAGCTCATTTTATAGATGAGGAAACTGAGAAAAACATAGTGAAGTGATTTGTCCAGGGTCATACAGCTAGTAAGTGTCTGAGGCCAGAATTGTACTCAGAAAGATGCACCTTTCCTCACTTTGGGCCCAGCGCTCTATCCACTCCCCTACCTAGCTGCCTCTAAATCCTATCATACATGCCTCGAATATTTCTTGGCTTTAGCATGCTTTTACCTAATCTAATTAAGCTTCGCCTAACTATAACTCTGATGTTTGAGTGAGTGAAGAATTAGGACTAGCCTTTGGATATAGACTATGAGTGACAATATTCCTCAATGGACTGTTTGTGTAACAGAGAAGGAGTGAAGGTTTGGGCAATTGAATCTGCTGATAGGACATACCCCTTTCAAGCTCTTCTTTTTCCTGACTTCATATAGGACAGCCTATCATATATATTCATATATATGTATATATACACATACGCACATTTATGTGTATGAATGTATATATAATATATGCATACACATATACATACATACAGATACACACATATGTATACATGTATATGTATGTATATATTTGTGTGGTCACATTTAGAAATTTCTTGATTAAAGCAGAATGGATAAAGAACATGGTTCCCTGGTCCAGGGTCTTTGCTTTTTTCTAACTCATCAGAGCAGAAAAAAAGCAGTTTTTTGCCTGCCCCTGCTAAAATTGTCTCCATGTTCTGATGGGGCTGTTAGAGCACTGGAGAGGGGTAGAAGAAAAAAAACATTCAAACACAAAAATCCTCCAAACCTTATTCTGTCCTAGGCAAGGAGAAATTTTAAGAGACGGCTGTGATGTCATATAGTCATAAGTCAGATTTCCATTTTTTTTCTCTGTGACTTTTTCACTTTCAAAGTTCTTCATGCTCCATGCTACAGTCCAGTTCACCTTCCACCTCATACTGACTACTAATGCTCTTCTTACCAGCAAAATGAGGCAGGTATGGCTTCTCTGGAGCCTCAGAGGCCTGGCACTAGGTTCTCCATTACACATTAAGGTCTATCCTAGCTCTAGCATTCTAAAGACAAGGCCATCTAACCTGTAAACCATTGAACCAAGATCCCAGCCCAGGTCTAATCATTCCCAGTCCAATATTCACACTGTTCTACTCAGTCTCCTTGTCCAAGTCCCAGAAGTCAAAATCATGATGAGAGACCCATTTGCTTCTATCCTCCATCTCCTATGTGTGTCCCGTAAGAAAGCAGCCAGTTCAACATTAAATTACAGTTCCTGGAGGTTAATTTGTAAAGAGACAGAGAATGTATGTTATTTAAATAGCGATTATTAAAAACATGCTGGGGGTTTGTTACATAATAGGTAATTATCTACCACATAATTGGGAAAACAATACAGTCAATTCTAATTTCTGTGCCTTTCATGGAATACAGAGTTAATCCTGGGGAGCAGAGGCAGCAGCTGCGATCAACTGATATTTGTTTAATAATATTCTTATTAAATCCAAATTGAATGCACTTTTAGGAATCTTCATTTAAAGCTTTTAGTTTGCTGAGAGAACCCGAAGGCCTTATGTCTGTGTAGTTTAAAATCCAGATTGCTACCTCATGTAAGGGCCTTACCTAATGCTCTCTTCCAGTTCCCTTCAGGCTGAAAATTATTTGAGACTATTTTTTAAAGGAATAGTCACAACAGAAAGAGAAGAAGATGAGGACAATAAGGATGGGCAAATTGAGCATAGGTATGGCCCCGGGGCCCCCCTCTACCGTAATTAAAAAGTGAATTCATAAACAATGTACAAATAACAAGCTATTATGTAGGGATCATACTTTAATTAATTTTAATATAATAAAGAGATATCACCCCCTTTTCTCTGTTAAAGGAAGAGTTCTTAATCTGAGGTCCATGAAACCCTATGGGAGTCTTGGATAGATTTGGGGGGGCACATGAAGTTAGGTGAGAAAAATACATTTTAATTTTTACTAACTAGAACTTAAATTTAGCATTTCCTTCAATTTTGAACATGGACAATAAATGTTATTCTGAGAAGGGGTCCATAGGCTTCAATAGACTGTCACAGCAGTACCTGGCACAAAAAAGGTTTTCAAAGAGAAAACTTTGAAAATTCAGAATATAATGTTAGGGTTCTTCTTATCTGGGGTCCTTGCCTCAATTTCTCCTTTAGCATAGTGGAAAGAATGCTGGAATTAGAGTCAGGAATACCTAGCTGTGTGACCATGGGCTTTGCTATTTGTGTCCTCTGCTCTTAGTTCAGTGCTTTGCACATAGTAAGGATTTAATAAATGCTTTATTCATTCATTTTTTTATTTATTCCTGCTAAATGTCAGAGGGACTTTATTTTCTCAAGGAAACTGTCAAACGGCCTGAAGAACGTTGCTACTCCTATACACTTTGACAGAAAGGAACACCGGGCAGAGAAAGAGACCTCTGCGCCTGACGCTGGGGAGCTGGACATGTGGTCACATCCCAGCTCTCTTAAAAACCATAGAGCTGCCCAGGCGATCCTGAGATGAACGTGATTGCGAGGGGATCCAAGTAGATATTGAGTACCTAGAGTATTGGACTGAATCTAATAAGATGAAATTTAATAGGAACAAGCATAAAATCTTGCACTTGGGTACAAAAAAACGGTAGATTTACAGGTAGAAGATGGGGGAGGCGTGGATAGACAATGGTTATTTTGACACAGAACTAAAGTATTTTCTGCAGGCTCAATGAGTCAGCATTGTGATGAGGTAGCTAAAAACGCTAATCCAATGTTTGGCAGCTAGGTGGAAAGATGGATAGGGCATTGGGCTGGGAATCAGGAAGATTCATCTTCGTGAGTTTAAATCCAGCCTCAAACACGTATTAGCTGTGTGCTGGGTCTGGAATCAGGAAGATCTGAGTTCTCAGACACTTATTAGCCACATGATCCTGGCTAAATCATTTAACCCTATTTGCCTCAGTTCCTCATCTGTAAAATTATCTGAAGAAGGCAATGCCAAACAATTCTAGTGTCTTGGCCAAGAAAATTCCAAATGGAGTCCTGAAGAGGTGAATGTGACTGAAATGAAGCAACGACAATCTTTGGCTGCATTCAGAGGGGCAAGGCTTCTAGTAATAAGGAGGTGACAGTCCCCCTGGACTCTGTCCCGTTCATACCCCATTTGTAGTATTGTGTTCATTTCTGGGTGCCATGATTAAAGAAAGGCAATTGGAGAATATCCCGAAGTGAGCATCCAGAATGACGAAGGGCCTTGAGTTCATGATATATGAGAAGAGCTTAAAGGAGCTCGTTGTGTTTATCTTAGAGAAGAGAAGACTTGGTTGGGACAGGAGGGGAGAGGAGAGATGATAGCTGGGTTCAAGGATCTGAAGGGCTGTCATAAGGAGGAGGAATTAAATTTGCTTTATTTGGCCCTAGAGAACAAAACCAGGAGCAAGGGAGTAGAAGTTGTAAAGGACCAAATTTACAATGTATGTCAGGAAATGCTTCCTAACGATGAGAGCTGTCCAAAAGTGGAATGAATTGCCTTCAGAGGAGGTGAGTTCCTCGTCCCTGAACGTCATCAGGCAGAGGCTGGATGACTGTATGTTTGGTGTGCAATGCCTGGGATTCTTTTCTTGAAGGAGTTAGACTAGATAGCCACTAAGGGCCCCTCCAACTCTGAAATTCTCTGATCTCATCATAGAAACAGATCATTAGTTCTAAGTGTCAGAATAACATGGCTCTCTTGGATTAAGGCAAGGCTTTTTTCAACTGTCTCATGCCTTGATTCTATCTGAAAGGTGAGAATGCAGGTAAGTGTGGCAATTTGCAGGATGTCCCTCTGACCCCTACAACACTCTAGAGCTGTTAGATAAGGAAGTGACTAGGCAGGTTCCCATGGCCTGAGCGCAGCTGCTCACAATTGCACCTGTATGACATTTATTACAAGGAAAATGAATGTTAGAATCATACTGGTGCTCGTGATTGTCCAACTGATCTCCCTCTTCGTGTTCTGCTGAGGGAAAGGACATCGATATATTGCTGGGGAGTTTTTCCAGGAAAGAATCATTGGTAGAAAGACAAGAACTCAGAGCAACTTTTGGACCCCTGTAGCAATAAGACTCCCTTCTCTTGGTTATGATGCCCTGTTATGTCCAAGGAACACACATTTCAGAGAGGTCATTCTATCTTTATCCTGCAAGTGTGTGTGTGTGTGTGTGTGTGTGTGTGTGTGTGTGTGTGTGTAGGGCTCTCATACAAGGGGGTAAGGGGAAATTCTTTGGAGAACATGCACTGCCTTTGTATATCTATGGGTTGTGGAGATAAAGTATGAGTATGAGCTATGCCTTAGGCTTGGTTGATTTTCCTATGACTGAAGATATAGCCTGAATCATCTCCTTTAGGATACCTCCAGTGTTTAGCACAATGTCTGGCACATTGTAAGTGCATAATAAATGGTTTTTGACTTGACTTGATTTCCCTTACAGCTAGAGTACAATTTTTGAGAAAGGGAATCATAACTAACATCTACTGCCTGGTCCACAATTCAGGTCTCATTTCCAGCTGTCAGATCTTCCATCTCATTAAAATGACTTCTACCTTCTGCTCCAGATCCATCAGTGACTCCCTGTTGCATTTTGAATAAGTTTAATCTCTTTAAGCTGGCGCTAAGGGCCTACCATATTTTTTAGTAATTTGAGATCATAGGATTTAGAATTGGAAGTATTTTTAGAAATCAGCTTGCTCAATTCTCTCATTTTTAAAAATAGAGAAACTAAAACCCAGAGAGGTTGCCCCAGGTCACAAGGTAGGAGCCATCTGCTCTAACCCTGCCTTTTTTCTTTTTTCTTAAGTATTCACCTCTACATGTGACATTCTGCAACTAAACTTAACTACACCATCCACTGCATTCTTTCCCACCTCCACATCTCTGCTATCCTTACATCCTTATATTCCTTACATCTGAGATGCCCTTTCTATCATGCTCCATCTTACCCATTATGGAGCCCAATTAAAAAAAACACCTTATTTGTGAAATGTTCCTTGTTCTCTAGTTAGCAAAGACTTTTCCTTCCTTGGTGCTCCCAAAGCATTTTGTTCATACCTCTTTACATGTATCAAATGCCATAGCAATCGGAAAATGCTTAGCTCAGTGTCTGGCACTTAATAGATGCTTAATAAATACTTGTTCCCTTTGCTTTCTTCCCCTCCATACCCTTATATTAGATTGTAAGCTCCAGGAGATCAGAGATTTTATCTTATCTTATTGATATATCTCTACCAAAACCCAGTTCAGGGTTTGTACACATTAGGTAATTAATAAGTGCTTATTGAATGAATGGGCAAGTGAATGAGTGAATTGACTGTCTCTACTGTTTCTTCCCTAGTAGTCATAAGTTCCATTCTTTCCCATCTCCATTCATCTAGTGCTCCAGTTTGATTGAAACCCTTTTCATGAATAACCACACCTTCTATGTGCCAGGCACTGTGCTAAATGCTATACAAATATTAACTCATTTGAGCCTCACAATAATGCTGGATTTGTTGTTTTTCAGTTTTTCTCTCATGTCTGACTCTTCATGACCCCATGGACCTCCATTGTCCTCCACTATCTCTCAAAGTCTGTCCAAATTAATGTTCATTGCCTCCATCATTGCTATCCATCCATCTCTTTACCTTTTTACCTTCTCTTTACCTTTTTTACCTTCAATCTTTCCAACATCAAGGTCTATTCCAATGAGTCCTGTCTTCTCATTATGTAGCCAAAGTATTTAAGCTACAGCATCATTCAGTATTTGACCTTCCAGGGAGTAGTCTGAGTTAATTTTTCTGAGTATTGACTGATTTAATCTCTTTGTTGTCCAAGGAACTCTCAAGTCTTCTCTAGCACCACAATTTGGAAGCATCGATTCTGCAGTACTCCTTATAGTCCAGCTCTCACAGTCATACATCACTACTGGAAAAATCATACCTTTGACTACACAGAACTTTGTCAAGAAGGTGATGTTTCTGCTTTTTAGTATACTATCCAGATTTACCATAGCCTTCCTTCCAAAGAGCAAGTATCTTTAATGTCATGACTGTTGTCACCGTCTGCAGTGATCTTCGAGCCTAAGAATATAAAATCGAACACTGTGTCCATTTCCTCTTCCTCTGTTTGCCAGGAGGTGATAGGACCAGTTGCAAAGATTTTAGTTTTTTTGGAGGCAGGTGTTATTATTATTCTCATTTTATAGATGAGGAAATCCTGAAGCAAGCAGAGGTTAAGTGACTTGCTCAGGGTCATATAGCTAATGAGTGTATGAATCCAGATTTGAACTCAGAGTTTCCTGACTCCAGGTCCAGTGCTCTGTGCACTATGGTGCCACCTAGCTGCCTCTTACCTGATACTAGGAAATCTAGACCCAGACCAAGGTAAACAGAATCCAGGGCTCTGTTTGAGGAAACCCCATCATCAGGTGATGTTGACTGCTTAACCAGCAGACAGTCTGACCTGGGCTTGCTGAATTTTCTATTTTCTCTGAATGCAGCTGGCAAAAATTGGAAAGAAATGGAAACATAGAGGTCATTGACAAAAATAAAGGCTTCATATGGAGATATCTGTATACAGTTATACAGTGGCACAGATACACATAGATACACAGATATAAGCCATGAGGTGGTGTACAGTAAAGCAGTGTTTCTCAAATTCTTTGACCTCAGGACCTCTTTACACTCTTTAAAATATTGAGGACCTTTCCAAAGGGCTTTTGTTTATGTGCGTTATATGTATGGATGTTTGCCATCTTAAGACTTACAGTTTCTTAATTTTATTATGAAACTAGTTTTGACCTCATGGACCCACTGAAGGAGTCTAAGAGACTCCCAGGTGTCCCCAGACCACATGTTCAGAACCCCAACACTAAAAGGAAGTGCTTTAAGGATTTAGAGGGGAAGAGATCAACCCTGGATGGGGTCATTAAGGCAATTAAAGGTATTGAGTTTCATCTTGAAGAATGGCAAAACTTGACTAGTCATAGGGGAAAGGCAAGTTAATTCCCAATGGTGAGGACAAGAAGGCAATCTGAGAAAAGATGGCAAAGTAAACCAGGCATATGCTGAGAACAGTGAGGCAAGAATACTGACTAGACCAGAGAATACATCTAAAATTCACAAAATGTCGGAATTAGGAAGATCCATAGAACTCATCAAATCTTCTCATTGTATAGATGGGGAAATGAAAGTTTTGTGACTATTGAAAAGGTTTGAGAGACATAGTTTCTGGGTAATTTAATTATTTTATTAATAAGGTCAGCATGTTGTTAATAAAAGGGTGGTGAGCCCCAAATCCCTCAAACACCTGTAAAAATGTCTCTGAACAAATTCTATAGCTATAGAACCCATGAAATAACAGAGGGAAGCAGGTTTCCAGCTCAGGATGGCCTGGGTGGTCACTGGGAAAGGTCTATCACACCATACTGGGAGTGGAGCTCAGCCTAGCATGGGCCATGCCAGGAATTGGGTGGAGCAGGCCTCAGGGCCCTGAATCACTGAGCTGCAGCAGTTACCAGACTTCTCAACCCACAAACACCAAAGACCATGGAGCAGGTCAGTGGGAAAACTGCTGGATCTGGGGGTTAGAAGGGCGAGGTCCAGCCCCAGCCCCTGGGGCTGTGGCAGTAGTGCTGTCACAGCAGCAGGAAGCTCCTGAGGCTGATTCCAGAGCACCTGCATTAGCTGCTTCGCATGTCCCTGGCCCACATGGTAAAAGGAATCAAGTGGCAGATCAGAGCAGGAATGCAGGGAGTGCTTTCCTCGTGCAGAGGCAGGGTTCTCTTGCTTTGCCCTGCTTGGATCTGGGTTGCAGTCCTGGTTGGTGGTTCTTAGGGGAGGAGGAGCTCTGGTGCGACAAAGCTTGCAGTGACTGTGGAGAGGGAGTCCTCCTGGTATCTACATGGCAGAAAGGAGTACTTGCACTCACAGACCAGAGCACAGGTCAGGAGAGGAGTATCATACCACCTCAGAATAGAAGTAGCTCTGAAAACAGCAGTGCAAAACTCCTGAAGATTGGGACAAAGCACGCTCCACTCTGAAAGCAGTCATACCCTGCCAGAAAGCTCAAGGGTTAAGTAGTTGGCTGGGAACATGAGTAAGCAACGTAAAAGAACTCAGACTCAGACTATAGAATCTTTTTTTGGTGACAAAGATGACCAAAACATACAGCCTGAAGAAGTCAATGAAGTCAAAGATCCTACATCAAAAACCTCCAAGAAAAATATGAATTAGTCTCGGGCCATGGAAGAGCTCAAAAAGCATTTGGAAGAGCAAGTAAGAGAAGTAGAGGAAAAATTAGGAAGAGAAATGAGAGTGATGCAAGAAAATCATGAAAAACAAGTCAAGGCCTTGCTAAAGGAGAGCCAAAAAATACTGAAGAAAATAACACCTTAAAAATTAGACTTTCAAATACAAGAATCAAGAGAAGCATGAAAAGGTAAACAGGAAGGAGAAATCATAAAGGACTTACTAAAGTTGAACCATTATGTTTACATTTCTACATGGAAAGATGATATTTGTAACTCATAAAACCTTTCTCAGTATTAAGGTACTCGAGGGGAATATATATAATATAATATAATATAATATAATATAATATAATATAATATAATATAATATAATATAATATAATATAATATAATATAATATAATATAATATAATATAATATAATGCAATGCAATGTAACATAACATAATGTAACGTAACGTAACATAATATAATATAATATAATGTAATATATATATATATATACGTATACATATATATATATATATAGACAGAGGGCACAGGGTGAGTTGAATATGAAGGGATAATATCTGAAAAATAAAATAAAATTAAGAGGCGAGAGGGGAATACATTGGGAGAAGCAGAAAGGGAGAGATAGAATGGGGTAAATTATCTCACATAAAAGTGGCAAGAAAAAGCAGTTCTATCGGAAGGATAGCGAGTGTAGGTGAAATGGAATGAGTGAATCTTGCTCTCATTGGATTTGACTTAAAGAAGGAATAGCATACACACTCAGCAGGGATGTCCAGCCTCAGGGTTTATTGAAATAATAGACAATATATTTTGATTTGCCATTTTAGTGAGAGCTCTGTGGTAGCTTGACTTCGTTTACTAAAGTATTTATGTAAATTTTTTTTCAAAGTATTTTTTCTGTATATATTTTATTCAATATTTTAGTTTTCAAAATTGATTTCTCCAAGATTTTGACTTACAAATTTTCTCCCCATTTCTACCCTCCCCCCCATTCCAAGATGGCATATATTCTGATTGCTTCATTCCCCAGTCAGCCCTACCCTCTTTCACCCCATTTCCCCCCCCCATCCCCTTACCCTTACTTTCTTGTAGGGCAGGATAGATTCCTTTGCCCCATTCCCTATGTATTTTGTTTCCCAGCTGCATGCAAAAAAAATTTTATTTAAATTTTTTAAAGCATCTGCTTTTAAAACTTTGAGTTCTGATTTCTCTTTCCTCTTCCCTTCCCACCTATTCTCCCTAGGAAGGAAAGCAATTCAACATAGATCACACATGAATCATTATGCACAACACTTCCACAATGCTTATGCTGTGAAAGGCTAACTATATTTCCTTCCATCCTATCCTGTCCCCCTTTATTCAATTTTCTCCCTTGACCCTGTCCCTTTTAAAATGTGTTTGCTTTTGATTACCTCCTCCCCCTATCTTCCCTCCCTTCTATCATCCCCCCCTTTTTTATCCCCTTCCCCTTATTTTCCTGTGGAGTAAGATACCCAATTGAGTGTGTACATTATTCTCTCTTCAAGTTGAATCTGAAGAGAGTAAGATTCACTCATTCCCCTTCACCTGCCCCCTCTTCCCTTCCAACATTACTGCTTTTTCTTTCCACTTTTATGTGAGATAATTCACCCCATTCTATCTCTCCCTTTCTCCCTCTCTCAATATATTCCTTTCTCATCACTTAAATTTATTTCATTTTTTAGATACCATCCCTTCATATTCAACTCATCCTGTGCCCTCTGCCTACATTCCCTTCAACTCCCCTAATATTGAGAAAGGTCTCCTGAATTATACACATCATCTTTCCATGTGGGAATGTAAACATAACAGTTCAACTTTAGTAAGTCCCATATGAATTCTCTTTCTTGTTTACCTTTATGTGCTTCTCTTAATTCTTGTATTTGAAAGTCAAATTTTCTCTTTAGCTCTGGTCTTTTCATTGAGAAAGCTTGAAAGTCCTCTATTTTATTGAAAATCCATATTTTGCCTTGGAGCATTATACTCAGTTTTGCTAGGTAGGTGATTCTTGGTTTTAATCCTAGCTCCTTTGACTTCTGGAATATCATATTCCAAGCCCTTTGATCCCTTAATGTAGAAGCTGCTAGATCTTGCGTTATTGTGATTGTGTTTCCACAGTACTCAAATTGTTTCTTTCTGACTGCTTGCAGTATTTTCTCCTTGACCTGGAAACTGGAATTTGGTGACAATATTCTGAGGAATTTTCCTTTTGTGATCTTTTTCAAGAGGTGATCAGTGGATTCTTTCAATTTCTATTTTACCCTCTGGCTCTAGAATATCAGGGAAATTTTCCTTGATAATTTCTTGAAAGATGATG
>CM053622.1:764084334-764100707 GCA_028646595.1 Phalanger gymnotis
ATTCAATAAAGAGGGATAGGTTAGGAAGAAGCAAAATATAGTTAGTCTTTCACAACATGAGTATTGTGGAAGGGTTATACATAATGATACACATGTGGCCTATGTTGAATTGCTTGCCTTCTTAGGGAGGGTGGGTGGCAAGGGAGAGAATTTGGAACTCAAACTTTAAAAACTGATGGTCAAAAAAAAAGTTTTTGCATGCAACTAGGAAATAAGAGACACAGGTAATGGGGCATAGAAATTTATCTTGCCCTACAAGAAAGTAAGGCAAAAGAGGATGGGAGGGGAGTGGGGTGACAGAAGGGAGGACTGACTGGGGAACAGGACAACCAGAATATACGCCATCTTGGAGTGGGGGGGGAAGGTAGAAATGGGGAGAAATTTGTAATTCAAACTCCTGTGAAACTCAATGTTGAAAACTAAATATATTAAATATAAAGAAAGAAAGAAAGAAAAAAGAATCAGCGGTCCTTGTGAAAAAAAGGTCTGGGGTCATAGTGGACTGATTTTACATATGCGTGTGTATGTCAATAGTAATGGAGTTTTCTGCTCCATTTTGTAAGGTAGTATAACATCAAACCAGATCTATTACATGCCTACTATGTGCTAGGCACTGTGCTTGATGAAGGGCATACAAAGAGAAAAGTGTCCCATTGTACTCTGGTTTGGACAGACCACATCTGAAGCTCTGTGTTTGGTTCTGAGCACCACATTTTGGGAAGGAGATAGACATGCTTGAGTATGTCAATAGAAAGTAAGAATCAAGATAATGAGAAGATTGCATAACCTGTCATGGATGATTGATTGAAGGCCCTGGGGCAGTTTAGTCTGTAGAAGAGTACACTTAAAAGGGACCTAAAAGCAAACTTCAGTTATACGAAGAGTTGAAATGTGGAAGAAGAATGAAATTTGCTTTACCTCATCTCAGAGGTTATAACTTGAAGTGATCAGTCAATTAGTAATAAGCATTTATTAAGCAGCTGTTATGTGCCAGGTACTGATACTACAAAGACTAAAGTGAAACTGTTCCTGCCCTCAAGCGGCTTACAGAATTACGTAAGAGACAATATAAAGATAAGCAGATATATACACACACATACGTATATACATACATATAATGTATACAAAGCGAATTACATTTCTGGGAGGGAGCACTAGTAGCTGGGAGGACAAAGAAAGGTCTTACGATGAAATTGAATTTTTGAAGGAAACCGGAGAGTCTAAGAGGCAGAGTTAAGGAGGGAATCTCCAGGCATGAGAGACAGCCAGTTCCAAGGCACAGAGATGGAGCATTGTGCTTAAGGAAGAGGAAATAGGCTAGTCTGGATGGATTGCAAACTTTGTAGTGGGGAGCAATGATGGGAAGATGGGACAAGTAGAAGGACAAGGTTGTAGAGATTAAGAAGGGGCAGTCAGCTACATAGAGGGAGAACCAAGAGACAGTAGTGTCACCAAAAAACTAGAAGAGGAGAAAATATCCAGGAAGAGGTGGTAATCAGCAATGTCAAAAGCTTCAGAGCGGTCAAAAAGTATCAGGACTGAGAACAAGTCATTAGGCTTGGCAATGACGAGATCATCGGTAACTTTGGAGGGAGTAGTTTCAGTTTAATGATGAATTTGGAAACCAAATGAGAATGAAAGGAGAGGAAGTAGAGGTACCAGTGAAGATGATTTTCTCAAATTTAGTCAAAAAAGAGGAAGGGAAGTAGAGAATAAACAGCTAGCAAGAATGATTGAATCAGGTGAGGTTTTAAGGATGAGGCCACATGGGAACATTTGTTGGCATCTGGGAAAGAACCAGCAGATATAAGATGAAGAGAATGAGAGAATGAAGATTAGAGAGAGATCAGAGATGATTGTCAGAGCAACTTGCTGCAAAAGATTTGAGGGACTGAATCAAGTATGCATGGAGAATGATTGACCTTGGCAAGGAGAAGGGCCACCTCTTCATATGAGGCAGGGGTGTAGGAAGATGATAGATACAAGGAAAGAGTTCAGTAAAAGGCAACTCTATGGACCTCTCCCCATAGAGGACCTAGAATTAAGAGAAAGGTACACCAGCAAGCCAAGACCTGAGCTCACCAGTGAAGCATAATTAATGGGATCATGGTGTCATCTTTGGTTCCTTTCTTTTGCTTACTCTACGTATCCAATCGAGTTGTCAGATCTCATGATTTATTTCCTTACATTTGTATAATACATCTACTTCTCTCCACTCACAGTCACCTCCCCTAGTTCAAGCCCTCAAAGCCTCTTCCCTGGACTATAATAATTGGATTCCCTGCCTCATGTCCCTTCCTACTCCAGTTTATCCTCCAGACACCTGCCAAAGCGATCTTCCTAAATCATAGGTTCACCCTCTACTTAATTTCCAGTGTTTCCTTATAAGCTCTAGGATCAAATATAAATTCCTCTGTTTGCCATTTAAAACTCTCATTACCTGGCTCCTTCCTGTCTCTTCAGTTTTTTTTTTAAATATAGTATTCCCTTCCACAAACTCTATGGCCCAATCATACTATCCTACTTGTGTTATTCCGTAATGTGATTCTCCCCTCCCATCAGCATGTTCTTGAATTGACTCCACACCTGGAGTACTCTTACTTCTTACCTCCTTCTCTTAAAATCTCCGTGTTCCTTCAAGGGTCAGTTCAAACTCCAACTTCTTAGAGGAGGTTTTCCCAGTTTCCCAGCTGCTAGAGTCATTCTCTCTAATGCTGTCTTTCATCCTGTGCTTAGTACAGTGCCTGGCACATAGTAGGTATTTAATAAATGTTCATTGACTGATCAATTGCTTTGTAATCATATAGATAGCTATAGATTGATTTAGACATAGATATATAGGTATTGATATTTCCCCTTTTAGAATGTAATCTCCTTGAAGATAAAGGACTGTGTCTGCTTTTAATGGGCGTCCCCAGATCTTACCATAGTGCCTGACACTTAGTAGTTATCTAATAAACGTGTTTTGACCAACCGATTGCTTTGTAATCTTGTATATATTAAGTTACCAATGTTGTCTCCCCTGTTAGAATTTAAGTTCCTTGAGGGTAGGGACTGCTTTTGTTTTGTTCTTTGAATCTCCATATTTTACCACGGTGCCAGGCACACAGTAGGTCTTTAATAAATGTTTATTTATTGATGAATTATGCGATTTCTATCCATGAAGTTGAAGCTTCAAGAACCATCAAATTTGCTTAAATAATTTGGAGGGAAATCATTCGAAAGTGTATCTCACATTTACTGAACGTAGCTTGTCCTTACAGAGTCAGGGTCATCAGTTTGAGCATAAATTATTGTGACATGTTGTTATGTGGTGTCCCATAGGTCTATCGAAATGCAAGATGTCTATTTGGACATATGCCAGCGGTCTCTCATTGCTGTGGTTTTGATGTTCTTGTGTTTGCTTTTTATAGTTTTGTTCTATTTCATCTTGTGATGCCAGGCTGTCACCTTCCATTGAGAATCCTACAGTTTACAGTTAGAGGTGACTTTAGTGGTCATCTAGTCTAAACCCCTCTCTTTTCAGATGAAAGATCAAAACCAGGAGAGGTTATACGTGGCCACATACATTAGAGTAACAGCACTAATAGCAATGATGATGATGATGATGATGATGATGCTAGAGTTTATATAGTGCTATAAGGTTTATAAAATACTTTGTTGTCTCATTTGATTGTTACCAGTCTGTGAAGTAGGTATATGTTATTCTCACTTTTTGTCATTATTTTTCGGTCCTGTCTGATTTTCATAACCCGATTTGGGATTTTCTTGGGAAAGATACTGGAGTCGTTTTCCATTTCTTTCTTGAGCTCATTTATAGATGAGGAAACTGAAGCAAACAGGATTATGGGACTTGCCCAGGGTCACACAGCTGGTAAGTGTCTGAGGCTGGATTTGAACTCAGAAACAGAAGTCTTCTTGACTCCAGGCCTGGCACCTTATCTACTGCCCCGCCTAGCTGCCTATTCTCATTTTACAGATAAGGAAATTGAGGTGAGCAGCAATTTAAGTGACTTGCATATGGTCACATATCTAGTGAGTATTTGAGGGAGAATTTGATCTCAGGTCTTTCTGACTCGAGCCCCAGCACTCTTTCCATTATGCCATACACAGAACAAAGTTGAGATTCAAAACCAGGTTTCCTGAATCCAAAGCCAGTGTTCTTTCAGCTAAATCAAACTGCTACTTAAAAACAAAACAAAACAAAAATCCATTAGCTGAGAAGAGTACTACTGCCTTTGAATTTGTTGCCTCTAATGTGCTCTGGACTAGGAGGCTAGATAACTCAACTTGTTGGAATTCTGTGTTAAATAAGAGTCAGGCTCTGGCTGGGTACCTTGGGGTTTTCAAGTGAGTAACATACACAGGCTTTCTAGTACATACATTTTGTGAGCATCTATTTTTGTTGCTCAGGGACTTTGTTCCCTTCCTTTGGCCTTCTTTGCTGGGATGGATTCCAGCTAAGAGAGGCATTTCTATCAGGGACCATAATATCAGAGAAATGTCAGTATATTTTGAAGATTTGACATTTTTAGTAGCATAACCATTTGAATTCTCAAGTGAACTATATTTGCAGGAGGCTTCAATGTGCTCCAAGAATTATCTGGTTATTTTCTTCCATTTTCATTTATATTTCTTATAAGATACTTTCAGAGAATCATGGAAGTTTAGAACTGGACTTAACCTTGGAACATAGCACAGTTAGATCTGGAATTTAGCTTGGAACTCAGAATGATAAAGAATATGATATTGTAGCTTGACAGAAGATTTGCAAATCAAATGTTAAAGTTAGGAGAGACCAAAAAACATGGAAAGAGGCTTTAGAGCTTAAAGAGATCTTCGAATATAGGATGTTAATACAAAAAGAGGCTTTAGAGCATAGAATGTTAGAGCCCAAAGGGATCTTAGAACATAAAATATTAGAAGAGAGAGTGCCAGGGCTTGAAGGGATCTTAGTGTAGGTTGGTAAAGGTGGAAGAGACTCTAGAATAGACAATATTAGATCTTAGAACATTAAACATTAGAAAAAAGAATGTAGGAGATGAAATGGTCAGAGACCATCTCGTCCCTCATTTTGCAAAAAACAAGTGTTCAGAGAAGATGAATGACTAACCGTCTCAAATGGCAGTGCCAAAACTTGACCTCAACTCTCATATCCTAACTCAGTGCTCTTTCAACTTAATTTTGCCTCTATTTTTAGAAATGACATTTGTAGAACCCCAGACTCCAGCTGAGGCTCTTTGGCTCTAGTGGTACAAGAAGTCAAGTTGGCATTTCAGGTTACCCTCATCCCACGCACCACCAGGATGGCTGATTTCTTGTGAGGAGTGTCGATATTTAGAGCTGGGAAGCTGCTGACATATTCATGGCCTCTAAGGAGAGATGCTGCCTTTGCAGGGAGAGGATTTGGAAGAATCTTTCCCAATGTCCCAGTCTGCCAAGGAATGGGGACTGTCTGTTGATGCATTTTTTAATCTTATCCCTTGGAGTCTTAAATGAACTTTAATTTCAGTAACAAAATAAAATAAAATAAAATAAGGGCTTATAAAAGAGTTGATGTAAATCCTGCTCTAAGGCTCCCAGCAGCATAGCCCAGACAGTACTTTAATCATCCTTGAATCTTAGTCAGACTCTCCCTCTGCAAGCCATTGGCCACTTAGCACTTGTTAATAGATCTAATTTCCACAGACTAGAGGTGTTTTCTTGGAATTGATCTTCCTGTGAAAAATGTGCTTTGGAGAAATGAAATAAGTATGGAACCTTTAATGAATTACCCTCTCATCAAGGGAAGAAAAATAACCCACTTGAAATGAGAATTCCAAGGTCTGTCACATGGTTCGGAGATAGGGGCAGGACAGGGGAGTGCAGAGGAAGGTGAATTCATTGGCCACACACATTTGGATCTGCCAAGGGATGGTCTATCTTTGCTCATTGTGTAATGTAGCATTTTCAGATGGCTTTATCTCCCCTTGCCCTCACTGATCACCTCTCCTTCCCCTTTCTTCTTCATTGTAGGATTAGCCATTGGGATTGTCGGATTTTGTGAGCCTTGCGAAGACAAGAACCTTGTTCTATTTCTCTCTGCCTCTCCCTCAGGGCAGCTAGGTGGTTCAGTGGATAGAGTGCCAGGCCTGGAGTCAGAAAGATTCATCTTCCTGAATTCAAATCCAGCCTCAGACACTTACTAGCTGTGTGACCCTGGACAAGCCACTCAACCCTGTTTGCCTTAGTTCCCTCATCTGTAAAATGAGCTGGAGAAGGAAATGGCAAACCAGGTCAGTATCTTAGTCTAGAAAACCCCAAATGGGACCACAGAGACTTGGACAGGGCTGAAAAATAGCTGAACTGAACAGGGCGTAGGGTAGGTATATCTTGCTGCATATAATCTTGCTATTTGTATTGACCTAGCTACCTTGACTTGACTTTTCAGGGAGTTGAAGGTCCTGGATGATGAATTCACCTTCCCTTCTTATTCTCTTGGTGCAAGTTTTTAAGACTGGTCCTAGTCTACTACCATCCATTCCCTGGCGATGTAAGTTAGTCAACAATTAATGAATAAATAAATGTTTATTATTTATTGGAATTGAATTGGAGAAACAGCATGGCGCAATGACTTTGGCATCAGTAGATATGAGATTGAACATTGACTCTGCTACTTGCCACCTATGTGACCTTGGGAAATTCATTTAACCTCTCTGTGCCTCAGTTTCTTCATCTGTTTTAAAATGAGGGCATAAGACTAGATGGTCTCTGAGTTCCTTTTCAATTCATGATCTATGCTTCCTGGCTTCTTGTGCTGTGGTCCTTTTAATGTCCTGTATAGACATGGACATCACATAAAGAATTCTCTGGGAGATCGCTGAGTCCAAACTCCTCATTTTACAGATGAACAGACTATACCTCGTCCTCCAATAATTAATCTCTAGATTGACTGAGCTTCATGCATTTCTGCCTTGGTCCCTAAAGCCCATACCATGGTCTGATGAGAATTTTGTCTAGGTATTGGTCTCTGGTATTGATTGAACCCATTTCAAATTGGGGACCTACAATGGAATAGTAGCAGCATATTCCAGTCCAGAAAGAGTTAGGGGATATGATGCAACAAGCCAGTACTCGGGACTGAGCTGATAGGTAACTGAGATGGAAAGAACAAGAGATGGGAATCAATGTCTGAGGATGATGGATACATTAAAATCAACCAAAGATTCACAATAAAGTCTTGGAGGGGATTGGTAAGAGGTCAGGTCCAGGTTCCAGGATTCAGATAAATAAATGAGTGGTCAAACTGGACAAAAACTGAATTTAATTTGTCCTACTTGGAGGCCACATGGGCAAATGAGGATTAAAAGAGATAGCCTATGTAAAACACTTTGCAAACCTCCAAGCATTATTAATATAAAAGAGATAGGTTTGTGTTCAGTATAAGAATAAACTTCCTAATAATCACAACTATTCGAAAAAAAGAATGGTCTGTCTTAGGGAGTCATGGATTCCCCAATATGGAGGTCTTTAAGTACAGGCTGCATGGAGATACGTAGAAGCATTTCATACGTTGAATAAGGGGGCTTAGCTAGATGACATCTGAGCTCTCTTCCAGCTCTACACTTTGGTCATGGCTCTGCCATTTTGGGTGACCTTGGGTAAATTATTTACCTCTCTGGGCCTTGCTTTGTTCTTGTGCAAAAAGAGGGAGGTGGAAATTCTAACATTCTCTGTTCTAAGGGTCTTCCCAGCTCTGATATTCTGTGTTCTATAGTTTCTCCCAGCTCTGACATCCTGTGTTCTAAGGGCCCTCCAAGATCTCACATTCTGTGTTCTTAGGACCCTCCCAGTTCTGACATTCTGTTTTCTGAAGGCCCCCTAGCTCCGATATTCTATGTTCTAAGTCCTTTCCAAGCTCTCACATTCTGTGTTCTAACCTTCCTCTCAGATCTGACATTCTATGTTCTAAGGCCCTTCCCAGCTCAGAAGTGCCATGGTTCTAGTCTACGAGTCTAAGAATAGCAAAAATCTCTTTGATCTGGACAGCAATAAGCCTCAGTCCTTTCTGAATTCTCACAGTCTTGCTGCAATCACCTAGTGGCTCAGAACTGACATGATTCCTGTAGAAAGCCCCAGTGACAAGGCAGAAGTACATTCTCACTTATGCTTTCAGCTGCAATGAAAAGGCCAGAGAACACCACTGGCCCATAAGGGATTTCCTTGTATGGAGCATGGAAAATCAAAGATATAGAAGGCTCATTCAACACTCATCCATGAAGATGAACACATGCGGGGAGGCACAAGACAACTTGGCCTGGGCAAAGTCCTAAGTCAACTCTACCCCAAACCATCAGTGGCGGACCTGGGAAGCCAACCAAGGTTGCCTGCCTGCTTCTCTATAACCGATCCACTGTTGTGAGCTGCCTGTTCATCACTTTCAAGGGCCCTGGCCTCTGCTGTTCAGGGCAGAGTTAGTTTTGCTGTATCCTAGGGGACAGAGAGCCTGCCAGAGATACTCTATCTAAGACTTCCTCCCAGGAGGATGCTTGAGTGGTTCCTGAGTCATTCTAAGGGGCTTCTGTCCTCTTTGAATGCCTGTAGACTGCCTGGATGGAAGGACTGTTCATTCTCCCCTTCCCCCTTGGAGGGAGCTTTGATGAGATGTGGGGCTTTGGAGTTTTCTGCTGACGCCTGGCTGCTAGTGTAGTGTGAGACATCTGCTAATGAAATTTCACAAGTGCGGCTGGAATCCAAATGCCAGATTCCAGCAGGCGCCAAATGGAACGTGAACACATTGTGGGCTGGGGTGGGGGGGGTTGGGGGTCAGTTGAAATCCTGGCGGACTTGTCAGAAATGGAGGTGCTAGTGTACTTTCAGTCGCTGAGGCTCAGGAGATTCATCACAATGGAGGTGAAGTGGTTTTGTAGATGGGAGAAAATTTCATGTCCAGGCTCATGACTCAGTATATGAACAAGCAGCAGGTGTGGGGGTGTGACAGAACACCGTGACACATGGGCAATTCTGAAATGCCATTAGGGTATGAGTGGCAGCGGAATAGGACTAGCAAGGCAAGGCACTGGGATAAAGAGAGCAGGATGAAAAACAGGGTCCAATAGCCAGAGATCTCATGTTCTTGAGAATGCCAGAAGTGGAGGTGAGGATTATCGTTATTATTATTCAATTATGTGGGACTTTTTGGGACTACACTTGGGGTTTTCTTGGCAAAGATATTGGACTGGTTTACCATTTCTTTCTCCAGTTCATTTTATAGGTGAGGAAACTGAAGCAAGCAGGGCGAAGTGACTTGCCCAGGGTTGTGCACCAGATTTGAACTCCGATCTTTCTGATTCCAGGCCTGGTACTCTATCTGCTTCACCACTTAACTGCCTTGAGGTGAGGGTAGGATCACACATTTAGAACTGAAAGGTATGTTAAAGGCTACCTTGTTCAACCATTTTATTTTACAGGTAAAGAAACTGAGGCCCAGGGCGCTTAAGTAACTCACCCACAATTATACAGCTAGTAAGTAACTTGGCAGGATTTTAACCCAGGCCTTCCTGCCCCTAAGGCTAGTACTCTGTCTTCTGTTCCACACTAGTAAGACATAATCAGCAGTCCTTGGACGTAGCAAGCTTGTGGGGTCCAGAGTGTCATCAAGGTAGACGAGGGCAAGGCAGGTGAGAATCTGGAATCCATGAGCTCAGGTGGAACAAAACAGTAATAGCAGAGATGAGAATATAGGAGTAAGCTTCATTTTGGGGCAGATACTATTTGCCCCTGCCTACTTGAAGGATATGAATGGCTCCGAAACTACCAGCTCTGGGTAGAAAGTAAGGTTAGTGAGTAGCCACAAGTGTGGCTTGATTCTGGCTGAGTCAGGAGATGAGGAGTTGAGCTTATAGGGAAATTCACAAAACCATAGGATTTCAGATCTTAGCTTTAGAGGTCATTTCATCAAACCTCATCATTTTAAAGATAAAGAAACTGAGGCCCAGAGAATTAAATATTTGACCAAGATCACACGGGAAGAGGCTAGATTTGAACTTAGGTGCTCTGACTTCAGGGAAATGCACTCATAACTGCATCATGCTGCCTTGGTTAAGCCCTCGGAAATCACTTAGCTTAAGTCCTTTATTAAAGGACTAATTAATTATCAATTAATATTAATAAAACTAACTAACTAATTAATTAATAAAGGGCTCCAGGTTAAAGGATTTGCTCAAGGTCAAAAAGACTGAAAGTGATGGGGCAAAATTTGAACTGGATCCTGCTACTCTGAGTCTAGCAATCTCCCCATCATTCCATATACTTTCTTGGACAGTTTTGTTCCTGAAATCATCTAAATTCATGAGAGAATTCATGATGGAAATGGGTTGGGTTATGACCACATAACACTGCATTTTACAAACATTCCAACAAACCAAGTCACTTACTGTTAGCATTGTGTCCCTTTTGCAGGTGAGGACACTGAGGTCTCAGAGCTTGCAGAACTAGTCAATATCAGGGTCACCATTCTACTCAAACTTCCCGTCTATTAGAACAGGAACTTCTTGAGGGCAGGGATGGTCTTTTGCCTCCTTTTGGATCCCCAGCTCAGCACAATGCCTGGCATGTAGTAGGTACTTAATAAATGCTGACTGATTGATTGATTCTGAACCTGGGTAACCTGACACTTTCTACTACATCCCACATCACACATTAGAGATTCATTCCTTTTGTTTCAGCATTGTCCCCTCCAGACATTGTCCTCTCCTCTCTTTAAAAAAAAAACAACCTTAGTTTCACTGGAAGGAGAAGCTCATTCTTTGAAGGAGGCTACCAGAAGGTTCAGGCCTGTCAGCAAGGGGTAGGGGTAGTCAGAATATTGATATTTTGGGGAGAAGGTATATTTTGGGGTGAAGTATAATCTAAGAGAAGGTTCTAGAAGCCAGGAAAAGAACATAGGAATGGGGGCAAACATAAAGGTGGCTGGAATCTGCCAAAGACAAGCCCTGCTGATTTCACAGATTGAAATGATGGAATGGATTTAAAGAAAAGGGTGGGGCAGAAGATGTAAATTTTAGTCATCCATATACAGGTGTGAGATGGCAGTGGGAGAGTGAATGACATTCCCACTGGGGAGAGGAAAAAAGAGAAAAGATAGCTAAGAAGAGAGCCTTGAGTAAGCACATGTGTGTGGGAGAAGAAACAAAATCAAACATACAAAAAGAAACAGGATGCCACAAGTAGAAGAGTCTTTAGAACACAGAATGTCAGATCTGGGAGGGAGCTTAGAACACAGGCTGTCTGAGTTGGGAGGACCCTTAGAACACACATAGTGTCAGAGATGGGAGGGCCTTTAGAACACAGGGAGCTGGGAGGCCCCTTAGAACACAGGATGTCAGAGCTGTGAGGGACCTCAGAACACAGGATGTCAGAACTGGGAGGGCACTTAGAACACAGAGTGTCAGAGATGGGAGGACCCTTAAAACTGGGAGGGGTCTTAGAACACAGGATATCAGAACTGGAAGGGCACTTAGAACACAGAATGTCAGAGATAGGAGGGCTCTTGGGAGGGCCCTTACAACATAGGATATCAGAGCTGGGAGGGCCTTAGAACACAAGATGTCAGAGCTGGGAGGGCCTTAGAACACAAGATGTCAGAGCTGGGAAGGCCTTTAGAACACAGGATGTCAGATCTGGGAGGGTATTTAGAACATTGAATTTTAGAGCTGTTCTAAGAAACAAAAAAAGTCAGACCTGGAAGGGACCTTGGAATGTGGAATGTCTGAGTTAAAGGGAACCTTGCCTTTCCATAGGGAAGTTGACAGTTCTAACTCTAAGTAACCATACTCCACAAGTCATCTGACCTGGTCACTTCCCACGTTCCAGTGGGAATTTCTGTTGAGTAGCGTCTCAAAGGGAGACAACCCTGCCGGGCATGTGTCCAGTCTGCTCTGCTGAGGCTCTTTACTCCTGCAGTGTCCAGTGTCCCAACCTATCTTCACTCTACGGTACCCGTGTGCTTCCTTCAAGAAAGCAGGACAAAGGCCCCTGGGCACTAGCACAAGGGAAATAAAATTAGTCCTGTAATTTCTTCAAGAATGTGTGAGCTAGCAATGTGAACCCTGTGCTGACTGACCTCTTTGGGCCCCAGGTTCTTTATCTATAAAATGTAGAGGTTAAGCTGAATGGCCTCTAAGGTCCATGCTGCCTTCCAATCCTAGGAATCCATTAGCTAATGATGAAATTGAGGGCCAGAGAGTGTATGCCCATTTGGGGATAATAGAGATCCAGAGGCAGGTCTAAAATGAGTCAGAGCTGGTGTGATGAGAATGGGTCCCAAGCTAATTCAGCAAAATGTGTCTGAGAGTCTGCTTCTGAGGCTCATCTCTGATATCTTATAATAGTAGGGAATACAGGGGAAGAGAGAATCCCTCTCGTGAGACTGGTTCGGATGGGTCTCATAGATGTTAATTCTTCTCACCTTGCAGAAGCATTAAAACTAAATACAGGGTCACTCTCTACTTCCCCTCTGCTCATATCACCATTATGGTGTCTACATTAACCTCCTGCACTGTTAAAATCAGAGCCATTATTATTATTTTTATTATTGCCATTATTACTCAGGACTTCCTGGCTTACAAGGCCTGGCTTTCACTGTTTATCCTGAATGACTGCCAGAGCCAACCATACATGGCCTATTCACCTGCTGGGAGGGGAAGAGATGAAACATTTGGATGCCTGCTTAAGCCTGAAAGAGATTAATGGAACATTATTGTGGGTTTCATACTGGAACCTCAATTTGCATTTTGAAAAGCCATGATATTGTCAATTATTTGAGTTGGGTCTTTTGTGTTTATCTTGGATTGATTCCTTCACTGATAGCTAATAATTAAAGCTAGCACATTCTAGATTTCACAGCCATGTGAAGTCCCTGGCAGGCTTAAGCGAGAGCTGCCCTTTAGATCTGGTCACACTGGGTTTGGGGACAATGAAGGATGAGAAACCGATCCTCCTTCAATACCTTCCCGAGGGTATGGCTTGTCTGTGGGCATGACAGGCTCACAGGCAGCCACAACCCTAAAGAAGCTGGTGAAATCTGTCTTTGGCTCAAGTCAATTCAATCCTATGTGAGCAAAATTTATTTATAGAAGAAACAAAATGGTTTAGTGAAAAGAACACTGACTTTGAAATCAGAAGAGGTGAGGTCATCCTGACTTTGCCTTTTGCAAGCTGTAAGGTTACATAAAGAGGCAAGAGCAGCCAGGACTAGGTCAGTGATCATTCTCCTGGATGCTATTCAGTTCCGGACACCATGTTTTAGGGATGGCATCAATAAGCAAGACAATGTTGGAAAGAGGGCAACCAGGATTGTGACCAGATCTTACTGTATGAGAATTCATTGAATGAACTGGGTAAGGGTAGCATGGAGAAAATAAGACTCAAGCTTGGGAGACAAGAGAGTGGTTTTTTTCAAATATCTGAAGGAATATCTTTGGGGAAGAGGATTAGACTTGGTTTGCCTGGTCCCAGAATGCAAAACTGGAAGAATGCATGGAAATGACAAAGAAACAAGTTTTGGCATGCATGATGAAAGGAAAAGACAAAAACACTTCCTAACATTCAGCTGTGTCAGAGTGGAGTGGGCTACCTTGGGAGGTGGTGGCTGCATCCTCATGGGAGGTCTTCAAGACAGAATGCCCACTGCTTATGGATGTTGCACAGGGGCTGCTGGTTAAGGACAGGTTGGACCAGAAGGCCTGTGAGGTCCCTCCCAACTCTGAGAATCTCTGGAACTCTATTTTGCTTTGGATAAGGGTCATAGACTGAGAGATGGAAGGGACCTTATTGTTTACCCCCTTTAAGCTTCTTAAGTTTTGACTGAGGCTTAGTGACGTGAGATAATATGCTCCAGGGAATACAGGGGACATAGAGTTTCTAGTTGAATCTGGGCCTTCTGGCTCCAAATTTGGGATTCTTTCCTCTTTGTTTGCCCTCCCATATAAATACACAAATTTAACCTCTCTTAGCTTAGCTTTTGTCTTCTCCTCTGTAAAATGGGGATAATGATATGGGGATATGGTTATGATGAGGAAAGAATTTTATAAACTAAATTCCTGAAGGACTATGGGACAGCAGCAGCAACAACAGAAAGAATAACAATAGAGGCAGTGTACACAGTAAACAGAGTGCTGGCTTCAAAGCCAGAAAGACCTGGGTTCAAATCTAGTCTCTGTCACATACTGGCTGCATGATTCAAGGTCACAATATCTCAGCGCTCTAGACAACTCTCGAAGACTATTGTTTTAGAGAACATGCCAACCGGAATTGGTGGAGGGAATTTCTTCACTTGGGAGTTTCCTGCATAAGTGAAATCACAGACCCAAACCTATCCTTATCATCTTTGTCATCGTCATTCTTGTCACCATCATTCTGCTACTGGTGATGATAACAGGTAATAGTAGTAATAATAAAGATGATGATCATGGTGGTGACGGTGATGGTGATGATGGTAATATGATAATGGTGATGATGATGGTGATATAATGGTGATGGTGATGGTGACGGTGTTGATAATGATGATGGTGGTGGTGATGATGATAATGGTGGTGGTGGTGACAGTGGTGATGATGGTGATGATGATGATGACACTGGCCAGCCAGGGTGATAGATGTCAGGACTTCCTGTTTTCAGACAGTAGGTATGGAAGTCTGCCAGGAACCTGTAAACTTCAGCCATTTGGGCTGCAATGATACTACCGATGAGATTACTACCATAGCCAGTGTGATAAAACTTCTCCGATTAATCTAAGAAATAGATTGGAGTGGTATAGGGATACAGGCTGACCCTATTCAAAATTAACATGAAGCCTGGCTTGACTGGGAGGACATGGGAGTGAAGAGTATGCCTTTGTTTTGGGGAATTACAAGAAGATACATCAGAATAAATCAGAAATACCAATGTTCTTGCTGTTGGAAATGGATCAGGCCGGATGGTACTGGTCACTTAAGCAGATAAACAAATACCCATGAAATAGACTGAAAAATGAATAACTCTGTTATTGTAAGAGGTTATTTGTGTCTACATCATGTTATATTTGGCTCTCAGGGAGATATGAAGAGTTACTCTAAAGTCTCCTCCAGCCACCCCTTTCCAAGGGAGACTTTAATTCCTTCCAGGAAGGGAAACAAGAAATTGGAGACAGAGGATGGCCACTCTGCTCTCCTTAGAGAGATGGGGTACTGGACTGGAATTATATTTCTTTGTCCATGTAAATATTATGAGTCTATGGGAAAGAATTTTTGAGCTCCTGATTGCTATCTCTTAATGAGATAGTAGCTCCTGAAGCTATGTATCCAAAGCTTAACACACCAAGATCCAGTTCTACAAAGAGCACATGTTGCATATAGCAAATGAACCTAAGCTAAGCCAGTTGCAACCAGAAATCAGAGAAGGCATACAGATGAGAATATGCTAGAAAATACAGAAAGTGAATGAGCTCTTTCATTGCAGTGACATATCTCAGTTCAACCCAGAGAGTCCCAGACGAAGCCTGGGGCGGGGGGATTCTCTGAAGCTTCCAGTGTAGTAATCTAGACAAAGGGAAATGATTGAGGTGCTATCCTATCAACAGGTCACCTTCTTTTCTGAATCTTGTTCTCCCTTCAGAGACACAAAAAGAATCTCGAACCTCATATTTGTCTCTCTAAGACAGAAGCCAAAAGACCAAGATTTTTCTTCTTTTGACCTTTCTCCAATTCTAGTTTTCATACTTGCATAAAGCATTGACTAATCAATCAACACCAATAAAGAAAGTCTTATGCAAGTAGATTTGAGCATGGATCACACTATATACCTGTCTTGTATTGTAACAGAATTTTAGGGACTCTATATAACTTTTTGTTGAGCACAACTCCAAGTCATGTGACAATGCATTATTGACTAGCGCATGGTAAAAAATAACTTTATCCCTACTCCCATATCGGACAAAGTAAAAGATGAAATGAAGGAACCATTAAAAATTTGAAGAATAAAGTGTTTTAGACCCCAAGGTCAGTAAAAAACTACATTTAATGCAAATTCCAGAAATTATATCTAATAGCAAAGCAAATGACCAAGACAACACTGAAGTCTCAAATGATTTTGAAAGGAAATGGGCATACTTAGACAGGAATTTGGAAAAGTCCTTTTTTTGTCTGACAGCATGAATCAAATTAGCAGACCAAACTTACCAAAACAGAGTAAAAAAGCTGATATCTTTCATAACCATCATGAACAAACATCATCCTACAATATTTTTTTTAATTAATTAATTAATTAATTTAATTTATTTTTGACAAGTTTGGTTTTCAGCATTGATTTTCACAGGCGTTTGAATTACAAATTTTCTCCCCATTTCCTCCCCCCCC
>CM053622.1:764101207-764135836 GCA_028646595.1 Phalanger gymnotis
ATGAGACCTCAGTATTAGGGTAGCTGAAGGGAATATGCATGTATATATGTATATATATAGTTTATGTATATTTATATATATACGTATATGTGTGTGTATGTTTGTATGTGTAGAGAGAGAGAGAGAGAGAGAGAGAGAGAGAGAGAGCAGGCACAGGGTGAGCTGAAGATGAATAAGGGATGAGAAAGGAATATATTGAGAGAGGGAGATAGGGAGAGATAGAATGGGGTACATTATCTCGCATCAAGGTGGCCAGAAAAAGCAGTTCTGTATGAAGAGAAGAGAAGGCAGGTGAGGGGGAATGAGTGCATCTTTTCCCTCATCAGATGTGACCTGAAGAGGGAATACCATACATACCCAATTGGGTATCTTACCCCACAGGAAAGAAGGAGGAAGAAGATAAAAAAGGGGGGATGATAGAAGGGAGGGCAGTTGGGGGTGGAGGTAATCAAAAACAAACACTTTCGAAAAGGGGCAGGGTCAAGGGGGAAAATTCAATAAAAGGGGATAGGTTAGGAAGAAGCAAAATATAGTTAGTCTTTCACAACATGTGTATTGTGGAAGGGTTATACGTAATGATATGCATGTGGCCAATGCTGAATTGCTTGACTTCTTAGGGAGGGTGGGTGGGAAGGGAAGATGGGAGAGAATTTGGACCTCAAAGTTTTAAAAAAATAGATGTTCAAAACAACAACATGGCTATGTCGGACCTGTGTCTGAGTAGGAATTTCCTCTAGAACCTTCTTGATAAGGCTCTACTTGAAGCCCTCCAGTGATGGGGAAATTCACCAG
Source organism: Phalanger gymnotis (assembly GCA_028646595.1). Taxonomy (NCBI): domain Eukaryota; kingdom Metazoa; phylum Chordata; class Mammalia; order Diprotodontia; family Phalangeridae; genus Phalanger; species Phalanger gymnotis. The sequence goes on from CM053622.1 coordinate 764,102,000, forward strand.
GAAGCAGATTTCACTTTTGGTCACTTCTTGTTGTTAGGAAACTTTTTCTTATGTATAATCAAATTATGTCCCTCTGGGCCCAAACAAAATAACTTCGATCTCTCTTTTAAACACTTGAAGACAACTATCATGTGTGCCCTAAGCTTTCTCTTCTCTAGGCTTCATGTATGCGAATCCTTCCATTAATCCTCATACAATATAATTTTAGCTTTCCTATGCTGGATGTAGTTCCTGCTGGAATTCTTCTTCTTTTTAAACCATTACAATATGTCTAGGACGTCTCTGTAAGGGCTCCATGGCCCATTTACTCACAATGTGAGTCCCTCTCAGCTCATGGCTTGTATGACAACAGCTTGCTGACTAGTAGGGAAGCCAAGACCCAGGGGAAGGGCTTAGAGGTTGGAAACAATCGGTCTACTCTAGACATGCTTTGTCTTTTCTTCTGGCACTGAAAATCAATATTCAATTGTGGCCCCATGAGAAGGGGCTGGCCTCCCCGACCTGGGAGATGGCAGCCAGAAACCACAATCATGACAAAATCTAAATAGAGATGCCTCTAGTAAACTGGAGGGAAAACAATATGCGAGCTACTTCTTGAAAAGTCCATAAATCTGTGTGCTGATAAATTCCGGGGGACGGGGCATCATGCCGGCCCCAGCATCCTAATTCAGGCCTGGGAGCAGTGATAATTACTTCTCCAGCTGCTGTTATCTAGCACGAGCTGGTCCATTTTTCTCTTTTATTGCCACAGGTTTTTCGGCAAAGCATCGCTCCTTACCCCCCTTTCTAAATGTTGGATTTATATGATGGCTCAACCGGGGCCTGACCATGGCAGGTGAGGCGTGCCCCTCGATGATGGATGACTGGCTTCCTGAGACCATACAGCAGGAGATGACTCTTGGTGGAAAATGATTGGTTGATGGCTGGACAGTCAGCTGTTCATAACCTTTGTCTGTGTCATCCAGATCATAAATTTCCTTTCTTTCTCTGATTCCTGAATGGTACTGAGTGCCATCCCCTTCTTCCTAAACTCTTCCACCAACTAGGGCCTCCTCAAATAGCCATTTAAAAACCCAGGTAAGACGGAATGTTTGTGCAGGGAGGGATCCAAGAACCATCTAATCCAACCCTATTATTTTATAGAAAAGGAAACTGTGACCACAGGAGGAAACGTGACTAGCCCAAAGTCACAGAATGAACGAGGGGCAGAGCTGGAACCAAACATCAAGCTGGCCCAGATCTAATCCAGAGTTTCCCCCTTTATATCAGTCCCCTTCTGATTTGAGGAATTCTTTCTGGCCCTAACACATTAGTGCCTTTCCCATAGTAGGAGTTCAGTAAATTAAAGTGGATCCAATCCATGTTGTGGGAATGATGTGGCTAGAGATACCCACTGCCCTCCTCCAACAAGGAGCTATATTATAATGTCCCAGAGGGAAGGACCTGTGTCTTTTCTTGTTAATGAATTCTCTCTTCCCTATCCTTCCCCATCCCATCCCTGATCCCTGTGCTTAACACAGTCCCGGGCACAGAGCAGGAATCAATGAAAACTTGCTACCTTGAATAAAAAAAAGGTTAATAGAAGATCCTTCGCCTGTGTTAATTGAGAATTTAGCATCAGTCAAGTCCTCCAGCAACAGAGAGACTTCTTGGGGGACATTTTCTCCCATAGAAAGAAAAGAGGAGGCAACAACAGGGCGATTTTCCCAGCTCTGATATCACTTGATCTCTTACACCTACTGACGCTTTGCTCATGAAGAACAAGACATTGCACAGAATGATTATTTAGATGTTAAACTCTTGGAGGCCAGGGACTGGGTCTCATCTAAACTTTGTTTCTGCCTTAGCCCAGAGCTTGGCACATCGTTACTGTGGTTGTTCAGTCATTTCTCATGCTTTATGACCCTTTGGGGGGTTTTCTTGGTTAGGATACTGAAAGGGTTTTGCCATTTCCTTCTATTTTACAGATGAGGAAACTGAGGCAAACAGTGAAGTAACTTGTCCAGGGGCACACAGCTAGTGTCTGAAGCTACATTTGAACTCAGATCTTCCTGATTCCAGGTTCCATGCTCTGCACATTAGGGGTTTAATCAATTCTTCTTGTTTAGCATTGGTTTGTTAACAGACTGATTCAGCCAGTGAATGATGAGTCAATCATTTGTGCCAGGGTATGTGAAGAAGGACATATAAGAGATATGCAGTATAAATGAAAGGTAGTTTTACAGAGAAGCCATGTTAGATGTGTGTGTGTGTGTGTGTGTGTGTGTGTGTGTGTGTGTGTAGGGGGAGGAGCAGGAAAGGCTTCCTGCAGAAAGTAGGATTTGAGCTCAGTCTTGAAGGAAGCCAGCTGGTGAAGCCAGGAGCCACTGGCTTTGAGTAGGGGGGCTGACATGGTCAGAGCTACACTTTAGGAAAATCCTTTGAGCGACTGAGTGTAGGATAGATTGGTGAAGGGAGAAACCTGAGGAGGGGAGGCCAGTTAAGAGCTATTGTAATAGTGCAGGTGAGAGGGAATGAGGGCCAGCACTAGCATGGTAGAAGAGAGCGCTTTGTCCATGAGCAGAACCCTAGAATGGATCCCATCATCAATGTCGTCAAGAAGGAGATCTGCTAGGAGAAACCTGGAGCCACAGGGAGGACAATTCAGGCCTGTGGGTTAGAGGGTTGAAGCTGACCTAAAGTCACAAGGCATATTGGACACCAGGATGCCAAATTCCAGGAGAGTCATTCAGATAGAACAGGGCCAAAGGTCTAGATGCCTGCTCATCATACTTAGTTCTGAGACTATTCCTGTCCCACCCTACTGTTAAGAATTCTGTGATTTAAAGGCTCAGAACCTTCTATTTTAAAGCAAAAAATTTAGTTTGACTGGGGTCATGTGATTTCACCTTGTTAAGATGGTTAAAATGATCAGAATGGACTGTCTTTAGATTGTAAGATGTCTATGAGGTCTCAGCATCTGCTGTCCTGGATTGGAGTCTCTGAGCATGTGATTCTGACTGCTCTGAACAATCCTTCCCTTAGTTCTGGGGTCCTCCTAGCACTGTTCATTAGAGTGGATGTCCAGTACAATTTTAGAAGGTGTAACTGAAGTACATATCACCTGAACCACTAGTGATGGAGACTTATATGTCCCTGAGGAGTCTTTGTCAATGTCTTTTACTGAATGGCTATTTGGGGTGAGTCTCTTGGGGTGCCTTCAGGCCTTCAAATATATCAGGGTATGCTTGGGGAATACAGTACCTGGAATTTTTAGTATTTCCATCCAGGCTGATTTCCACTAAAATACTCTTGGGAATTTCCCAGAGGTCCCAAACTACTTATGGTCCCTGAAAAGCTGATATAGAGTAGTCCAGAAAATTACGAAGATTAGGTAGAACGAAGTGCCAGCTATAGTGATGACCCTGGATAAAATCCGTTGTCTCGGTGCAGCTAAAGGACTGTTTGGCAGAGAAGGGAGTGACTGATGGAAATTGTTTCCATTAGCCCCTGCTGACCTCCTTCTTGTTTCATGGCTGAATTTAAAAGCTTATCTAGATTAATACTTGCTCTTCAAGCCCTAGCTTAAAAGAGAGGTGAAAAAAGACCCTTCTGATTAACCCTTTACGGCATGGTCACTAGACATGCCCCTGGGCTGTCTCTCTCAGATACTTACGCTTTGGTTGCAGGCTTTGTCACAGGACAAATTCTTACTCTACCCTAGTCTCTGTTTGGCTTCAGGAAAGGGATTGTCCATGGACTCTGCCATGAAGTAGCATCCTTCAGCAGCTCTGCCATCAACTTACTGCCTGAAAGACTAAATTTAGATCTTCCTTCTAAAGGGAGAGATGGGCTGAATATCTGAATATGGATAAAGTCTCTGACATCACCATCACCATCCTCATCATTACCATCATCATCCTCATTATCATCTTCCTCTTCCTCCTCCTCATCATCAAAGTACTTTTATTAATCACCTGATTTTTAAAAGTATTTTTCAGTTAATAAGCATTTATTTTCTTTCCTTCCTATATCCCCCCTCACTGAAGAAAAGAAAGAAAAGAAAAAGAAAAGCCTTGGAACAAATATGCACAGTCAAGCAGAACAAATTCTTGCATTGCCCATATCCAAAAATTCATGCTTCATTCTTATACTGAGTCTATCACCTCTCTGATAAGAGGTATATTGCCTGCTTCATTCTTGGTCCCTTGGAATCGTGACTGAGAACTGTTAATCAGAATTCTTTCAAAATTATTTTTCAAAATTGCTCACTTTTACAATATTGTTATTATATAAATTGTCGTCCTGCTTCTACTCACTTCATTCTGCATCCATTCATATGTCTTCCCAAACTTTCTTTGAAACTATCCATTTGATAATTTTTTATTGTACTATATATCATTACATTAATTCACATACCATAATTTGTTCAGTCATTCCCCAATTGAAAGGCACTCCCTTAGTTTCTCATTCTTTGCCACTACAAAAAGAATAGCTTTAAATGTTGTCCAGGTCTGACTTTCATTTCAAGTCACTAACTCCTAGAATGTCAGAACCAGACACCAGCCTTGATGCTTGGAAATACAAGACAAAAGCAAAATGATTTCTTACATTCGTTTGAGGCAGACGTAGGGAGGGAGCACATTCCAGGTATGAGGAATAGTCGGTGCAAATACACTGAAGTAGGGGAGTGTTGTGATGAGGAAAAGTGATAAGTTCTATTTGATTGGATCAAAGCACATAGGAGGTGATGTCTGATGGGGCTAGAAAGCAGATTGAGACTAGGGTCTGAAAAGCTTTCAAAACAAAAAAGAGGAGTTTGTATTTTATTTGGAGAGCAATGAGAAGCCACTGGAGTGAGCCAAATAGGGGAGTCACAGGATCAGATCTAGGCTTAAAGAAAATTACTTGTGTGGGATGGACTGGCATGGTGAGAGACATGAAGCCAGGAGATCAATTAGAAGGTCTCCTAGTATATATTATGGGGAATAATTTACATGAGATATGATGAAATGGTAGTTTTGTCAGTGGACAGTCAGGGTTGGATGTGAGAGTTGATAGAAATGTCAAGGTATGGCAACTTACTTGATGGGTGGAGTGAGGACGAGTCAGGAATTGAGGATGATTCCCGGGTTTCAAATCTCAGGCACAGGAACGATGGTGATGTCTTTGACAGAAATAAGGAAGTTTGGAATAGAGGAGAAAGATAGAAAATATAATGGGTTCAGTTTCAGAGATGTTGAGTTTAAAAAGTGTCTAGGACATCATATTTGAAACATCCAATAGGCAATCAGTGATTTGGACCTGAAATTCAAAGGAGATAGGATGGCTGGATAGATAAATTTGGGAGACATCTCCATAGAGATGATAATTAAAGTCATGGGAACTGATGAGATTACCAGGTCAGGAAATATTGAGAGAGAAGAGAAGGTCCATGACAAATCTTCAGAAAATATCTGATAATAGAATATTATATGATGATAGAAACATTACATAATGACAGAATAATGTAATTATAGTAATATAATATATAACTATAGTAATCATAATAATTATATTATCATAATACATCGATTACATGATTAAACATAATAATATATAATGTAGCTTATAATGACATATAAACATATGGTATGATATGCTATGCACGTATGTATCCATGTTTGTATTTGTGTCTCCAGAGCTTAGCAGAGTTCTTGGAACATAATAAATACTTAATAATTATTTCTCATTCATTCATTTATTAGTTTATTCACTCATGCATAAACCCACATATGCAATAGAGAAGGAACATGACCTAATGGATAGAAGACTGGCTTCAGAAGTATGAAGATCTGGGTTCAAAAGTCTTATCTTGAAACATAACAGCCATGCAAATCATAGCCTTTTCCTCAACCAATGCTGACCAGTTGTGACTTTACTATAGCTTATAGTCTAAGAGAGTAACTGAGGCATTGAGAGGCTAAAGCAGGATTTGAATCCTGACCTCGAGGAGCCTGGATTCCACTGGGTGAGAACACTACTGCTATGTTCCTGACCATGATCATTCTCATCACCTCCATCATTCCCTCGGTGTCAGTACTACTAGTGCTGCTGCTATAATTAGGATGAGCACCTTCCTCATTACCATCATCGCCAGGGCCATCCCCTTTGTCATGATCTCTGTCATCACCTCCACCTTGTGCAACATTGGCATCAACACCACTACCACCATTACTGCCATTGTAATCATCTGCAATCATCACCGTCATCATTACTACTGTCAATACCAACACTGTGATTGCCAACCTCACCATGAATACCATCAGCAACATTAATAAGAATCTCATCATTATTATTGCCAGCACCACTGCCAGGAATATCAGCATTATTGCAATCATCACCATCACTACAGTCACCACCACCATGACCATCACCTACATCAACACCATCGTGGCCCTATCAATCACTACTACTACCATTGCCTGCCATCATCACCACAACCGCCATGAGACTGCTCCAGAGTTATTAGGTATATGCTTCTGAGAGGGCAAGACTAGTATTACACCACGAAGGATCTCCTGTCCTCACAACCAGTGTACTTATGTGCCCACTCTTCCTTCGGATATTATGTGTATGTATGGGAAAATATGGGGAAACTGTTTTGTAGCTACTGTTTTTATAATGTTCTCCTAGTAAATAAATGCCTTTGCTAAGAATTAATTGTGTCACTTGGATGATCATTAATAGGAAGTACTCCTGTGGGGACTCATGAAGCAAAGAATTAGGAATGGATAACCGCTGGCTATCTCTTGAATCTCAATGTAGCAGCTGCTCTTCGGGGCTACAATCCACCAATGTGAGGACAGGTTGGAAGAGTAACACAGAGGGGTGCTACACTGTGGGGGCTTTATACAATATATGTTTGAGTACTTTACACATTTGCAGGGACTGATTAGAGAGATTCTATAACTAAGATTCTTCTTTTTGCATAATCTAGTTTTCCTGGGCTTTGCTAGAGAAAATTTAGTTGCTTTGTTTCTCCTTGATTTAGATTACAATTGGATAGTCAGATTTTAATATTTGTTTGCTTTACAAGTCAGGCCAGATTCTTTTGAAATCACTTTTGCATGGTTGAATGATTATGTACTGATGTCTGTTGTACTATTGCGTTTATTACCAGCATGGAAGTTAATATCATCAGTATGGATTTTGTATCTCTATAAAATTGGTGTCTAGCAATTTGCCTTGAGTGTACCGTAAGAACTCATCCTTTAAGGGACCCTAGAACATGGGAGTAGCAGTAACCTTCTGGGGATTCAACCCATGAGTGTCACTGCAAATAATTAGAAGAGTAATTCAGAGGGCAGGTAAGTGGCTCAGTAGATAGATTGCTGAACCTGGAGTGAGTCAGACCTGAGTTCAAATCCAGCCTCAGACACTTACTAGCTGTGTGACCCTAGGCAAGTCATTTAACTCTGTTTCCCTCAGTTTCTGCATTTGTAAAACGTGCTGGAGAAGGAAATGGCAAACCACTTCAGTATCATTACCAAGAAAAGCCCAAATGCGGTCACAAAGAGTTGGATATGACTGAAATGACTGAACGACAAAATCCAGAGAGACTATATTTCCTCTTTTTCTGTCTCTGTCTCTGTTCCTCTTTCCATACATGCATATATATATATACAAATATATGCATGTATAAAAATGTGTATTATATATATGCATGGAGAAGAGAAGAACCAGATGAGAGATTTGAATATAATCTATCATCTACGTCTACATACATATAAGTAATAGATAGTATAATATGTATATAAGGACATGTTATATATTATATGTGTATACACATAGATGTTTATATGTTACTTGTATATCTATACAAGAAACATGTACATATACATGCATATATACACACAGGATGTCCCTCAAAGTATTTATTTAGTTGTAAGCTAAAGCCTAAAGCTTCAGAAAAACTTTTGGGATACCTTGTATAAAATATCTCATCTGCTTCTTCCCTTCCATTCCTAGCTATAATATAGAATAAACATATGAGGAGCATTGTGAATGAAGATAGGGGGTTAGGAGAAAGTAGGAGAGTTATGAGGAATGGGAAACAGTCAAGGCTGGATTTAACCTGGAACATATGGGCTTCTGTTTCCTCATCTGTAAAAGGAAGAGTTCAGACTTATTGATCTCTGAATTTCCTTCCAACTTTAGACCTGTGACCCTGTAGTCATCTATGAAAAGGGTATAACTGGGAAAGTTGGCACCAGCTTGTGAACTCAAGAGTTTTTACTTTATTCAGTAGGCAAAGGGGAGCCACTGAAGGTTTTTAGTAAAGTAGGTCTATAATTATAGCAGAGATTTAAGGCAGATTGATTGGTAAGATGGATTGGAGCAGGGGAAGTAGACTGGAGGCAGAAAGATTAGAAGTAAAACTGTAACCACAGTCTAGGTAACCAAAACAGGGGCATGAAATAGGATGGTTGCCATAGGAATGGAAAAGAAGGACTGGGGGAGAGACATCCTGGAGTCAAAAAAAGTAGGATTTGACAACTGATTAGATTTCTAGGTTAAGAAAAGGAGAAATGGTCAAAGAAGATGCCGTGATTTTGAGTCTAAGTGACTGGTGGGATGGCGACTCTGTCAGTGGAAGTAAGAAAGTTGAGAAAGGAAGCAAGTTAAGGGGGGAAAACTATGAGATCAGTTGAGATATATTTAGTTCAAAGTCTCAGTGGGAAATGAAGAAGAGATGTCCAGCGGGCAGGTGGAAAAAATAAGACCAGACCTCTCAAGACAGCTCAGATGTACACACAAAGATTAGGCCATAGGGAACACAGAGCTAGAAGCAAAGGGAGCCAGTAAGCAAGTTATGATACATGAATGTAATGAAATATCATGACACCATAAGAAGCACTGAATATGATGAATACAGAGAAGCTTGAGAAGACTTATGAACTGATGCAAAGTGAAATGAGCAGAACCAAGGGGAACAGTGGACACAATGGCTACAACAATATCAATAAAAGAAACAACAAAATGAAGCTAATCTCTGTTATTATAATGGCCAATCTTAGCCCCGAAGACAGGTACTTGTCCCCGCTTTTATTTGGCCTCCTTAAGTCCCAACTTAAATCCTATAAAAAGCCTTCTCTAACCCTTTTTAATTCTAGCTCTTTTAATTACTTCTGATTTTTCCTGAATATAGCTTGCTTTCTATATGTTTGTCAGCATATTGTCTCCTCTGTTAGATTGTAAGCTTCTTAAAAGCAAGGAATGTCTTTTGCCTCTCTTTGTAGCCTTAGTGCTTAGCACAGTACCTGGCATATAGTAGATATTCAAATAAATGTATATGGAGTGATTGATTGATTGAGAGATGGGTACACCTATAGTAGGAGATACCCTCATAGATAGCCTATGCATCAATTTGTTTTACTGAATTGTTTAACTGTTTCTTTTTTCTTTATTATGAGAGAAGGCTCACTGTGAGGGGAAGGGGAAGGGGTTTGCAGATATAAATGACTATAATATAAAAATGAAATACATCAATAAAACTTTTTTTTCTTTTTTTGAGGTAATCAGGGTTAAATGACTTGTCCAGGTTTACACAGTTAGTAAGTGTCTGAGGCCAAACTTGAACTCAGGTCCTCCTGACTCTAGGGCTGGTGCTCTATCCACTGTGCTACTCAGCTGTCCCCTCATCAATAAAACCTTAAGGAAATTTATATACATATGTATATACACACGCATGTATATACACACATGTATATATACATACACACATTTATTTATATATAAAATCATACAGTTCTGGAACTGGAAAGGGACTTGTACTCCTTCATTTGACAGATGGGGAAGCTGAGGGCTAAGGGGAAGCAATTTGCTTATGGTTACACTGTGAGATAGGCAAAGTTAGGCAAAGGTCCTGGAAACCAGATGTACTGACACAATTTCAAGGATATTTCTATTTATTTCCTACTATATAAATTCTCGATATTTTCCCTCCTCACCTTGTGTCTCTGTGTATGTGTATACAAAACTACTTTAGAAACATTGTTGTATTGAATTAAAGTCCGAAGAGGAAAGATGGGGCCAGAGAAGACGTGGAGCTCATCACACTATGCCCCCTGTACCAACCTCCTTCTGGATGTTTTTTTTTTCCTGAAGAAAATGTCTGGTTATGGCTCTATGTGTAGAAGTGTGTGTGTGTGTGTGTGTGTGTGTGTGTGTGTGTGTGTGTGCATCCCTTAGAATGCTGCATGATTAAACAGTTGGGCTGAGGCATTCTTGTCCCTTGCTGTGCACCCTTCAGTTGGGGGGGGGGAATATAGGAAAACTTCTGGCAGAGTTCAGTGAGAGCAGGGGTCCTAATTGTCCCCAGCGCGGCTCTTCCATCTCTGTTGGGGACATTCCACTTCTGTTCTAAAGGCCTGCCTTACTGCAGAGCTGGAGAAAACATCCTCCTACGAACCAAGGAAGGAGAGGCAGCAGCGGCTGTTACTGCTGCTCAGACAATTTCCTTCTGTGGGTAGAAAATCACCTATTTTATCTCCTGGAAACCATCTCGAGGAATTCTGCCAGCCCTCCCAGAGCTGTTTCATTAGCTGGATTTATAATCACAGCCCAGAGGGCTGGAAGCAAGCCCAGCCTCAGCACCTTGGACAGAGAAGTGAGCCCCTTCAGAGACGGGTCATACCGCAGGACCCTCCAGAAGGCTGCCCCTGCAGAGGGATTAATATAGCTCACTTTGGAACATAGTTCTGATGTCTACTGCCCCTTCTCTGCCTGATGTCTACTGCCCCTCCCCAGATCCTCCGCATCCTTCCAGCACATCTCTAGTACCACCTCCACTGGGAAGCCTTCTCTGATTTCCCCCATCTATATCCATCTTTTTCTTCTCCAAATACTTACAGCTTATTTACAAGAATAATTCATCCAACATAGTAAATTGGGTCCACAAAAGCCCAGAATTAATTAGAGCAATATTCTGGGGAGTAAAGGAGAGGGGAACTTAATTCTGTGGGCCATGTCCCATTTCTGGGACTCAATGCCCTCATCTGGAAAATGGCGACTATTAATAATAGAGTATAAGATAACTAGGTTGCAGTGAATAGAAAGCTAGACTTGGAGGCAAGAAGGACCCTGCTTTGAATCCTGCCTCAGACGCTTCCTAGTCATTTAATTTCTCTCAGCATCGGTTTTCTCATTTTTAAAATGGATATAATATCACCTGCTTCCCAGTGACTGTGAGGCTCAAATAAGACAAGATATGTAAAGTGCTTTGCAAACCTATAAAATGATAGAAATATAGGGAACATAGGATATCATGCCCCAGGGTCAAACGGATCTCAGAATTTAGAGGTAGGCACAGGAAAAGGATTAGATAACTCAGGTCAGGAAGAGCCAAGCCACTTTAATTTCAGAGAGAAAAAATCAGTAAAATTTGAATGAGGTTAGATGTCTAGAGGAATGCTTCCCAAATACTAATAATAACAAACTGATTTTTAGATAATGCTTTAAGGTTTGCAAAGCACTTTACATATTTTATCTCATCTGAGTCTCACAACAATCTTCTTGGGTAGGCAATACAATATTACTATTTATCTTAAATTTTACAGGTAAGGAAAATGAGGCTTAGTGTGATTTGTCTATTGTCATGTAACTAATAACTATCTGAGGCAGAATTCACATCCAGGTGTCATTGAATTCAAAATCAGAACCTGACCTACTACATCATGCCACCAAAGTAACTGAGACTTTAGGCAGGTCATTTAAACTCCCTGTGCTTCAGTTTTATTGTTTGTAAAATCAAGAGTCTGAACAAGAAGACATCTCAGTTTCTATCTCTAGATCTGGGATCCCATGAGTAAAGGTACAGTGAGTTTGAAGGATCGTTCATAGATGAACAGAAAGTACCTTTCTTTATGTCATTAGGAAGCCTTCAATGCCCCATGTGATCATGAAATGAATCCTTAACTATAGGGGCTATGAGCTATCCTGGAACAATGCTGGAATGAGGAGGAGGGATATTGTAATGACAAGTGCAAATAGGCCAGGCTGGTTCCCATGGAGTCTGGAGAAAGGAGAGTTAGAGGGTAAGAATTTGTCAGTGTCTCCAGCCCTGCCCAGGGCAGAGGGTGCTCTCATTCTGGCTCTGTAGACAGAAATATCCCTTGGGTGGGGATGGGTGATTCATCAACCTGTATGGAAATATTGCTTCACCAGTTCCAATTCCCTTTACTTTGCTGTGCTGCTATCCCTCACAAAGACCTGTGTGTTGTAATTTGGTTTCCTGGGTGGATGGACCCCACTCAGGGGATGGATGGAGGGCCTGGTGCAGAAGAGTTGTGTGTTAATAAGGCCAGATGCTCTTCCTGGTTTAATGGGGCCATACTGGCATCCTAGTTAGTGAGGTATCAGGAGCATGCTAGTACTGCGGCAGAGATGAGATGGAGCTAGCCAGAAGAAGGCAGCAGAGGGGTCTGGCCAACAGGAAGAAGGGCTGTGGGTCCAGATAGGCAAAGGTCCAAGTCTAGAAAGAGCAGTTTAGTAATAGACACAGAGAAGATGATAGAGTAGAGTGAGAAGCACAAGATGGATCAGAGAACTGAAGAATTAGAAAGGACACAGGAACCATTTCATCTGACATATACCTGCCAAGGATCTCCCACTACAAGAGAATGGACAAATGGCCATCCAGGCCCTGCCCAAAGACTCTCAAAGAAGGAAAGCCCATCATCCTCTAAAGCAACCCATTTCATTTTTGGACCACTCTAATTCAAAGAAGGTTTTTTCTTAACATCAAATCTAAGTGAGAATAAAGAAATCTAGGTTCTAGTCCCAGCTCTAGGGTTTACTTACTGTGTCAGCAAAGCAATAAACACAACATCGATGTGAGTTGTAAATATGCCTATGTAGTTCTGTATCACAAAATATGAGAGACTCTCCATATAGAAGGTAGAAGAAGTAAAGCATTTATTCAGACACCAGGGGACCAAATCCCCAAACCAGTGAGTCCAATCTATCCAAATAGCAACTAACTCCCAAAACCAGTAAGCCCATTTTATCATAACAGCAAGGAACTTAAAACACAATATCATAGCATAGAGCCTTGCCATCCCATAACCTTCTGCCCTCCGGCTGGGACCTTCCCATAAACACACTCACAGCACAGCTAGCACACATCTGCTCTCTCCCTCAGCTCTAACTGCTCTCAGCATTTGCTGCTCCACCCTTTCCTGTCCCTTTTGTTCAGCAAGCTCTTCCCACCATACGTGACTTAGGCTTCCTGTGACATAACCAGGTTACATGGGCCTATTAATGGGTGGGAAAGATCTTCGAATTTAAATTACCATTACACTTACTTACTTACTGGGACTTATTTACATTACTCTCTTGCTGTATGACCTTAGGGAAATTGCTTCATTTCTGTGGACATTCCCTCCTTCCTTCCTTCCTTCCTTCCTTCCTTCCTTCCTTCCTTCCTTCCTTCCTTCCTTCCTTCCTTCCTTCCTTCTTTCCTTTCCCTTTCTTCCTTCCTTTCTTCCTTCCTTCCTTCATTCCTTCCTTCCTTTCTTTTTCTTTCTTTCTTCTTTTTCTTTCTTTCCTTCTTTCTTTTTCTTTCTTTCTTTTTTCTTTCTTCCTTCCTCCTCCCTCTTCCTTCCTTCCTTCCTTCCCTCTCTCCCTCCCTCTCTCCCTCCCTTTCTTTCTTTCTTTCTTTCTTTCTTTCTTTCTTTCTTCCTGCCTTCCTTCTTACCTCTCTCCTTCCCCCTCCCTCCTCCTCCTCCTCCTCCTCCTCCTCCTCTCTCTCTCTCTCTCTCTCTTTCTCTTTTCTTTCTTCTCAGATGCTTTGATTGGATGATTTTCATGCTCCCTTTAACTATAGAATTTTGGACAACATCTAGAACTCAACCACAAATGGGTGAGGAGAAAAAGTTCCCACAACTCACAGAGAGGAAAAAAGTCACAGAATTTGAGAGTTGGAATGGACCTCAGGAGCCATCTAGTTTGGACAGCTAGGTGGCATAGTAGATAGAGTACTGGGTGGGCCTGGAGTCAGGAAGTCCTGAGTTCAAATACAGCCTCAGGCACTTACTAGCTGTGTGACTCTGGGCAAGTCACTTAACCCTGTTTGCTTCACTTTCCTTATCTGTAAAATGAGCCATAAAAAGAAATGGCAAACCACAAGAAAACCCCGAAGGGGGTAATGAAGAGTCAGACATAACTAAACAACAAGGCCATCTAGTCTAAATCATACACCAAATGAAAGCCCAAGTGAGTGCTTGTCCATTTGACAAATGGCCATCCAGCTTTTTCTCAAAGACCTTCAAGGAAAGGGAGCCCACTACATCTCCAGGGATCCCATCGCACTCCTGGACAGCTCCAATTCTTAGGTTTCTATTGACACAAAGTCTACACTTGTCCCTTTGCAAAATCTACACATACTGGTCCCTGTTCTGACCTATGGGATCAGAAACAGAGCAAGTTTAATCTCTTCTCCTTCTAATGGTCCTTCAAATAATTGAATGCAGTATTACGTATTCTCTTCTCCATCGTAAGCATACTAGATTCCTTCATCCAACTCTCATGTAGCACAGAAGTCAGGCCCTTTGCAATCTTGATTCTCTTCCTCTAGACATTTTCTGCCTTGTAAATGCCCTTCTTAAATTGTGGTTACCATAGCTGAACCCAATATTCTGGAAGAGGCCAGAGCAGGGAAGAGGAGTGTGGGGTGATCACCTCTAGATTCTTGTCATCTGTACTCCTCAAAGCAACCCAATATTCCATTAGCTTTTTTGATTGCCCCATCACATTGCTGACTATCAAGCCTGTGTGCCACTAAAAATCCCAAACAGTTTTTTGGATCAGCTGGCATCTCTGCAGGCCTCCTCCACCTTGTATGTAGGAAGTTGATTTTTTTTTTGTATCTTAATGCAAGACTTGAGATTTATTTATATTGAATTTTATTTTTGTAGATTTACTCTAATGCTCTAGTTTGTCAAGACTTGATGAGGAAAATTGGATCCTGGGATCATAGACTTTGACCTGGAAAAGCCCTTTATAGATCACCAAAACCAACTCTCTTGTTTCATAGGTGAGAAAATTAAGGTTCAGAGAAAATGTCTTGTCAATGGGGGGAGGGAGGATTGGGGCTCCATTCTTTGATGGATTATGGATCAAAGATATAGAGCTGGAAAGCATCCCAAAGGCCATCCACTCCAACCATCTCCTTTTACACAGGAAGAAAGTGAAGCTCATAAATAGTCAATGATTTGCCTAAGGCCATACATGAAGTAAATAGCACAGGTGGGATTTGAACCAAGGTCACCTGAAACTGGGCCTAATACCATTTCTACTATACGATACTGCCTCTTACTATATTATGCTTCCTCTCACCTGTGGTCAAGGAGAGAAGGATAGTATGGGGCTCCCTCATCGATAAAAGAGGATAAGAGGAAGCTTCCACATGGATGGGAAAAGTAAAAGTGAGGATGAGTCTCTTCCATGGTTGAGAAAGGGGGAGAGAAGTAGGCTACCTCAAGGATAAAAAGAAGAGGAGAGGATGAGACTCACTTATGGATGGGAAAGAAGAATGTGATGTTGGGCTTCCCCACAAATGGGAGAGGAGAAGGTGAGGATGGGGCTTCTCTGAGGATGAGAGAAGAGGAGACACTGGTAAACCTCATGGATGGGAGAAGAGGTTCCCTCATGGATAAAAAGAAAAAAAGAAGAAGAAGAAGAGAGGAGTTCTTCAAGCAGAACCAGAATGGGGTGGGCGAAGGGGGTCAAGCATTTTAATGGCATCAGAGCCAGAGATATCATGCCACTCCCCCATGGAAATGCTGCCACTGTGTTCTTGGCTTTTGCTATAAATATCTCTCCCATTCCTTCTCCCTCCCAGATGTATCTTTGTGTAAGTAAAGGAAGCAGCTGGAACAAGTTCTCTGTCAAACATCTGCCCTCCGGGGGCCTTTTCCTCCTCTTCCTCATCCCACACTGCTCCCTCTATTTGGAGGAAGAGAGACTATAGAGGAATTCAGAGAAAGAAGCAAAAGCAAACCCGGTAAAAACCCAGGGTGAAGACAATTCTGCTTTTGCCAAGCTTGGACTTTGGCCCCTTCATCATCAGCAATGGGGTCAGGTCATCAAGGGACACCCCAGCCCCCACAGTGACTCATTGGCCAGAAGCAGTCTTGGAGGCAGGGAGGGTGAGGGGATTCAAGAAGGAGCGAGGTTTGTCTCCAGTAGCATCCCACTGGAAGCAGAAGGAGAGAGAAATCCCCAAATCCACGAACTCAGAGCCAAATCAGAGAAGGGCAGTCTGGGTTAGCAGGTAAAGATTAGGGTACGGCCACTCTGAGATGGGGCTCAGAGACACAATTGAGAGTGAAGATAGTGTCTCTTTGTCACCTTGCCTGAGATGCCTTTGGAAGACCCCACTCCATTTAAAGGCATTCAAACTACCTAATCCCTAGTGGAGATCCTGTCCTCCTCTCCTTTACAGTTGGAAGAAAGAGTGGCCAGGTCCACCACTCCTCTATTATTCCCAAATTTTCCCTCACTCTTCAATAGTCAATAAACATTTAGTTAGGCAATAAATATTTCTTAGGCATCTATCCAGAGTCAGGCACTATGCTAAACAGTGTCAGTCCCTGCCCTCAAGGAGTTTACGATCTGATGGGAGAAGACAGCACACAAAAGGAAGCTGAAAAGGGCAAGGGGGGAGGGAGAAGATAGCCAAAGTCCCCCTCCCTCAGTGTTCCTTCTAGGTCAGCTTGCAAAGCAAGAAAAACCTGAGACGCACTCGTCAATCTGGAGCTGAGAGGGACCTTGGAGCTCATATAGTCCAAATACATCATTTCATGGAACAGTACGTATAGAGTATTGGGCAGCTAGGTGGTGCCGTGGATAGAGTTCTGGGCCTGGAGTCAGGAGGACCTGAGTTCAAATTCAGCTTCAGACATTTACTAGCTGCATGATCCTGGGCAAGTCACTTCACCCTGTTTGCCTCAGTTTCCTGGTCTGGAGCTGGAGAAGGAAGTGGCACACTACTTCAGTATCTTTGCCTCAAGGGGGTCATACGGTCATGAAGAATCAGACAAGTCTGAAAAATAACAAAAAATCAAGGTTCTGTGGGACTGGAGGGGAAGGGTTATCTTCAGAAAGGAAGGTGATTAATGAAAAACGGTCCTATTTGAAACTAAAAACTTTTAAAAAGAACATCCGAGCCTCTGAGGGCAGGCACTACTGTGTTTTTATCCCTAGAGGGTAGCACAGGGGCCGACCCTTAGGAAGTATTTAATCAATGCTTGTTGATGGTTTGATTTGTAAACCACTGACAAGTGTGAGTGGTTATGTTTTCATTTGACTCACATGTTTTGTTTTTTTTAATTACAAAAAGGTGTTTACATGTTGTACATACTTAAAATTCTTCCCTAACCCACTGTCAAACCAACCATAATTCCACACTCAATTAATCACATCTCAGGATTTTATGAGCTCTCAGTTTCCTTCGTTCCACTGCTCCCATTCCTGTGGTTCTTCTGCCTACCGAGCCCCATAGTCTGTGCCTCTCATTTTCTGGATCCTCTGTCTTGCAAAACAGGCAGGGCCACGTTTGACACCCCCACCCAAAGGCGAGAAACCAGAAGCCCTGGGAATGGGGGAGGGTGGGGAAACAAGGTAGCCCTGCGTGGTGCAAAGACCCCTGAAGTCTTAGAGTCAAAAGAAATCTGGGTTTGAATCCCAGATCTGACTCTTGTGTGACAGTGGGCAAGTCATTCCAATTCCCTCAGTTTCTTCATCTATAAAATGGATTAATAACCTTAACTCACATTTATATGGAGACATTAAGGTTTGTGAAGGGCTTTCAAAACATTGATTCAACCAGCCTTTGTACACCAGACACATTAAGTGCTGGGAAAACAAAGACCCAAATAGCATTCTACTGAGGGGACACAACATGTATTCAGATAAGTAAATGCAAAATAAATTGGGAAATGGGATGAAGGGGGTAGGCATGGGAGCATTAGGAACTTGGATGTGGGGGGAGAAGCCCGAAGGGTCTCTCTTGGATCATAGAGCTGGAAAGAGGTAGGAGGCTGGTCCAATCAGTCCAATGCCCCTTCTGTTCCCCAATATCACAAATGAGGATTCTGAGGAGCAGAGAAGCTATACAATTTGCCAAAGTTTGCACAAGAAGTAACTGACAGTGGAAACGTTTGAACCCAGGTCCCCTTACTTCCAATTCAGTGATCTCTCTACTGAGCTTAGCCCCAAAGGCTGGAGATGAGGAGGAAGAACATTCTAGGAAGGAAGGGAAAACTCAGGCAAAGGTGTAAAGGCAGGAGGTTGAATGTCACCTACAGATAAAGAAACTGAGATTGAGAAGGCAAATGATTTCCCCCTTGCATACTTGTAGCATCTGCCACACAGGCATCTTGTAAGGAAATTCTTTGTAAGCCACTCAGGTCCTGTTTTTCATTTTGTCATTGTGATCCCTAAGAAATGCCTGTTGGATAGCATTGGGTTGAAGGCTACCAGATCCAGACATTGTTATGCCCAAGAGGCAGCCTTATGTAGGAAATGAAGAGCTGACCTTGAGACGAGAAAATACGGGTTCCAATACAGCCTCTGATAGTTACTAGCTATGAGAGCCTGGGAAGGATGCTTACCCTCTCTGTTCCTCAGAGACCTCCCTAGGTCTCCTTATCCGTGATGTCCTATATTCTTTCTCACACCAGGATACCAGGCTGAAGGACTTTGAGATTTCTCAGAATTCATGTGTCCAAGCATCAAGTCATTAGCAAAGCAGAGACTAGAACCCAGGCATGCTGACTTCCAGTTCTGTGTGCCTTCCTCCACAGTACCCTGCTAACTCTGCAGCATGCATCCAGGTACCCTCCCCTCTATTACTCAATCGTTATCCAAGATATTTTTAATTAGGAGATTTTTTTTTTCCTGGGGAGGCATAAAAAGCCCTTTAAAGAGCAAGCAATTTCCATTCTCTCCCAACTTTCCAAGTCCAGCACATTTCCATTTCAATCAATTTCCTTCTCTTTTTCCTTTTATGCATCAACTTTCAAAAACTGCCACATGAAAGGCCAGCTGGCCAGGCCCAGCCCCAGTCCTGGCCCCAACCCCAGCTCCCTTCGATAAGCTTTGCAAGGCCTGGTTTTTCTCTCCCTCGTCCCTGAGTAAGGGACAGTTATTCTGGGAGGCAGCAGGTTGCTGGGCACTCACTGTCCAGCCCCTTAACTACTGACTCTTGTCTGTTTCTCAGACATTTGTGGCTGCAGGTGGTGTGTGTGTGTGTGTGTGTGTGTGTGTGTGTGTGTGTGTGTGTGTGCATGTGTGTAATATGCCTACATAACCATTTTTTGCCTCAGATAAAACTATTTCCTAGTTACAGCAATAATTAATATCAAGGGACCACTGAGTACAGATGAGCATGATGTAGGGACAGACAGCACTGGCCTTGAAGTCAGAAAGACCAGCATTTGAACCCACCTCAAATCCTTCCTAGCTGTGTGATCCGAGGACGGTTACTTCCTCTCTCTGTGCTAGTGAAATGAGGAATTTAGATTTAACAACCTCTAAGGTTCCTTCTGTATCCAAATCTATGATCTGTAAGTCATTTTGTCTTTCTCTATGCCTTGGTTTCCTCCTCTTTAAAAACCAGAGTTAGATTTAATGAGCAGCTAGTTGGCGCAGTGAATAGAGTGCAGGACTTGGAGTCAGGGGTTCAAATCTGGCCTCAGACACTTACTGGCTGGGTGACCCTGGGCAAGTCACTTAACCCTGTTTGCCTCAGTTCCTGAGAGGGTGGCTAGGTGATGCAGCGGATAAAGCACTGGGCTTGGAATCAGGAAGATTCATCTCCCTGAGTTCAAATCCAGTCTCCGATACTTACTAGCTATGTGACTCTGGGCAAGTCTCTTAACTCTGCTTGCCTCAGTTTTCTCATCTGTGAAATGAGCTAGAGAAGGAAATGGCAAACCTCTTCAGTAGCTTTGCCAAGAAGAGTCAGACGTGACTTAGCAGCAACAAGATTTAATGACCTTTAAGGTCCTTTTAATCTCTAAACCTGTGATCTCTTCCCCCATTTGATTCAGACAGCTGCATGAGAGAGCATATAACTGCTTATCTTGCTTTATCATTGCTTCATGGACCTGGTTGCTAAAGAAAGTATGAATCTTCAGCTTAGGACCTGAGTCTTTGCTGATTTCCCACTTCGTCCGGAACCCAGGGTGGTGCGGGGAGCAAGCATTTAATAAAGACTTGCGAAACTGAATTGACTTAAATTAATAGATTCATAAAACGTCAGAGTTGGGAAGGACCTCAACTCTAATCTAGCCAATTGACTCATAAGATTTAGAGCTGGCAGGGACCTTCACTGTTACCCAGTACAACAGCCTCATTTTATACAAGAGGAAGTCAATGTCTGGAGAGGAGCAATGTGCTCCAAATCACACATCTAAGGAGTGGCAAGACAAGTCAATACAAATTTACTGAGCACTTTCTCTGAGGGAGGTATTGTGCTCAGCTCTAGGGATGTGAGCAAAAAAAAAAGGCAAACCAGTCCCTACCCTCAGCGAGCTCGCAGTCCAATACAAACAACTATGTACAAGCAAGGGACCTATGGGAGGAATTATAGATGGTCAAGAGAGGGTAGGCATTAGCATGAAGGGGAAAGAAGGATCCTGGGGCTGCTACTAAGCCTTTCGCCATCACGTCTCATCTCTGGGGATGTGGCACTTCATACTTTTCTTATTAGTTAGAACTACTGAATTATTAGTTAGAATTATTAGATATTACTTAAAATCTTCGTGTTATAATCACTTAGAGCAGTTTAGTGTTTTCACTTTATCAGGCTCTTTAAGAATGTACATATCCCATTGCTCTACCTAGATACAGTCTTCCAGGGTAGGGACTCTGCCTTATACTTATGTGTCTCCCCACCCCAGTGCAGGACATGGCACAGAAGAGTTTTTGAGAAAATTACAATGGTGGGAGGGATGAAGAGGGAGGAGGAGGAGGAAGAAAACTTCCACTTTTTTTTCCATTTTAGCATTTTAAAGTTTATAAGGACTTCCCTCACAACTACTCTTTGAAGTTGGTAGAAGGAAATGTTTGCTACTATTGTGAATTATAATAATAGCTACCTTGTACATAATGCTTCAGAGTTTGCAATGAGCTTCATGTATATATGTGTGTATGTATACATACATATATGTGCTTGTTGAATGGTGTATGGTAGGATTGTTAAGGGTGGGGTTAGGGATAATGATGACAGTGGAGATGGGAATGCTGTCTGTTTCTAGAAATGATTATGTAGAAGTGATGATGATGCAGATAAGGGTGATGACAATGGGGATGAGGATAATGATTGTGATTGTGTTAGGAGAGAGAGAAATAGGGATGATGAGAGTGGAGCTAGAGATAATGGTGCCGGACATGATTTGATAATGATTACGGGGAGTGTGAAAGGGAGATCGTGGTGGTAGTGGGACTAACGATAATGACAGACATGATGACGGGAATGATGGAAGTGGTGATGAAGTGTTGGAGCAGGAGGATGGAGATGGGAATGAAACGAGTAGTTGTAGAAATGATGGTGGCTATAGAAATGATGGTAAGTAAGATGATCAAGGTGACAATGGCTATGAGGGCCATGGTGTTAGTTATTGTGGTGGTGGGAATGAGGATGGTGATAAGGAGTATAAGGATGGCAATGCGAATGATGATGGTGGTGATACAAATGATGTTGAAAAAGAAGATGATAATTAGGGTAACTATATCAAACATTCTGTCAGATTCTCATCCTTCCCACATAACAAGTTTTTCAACCTTTTCTTCCAAAAACTTAACCCCTTTCTGTGTCATGAATCTGTCATTACTGCTTTAAGGGAACTAAATTCCCTCCACTCCTTGATGAGAATATCCTTGAAATTCCTGAATTTCTGCTACATCATTTTATTTCTGTTTTCTCTTCCACCCTTTGCATATAACCTTCTGGGTATTTGCAAAGTGCCCTTGGAATCTAGTAGCAAGTACTTTGTCAGAGATTGCCTAAAATGTTTACATGATCCCACCACTCAGAATACATTAGCCCAGTCCTTCCACTGGAAACTGAGAAGAACTGAGTATTTAGACCCATATCCATTTCATTTCCATTCAGACAATGTCCTCTCTGACACTAACATGTTCTGTGGGGTCAGGGGGTTTGACGTGGGTTGGGAGGGGAGAAGAAAAGCAGGATTGATTTCTTTTTCCTCCTGCTCCCTGTTCCGTACATCCCAGGGCATTTTGTAACTGGGACATTCCATGGCTAGGATAACCTCTGACTATGTGATTCCATGGATAGGGTTTTCAGGGACTAGAATATTCTGTGGCTAGGGAATTCTATGTGATAGCTAGGACATCC
Organism: Phalanger gymnotis; assembly: GCA_028646595.1. Lineage (NCBI taxonomy): Eukaryota > Metazoa > Chordata > Mammalia > Diprotodontia > Phalangeridae > Phalanger > Phalanger gymnotis. The sequence goes on from CM053622.1 coordinate 764,124,387, forward strand.
CATGGTTAAGACATTCTTTATCTGGAACATTTAATAACTAGACCTATTTGTGGATGGAAAATTCCCTTAGTGGACCATTCCATGGATAGAGCATTCTATGGCAATTTACTGCTCAGCTGCCTTCCCACCAACCAATTTGCTACTTGGATCAGAAACTACGTCCTGGTTCCTTAACCCTTTTAGCTTCACCTACCCTGAAGTTCTGATGTCTTGATTGGTTCATGGCTCATGTGTCCCACTATATCTATGTAGGTTCCAGCCGTACTTCACCTGGCTATCCTCTTGTTAGCTCCCATACACTCCCCTGTTTTCTAGATATCTAATCATAATCAAATCGATACTGCCTTTGCTATTTATTGAAAAGGCTCATAGGACACTGTGAACATAGATTTAGAGCTGGAAGGGTCTTCTGAGGACCACTTAGTACAACTTCCTCATTTCACAGATGAAGAAACTCAGGCCAAAGGTTAAGGATGCTCAAAGTGGGCGACAGAGTAATTGTTTGAGATGAGATTTGAACCCAGATTTTTCTGATTCTAAATCCAGTGCCTTCACCACTGTACCATGCTGCATCAATGGCTCAACTCACCATTCCCATAACTTTCTAAACCAAAATATCCCTCCTTGTTCAGCACTCCCTTATGTGTTATGTCAAACATTAGAACACAAGCTTCTTGAGGGCAGAGGCTGTTTTCATTTTTGTTTTTGTATCTTTGGTGCCTTACACAATGTTTAGTAAATAGTAAGTACTTAATAAATACTTTAAAATTAATTGATTAATTTATTTATTCATATGGCTAAAGCATTCCATAGATGAGGCAAATTTGTCTGGGATAGTATATGGGAGTGGGGCGCTGAGATCTTCTGTGTACTTGGCATTGTATTTGGGGGGAATTCCATAGCCTGGATGTTCCATGGCTGCTTGGGTATTTAATCACCAGGAGGTTCCATAGCTTAGGCAGTCCATGTACAGGTCATTCTATATACTGGGGTCAGTTAGTGACCTTTTCCCTGAAGTTTAAGGGAATCCAAGCCCCATTCTAGTGGATAGGGAAAAGATCTGGGAATCCTAGTGGACCCCAAGATGAAACATGCATCTCTTGAGTAATACAGTTGTTACAGAAGAAAGTATGTGTGATTATCAAGGCTCAGATACATAAAGCTAGGCTCTATATAGCACTGAAAGCCACTAGAAAACCAGACTATGTGTCCCATCACCTTGGCACAGCCAGGGTCTTGAGCTGAGGAGTGGAATCCAAGCTTAGTCGCAGGAGGTTCAATGACAGCCAGCAGATCCCCTGCCAAGAAACTGTTCTCAATTAAGCCCCATCCTGACTATTCCAGCTTTGATGGCTTTGTCAATCAATGTAATCACCTCCTCCATTGTCTATCACAGTCCCATGTCTTCAAGTCTTAATTCATGACTTCATCAACACCCACAGCCCCCCCCACCCCCGACTCACCATTAACCCTGGCCATAAACCTGAGAGGATGAAGGACACAGCCACTCCAAGGCCCTTCCCTCAGCTGGGCTTCCCCCCAAAAAGCCTCTTCAATTACCTACAGGTTCATTAGCAGAATGACTGGCTCAGAGTCACTGGTCATGAAAAAGGATATTAGTCAGAGAGTAGAGTACTTAAGGAGGAAAGAGAAGCCATTTCACTGGCTATGTGTGTCTTCAAGGGGCCTCTCTCTGATGGAGTTAAAGGGATTGGTCATGGCTACAGAATGCACCAGTCATGCAATGTCTTGGTCACAGAAGTTCCCACTGGGATTCCCAGATCTTTTCCCTACCCACCAGAATGGGGCTTGAACTTCCTTAAACTTCAGTTTTTGGACTATGAGGTTGAGCCTGGACTTTCATAAATCTTCAAAGGGAAACCCTCTATGGTTGGCATGGGCAGGGGAAGGAGTGATGCATAGCCTCATATGGCAGAGAAAAAAACTGCTGTATGGCCATCGTCCTGCCCCAAGTCATGGTGTGTCCCCTATTTCTGGGCACAGAGCCCTAGGTTTGTGCCGCTGCGTGGAAGGGAGTGATATGGCTGACAGTCTTGCACCGGCTCCCTGAAGATTCCCTTTCCTTGTGTTGGGAATTGAGCTTGGCATGTAGTAAATGGCTTTCTCTCTGTACCCAAAATTTCCTACTGAATTTAAAGGCCAAGTGGCCCCGCTACAACAGTGGTTAGTAACATTTTGTGTACTGAACCCCTTTGGCAGTCCAGGGACTCCTCAGAATAATATTTTTAAATAAATAAAATAAAAAAGATGACAAAGGAAACCAATTAGAATGAAATATAGTTATCAAAATATTAGAAAAAACCCAACCATGTTCATAGACCTTCTGAAGTCAGAGGTTCATGGACCCCACATTAGGATGTCTTGCTTTAATGAGAGAGGGGATATTTGGGCAAGTATCACAAAATAAAATGAATTCCTGATTGTGAATGAAAGGCCTAACATTGACCTCTTGGATGGGTCAATGATATGGATCAGGTAATATGGACTGGAAGAGTGCCCAGAAGCCTTCTGTGTCCCCCAAACTTTCTCACCACCTTCCACCTGCCTTATTGCCTGAAACATCACCATTAGCAATTCATTGCTTTGGGTTTCACACTTCCTTGATCTATGGTGCAGAAGGAGTACACAGTCAGCCCCTCCTGCTGGGGTACAGCTTATCAGAGTCCTCTTTACCAGAGTCTTCTGGCCTTGCCTAGTGGGAAGGTGGCACAGAGGGAAGAGAGAGGGAAGAGGAGAAGTCACCAGAGCATATTCTGCCAAGCTCCTAGGCAGACTGTTGACCCACCCTGCGAAGACCACCTCTGCAAGCCAACCTATGGGCTTTCTCCAAATGGTCCAGCCCAACCTGCCTGACCAAATCTCCTTTAGGTCCTCCTCAAAGTCTGCTAGCTCCTCAGGAGCACAGACTGGAACCTTCTCCATTTCCCACTGTACCCGGAGCAGGACCAGACACATAGTCGGTGCTCTTTATCTATTTGGAGTCATAGCACATCAGATGTGGAAGGAACCTTAGAGATCATAGGATTGTATTCTGAAGCTAGAAGGAACCCCAAGACCATGTGATCTACCCCTGCCTCCCTTTTTACAGTTGAGGAAACTGAGGTCTAGGAGGGATATATGATATGCCCAAGGTCAACAGCTAGTAAGCATAGGAGGCAAGATTTGAACCCAAGTACCCTGGCTCCAGAGCCAGTGCACAGCCAACTGGATCATCCTGCCTTACTCTTCAATCCATAGATAAAGAATCAGAGGCCTAGCATGGTTATGAGGATCAAACCAGAAACTATTTTAAAGTCCTCTCCAAACTTTAAAGAGCTATATCAATGGTAGCCATTGTTGTTGTTACTACTACTACTGCTACTGCTACTACCACTACTACTACCTACTACTACTACTAGTACCTACTACTATCCAGTACTACTACTAGTAGTAGTAACTACTACTACCTACTACTACTAGTACCTACTACTATCCAGCACTACTACTACTAGTAACTACTACTACCTACTACTACTAGTAGTACCTACTACTATCTACCACTACTACTAGTAATAGTAACTACTACTACTACTACTACTACTACTACTACTACTACTACTACTAGTGCTGCTGCTGTTGCTGCTAAGTGACTTACCCGAAGTCACACAGAAACACAATGTCAGGGACAGGACTAGGTCTTCTGTATCCTAGTCTTTAGTCCAGTGTTTCTTGCATGGCATCACAGGACTACACTTTGTATTGACTACCTAAGAACTACTGAAAAGGGTCATAGATTTGGAGCTAGAAGAGGCCTTTAAGGTCATTGAGTTAGTATAAATGTGTGTGATATGCCGTTCAGGCATCTCCAACTCTTCCTGACCTTATGTAGGGTTTTCTTGGCAAAGATTCTAGAGTGGTTTGCTATTTCCTTTTCCAGCTCATTGTATAGATGAGGAAACTGAGGCAAACAGAGTTAATGGACTGGTCCAGGGTCGCACAGTTAGTAAGTGTCTGAGACCAGATTTGAACTCAGGCCTTCCTGACTCCAGGCCAAACACTCTATCCACTGCTCCACCTAGCTGCTGCCATCCATTTTTGGAACTAAGGCTCCTACATGTTGACCCATTTGTCAGTCCCTATAGTGCCAGTTTTGGTGTAGGAAATGGCCTTAGGGCATAGAATGCCAGACAAAATATCAAAACTGGGAGGGCCCTTAGAGCACAGAACGTTAGAGCCGGGAGGGCCCTTAGAATCTAGAATGTCAAAGCTGGGAGGACCTTAGAACACACAATGTCAGAGTTAGGAGAGCCCTTAGAACCCAGAATCTCAGAGCTGGGAGAGACTGACTATAAAGCACAGAATGATAGAGGTAGAAAGGAATATTAGAGGCCATCCAGTCAAACCTTCTTACTTTAGAAAGAAGAAAATGGAAACTCAGACGAAGTGATTTTTTTCTCCCAAATCAGTTAGTTACCATCAAATTTAAGAATCACCTTGTTTTTCGCTGGAACCGTCTTCTCACTACTCTGCCTCCAAGAAGAACAATCATGCACCTGTATGCAAGCTGAATTTCTCCTACCCATGGAGGGAAAATGAACAGCCAAACTGCTCACCCCAGACTTCACCCACCCTGCTTTCTAACCAGCCAAGAGATAAATGAATTACAGGCCTCATTGCCATCACCAACAAGGTCAGCTACTCCATCCATAACATTGCCCTTGATGGATGGTCCTCATCCGTCTTCCTGGAACCAACTTAGTGCTTCCTTCGATGACTGGGGCTGAGCCGTCAGTGACTGGGAGATTTCTCAAAGAACATTTGGAAACTCCAGTGACCTTTATGACTTGAAATTATCTCTGCCTCCCCTATACCCCATCCCTCCTTCACTACCCCCCTCCCATGGAAAGGTTTTTTTTTTATTTCATTTAAAAATTTTCTTTGGTGTCTTTTGCTTTTGTATCACCTTCACTTTTGAGCCAACCTTCACACACATATCCATGAACCTTACCCTATTTAAAAAAAAAGGAAAGAAGAGAAAGAGGGGAAAAAAGCAATTCAGCAAAACTAACCACTATATCATCCCAATGTGACAGTAGAGAAAACGATCCTTAGCCATAGCCACCTCCCGCCAAGTCTATTTAAAAAAAAAAGAGAAGGGAGACTCATTTTCTCATTGCTTCCTCTGGGAGAACCTTGCTTACAATAATCACTCAGGGTTGTTTCATTTTTATTGTTTTCCTCTTGATTCACATGGCTGTAGTCACTGAGTGTAATGGTTTCTTGGTTCTGCTCACCTCACTCTCCATCAGTTTATATACGTCTTCCTGGGCTTCTTTGAATTCTTCATATTTATTGTTTGTGGTGGTGCAGTAATACTTCATTGCACCTATGGGCCACAATTAGTTCAGCCAGTCCCTAATCAATGGGGATCTACTTTGTTCCTCATCCACATCAGATGTGACATACTAGCAAGGAGGGAAAATTAACTCGTTGGGTGATGGACCAGATAGAAATAGAGACTGATCCTGGGATTTCATAGGTACTAGACACTCTCTTTTTGAATGCAGGTGGGTGCCTTCTCCACAATATAAACTTAGAAAATTGCCTAGAGCATTGACAGGCTAAGTTATTTACATATGGTCACACAAACAGGTCTTCCTTCACTTTGAGGTCAATTCTATCCACTGTATCACACTGAATCTACCTTATAGCAATTTGTCACCACAGAAAGGGCCATGAATATTTTGGTGGATAAGAGACCTTTCTGTCTTTGATGTTCCTGTAAAATTCTAATGCTATTTCACCCTTTTATTTCCAGGCTGGATTTGGGATTTTGTTGGAGTTTGGAGTTTCCCATTAAGAAAACTTCCCTCTACTGATATGAATAGGCAGCTATTATAGTCTTATAATATTTATATTGTGAGTATAGGTGTTATAATATATAATACATCATATGTATATATACATACGCACATATTATATATGTGTATATATGTATGTGTGTATGTATATATATACATATATACATGCACATATATAATATATATGTATATATTATATATATACTGTATATATAACATAGTATATATATAGTATATATATATATATATACATAATACTTACAGTCTCAGAGGTTTACAGGGGACTGAAAGTTGGGTGACCTGCCCAGGGTCACATAATCAGGATACTTCAGAGGCAGAACTTGAACTCGAAACTTCTTAGTTTCTCCCAGAACATTAACAGGTCAGGTGTTTGGCTGCCTATATCAGGAAGATGGATCAACCCTGTGCCTATAAACCTGTCTGGCACCAAGATGGGGAAGGCATCTCCAGCAGATCAGACCAGCGGGTAAGTTGTCCCAGAATTCAAGCATCTACTTCTGCTTCCTCTTGGGGTCTGGGAAAGGGGAACTCTGCCTCTTATTCTAGGATCACAGATATTAAGAGTTCAAGGGCAGCTTTGAAATGATAAAGCCCTTTATTTCACAGCAGAGAGAACTGGGAGTGTGAGAGGTGAAAGTATGTACTCAAGGTCACATACTGAGTTTGTGGCATGGGTTCCTTAGGAATGCACCCCCGCTCCCTAATTCAAGTTCTCAAATACTAGATATTAATTCTCATATCTTCTGATGCGGTGTTAGCTTCCCCACTGGAAAGATGAATTCTTTGGAGTTCTATCCATTTCAGAGATCCCTGATCACTGCTTCTCACTCCTGCTCTGGCTGCTTTGTTAAACTTGCTGTGGATGTGAGGCTAACAGGATGCTCTTATTTCAGGGAAGCAGCATCTAAGGCCCAGCGACAGATACATATTTGCTCATGGTCACACAGCAAGGTAGCAGAAGAGGTAAAGTGGAATGTAAACTATCAGCCTCCCTAATTTTGAATGAGTGTGCTTCTTGTCACTTGAACAACTGAAAACTAAACCTTACTACCAGGGCTCAAGGGAAGTCTTCTACCTTCAAATCTGCCTATGCCCTCTGGCAAACACAAAACTGTGTTACTAAGGGAGTTAATCAGTCAATTTAGTTCAACCATTGACCTGTGATTGTGAGTCTGACCCCACGCCAGCTTCCAGGACCTCAGTGGACATCTCCAGGTGGTAGGCACTCGGTTTCCAGGGGATCTGTGGACTGGGCTCAGAGTGATAATTAGGTTTTGTGCTATGGTGATCCTGGGGGACATCTCCCTGGTCATCCTTACCCTAGAAAAGTTGCTAATTTAGGAGAGTAAAGGTTAGTGGTTTGTGAGGGATGAAAGGTTCTATACATAAAACTCCCGGTAGCAGTGAGGGGAAGAGGATGGGCAAGAGTGGGAGACCTGAAAGACAGAAATGCAGAGATAAGAGAAGACACAGAGACACACAAGAACAGAGGGAAAGAAAAACTGACAGACCTTCAAGGAGAGAGGGGACAAAAAGAAACATAAAGAAATAATTTGGGAAAGAAATAGGGAGAATTTGAGAGAAATAGAGACAGAAAGAAATAGAAGGGGAGAGGGAAACACAGAGACAATTTAAGAGAGAAGCAGACAGACAGAATAGAAGTTTGTCCTTGGTTCTTAAAGAGGACCGATGACATCATAGGGTGGTGTCTTGACTTGAGCATGAATGGGGTTTAAGTGAGGCAGAGCTGCACAAAGTCATCGGCCTCACTCTTGCCTCCAGAGACAGTGAAGTACAGTGGCAGGACAAAAGTGAAGAGGACAGGTGATGGCCTGGAATACAGTGGATGACCTCGGCTTTTCTAAATCAAGGTCTTTCCCAGGCCTCAGTTTGCCTGAGACAATGCCCAGCCAATGACTAAGGGCTAGGTAAGAATTGATACAAAAGATGGTCTCATTTACTATGACAAAAATATCAAGCCGGGAAAATATCTAAGGGAAAAACCTTACAAGTGAGAGAGAGAGAAAGAGAGAGAGAGAGAGAGAGAGAGAGAGAGAGAGAGAGAGAGAGAGAGAGAGAGAGAGAGAGAGAAATACAAAGATAAGTTGAGAGACTGCAGGGATAGAAATATAGATAAAGAAGACAGATATGGGAAGAAATATAGAGAAATAAATGGACACAGGGACAGGTACCCAGAGACAAAGGAAGAAAAAGAGACAGAGATGCATAAAGACAGACAAAAAACAGAGAGAGAAAGAGACAGAGACACAAAGATAGAAGGAAAGGCACAGGAAAAGTCAGACAGAAACAGAGTCCGCAATATTGAAAAGAGAAGAGAGATTGAGAGAGAAATGCAGAGAGAGTAGGAGGCAGAAACAGGGACATAAAATGATAAGAGAGAATAGAGAAGAGAAAGAGCTAGCAATATGACTACTACAGGTATAACTCTTGGGTTACAGGATCGGGAAAAGGATGATCTGGATTGCATTTGGGCTTTTTTCCCACTCTCTTCCTTGTAACCTCAGTCGAGGAAATCAGGACAAAGGTATTCATGGTCTTGCCCAAGATACTTAGACTCAAAAGGTAACTAGCATGGGATGAACAGGGCCTTGTGCCAGGGGAGCAACATGGTAGGGGGAGGGGGCAACGTGTAGGTCAGTTTTCCTTGGTGCTCTTCTTCCCTGAGGCACCTGGCATACTTCCCAATTCATAGGGCCATCGAAACCACCTCCTGCCCCACCCAGGAGGGTCCCCTTGCTGAAGTACCTGCCTCCTATCCTTTTGGGGTAAGGATCATACCACCCCTTCGCTCGGTATAGCCATACTGTGTATTGCTATCTCCCCCTCCTCCTTGGTTCTGTTGAAATGGACTCTTCTATCAGAGGAAGACGTGTGGCAAAGGAAAGGCGGCAGGCATTGGAGACAGTAGACCTCTGGTATTATCAGTATAACCCCGATTGTTGTTGTTTAGTTGTCTCAGTTAACATCTGACTCTTTGCGGACCCATTTGGGGTTTTCTTGGCAAAGATACTGGAGTAGTTTGCCATTCCCTTCTCCGTTTAGTAGATGAGGAAACTGAGGTAAACAAGGTTAAGGTGTTAGGAATAAAATTTTCTGAAGGAATGATAAAGACTCCCGAGGCAGATGAGGCAAGTTCATTTATTCTACAGTTCTTCCAAGAAGAGGGTGTGCTGCCTGAACAGCAACAAACATCAAAAGCACAAGCTAGTGGTTTAAATCCTTGCCCCGAAATATAAAGTCCCTCCCTCATTTCCTCATTGTCTGATACCCTGAGGTGTACAAGTTCCCGACACACCTACTTCATGTTTTCTCTTTGACGTGTTCCCTCTTCCCTCCACATATATCTGCATAAATCACATATGCATTAAAATGAGCCTTATCTCTTCCTGGGGAGGAGAAGTTAATATTCATGAGGCAATTAAGCATGGATATTTCAGGTCTAACTTAACCCTTTGCCCTACTTTTGACCACAGACCCAGTTGAAACTGGTTTTTCCCTTTTCTGAGAATTGTTTTTTCAAAGAGATATTAGTTTTCTGAGAAGGAAACCCACTTCCCTCCACCTGTGTGAAAACATATTTTTTTTAATATTTCACAAAGTGACTTGCCCAGGGTCACACACCTAGTATGTGTCTGAGGCCAGATTTGAACTCAAGAAGATGAATCTTCTCACTCCAGGCCCAAGGATCTAGCTGCTGCACCACCTGGCTGTCCTAACCCTGGACTTATCACTTAATGTTTCCAGGTTTTATTTCTTCATCTATAAAATGGAGAAGGTGGCCTATATAGCATCTGATATTCATTGAGGCTGTCAACTGGACCAAACTAGCCTCTAACCTGTGGATGGCAGGAGCCAAACAGAGAAGGCTAGAGACAGGACAGTCAGAAATCAGACAAGGGTGTGATTTCAAAGTGAGGGAAATGGCTTGCAAGCAAGGTGGGACCAAGATACCTATGCCAGGGCCCTGCTCCTATTGGGGGGACCCGAGACAGTGTGGGGAGATCTCAGCATTCATACCAATGTAGCATAGTGAGCTGTAGCCCTGACAGTGAGTGGGACAGCAACAGTGGGACAAGTTTGATTCACAGCAGAGCTTCGTGACCAGAGCTCGTCCCAGCTGGTCTAGTGCTTGTCTGAGCTCAGAGAACACCTGGTTCTGGTCAAAGCAATACAGTAATTATGCGATTTTTCCAGAGGGTGAGATCATCCTGAGGGTGAGCACAAAGGATTATTGTCATGCCAAGCTCAGGGCACAGCCTGCTTGCTGGGCCTTAGCTCTGGAGAACAGGGTGTCTCCTAATACCTTTCATCTGTGGTCATTACCAATAGGCATATATAGGTCATTTCATTATGATGGGCACCCAGGAAACTTATTTATGTATTTTTAAGAGTGAACATTTATTGAATATTCAATCATAAAATGCAATCGTATTCACCAAACTACAAAGAGTCTAAAATGAAATTAACATGTATAATTCGCAAGCATAAGACAAGGACCCACACTTTAAAACTAAAAATGGTGTAACTAAAGTGCAATGCTCCTCTTCTTTGGATATCTTTGAGTATGCCCGGAAATTTGAAACATGCTAGGAAGCCACATGACTGCTGTGAAAGCCCTTTGACCTAAATAGGAAAGACCTACCTGAACTTTTCTCCCTGGAAGAGGATGAGGAAAAGGACTGTACCTATGATGTTAGTGATATAGGAAATAGATGAAAATTCCTCTCTATAGTTTATAGTCTTATTATCCATCATCTACAAGCATTTATGAAGTGCTTACTGTGTACCAAGCACTGTGCTAACTGCTGGGGATTCAAAGAAAGACACTAAGAGGTTAAGTGACTTGCCCAGGGTCACACAGCCAGTAGATTTCATAGACGGAAGTTGATTCCAGGTGTTTCTTCCCTTGATTAGGGTCCAATTCTTTGTCTTCTACAACATATTGCCTTTCTTCCTCCTGGGAATGGGATGCAAAAAGCCAGAGAGTTGGGCTTTCTTTTTTTTGGTGCTGAATACATGCTTTATTGTAAAATATTGCAGAAGATGATTTAAAATTATGGAGTAGTAAAAAGCAGTGGAAGAGAAAAATAAACCTATAGAACGCTTGGTATGAAACTCAGCTAAACCACAGCATTTATGAGTATTTGTACATGAAACCATCAGGAAGAAAAGAAATAGAAGTGGTGATTAACAAAGACATTTTAAAATCATCAGTTCTTTTTTTTTAATTTTTTTTATTTATTTTTTTAAATTTATTTTTGACATGTTTGGTTTTCAGCATTGATTTTCACAGGCGTTTGAATTACAAATTTTCTCCCCATTTCCTCCCCCCCACACTCCAAGATGGCGTACATTCTGGTTGCCCTGTTCCCCAGTCTTCCCTCCCCTCCGTCGCCCCATTCCCCTCCCATCCCCCTTTCCCTTCTTCTCTCCCCTCTTCCCTTCCCATCCACCCTCCCTAAGAAGTCAAGCAATTCAACATGGGCCCCATGCATATCATTATGTATAACCCTTCCACAATATTCATGTTGTGAAAGACTAACTATA
>CM053622.1:764136336-764151811 GCA_028646595.1 Phalanger gymnotis
GGCTGGAGCCCTGCTTCCCTCTGCCACTTTGTGGGTTCTGCAGTTCTAGAATTGGTTCAGAGCCATTTTTTATAGGTTTTTGGAGGGACTTGGTGGGGAGCTCAGGCCAGTTACTGCTTTCCTGTCGCCATCTTGGCTCTGCCCCCTCTTTATTTCTTTATATTGTGCTTTGTAGCTACTCATTAGTATTGAAGTCTTGGCCTGTGCCTTGCAAGATTGAATCCCAGATATAATGTGAATTTTGTGGTTATTTTGAATAGGATTTACCTCTTTATGATTTCCTCATGGCTTCTCTTGTTGGTACCTGGAAACACTGTTGATTTTTGTGGGTTCATTTTTTGTGCTACCATGAATTTCTATGCTGATTCTTTGTGGTTTTCTATATAAACCATCATAACCTCAACAAACAGAGATTGCTTTGATTTCTCTTTACCTATGCTTATTCCTTTAATTAACTCTCATTACATCTATTACTGGCATTCTCAAACTATGTCACGTAACACTGAGGAAAGGAGGCACTCTTTCCTTACTTCTATATTTAATGAGAAATAAAGCAATATATGCCATACAAAAAGAGTACAGATAAGCAATTTTCTTTCTCAATTTTGGAAAATGATTTATGTAGCATAGGCATTAATTGCTTTTTAAATATTTGGTTGAACTCAACTACAAATCTGTCTGGGCTAGTAGAGTTTTTATTTAATTAGTTATCCATTTATTTATTTATTTGTTCATTCATTCCTTTTTTTTGTTTGATGATTAATTAATTTACTTATTGATTGAGTGTACTTTCTAGTCAGGTCAATTCTATTTTCTTCAGATTGGATTAACATCTTTTTTTGATACTTTGTCAATTAGAATATTTTATGTTTTTGTAGATAGAACTTCCATTTCTTTTAGATTCTATTTTGGTAACATATAATAGTGTAGGGTAGGTTCCAATATTTCTTTTTTAAGTGTATGTCTTTTAAAAAATGGGTTGATTAATGAGTTCTTTGTGCATCCACATCAGTCATTTTAGAAAGTTCATCTCTCCCCCCTCCGTTCCCTCCCTCCCTCCCCACATTGTTTCTGTGTCTATAGAATTTCATTTTTTAAAGCTGTCTTCCTCTCTTTGGTCGGTAGTCCTTGTCAAAGTATAGGCTATGAGATGCTCCCTACTATGATAATGCTACTAAGAATTACAATCAGCTATAGTACTCTTTCCAGGAGTTTCTTCTCACTACATACCTTTGACCAGGCAGGGCCCAGGGATACAGGGAGAGAATAGCCACAGAGAAAAGCATTTAGAGACACAGAACAAAGACTGAGGAATGTAGGGTATCTCCTCTGGTTATGCGGGAGGGGAACCTCGTATAGATCTACAGTCAAAAGCTGTTGTTGACATTCATCCTCTGTTCTTGAAGAGGACTGAAGTCAGGAGGATGATGTCTTGACTTACAAGCGAATTAGATTTAAGTGGGGCAGGGCTGTGCAAAATCCTGTCAAAATCCTGTTGTTTGATTTGGAGTTCTGCCCCCAAAGGTTAGCAGTGATGTGGAGCATGGCATTCCAGAAGAAGACCATTGCAGAGCAGCTTGTACTAAGTGAAGGGAGGAGGGTTGATATTGCAAGAAAGCATCACATCAACCTGGCAGATGGGAAGTCATTTAGTCTGGGTAGATTTGGGGGTAGTCAACATGATGAGGCACAGTCTCTGGGAACCCCCTTGAACTCTCCTTGAATCTTCCCACTTGATCTGGCCTTTGCCTGAGGCCATAAGCCCTCTCTTATTGCTAGGCCTAAACCTTGGTTACCCTAAACTAGCCTAGCTCTGTACTGTCTGTTATCCCCTGGTGGCCTTCAGCTATTTCCCACCCTTAATCTCACTGCTGGAGTCTGACTCTAGACACCTCAGTGACAAGATCCTCCTAAACCCCTCCTCTAGTCACCCCAGACTATTTGACCATCCCTCAATCCCTCCCACAATCTCTCTGTATATAAACTCCATCTCGCCTCCACGCAGGCACTCAGATTCAATCTAGCTCAGTTTAGATTCAATCTGACCCTCTGGCATTAGTGTCACAAATGCTCAGGCTCCTTTAAAAATCTACCCAATATGGCAAATCTTTAATAAATTGTCTTTTTCTTTGGCTGAGAAGGCTTGGGTCAAAATCATTTGGCCAAACTCAGTGCATTGGTATTTTGGGGCACCGATATATTTATATTATATATATACAATATGGTTATATTTATAACCATAAACATATGGTTCCCTAACCTCATCATTTTGGTTAACAACAATCCTGTTTGGAATGGAATCTCAGTTTCTTCTTTAAACCTTGGGTCACAGTTTCTCTCCTATTTGCATGCTAAAGAACAGTGAGTTTTGTTTTCTGAATGAAGCCTTTGCCATGCTCATTATAGTTACAGCTTCCACATTTATAATATATTTGCAGAGTCTCCTGTATGGACACTTTCCCCTTTCCCTTTTCCTTACCTTCCCTCTCCCATTCCTTTTGAACACATCTTGGGTACTGACCTGGGTTACACTCCTTCTCTTTCTCCCTATTTTCCTTCTTCTCTTTCATTAGGGGATAAATCTCCCACATCTCCCAAGGCCCCCACTAGAGCTTCGATCCAAGCCAATCTAGAGAAATATATAAACCGATGAGTCTACCTCACTGCTAGTATGACAGTCTAGGGAGCCCTTCTCACAAGTGTGAGAAACAGCCTTCAGCACAAGAGCACTTCATTCCTAGTTATTTATTTTTATTTAAATTTTTATAAATAATTTATCATGCACTTAACTCTAAATAACAAAAAAACCAATAAGCATACATTTACAAGAATTTACATTTTAAAATAAACTTCTTTGTAAGATGTCCCTAACAGCTTTTTAGTTATTCTGAGTCTCATCAGCTCTCAAAGTCTCCATTCATTTCTCTATTTGTGTCCACATTTTCCCCTTCATATGATCCTGGTCAGTATTTCTTCTAGCTCTGTCTTCTTTAGATTGCATCTCACGCCTTTCCAAATTTCCTTCTATTTCTCATTTTAGGAAATAATTTTAATGATTATCAGGTCCTTTTAACAGTTGTGAGAAATGTGGTTTTGGGGTTCACTGGACTTCCCTAAATCGTGAGAACATGCGGCTTTGGGGATCACTGGACTTCCTAGGCAGGGCCAAAGTCCAGAGGAAGAACTCTGTGATCATCCCTAGGGAAGGCTGTACAGACCACAGGACTTCCAGAGGAAGACCAAGCGGTAGCCCCTCTTAATCTATGGGGACCACAGGGCCTCCTAGGGGTCAGACCCTAAGGAGAACCCAAGTGATGGCCCCTTAGGATGGCTGTAAGATCACAAACCTCCCGAGACAGGGCCAAAAGTCCCAAGTGATGTCCCCTTAAGAAGGCTGTGCAGACCACAGGGTTCCCTAAGGGAATCCAGAGTGGTAGCCCTCTTAACACCGCAGGGGGGAATCACAGGACACCCTGAGGCAAGATCCAGGAGTAACCTTTGGATGAGCTTCCACTGCCCATTGCTTCCCTTCACTTGACCTTAGGAAGATCCATGTGATTTGTCCATTCTCACCCAAAGAACTCAGGACCAGAGTGGGCAGAGGAAGACATTTTATTACATTCCTTGAGAGAGTGGGTATAGTGCTCACTGGAATACTCACACTGATACAGTTGCAGGAGCAAGGGTAACCATTCCCTCCACTCCTGCTAGAGTTACGGTTAGTTTACAATCTTTATTTTTTTACATAGTTTTCCTAGGTTATACAGTTTATATAGGTAGGATAATAAGGATACAGAAGCAAAAGTGAAGTTAATTGGATTTCCCTTGTCTTAGTTTAGGATTAAACTACATTCTTTTACTTCTCCTACTTTCCCTCTTTAACATTTGCAAATTATACAAATCAGTAGGCCTGGATTCTTGACCAAGACCAGACCCTAGATAAGTTTGAACTGGTTCAAGCTGTTTGGACTCTCTAATTTCCCTGACTGCCTTCTCAAAAAGCATGTGTATGCATGCAAGCTTCTGACCTCTCACCTGAGCAACCTTGAGGCCTGGTTTCTGCTAAAGCTGGGGTGGGGAAGGGGGGGAAATACACCTTTAGTTCTGTGGAAACAAAACTCCTCCTCCCATTTCTTACACAGTGATACACCATATTTTATTTAGCCACTTGCCAACTGTCCAATATTTAAAATGTTTCTAGTTCTTTGAAATTGTAATTAATTCAGTTACCTATATGTTTGAACAGAGAATAGTCTTTTTTTTTCTTTGTGACCACACTCTTTGGGCATATTCCCAGTAATGGATTCTGGGGTCAGTCAGACAATAATAATATTTTTGTAATTCATTTTGCCAGATTGACTTCCTTGAAGATCCTACCAATGTTTAATTCCACTGGAAATGTATGAGTCTTTTTTCCACAGTCCTGTCAACACTGAGCTTTCTCGCTTTTAGTTATTTTTACTAATTTGATGTGTGTGAAGTGGTACCTAAGAGCTGTTTTAATTTGCATTTGATTATAGTACAGGTTGAAAATCATTATTATTTTTTTTCTGTCAAGTTGTGTTTATGCTCTGTTTATCCTCTTTTGAAAATCGTCTGTTGACCATGTGTTTACTGGTGACTGGGTCTTGTCTGGAATATTTGTATTGGTTCCTTCTACATTTTAGTCACTATGTTTTGATCTGTTGTGTTTGTGGCAGAGACTCCCCTTAATTATATTTTTCAGTGTTTTATGATTTTAAAGAATTTGATGTAACCAAATACTTTTACCTTTCCTCCTCTAATGATGTGTATTTCACTTGCTTGAGAATTAAAAAAATGTGGGTGCCTTACACCACTGAGATAAATACAGCATTTTCCTTTCTTCGAACTCCTATATTTCATTTTCTTATGCTTAGTTCCAGTTTCCAGCTAGAATGTATTATGTGATACAAAGTGAGAAGGAATGCTGAAATGGTGAATTGAGTCCTAGACTTGGAGTTAATAAGTCCTGGTTTCTAATTTTACCACAGACAATAACTGAGGGAAAATCAATAAATTGTTTCTCCTCTGTGAGGCTCAGCTGACATCTATGAAATGGAGTTGATAGCACCCCACCTCAGGGAGTCATTGTGAGGATCAAATGAGATGATGTTTGTAAAACTGCTTTGAAAGCCTTAAAGCATTATATAAATGTTTTCTATAATTATTATAATCCAAATTTAATTTTTGTCTGATTGGTAATCCTTTTCTGCAATAAATGCTTATTAAATGATGAATCCTTTTCCCAGTTTTTGTGATCTATAGGTTCATTAAGGAATAATGTTTTGTTTGTATATGATCCTATTTCGAGGATGTCTGCTCTTTTCTCCCCACTAATTTTTTTCTTTTATTTTTACAAGATAATTTTGATGAGAACTACTTTATGATACATTGTAAAGTCTGGAAATATAAGTTCATCTTCATTCTTTTTCTTGCTGCCAAAAAATTACCATTTGCTATTTCTTATCCATTTCTCGTTAATGTGACATTTTTGTTTATCAACAACTTACAATGAGCTTTACTATAAACCACTACACAACCATATAGACATGCATTTGTAATTATTTATACTTACAATGAATTCCTGCACACAATAGGCCTATAACAGCTTAATAGTTATTCCTTCTCTATTCTGCTGTTTGTTCTCTTATTCATCAGTGTCTTTGTGTTACTGCTGCCCTGCCATCTAGTCATAGTCAGTGGTTATATTGCTTTTCCTGTTTTACTTATATTGTTCCATATTCCTTCATGTGAATCTTTATAAATCTTTATATTCCTCATATTCACCAAGTTTAATGGCAAAATACCACTTCATTCCATTGATATATCATATATTTAGTCATTCACCAACTGCTGCCCGATGATACATTGAATTGTCTTCCTCATATTGAACTATCCTTGTATCATTTGTATAAATCCTATTTGGTCATGAAAATGATTTTCCAAATATGTTATATTTTATTTCCTAGTATTTTCTTTAGTATTTTGAATCTGTATTCATTAATGAGATGGACCTATAATTTTCTTTTTTAGTGATGTCTTTATCAGGTTTTAGAATAAAGATTGTCTTTGCCTTATACCAAGACTTAGGCTATATTCTATCTTTCCCTATATTTAGAAAAAGTTTATGTTATAAAGTATTTGTTACTACTCTGGTTGCTGTTCTTTAAAAGTTTAAACAAAATCACTGATAAACATATTTGGGTCAGGTATATCTTTGGAGGTTGGGTATTTGTTTTGGGAGATTGAGGGGAGAGGGAAGAGAAGCTCAAAATAATTCATGTTGACATTTTTATTCTTTTAAAAGTGGCTTAAGTCTCTATTTCTTATGGTCAGAGTAGATAATTTATTGAGAGACCATGACAAAAGTACAATTTACAGTGGACCCAGTCAGAATGGATGCATGATTCTCTCCATCTTCTTTCAGCAGCATTGTGTGTGTGTGTGTGTATGTGTGTGTGTATGTGTTTGTGTGTAGCAGAGTGACAATAGGGGGAGCATATGTGTAATGAGGATCTATATGTGGTGGGGAGGTGGTCCTGATATAACTTGAAGGGAGACAAAATAGACATCATCTAGTCTTTTCTTCCCCCACTTGTTGCCTTAAATATTGCTTGTCTAGGGGATATTATCTGGTTATAGGTAATTTTTGATTGCTTTGTCATTTCAGGGGTGAGGGGAAGGGGAACTAAGATATTTTTGACCCCTTCTCCACATAATTCAGTTACTGTTATCTTTGTTTTTCAGTTGTGTCTGACTCTTCATGACCGCATTTGGGGTTTTCTTGACAAGGATACTGGAGTAGTTTGCCATTTCTCTCTCCAGCTCATTTTACAGTTGAGGAAACTGAGGCAAAAGGGTGATGTGACTTGATTAGGATCATGTAGCTGATAAGTGTCTGAGGCCAGATTTGGACTCAGGAAGATGAGTCTTCCTGACTTTAGATGTGACCCTCTATCCCCTGTAGCACCTACCTGCCCCACCCCACCAATTCCACAATGAACACACATAGAGAAGAGCACTTTATCCAAATAATAGCACGATAGAAATCGGAGAAGATATACATAGTAGAATAAATATCAGACAATACAGAGGGAAGGAGCTCTCACATTGGGAGTGAGATAACCCAGCTAAACCAAGGGAACAAAGCCCTAGATCTCACACAAAGAGAAACTCCCTGAAGTCTCTAGAGTACCAAGCTGGGAAACGACTCTATCATCTCCAAGTCTTTGTTTTCTTATTTTTGAAATGAAGGGTTTGGACTAGATCAGAGATTCTTAACCTTATTAGTGTCATGGACTCTTAGGGCAATTTAATGAAGCCTATAGGTTCCTTAGAATAATGTTTTTAGATGCATAAAATAAAATGTATAGGCTTACAAAGACACCAACTATATTGAAATATAGCTATACACAAACATGTGTATATATAAATATATACATGCACATAGTTCCATTCCCAGAACTCCACTGCTTTCAGACTTCTTTGTACGTCTTCATTCGTTCTATCACCATAAAACTTATCTTTGGGAAATCCCATTACCTGACGAGATTGAATCTGCCTGATTCTTACCTCTCACCAGCATCCTCTGTCCCGTTGATTGGACTCTCTGACCGGATGACATGCCCCTCAGAGCCTCTCTTTAGGGAGGGGGCTTAGCCCCATTGCTCACCAGCTACACTGCTTTTGGATTTCATTGGGATTCTTCATCGTTGCTCTTTCCCACTCTCATTTTCTTTTCCCCTGCTCTTCAGTTTCTTTTTGTATGTTGTTTCCCCCCCCCCCCATTACATCGTAAACTACTTGTGGGTAGATATTGTCTTTGTTTTTATTTTTATTTTTAGTCCCAGCACTTGACTAGTATCAGGCACATAGAAGGTACTTAATAAATGTTTATGGACTGACTGACAGACATACATATACCTACAAACATGGACTATGGGTCTCTGGACTAACTAGATGATTCTTGAGTTCTCTTCTAGCTCAGAGACTATGACCTGATGTATTTGAAAATGGTCATTTATTTTGTCCAGATGTCTCAGTTTTTTTAACATATATTTGTGTGTGCTGTTGGTCAGCTATTTTTTTCAGCCATGCCTGACTCTTTGTGAGCCTTTTTGTGACTTTCTTGGCAGAGATACTGGATTGCTTTGCCATTTCCTTCTCCAGCTTGTTTGATCGATGATGAATTGAGGAAGACAGGGTTAAGTGCCTTGCCTAGGGTCATGCAGCTAGGAAGTGTCTGAGGTCACATTTGAATTCAGGTCTTCCTGACTCCAGGCCCTGCACTCTATCCACTGCACCACCTAGCTGCCCCATATTTGTATATAACTTTCTATAATTATATTCTTAATTTCTTTTGTTATTATCTCTTGCCGTTTATTTTAGTGTTAATGACTTCTGTTTTCTCTTTCCTCTTTTTAAATTTGCTGGTGATATGTCAATTTTATTGGTCTTATGAAAACCAGCTCTTGGATTTATTAATTTTTTACTCAACCTTTATGGTCCTGCTTTTTATCTTTATCTTTTTCAACTTTCCTTGGGACTATGACTCTGTGCCTTTTCTTCTGTCTTTAGATGAAAACAATCCATTTATCCTTTCCTTCTTTCTCTTTTTAATTACTAATTCAGTGCTGTAAATTTGCTTCTAAGAACCACTTTTTCTCCATCCTGTATATTTTGATAAATAGTATTAATGCTATAATTATCATTTAAACATCCTGTTATAATGTTTCTACTTTCTTCTTTAACCCAATTATTGTTTGACAGATTTTTTAAAAATTGTTTTAGCTTTATGCCTCTTATTCATATTATCCCTGTTACTTATTTATGGTTTTATTGTGCTGTGGTATGAAAAGAGAGGATGTATGCTGTTTTTAAAAGTTTAGCCAGAGATCCTTTATTCCTCTCTATGTGATAAATTGTATGCAATCTGTGTAAACATAGCATAGTATCTGACACATAGTAGGTCCATGATAAATATTTGTTGACTGCTTAAAGAAATGTAGCTTTTTCCATTTTTTACTTTCTATGTTATTATTGCTTATCTTAGTAAATATAGAGTTCAAATCTGTGGCTTTTTTGTTTTTAATATTTTAAATTTAGACTCATATTATGATAATGGAATATTGGAGTTTCCTACTACTATTGTATTATCTTTTTTTTTAACAGAGTTGCATGATACATTTTAGACTAATCTTTTTTCATTCTAATCTCTCTTTTTTTGAGGTATGTGTCCTGTAAGCAAATATTGATGTATTTTGTTTTTATTTTTAAACTTTTCCCTTTTCACAAGAGAATTTAGACTATTAATATTACTTCAGTGTGTTAGATTGAATTTGTCTTTTGAAATTTTTAATTTTTTTCACTTTGCCAAAGTGAAATTTAGTGGGATTTCTCTTATTTTTGTAACTTTTTTCATTGCTAAAATTATTGGTAAACTCATGTAATTTCTTTTTACTTTAAACTAGTAACCATGTGATCATATGCAAGTCACTTACTGTATACCTGCCTCAGTTTCCTCACCTATAAAATGGGGATGATAGTGGCACCTAGCTCTCAGGGTTGTGAAGATCAGATGAAATTGTGATTGTAAGGTGTTTAGCACAATGCCTGGCACATGGTAGGAGCTTAGTTAATTTTTGTTCCTTTGTGTAATTTTGCTCCTCTATCTAATTCTCCTTAGATTTGATTAAAAGTAAGAATTTTGATTTCAGGATTGTCATTTCCTCCCAATCGTTATCTTGTCCCCTGTTAATTTTGATCCTTATTTCTGGTCATTTATGTATATATATATATATATATATATATATATATGTATGTATGTATGTATACATATATATACACACATATATTTGTCTGTGTGTGTATACACACATGTATATACATATTTGTTGTTGTTCAGTTGTGTCCAGCACTTCACGACCCCATGGACCATAGTGTGTCAGGCCCTTCTACCCTCCACTGTTTTTCAAAATCTGTCCAAGCTCATGTCTGTTGCTTCCATGATACTATCTATCCATTTTCTGCCATCCCTTCTGCTTTATCCTTCAATCTTTTCCAACATCAGGGTCTTTTCTGATGAGGCCTGTCTTCTCATTATGTGGCCAAAGTATTTAAGCTTCAGCTTCAGCATTTGACCTTCCAATGAATACTCTGAATTTACTTTTTTATGTATTCACTGATTTGTTCTCCATATCATTCAAGGGACTCTCAAAAGTCTTTTCCAGCACCACAATCTGAAAGTGTGGATTCCTTGGTACTTAGCTTTCCTTTTAGTCCAACTCTCACAACCATACTTTGCTACTGAAAAAACTTTAGGTTTGATTACAAGGACCTTTGTTGGCAAGGTGACAATGTCTCTGCTTTTTAGTATGCTGTGCAGATTTGCCATAGCTTTCCTTCCAAGGAGCAAGAGTCTTTTAATTTCATGGCTTCAGTTACCATCTATACTGATCTTTGAGCCCAAGAATATACAATTTGACACTGCTTCCATTTTTTCTCCCTTTATTTGCCAGGAAGTGATGGGACCAGTTGCCATGATCTTAGTTTTTTTCATATTAAACTTCAAGCCAACTTTTATATCCTCTTCCTTCACCTCCATTAAGAAGCATCTTAATCTTAATTCTTGACTTTCTGCCATCAGAGTGGTGTTATCTTCATATCTGAGATTGTTGCCAGATATTTTGGGAATCTTAATTCTAGCTTTTGAATCATCAAGCCTGGCATTTAGCATGATGTACTCTACATGTAAGTTAAACAAATAAGGTGAGAATATACAGCCTTATTTTATTCCTTTTCCAGTCTTAAACCAATCACATGTTCCATGTTTGGTTCTAACTGTTGCTTCTTAACCCTCATATCCATTCCTCAGAAGACAAGATGATCTAGTACTCTCATCTTTTTGAGGACTTGCCACATTTGCTTGTGATGCACACAGTCAAAAGATTTAGTGTAGTCAATGAAGCAGAAGTTAATGTTTTTTGTTTATTTTTTTTCCTGAAACTCCCTTGCCTTCTCTGTAATCCAGTGAGCATTGGCAATTTGGTCACTAGTTCCTTTACCCCTTCAAAAACCAGCTTGTTCTTCTGGTAGTTCTCTGTTCACATACTCCTGAAACCCAGGTTGCAGAATCTTAAGCATAACCTTACTGGAATGTGAAATGAGGGCAATTGTTCTACAATTTGAACATTCTTTGGCATTGCCCTTCTTTAGGATTGGGACATAAACTGATCTTTTCCAATCTAGTGGTCACTGCTGAATTTTCCAAATTTGCTGTCATATTGAGTGAATGACTGTAACAGCATCATCTTTCAAGATTTTAAATAGCTCAAATGAAATTCCATCACCTCCTTTAGCCTGATTGTTAGCAATAGTTCCACACTATAATGGTTACTGGTGACATTAAGATCTTTCTTGTATAATTCTGTATATTCTTGCCAACGATTCTTAATCTCTTCTACTTCTGTCAGGTACCTACCATTTTTATTTTTTTTTCTTTATCATGCCCATTTTTTTTGCACAAAACATCCCCTTGATATTTCCAATTTCCTTGAAGAGATCTCTTTCCCATTCTATTATTTTCTTCTATTTCTTTGCATTAGGAAAACTTTCTTGCATTAGGAAAACTTTCTTGCTTTTTTTCCTTGCTATTCTCTGGAATTCTCCTTGAGTTAGGTATATCTTTTCCTTTCCCTTTTATCTTTTTGCTTTCCTTCTTTCCTCAGCTGTTTTTAAAGGCTTATCAGACAGTCATGTTGTTGTCTTGCTCTTCTCTTTCTTTGGATCTTTGTTGTTGTTGCCTCTGATACAATATTGTGAACTTCTGTCCATAGTTCTTTAGGCACTCTATCTACCAGATCTAACCCTTTAAATCTATTTATCACCTCCACTTTGTGTTAATTAGGGATGTAATTTAGTTCATACCTATGTGGTCTGATGGTTTCCTGTACTTTCCCCAATTTAAGTCTGAATTTGGCAATAAAAAGCTAATGGTCTGACCCACAAGTCTTATTTAACTGATGGTATAGAGCTTCTTCACCTTTGGCCACAAAATATATAATCAGTCTGACTTCAATATTTACCATCTAGTGATCTCCACATGTAGAGTCACCCGTTGGGCTGTTGAAAACATATGTTTGTTGTGACCAGTGAGTTATCTGGAAAAAACCCTCTAACAGTCACTGCTCTGCTTCATTTTGTACTCCAAGGTTACACTTGCTCGTTATTCCAATTATCTTTTGATTTTCTACTTTGTCATCCAATCCCCTATGATGAATATGACAATTTTGTTTTTGGTGTTATTTCTAGTAGATGTTGTAGATCTTCATAGAAGTGATCAGCTTTGGTCTTTTTGAGTCAATGGTTGGAGCATAGACTTGTATTATTATGATATTAAATGGTTTGCCATGGATTTGAACAGATATCATTCTGTCATTTTTTGATTACAAACCAATAGTGTTTTTATTGCCCTTTTATTGACTATGAGAGCTATTTCATTTCTTCTAAAGGGTTCTTGCTCCCAGTAATGATCACCTGAATTAAATTTCCATTCGTTTGAATTCACTGACACCCAAGAGGTCAATGTTTAATCTTTCCATTTCCTGTTTGACCACATCCAGCTTACCTTGGTGCATGGATCTTACATTCTAAGTTCCAATGCAATGTTGACCTTTACAGCATCAGGCTTTCCTTTCATCACCAGCTGTATATGCAGCTGAGCTTCCTTTCAGTTTTGACTTAGCCACTTTATTCTTTCCGCAGCTACTTGTAGCTGTCCTTCCCCCTTCCCGGTAACATGTTGAACACCTTCAGACCTGAGGGGCTCATCTTCTAGTGTCATATCTTTTATCATCTTAATATTGTCCATGGGGTTTTCTTGGCACAGATATTGGAGTGATTTGCCACTTCCTTCTCCGGTGGATCACCTTTTGTCAGAATTCTCCAGTATGACCTGCCCATCTTAGGTAAACCTGCATGGCACAACTCATAGTTGCACTGAGCTATGCAAGCCCCTCTGCCATGACAAAGCAGTGATCCAGGAGGGGAATATAAATCTTTACAAACCTCGATTTACTTGACTCTTTCCTTTTATCTCTCATTATTAATGCATGATTTTATCCTAAATCACATGTAATTTTCTTGCAAAACTTTATACATCTCCCTGGATGCTCTTTGTTAAATATAATGTAAAGCTTATAAGCAGTTTTTGGTAATGAAGATCCCAGCCAGCATAGAGAATAGTAGAGAAGTCACAGAGAGTCACATGAAGTTTGGAGGAGCTGAGGGACTTTTGGACTATTGTGTAGCTTGCAAGTGTCAAAGGCAAGATCTGAAGCCAGATTTCCTGACTTCAAGGCCAACATTCTAGCTACTGTGGCACTGGCCTCCCTAGACTCACAGGGCTCCACTGGAGTGGAGTGGAGTGGAGTTTGTCCTACTGGTCTGAATTTTCTCCCTGACCAATTAGAGGGAATTTTGAACTCGAAAACTCTCCTCAATTAATTGGTTATTCTAGATTCTTAAATATTTTTCTTCTTTCCTAAAATAAAATGTATAGACCATCAGGATACATAAAATGTATGAATTCAACTCTCTATTTTAAAAATTTATGCATGTGTTTATGTACACATATGTATTTATGTAGAGCATATGTGTGTAGATAGATAGAAAGATAGATAGATAGATAGATAGATAGATAGATAGATAGATAGATAGATAGATAGATAAAGACTGGACCTGTGATTTCATCCACATAGGAAATTTATGAATGAGGAAATTACTTCTATGAATACATTTGGGACCTTTTCTATAACTTATAGTCTTAGAAAATGTGTCTGGGCAGAGTAAATGACTTGACTAGGATCAGGCAAAATCATGGTGTCAGAGGTAGAATTTGAATCCGGGTCTTCCAGGCTTTTGGGGACAGATGCTGCCCTTCTCTCTCTGTCTCTGTTTCTCTGTCTCTCTCTTTCTCTCTCCTTTCTGTCTCTCTGTCTCTGTCTCTAACTCCGTCTCTCTCACCCACTCACCCACCTGCACACAAACACACACACACACACATATTTCACACTCATCAGAATATGGCATGATATAGTGAGTAAAAATCTGGCCTTGAGGTTAGGCAGACCTGGGCACACATCTTGCACCCCCCCCCACACACACACCAAGTTATTTCCTAGCCCCTACGCAGCTCTCTAGGAAGGCAAGGTGCAGAGAAAGGGCAGAGCTGTAGTGGCAGAGGGACAGT
This sequence comes from Phalanger gymnotis, assembly GCA_028646595.1. Lineage (NCBI taxonomy): Eukaryota > Metazoa > Chordata > Mammalia > Diprotodontia > Phalangeridae > Phalanger > Phalanger gymnotis. The sequence goes on from CM053622.1 coordinate 764,150,606, forward strand.
GGTAGAAGAGAGTAACCGTTTGTCCAGAGGATCAGATAAGATAATATGCATGAAGCGTTTTGTTAGCCTTAGAGTGTATGTATGTATGTATGTGTATATGTATGTATGTTTGTGCATGTAGTCTCTTCTACCACTGTCCCCAAAAAATTATAGCAGCACTTTTTGTGGCAGCAAAGAACTGGAAACAAAGACCATACCGATGGGTTGGGGGATGGCTGAACAAATTGTAGTTCATCAGGATAATGAACTATTACTGTGCTCTATGAAACAAAGAACATTATGAGTACAGAAAAGCATAGGGAGACTCACATAAACTGAGGCAACGTGAAGTAAGTGAACCAGGAAATGATTAGAATGTCACAATGATGATAATAATATAAGTGGAAAGAACAAACACCAGAAAACAATTGAAACAGAATATTTCAAACTTATAAAGAACAAGTTTGGCTCCAAAGAAGAGATATAAGAAGATGTTTTCCCTACTCCTCTGGAGAGGTCCAGAGGTGTGAAACATTGCATGTAACTCAGATTTTTGAAATGTCGATCAATTTTATTGAAAGATTTTTCTCTTCTTTTAAGAAAAATGTTGTTGTTATGAGGCACAACTCACCGGGAGGCAGTTAGGAGGCGGATAAAGGGAGAATTTAGGTGATGTAAAAACAAAACAAAAAAATCAATAAAATCCATTTTACAAGCAAAACTGTACAGTGCGCCTGTCTGTGTTCCATAACCTCTCTGACACACGCTATTCCTATCTTTGTCATCTTTGCCAATTTTCTGGGTGTAAATTGAAAGCTCAGTGTAGGTTTGGTGTCTGTTTCTTTTACTATTAGTGATTTGAAACAATCTTTCATATGATTATTAATATTTTGCAATTCTTTTGAGAATTACTTGCTCATATCTTCTGGCCACTTATTCACTGTGGAATGACTTAGATGTTTGAGTTAGTTTTCATATATCTTAAATATCAGCCTCTTGTCAGATATTTGATGCAAAGATTTTTTTCAAATCAACTTCTCCCCCTTTTTCCCTACTTGCAATGATTCTTCTTAGCATTTAAATTTTGTGTACTCAAAACTACTTGTTTTATCTTTTGTTTTTTTTTAATTTATTTTTAATATGTTTGGTTTTCAGCATTAATTTTCACAGGCGTTTGAATTACAAATTTTCTCCCCATTTCCTCCCCCCACCCACTCCAAGATGGCG
>CM053622.1:764152311-764177497 GCA_028646595.1 Phalanger gymnotis
TGCTCCAATCTAATTTTTAAGCTAGTATTTTCTTCAGTGGTCTTTTGGACCTCCTTTTCCATTTGGCTAATTCTGCCTTTCAAGGCATTCTTCTCCTCATTGGCTTTTTGGAGCTCTTTTGCCATTTGAGTTAGTCTGTTTTTAAAGGTGTTGTTTTCTTAAGTATATTTTTCAGTATTTTTTGGGTCTCCTTTAGCAAGTCATTGACTTGTTTTTCATGGTTTTCTCTCATCCTTTTCATTTCTCTTCCCAGTTTTTCCTCTACTTCTCTAACTTGCTTTTCCAAATCCTTTTTGAGTTCTTCCATGGCCTGAGACCAGTTCATGTTTTTCTTGGAGGTTTTTGTTGTAGGCTCTATGACTTTGTTGACTTCTTCTATCTGTATGTTTTGGTGTTCTTTGTCACCAAAGAAGGATTCCAGAGTCTGAGACTGAATCTGGGTTCGCTGCCTGGCCATGTTCCCAGCCAACTTACTTGACCCTCGAATTTTTCAGCAGGGTATGACTGCTTGTAGACTAAAGAGTTCTACGTTCCAGGCTTGGACGGATGCACTGCTTCACCAGCACTCCTCCTTCCCCAAGAACCCCCAACAGGACTATACTTAGATCTTCAGCAGGCTCTTCACTCCTCCTCTGATCAGTCACTTAATTCCTCCCACCAGGTGGGCCTGGGGCCAGAAGCAACTGCAGCTGTAGTTCTAAAGCTGCCCCACCTCCACTGCCCCAGGGGCGGTGGCCGAACTGCAAATTCAGTCCCTGCAGCTTTTCCCACTAACCTTCTCTGTTGTCTTTGCTGTTTGTGGGTTGAGAGGTCTTGAAACTGCTACAGCTCACTGATTCAGGGCGCTAAGGCATGCTCCGCCCGACTGCTGGTCTTGTTGGTCTGTGCTACCCACGCTGGGCTCTGCTCTGCTCAGCTCCGCTCCCCTCAGCTCCCAGCTCCATGCAGGATAGGCCTTACCCAGAGACCATCCAGGCTGTCCTGGGCTGGAGCCCTGCTTCCCTCTGCCACTTTGTGGGTTCTGCAGTTCTAGAATTGGTTCAGAGCCATTTTCTATAGGTTTTTGGAGGGACTTGGTGGTGAGCTCACCCCAGTCCCTGCTTTCCAGCCACCATCTTGGCTCTGCCCCCTTGCTTGTCATTTCTTAAGGCACAATAGTATTCCATCACAATAATATACTGCAACTTCATGTATTCCACAATTGATGGGCATCCTCTCAATTTCCAATTCTTTGCCATCACAAAAAGAACTGCTATAAATACCCTTCTATAAATAGGTCCTTCCCCACCCCCTTTTTAAGTCTCTGGGATACAGACCTAGTAGTGGTATTGCTAGATCACAGGGTATGTGAAGTTGTATAGTCCTTTGGGTATAATTCTAAAATGCTCTCCAGAATGGTTGGATCAATTCACAACTCTACCAATAGTGTATTAGTGTCCCAATTTTCCCATATCCCCCCCAACATTTATCATTTTCCTTTTTTGTCATATTACCCAAACTGACAGGTGTGAGGTGGTATCTCAGAGTTATTTTAAGTTGCATTTCTCTAATCAATAGTGATTTAGAGCATTTTTTCCAAGGACTAGATACTTTGATTTCTTTGTCTGTAAATTGCCTGTTCATATCCTTTGACTACCAATTGGGGAATGACTTGTATTATGAAAAATTTGACTCAATTCCCCATATATTTGAGAGATGAGGCCTTTATCAGAGAGATGTGCTATAAAAATGTTTCCCTAGTTTTCTGCTTTTCTTCTAATTTTGGTTGCATTGGTTTTGTTTGCACAAAAAATTTAAATTTAATATGATTAAAATTATTCATTTTACATTTTATAATCCTCTCTCTACCTCCTTTGGGCTTAAATTCTTCCCTTATCCATAGATCTGTCAAGCAAACTGTTCCATGCTTTCCTAATTTACTGATGGTATCACCCTTTATGTCTAAATCATGTACCCATTTTGACCTTATCTTGGTATTTGGTGTGAGTTGTTGGTGAATACCTATTTTCTGCCATGCTGTTTTCTAGTTTTTTCAGCAGTTTTTGTTAAGTAGGGAGTTCTTGTCCCAACAGCTTGGATCTTGGGTTTTATCAAACACTAAATTATTATTGTCATTTGCTACAATGTGTTACATACCTAATCCGTTCCACTGATCCACAGCTCTATTTCTTAGCCGGTTCCGGATTGTTTTGATGATTACCACTTTATAATATAGTTTGAAATATGATACAGCTAGGTCATCTTCCTTCACATTTTTCTACAGTTTCCCTTGATATTCTTGACCTTTTGTTCTTATAGATGAATTTTATTATTTTTTTCTAGCTCTATAAAATATTTTGGTAGTTTGATTGGCATGGCACTGAACAAGTAAATTAATTTAGGTAGAATTGTCATTTTTATTATATTATCTCAGCTTAGCCATGAGCAATTGCTATTTTTCCAGTTGTTTAAATCTGACTATTTGTGTAAAAAGTGTTAATTGTGTTCATACAGTTCTTGGGTTTGTCTTCTCAAGTAGCCTCCCAAATATTTTACATTACCTAAAGTTATTTTAAATGCAATTTTTCTTTCTATCTCTTGTTGCTAGCCTTTGTTGGTAATATAAAGAAATGCTGATAATTTATGTAAGTTTATTTTTATCCTGCAACTTTGTTAAAGTTAACTATTTCAACTAGTTTTTTTAGCTGATTCTCCGTACTATCAGATTATTTGCAAAGAGTGATAGTTTTGTTTCCTCATTGTTTATGTTTATTCCTTCAATTTCTTTTGCTCATCTTATTGCTAAAGCTAACATTTCTAGTAGAGTACTGAATAATTGTGGTAATAATAGGTATCCTTGTTTCATTCCTGATCTTATTGGGAAGGCTTCAAGCTTATCCACATTACAGATAATGCTTGTGGATGGTTGTAGATAGATGCTATTTATCATTTTAAGGAAAACTCCATTTATTCCTATGCTCTCTAACATTTTTAAAAGAATGGGTGTTGTATTTTGTCAAAGGCTTTTTCTACAGCTGTTGAGATAATCATATGATTTCTGTTGGTTTTATTATTGATATGGTTAATTATGTTGATAGTTTTCCTAATATTGAACCAGCTCTGCATTCCTGGTATAAATTCCATCTGGTACATATGGTCCTTGTGATATATAGATGTAATCTCCTTGTTAGTATTTTATTTAGAATTTTTTTGCATCAGTATTCAGTAGGGAAATTGGTCTATAGTTTCCCTTCTCTGTTTTTGATTTTCCTGGTCTATCAATACCATATTGTCATAAAAGGAATTTGGTAGGATTCCTTTTTTTTGCCTATTTTTCCCCAAATACTTTATATGGTATTGGAATTAATTGAGCTTTAAATGTTTGGTAAAATTCACTTGTGAATCCATTTAGTCCTAGGGAATTTTTATTAAGGAGTTCATTGGTGGCTTTTTTCAATTCTTTTTCTAAGATGGAGTTAAGTATTCAATTTCCTCTTCTGTTAATCTGGGCAATTTGTATTTTTGTAAATATTCATCCATTTCATTTAGCCTGTCAGATTTATTGGAATATAATTGGGCAAAATAGCCCCTAATATTGCTTTAATTTCCTCTTCATTGGTAGTGAATTCTCCCCTTTCATTTTTAGTACTGTTAATTTGGTTTTCTTCTTTTCTTTTTTTAAATCAAATTAGCCAATGGTTTAATCCATTTTATTGCTTTTTCCCCATACAATAAACTAGTTTTATTTATTAGTTCAATGGTTTTCTTATTTTCCATTTTATTAATCTCTCCTTTGATTTTCAGGATTTTTAATTTAGCGTTTAATTGGGGATTTTTGATTAGCTCTTTTTCTATTTTTTTTAAATTGCATGCCCAATTCATTGATCTTCTCTTTCTCCATTCTATTGATGTAAATATTTAGAGACATAAAATTTCCCCTAAATAGCGCTTTCACTGCATCCTATAAATTTTGGTATTTTTTCATTGTTGCCATTCTCCTTAATGAAATTATTAGTAGTTTCTATGATTTGTTCTTTGAACCCTTTAACTAGATTGGTGGCTCAGTGCCTTTGCTGTGACCAAAGAGTTTTCAGCCTGCCCTTATAAGGGAAAGACTTTCTATTCATTGCTCTCTCACAAGCAGAAGTCAATACAAACAGCATGTAGCCCTAAAGAGATTAAATTGAGAAACCAGAGAAACCAGCAGAGAGAAGCTGCTCTGATGGGTGACCATGGGCCAATGGAGATGTCCAATAGAAAACAAAAGAGTAACACATAGAAGATATCACATGTCGTAGCCACCATTAAGACCAGCAAGGAAACATACACAGAGGATAGAAGGGGTGCTTAAGAGAGCAGCATGATAATAATACTAATTCACTTTGGGAGCCCTGTAGCAGTAGAAAGATGAATTGTGTAGACCACATGTGTTTGGCCAACATGTATGTGTCCTGATCACAGGGGTTTGTTCTGGCTATCTCTTCATGTATGTTCTCTTGATCACCTGTGTGCTTTACCCCATTTGTGGGGACAATGGGACAATGTATCCCAAGTGCAGGAGGGGAGGGGGAAAACTTTTTTCGCTTTAGTTGCCATGCTGTTCAATGAAATGTCTTCTGTTTGAACTATTGCGCTCTGTCCGACTAGTAAAAGAAAACTCATTGGTGGGGGCTCAGGAGCTAAGGTTTTGAATAGATGATGACCCTCAAAATGTCTCAAATCTGGAGTAGCTTTTTCTGGGAAGGGGCACCTAAAAGACTATGCAAATATTATTAGCTCCATTTTATAGGTGAAAAAAATGAGATTCAAGAGAAATTAAATGCCTTCCCAAAGTCACATGACTTGCATCAGACCTAGGATTCAAATGCAGAGAGAATTAACTTCAGGTCTAATTCTCTTCCCACTACAGATGTAAAGAGGCCAAAGCATAGGCCCAGGGGAATAGGAGATCCAACATCCAGAAAAACAGTTAAGAACCAAGAGAGTTTCTTGAGGAGGGTCAGAGCAGGTAAAACAGAATATCATAGGCAAGAAAGACTGAAATCATGTAATCATAACTCTCAGAGCTGGGAAGGCCAGATTCCTTTTCATCTAAGCCAACTCATACCAGAAGAGGAGTGCCTTCTTCAATATGCCTGGCCTTTAGTATTCCCACCTACATTCAGAGGTTAGTGGCAGGGAATCTATCAGCTCCCATGGCAGCTAATTTTTACTTTGGGACATCTCTAATTACCAGGAATTTCTTCCATTCATCATGCCTAAATTGTCACCTCTCCAACTTCTCTCTGCCATCCCTTGACTCACTTCTTAAAGAGGCCTATTCACTGAATGGGAGTTACCTCACTCTAAGTGAGTACATGAAAAGGTTTTAGCCTGAAAGGGCCAGGGTCTCCCAATGGGCCATCTCTAGTCATCCTGAATATCTGGTCACAGGACCCAGATGGCTCTGGAGGGGAAAGTGAGGCTGGTGACCTTGCATAGCCCTCCCTCACTCAGATCAAAGTCAACTGCAAGTCGTGTCATTATTTCTCTGATGTCATGGTCCTCTTCAAGAATGAAGGACAAATACAACAACTCATAGTTCTGCCAAGCAATAAAAGAAAAAAACCGGGCCAAGCAGAAAAAGATGAATCCTTCTTTCATCTCTAAGAGATGTTACTATGATGTCCCTTACCCAGGATGGTCACATATTCCCTTTAGAAACTGCAATCCTCAGAAGTCTACCCAAGTTTTGGCAGGTGATAGTGCCACCTGGGAAGCCTCATGGGAGGTGAGCTGATGAATAAACTTTGGAGAGAGGGTAGCTAGAGAAAAGAAAAGGAATTTTAATAACAAGAGCTATTGAACTTCTTAAGGCTTGCAAAACTTCAAAAATATCCTTTCATTTTATTCCAGGTGAGAGGTGGTATTGTTATGCCCATTTAAAGATGAGTAAGCTGAGGCTGAGAGAGGATTAAGTGACTTGCTCAGGGTCTTACAGTTATTAAGTGTCTGCAGTCAGATTTGAACTCAGGTCTTCCTGATTCTAAGCCCTATGCTCTAACAACTGAGTCACCTACTTCCCTCTAGGAAAAAGGAACTAGCACAGGAAAAGGAAGGAAAAAGAAGGAATCACAGAGCCAGAGATTTTTTCTGTAAGCTGCATGTTCACTGGTAGTGGTTTGCAGACAAAGAACTACTTTATCTGCATTAGAAGCTATCCCATTTCATTGGTAGCACTTCTAGTAGATGCACTGGACAGAAAAGCTGCCAGAGATCAGTGTATGAGGAACACAGCCACATGGAACCAATGGCATGGGAAAGTCGTGGGTGTGCTGGAGTCAGCTCTTGCTGGTAGTGAAAGCTGATTGTTAAATTTCCAGAGTGTATATACTTCAGAGATCAGCGAATGCACCAAATCATTGCTGAATTTATTGTTTTGCTAATTGCCTCTTAGACTGAAGAAAGTAATGCGGAAAATGTTAAAAATGAAGATTATAGTGTGTTATGCATATATCTTTTTCCAGAGAGCCAATCATTAAACATTTACCAGTGTACCTCTAGCATTAAGGCTCCTGAAGTGTACTGAGAAGTCCAGAGTACCCTGAGAGAAGCAACAAAGTTCCTTCTGTTCTTCTATGAGCACCTGAGCCATGCCCTTTTTTTGTGTTGGGGAGATCAAAGGGTTAATTAGGAGGGAGTGAAACTGCCTGGGTCCCTCTCCCATGAGGATATGAGGGGTTTAAAGAGAACAGATAACCTAGAGGTAAGGAGAAGGGTCTTGGGGAATGTGAATGTTTGCTGTTTGTTATTTTTAGGTTACTCACTTTGCATAGCTATTTTAAGTAACCTATCTTTTTTCCCCTTTATCATCATATGCAAATAACTGTGGCTGGTGAGATTCATGGGAAAAAAGCCTGGGTTCTTGAGGAATAAATTTGGGAACTGAATAAAGGTCCTAGGAGCCTGCTTGTAACAATTATGAGGGTGAAGGGATTGCAAATAACTGAGGTTCGTGATTATGTCAGCACTATGGGAGAAGAATGGGAAAGAACAGAGCATTGGGGACCACAGGAGCCGTGTTCAAATTCCACCCCCTCTGCTCACTAACTCCATAACCTTAGGCAGGCTGATTCTCCTTTCTAAGGCTCAGTACCCTCATGTATAATATGAAGGGGCTGGATATACTTATGTCCCCTGAGTTCTTCCAACTCAGATGCCTGTGATCTCCCATAATTTCCAGGCCATCTCTTCTTCAGGCTAATTGACCTAAATTCTATCAGTCTCTCTTCATATTAGGGGCTGTGGGATTATGGGGTGGGAGGAGGGGGGACAACAAACAAACAAACCAAAAACATACTTTATCTCAGACTTTTAGAGGATTCCCATACTGGCCATCCCCCAAGTGCCTAGCCTGATGCCTGTAGGTAGAAGTAATTAGATTCACCTGACTAGAATGAACAGCAATTACTAACAGGTATTGACACAGTCAGATCCAAAAATTACAGAACGTCAGAGTTATAACGGATCTTAGATGATGGGGTGTCACAGCTGAAAGGAGATTTAGATCATAGTGTGTCAGAGCTGGGAGGGGCCTTAGAACACAGGGTGTCAGAGCTGGGAGGGCCCTTAGAACACAGAATGTCAGAGCTGGAAGGGCCCTTAGAACATAGAATGTTAGACCTCCAAAGGTAGTGACACATAGTGTACAGTGAGATGGCTTTAGAATTAGGAAGACTTAGGTTCAAATCTTGCTTCTGACAAATAATGCCTGTGTGATCCTGGGCAAGTCACATAAAGTCGCAGTGTCCTCAGATAACTGTTCAAGAGTATAAGTCAAAGCCCTTGGCAGGCAAGTGGATAGAGTGGAGTCTGGGTCAGGAAAACCTCAGCTCCAATCCTACTTCAGACATTTACTAGTTGTCTGATCTTGGGACCAATCTGATTCAGTTTCCTCCTCTGTCAAATGGGATGACACTTCCTTCACAGGGTTCTTATGACGATCAAATGAGAGAACATATGAAAGATGCTTTGCAAACCTTAAACTGTCAGAGAAATGTGAGTTATTGTCATTATTCTTATTACTAATAAAAATAAATGACCTGCACTAGTAGAGGGAATCTTCACACTGGGAGGTACCTGTATACCATCTGATGGGTCAGTGCCTCCTGGAAACTCCAGTGAAGGAGTGACTGGGCCAGCCCTTTGCTGACTCCTTCACTCCTTTCCTGGATTCTGGATATTCTGATTTCTTCATCTCCATACCCTACCCATACAAGGTTTTAAGATCTCCTTTATATTATAAATTTATATATAATTAATGTAGTATTTGTTAGTAGTATATTATATGAATATAATTAACCAAAATTCATATGATATTCATATAGTAAATTAATATAAACAACTATATTATATATTTGTTATATATTTTTATAATGTAGTATATAATATATTACTTATATTCAATATTATATTCAATGTTATATTAATTTTATGTATTTTCCATATTTATATTGTTTTCTATTATTCATAGTATATACTATATATTTATATACTTTATATTATATTCATATATTTTATTATATATTATATATATGTCAGCATACCTCTAGCAATAAGGTTCTTGAAATGTACTGAAGTGTACTGTATATATATTATATATATTATATTATTAGGGTAATATAGTATATATATAATAATATATTAATATATAAAAATATATACTTACATAAAATACATTTATATTATATTAATATTCAATATTATATCCAATATAAGATACCATACATGATATATATATAGTGTGTATACACATAGACACACCCATTAGAAAGTAAGGTCCTTGAGGGCAGGAATTGTCTTTCTTTTTGTTTATATTTTTGTTCTCTGAGCTTAGCACACAGTACGTTGCTGTGAGGACCAAATCAAACGGTGTGTGTAAAGAGCTTTGCAAACTTTAAAGTGTTCTAGAAGTCCTAGGCAGAATTGTTATTTTCGTTATCACTGAATCTGAATCTCACCTGTGTGTAGGTGTGTGCAGAAATAAATAGTCCACCTGTTTCCAGCATCATGAGGAGAAAATCAGAAGATAGTCTGTGCTATGGCGGGGAGGGGGAGGAGGGGAAGGAAAGATGGCAGGCAGGAATAAATTCCCCTATTCTTACCCTAATGTAAATTCGTGGAGGAAAAACGAAGAAACCTTACGGTTCCAGGAGGGCTGGGGGACCTGAGGCCTCAAGGCCACACGTGGCCCTCTAGGGTGTTGGGTGCAGCCTTTAAACAGAATCCAAACTTCACAGAGCAAATCCCCTTAATAAAAGGATTTGTTCTGTAAAACTTGGGATTGGTCAAATGGCTGCACTTGAGGACCTAGAAGGCCACACGAGGCCTCAAGGACGAAGTTTCCCCACCCGTGTTTCAGGGGAAAATACTGTGGATTTGGAGTGACAGAAGCTGAGCTCCAGGCCCAATTCTACCCTTATCACCTGTGAGGCTTTAGGTCAGTTATTTTCTTTCTCCAGCTCTCAGTTTCTGCCTCTGTAGACTGAGAGAGCCAGACGAGAAAGCCTCAGAGACGCCCTTCAGCGCTCAGGTGATAGTTCTGAGGTCCCTTCTTTAGCGGGACATCTCACCTTTCTCTGCAGCCATAGTGGCTCCATGGGAGGCAGGGGAAGGACTGAGAAAGGCCTATCTCTAGCTGGAGTCTCGGAATAAACAGGCTATGTATTGGGCAGATTGATGGCACTTTTTACCTTTGAACAGTGCACATTGGTGCTCTCTGGGCACCCCAAAGGGTCTAATTAAGGAGGCGAGGCTCCAGCTGGTTCCTCGGGGACGCAGCATCCCTCCAGACATTGTTCATGGCAGGAGCTAATGGGCAGGAAGGATGAGACTCTTTGAAACTCAGATCCCTCCAAATCCAGGGCAGCGATCCCGCTGGGGCAACAGCCAAAGACTGCCAGTTGGCTGAGCGTTCAAATGAGAAGAGAGAGAAAGGGGAGCGTGGGAAGTGGGATGGACCTCACCCCTCCTGTGTGACTGACTAGCTGCATACAGTGAGAGGGAGAGAGGGGGTTCATTAATTCATTCAGCAAGCATCTATTAGGAGCCTATTGTGTACCAGGTATGGTGCTAGGTACTGGTGATATAGAAAAGAAAAAAACAAAAGCAGTTCCTGCACTCAAGCTTATATTCTAGTATGTGTGTGTGTGTGTGTGTGTGTGCTTACGCTGATATGCACGATAGAGAGACAGAGATAAAGAAAGAGACAGAGAGCAGAGAGAGACATGGGAAGAGGGAGGGAAGGAGGAAGGGAGGGAGAGGGGGAGAGGGAGAGAGAGAGAGAGAGAGAGAGAGAGAGAGAGAGAGAGAGAGAGAGAATGATACCATTGCATAGAGAGTCTAGGATCTCAGATTTTGAGCTGGAAAGGAGCTCAGAGACCATCGAATCTAAACTCTTCATTTTACAGATGAGGAAACTGTATCCAAAACAGAGAGACACAGACAGACACACAGAGAGATACTCAAGCAATTAAAAGCAAAGCATATACAAAATCAATACGAATTGATTCCTGTGGGAAAGGACTCTAGTGACCTGAGAAGCATAGTGTAGGAGGGGGCACTGGAGCTGAACTTGATTGGATGGAAACTAGAGATTCCCTGAGGTGAAGGTGAGTAGGGAGGGCATTCCAGCCTGCAAAAGCATGGGAGTGGGAGATGGAACAGCAAGTAAGCCATCTTGGCTGGATGGCAGCGTGTGTGAATAGCGAAGCTGGCCAAGAAGGCTGAAGCCAAGTTAGAAAGGGCTTTCAATGCCCAATGGTGGATCTCTAAGGATCTCTTTTCTAGTTCTACACTCCTGTAACCCTGGGCAATTAGAATCCTAGATGGAGACGCAGCTGAAAAACCAGCTGAAAGGGGGAGGAGATTTGCAATTTATTCCTGTCATGGTCAGGTACTATGTTTACCTTGGCCGAGTCACTTGCCCATTTCTAGGCGTCCCTTTTTCTAACCTGTAAAAGGTGGGGTCAGGCCTAGCAGGTTTCTGATGTCCCTTCTAGCTCAAGCAGCCTAGGATCCTATGACCCGAGTCTTTCAGAGGAAGCCTCCCTCTCTACCCCTTGCTCTTCAGGAACTGTCCTACTGGGCAAACTCTCCTCTCCCCTTCAGAGACTTGAGGCTCCAGCCAGGTTGGGTACCTGCCTTACATGGAACAACTTTCAGGGTTTTGTCTGTTCCATCGCCTGCCTCTGAAAGGCCCTCTTGTTCCAATCTGCCTTAGGTTGATAGAATGATACTTAATAATAGTAACGATAGCGCACTCACTGTGCGCCAAACACCGCAGCGTTCGCACTTTACAACAATCTTCTCATTGATCTTCCCAAGAGCCCCGGGAGGCGGGTGTGGATAATCCCATTTCACAGTTGAGAAAACTGAGACAGATAGCGATTAAATAACTCTCTCAGGATCACAGTTAGTAAGTCTCTGAGGCCAGATTTGAACTCAGGTCTTCCTGACTTCAGGCCAAGCACTCTATCCACTGAGCCACACAGCTGCTTTTGGTCAGGGGCCTTGTCTTATTTATTTTTGTACCTCTTCTCCCCAATTCCTAGTGACTACAGGAAGGACCTAAATTGTGCCAGCATGAGGGACTCCTTTCATCTACACAGATGGCAACTGTTCCATCAGTCTAGCAGTCAACATATCAACAAACATACATTAAGCACCTACCTTGCGCAAAGCACTGGGCTACGTACTCATTAGGGATTCAAAATCAAAACAGTCCCAGGCTTCTTACATTCTATGCCCTTATATTCTATCGGGGAAATACAAGCACTTATAGAAAATCATCAGTCAGTCAACAACCCTAAATTAAATATGGCAGCTAGGTGGTGCCATAGTGCATAGAATGCCAGGCCTGGAGTCAGAAAGACTCGTCTCCTTGAATTCAAATCCATCCTCAGACATGCACTAGCTGTGTGACCCTGGGCAAGTCACTTGACCCTGCTTGCCTCAGTTTCCTCATTTGTGAAAACAAGCCAGAGAAGGAAATGGCAAACCGCTCCAGTATCTTTTCCAAGAAAAGCCCAAATAGGGTCACAAAGAGTCAGATAGGACTGAAATGACTCAACAACAACCACAAAAAAGGTACAAAGCTGTCCTGGCTTTCAGGCTCTTTCATTCCAGAGAGGGGGACAACAGATATGATTACAAAAAGTCTCCAATGGAGTTTGGGGAGGGAGGGCACCAATGGCTGGAGGACATCGGGGAAAGCTTCCTGGAGAAGGTGGCACCTGGGCAGAGCTTTGAATAAAACATGGGATTCTAAGAGAGAGTGGTGAGGAGGGACAGTGTTCTAGCTTGGGGAACAGCAAGAAGGGCCAGTGTTGCTGGAGCCTAGTGGAGAGGGACAAAAGGAGCTAGGTTGAGAAGAGCTGGAAATGCCAGATGGAGGGGTTGATATTTGGTCTGAGAGGTAGGAGGCTTTGACTGAGCAGGGAGTTTATTGAGTCAGGGAATGACGTAGTGCAACCAACCTGGGCTTTAGGAAAATCACTTTGGCAGCATCGTGGAGGATGGATTGGAGAGGGGACACTTTAGACAGAGACAGCAAATAGGAGGCTTTCACAATAACCTTGCTTAGAGGTGATGAGAACCTGAGCCGGGGGAAGGGGTAGGGTTTGCTGATGCCATTGATTCATTTAACTTGTGTTCAGTTGTTTTTCAGTGTCGTTAGACCCTTCATCACCCAATTTGGGGTTTTCTTGGCAAAGATACTGCAGTGATTTGCCATGTCCTTCTCTGGCTCATCTTACAGATGAGGAAACTGAGGCAAATAGGGTCGAGTGACTTGCCAGCTACTAAGTGTCTGAGGCCAGATTTGAACTCAGAGAGATGAGTCTTCTTGACTCCAGGCCTGGTCCTTTATTAAATACCTGACACTAATATAGTGTCATGAACTGTGCTAGTTTCTAGAGATACAAGGATAAAAATTTTTCTAAAAAATATTAGATAAAAATTTACATAAATTTTTTTTCTGTTTTCTAAAATGACCCTTGCCCACAAGGAGCTTATATTCCCTGGGGTGGGAAACAATTGTACATACTAAGTAAAGATGAGCAAAAATGGATAGTTGGTGGTTGGTGCTAGTGAGTTGTTTGAAGCTCAGAGAAGATGTGACTTGACCAGGGTCACACAGGTAGTTAAAAAACAAAGTCACAACAAAGTCAGAATTTGAATACAGACTCCTTGACTCCAAATATAGTTGCCTTTCCCTAGTCCTGGTCTGTCTTTCTAGGACCACCTAGAGCGCCTCTCCTCCCATCCTGCTACCTGGCCAGCCAAGCCACTCGAGCAGAGCACGGCCATGGAAATCCAAGTGTGTCTGTGTACATTTGTTGGGATGATTATTTTGCCTTCAGGTGTTATCAGGGCTCTAGAAATCTCTGCCTCTCCCCCCATCCTGCCATCTGAGCACTGAGGCAGACAGCGCCTATTGCCAGCTTTATAGATGCATTTAATCACACTAAATCAATGCCTCACGAGGGGGAGGTTTAAAACCAATCTTGTATGCAACACCGCTCACGTTGAAAAGGCCCATTACAACCCGATCAATCAATAGAGCCTGTAACAGTAAAGTAACTCCTGCATCGAATCAATGATGCTTATGAAGTCAGAGAGGGGGCTGAGGCTTTTATTTTTTTACTGTTCTTTCTCCACATCCTTTCTGAAATAGCCAACAGTTTATCGAATTGAATAGCAGTACCTCTGAGGAGTGAGCAATATTGAAGGCTGAAACAATATTGTACCACCTGAAAAAGACACCAGTGACTATTAACCATTAACATGTGTATGACCAAACTAGGATGTTAGAGATCGAAGGTGCCTTAGAATGTAGAATTTCAGAGCTGGGAGGGCCTTTAGAACATAGAATGCTGGTTCAGGAAGGGCCCTTAGAACCCAGAATATTGGAGTTGAGAGGGCCCTAAGGATGTAAAATGATAGAGGTGGGAGAGCCTTGGGACATAGAAAGTCAGATCTGGGAGGAGCCTTAGAACACAGGATGTTAGAGGTGAGAAGGTCCTAAGAATGTAAAATGTTGATGCTTAGAACACAGAATGTCAGAGCTGGGAGGGTGCTTAGAACAGACAATGCCCTCATGGTAAAGAATATTAGAATAGGAAGGGCTTTAGAATATAGAGTGTCAGAGCTACAAGAAGCCTTAGCAATGTAAGTGTTAGGACAGACCTTAGGGATCAGCTAGTCCAATCTGCTTACTTATTGCATGAAGAAACCCATTTATCTTTCCCAGTTCAAGAGAAACACAAAGAAAGGCAAAACAATCAAACAACCCCTACCCTCAAGGAACTCCCGTTCAAGGGCTGTGGAGAGAAACACTGTGGAAATACCTAGTTAGTTACAAGACTGTGTTTGTCTTCTAGAAGAGGATCATGACATCAGAGAAATGATGACATGACTTGCAGTTGACTTTGATTTAAGTGAGAGAGGGCTGTGCAGCACCAGCCTCACTTTTTCCTCCAGAGTCATGTGGGTCTAGTGGCCAGATATTCATCAGGATGACTGGAGATGGCCCAGGATGCATTCAGAGACCATGGCCCTTTTGGACTAAGGGCTTTCCAGGTTCTCATTTTGAGTGATGTAACACCCATTCAGTGAATAGGCCTCCTTAAGAAGTTAATCAAGGGAGGCCCCTTTGATCAAAACTCAAAAAAACCCTAGAAACTGAGAGGGGAAGACCCTCAGGGTTCCTGGACAGAAGAGAAACAGTTGCTATTTGGTAAGATATATTCAGAGTGGATGAAGATAGTATCTGAAAGGGAAGGTATTAGCAGGTGGAAAGGGCTTCTTACAGAAGGTGACTTTGAGCTGAATCTTGAAGGAAGCCGAAGAAAGCCAGAGATGGGAGGTGAGAGGGGAGGTGTTCCAGGATGAGGGGAACAGCTCATGCCAAGGAACAGCAGGTAGCCCAATGTAGCTGGGCCATGAAATGTGTGAAGGGGAGTAAGGCATAAAAAACCTAGAAAGGTAGGAAGAGACTAGGCTACAAAAGGCTTTAAATGCCAAACAGAAGATTAAATTTCAGCCTGGAAGTAATAGAATCCAATGGAGTTTCTTGAGCTGGGTGGTTATATAGTTAGTTCTGTACTTAAAAAAATCACTTGGGCAGCCATGTAAAAGATGGAATTAAGTGGGGGAAGAGCAGTTAAAAGACCATTACAATAGTTGCCCTGAGAGGTGATGAGGGCATGAACTTCACTTGTGACTCTATGAGCGGAGAGAAGGGTTAGCTCTAGATGTCGAGAAGATAGAAATGGCCACATCTGGCCCTGAATTAGGTCCATAGGGTAAATGGGAGGGAGGAGTCAAGGTTGGCACTCAGGTTTGGATTTCTTTTGTGTCCCAATCAGAACTCGTGTCGGTCCTGTCTTACCTCTTGATAGTACTTCAGATGTTCTTGGGATTTAAAGGTGGGTGGCACAATTAAAGATGATGTAATCTAAATGATTCATTTTACAGATGAAGGCCAGAGGGAGGAGAAGACTTGTCTGAGTGCAAGCTAGAGAGAAATGGAGGCTTGGCTGACCTTCATATCCTCTTTAAACGGAGGTTGTGGGAGAAACTGTCCAATCAGAGGGAGAGGTCATAGTGAGCCGTGGAAGGTCTCTAAAGTGTGGTGGAGGAATAAATAAATATGAGGAAAAATAAATAAGGAATAAAGACAGTCCACTTTTTCACTTGGGGTCCTGGGAAGTTGAAGACAAGGAAGAATCTTGCTTCCTCTGGACCTGCAGCCCTCATTCAACAACTCTGGACTCTTAGAGAAGCAAAGCTTGAGACCCAGGTCAGAGTGATGCACTGTCTGGAGCTAGGCAAAGGACAAGGAGGCAGCTGTCCAGAGCATGGAGACCCACAAGATCCCTGCCCCTCCTCTACACGGTGCCTTAACCCTGACCATTTCAATGAGGATGATGAGATCATGGGCATCAATGGTCCCCATCACTCTGACTGGGTGGAGACAGGCTGATATGATCTTTTTCTCTCTGGACATCAGGTTTTTCAACCACCATCCAGGAAGAGGGAAATCCTCTGCTTCCAGTGGCCCCCAATCCCTGCTATGGTAATAGCCTCAGTAGAAGAGGAGAAGGAGGGACACCTCCCCCAGTATCCCAATGATACTATTTTCTATGCAGCAGCCCCGATTTCCACCAACCAGCTCTGTGCCAGGCACGCTGAGGGATTCAAGAGAAGACATATTTCTTACCTCGGAGGCTTACAGACTTCTTATCTATCAAAGAGGAGCTCCTCTCTAAGGGGAGAGACCAAGTGAGCCAATAAAAGCCACTTGATTTCAGCCTCACTTTGGAAATCGATGAGCTATGATTGCAAACCCAGCCTGTGTGGGCAGCATGGTGAAGCTTAGCTAATCTTAGCTGTTTCTAGCCTGCTCCGGCCTCGCCATGGATCACCAGCGAAGCCCAGGGAAGCGTTATCGATCTCTTGACTAAAGTGTCCTAATGAAATACAAATCTGCTCTCATTTAGAAAGCCATCTGTCACAGCCATACAGGAAAAAAGCAACATGCAGAACAATAACCATAATTTAATTTTCGGGCCCTACCTTCTCCCCTCCATGAGTTGGGCTTCTGGTCTCCCTGCTCGGCCCTGGGAAGTCACTAACAGTTACTGTTTTAACTTTGTCAAAGACTGGCAGGGAAGGAAAAAGTCATCAATAGCATCTTAAAGATATTCCCAATTATGTGTAAGTTACCTGCTACATGGGCGCTTGGCTGACTTGTGATGAGTTAAAAGCAATTTGGTAGAATTGGAGTTAGTGCCAGTTTGATTCCAGGCTCCCTTCCTTGATTCAATTCAATTCAATAAAGCAAGTATTTATTAAGTGCCTACTATGTGCCAGGAATTGTGTGAGGCACCAAATATACACATCAATCAATCAACGAGCATTTATTAAATGCTCATTCTGGTGCCAAGTATCATCCTAGGCACTGCCCTCCCTTACTTGGTAGAAGCAAAGACCCAGATAACAGCTCAAGGAGCTTCCATTCTCCTGAGGTGAAATAGCATGTACAAAAGAAGTAAAAATAAAAGATATACAACAAAAAATTTTAAATAATTGTAGGAGGCAGGGCATTAATCACTGGGGGAGCCAAAGAGGGCCTGTTGTAGAAAATTCTACCTAAGTTGAGCCTCGAAGGAAGTTTGGCATTCCAAGAAGTAGAGGGTATGGAGGTGAGAGATTGTAAGCTCATGAGGAGAAGAGCAGGTATATAATTTTGAGCTGGAATGTTGAGTCTAGGAGGAGAGAATAATATAAATAGTATGTAGACAAATGGGTCAGAGCTGGATCATGAGTTTGCCATTTCATTGGTTTACCATTTCAAACAGAGGAATTGGTATCTCATTCTAGAGACAATGAGGAATCTGATGCTTCTTGAGTGGGGATGGTGGTGACAGTTATAATTGCTCTTTGGTCTCTAAAATATACTGTTTTGAAATAACTTATAATGTTTCTAAAACCATCTTTATTTTATATACTTCAAAATTTTGAGTTGGATCCCATCCCACCAATTTTCTGCATGTGCGAACTCTGGAAATCTAGGAATAAAGCTGTTACTACCAAGGGAAAAAAAATAGTAGCCCCCAGGAAGAAGGAGCTTATTGAGAGGAGGCATGGCAGCTAACTTTCAGTATATGGAACAGGGCTAAGACCTGTTCCTTTTGGCCTCAGAGGATAAAGCCAAGAGTACTGAGTGGAAGTTCCAAAGGAGCCAATGTCAGGGTCAGAGGTGTCCATGAGGTATCCTCCTCCTTGGAGAATCAGAGGCTGGTCAATGACTTGGCTGGTAATTCTTTGCAGCTATGGGTTGGACTAGATGGCTGCTGAGTTCCTTTCTGACTCCCAAATTCTGGGAATCTATAAGATAGATCCCAGAAAAGAATAAAATAGAATATGAGCAAAGAATTTAGGGGAATGGAATCTACTTGAGGCTAGGCACTGTTTTTCCTTTTGCCTGTTTATCCCATGACCTGGGCCATCTCCCATTGTCCTGATCTATATCTGGTCACTGGACCCAGATGGCTCCGGAGGAGAAAGTGAGGCTGATGACTTTACACAGCCCTCCCTTACGTAAATCCAATTCATTTGCATGTCATGGCATCACCTCTCTGATGTCATGGTCCTCTTTGAGAACAAAGGACAAACAACAACATGTTTACCCTGGTTACTAGCATTGTGCCTGGCACATATTAAGTACCTAATAAATGGTTTTTGAATGAGTGAATGGAGTTATGAAGTAAAAGGATTGAGTCTCAGAAAACTCTTGCTAGCCACATTTAGAACTAGCTTCTTCTATTCTTCCCTTGAAGCTTATTGGTTAGCCCCTTTCTCACCCCATTTTCCTCCAAGCTGTTACAAAATCTCCTATTTTCTTTATTTTCTACACAAGTGTATTTCTAGCCTTAGCATGGATTTTGCCTTATCTCCAATTTCAAATTCAATAAACATCATTCAGTACCTATGATAATGGAAGTATGTGTGTGTGTGTGTGTAGGTGGTTGGAGGGTGTTCTGGGTCCATGATTTCATTATTGTAAGTAATTCTCGGAATACAGTTCCACACTGAAACAATCAACATGTATTCATTGAATGTCTGCTATGTGCCAGGCACTGTGGAAAGCAGTGGGGAATTCTAGGACAAAGCAAAGACTGTCCCTGCCCTCAAGGAGCTTGCATGGTACTGTAAGGTTGGGAACTTCTCTTCAACTTGTGTTTTTAGAGAGTGACCTGGGGTGTTGCTGAGAAGTTCAGTGATTTGCTTATGGTCACATAGTTAGTATGCACTGGAGGCAGGATTTGAACTGGGTCTTTGAAGCTGACTTCCAGGCTAACCTGACCTCAAGCTATGATGCTACTGGAGGAGATGCTTAATGGAGCTCCCAAGGAGTCATTGAGCTGGGATCACAAAAGGCATCTTGTTCAACCCATGCCTGAGCAGAAATAACCTCTACACCAAGCACTCAGAGTGGGCATTCAGTCTTTGAGATTGTAGTACGTGAGAGCTAGAATATTGTGCTCATCTCTAGGTGTCATGTTTTAGGAAGGACAAGAGAGCTGGAGGGGATCTAGAGAAGGGTGGCCAGATGGCAAAAGGTATTGACTTCATGACACATGAAGGTCAGTTGAAAGACCTTGAGGTTTTTGGTCTGAAGAAGAGAAGAACGGGAGGAGGGGAGAGGTTATGATAGCTCTCCTTAAGACCATCATGAGGAGAAGGGATTAAACTTTCTCATCTTGCCCAAAGTTGCAGAGTGAGGATCGATGGATGAATATTTCAGAGGAATATTTAGCTGTGACATTATCAGGAAACATTTCCTAATAAGCAGAGTTTCCAAATGTTGAATTGGTTACCTAAGGATGTAATAAGTTGGAAACTAGATGATCATTTGACATGTTTGTTGCAGGATACTTCGCCAACTATGGGTCAGACTAGCTGGTCTCTGGGGTTCCTTTAACTTTGAACTTCTCTGCTTCTGTGACTTAGAAACATGGAGTTCAATCCACTCCCTGTAGATGAGGAAATGGAGGCTCAGAGTAAATACTTTGACCACGGTCACATGACCACTTCTCAGAGAGAGTGTGGTCAGTAGCTCTGGCTCTTGGTAACACAATGAGTACATAGGGTCCTCTCACTGGGTAGGCAGAGGGCCTTACCAGGCTCTTTAGCCCAAGCTCTTTAACCCACCTACAGGGACCCTTCCTTCTCTTCCTCCTCCTACCCTCTGCCCCAGTTCAGACCTATACAACCTTTGGCGTATTTGGTCTGCTGGCTTCTTCTTGGAACATGGACCCCCTTTGCCACACAGGGATCGTTCCAAGTACTTCCATAAGACATTAGACATCTGAAAACTTACACGATCCCCTTCCTGCATCCCAGCCAGTCACTGTAGCAATGACAAGAAAGAGACATACATTGTGTATCAGGAAAATAACTCCTCAAGAAACCTGGATAACATAATAACACACTTTCCATCTTCTAGAGGCTCACCTGAGTCTTACTCTCACTCTGTAAACAATTCAAGCTGCTAAAAGATACAAAGGTCAGTCATTCAGCCTAATTTAATCTATGAGTGCTGATAATAGCTGTTCTTCTTCCTCAAACATTTTCCACCATCCCCCAGCACCCTTCTCATTCTGGAAGCTTCCTCTACCCATGTGGTCCCCTCCTCTGATAGTTTATTGTACAGCCTCCATTTTGAGGAAGTACCCAAGCCAGCCATTGTCACTCCTTCAACACTCTTGTGGCTCTGCTCTTGACTCTCGACTTTACTATGTCCCTGTAGCCTTCTTATCCTAAAACTTGCCTCTTTCCACCTGGCCTTCTCATCCTGGAAAACCCCACTGTCCCTGGGGGCCCCTCCCATCCCAATGGATCATATTTTAAGGCTTTAGTTATGTCCAGGGGAAGGAGACAGGGTTGTTTAACCCAGAGAATAGAAGATGTTGGGGGTGGGGATCATTACATGATAGCTTTTTCTAAATATTTGAAAAGCTATCACCTAAAAGAGAAATTAGACTTCCAAGCCAATCCAACCCAATCCAATCCAATCCATTCCAAGTCAATGAATATTTATTAAGCAGCTACTCTGTGCAAGGCATCATTCTAAGGGCTGAAGATGCAAAGACAAAAATAAAATAGTCTCTGTACTCAAGAAGGTTACGTTCTCTTCAGGAAATATGATATGTAAGCAACAAGGATATAAATAATAATTTAAATCAGGAGGCCAGGAAAGGTGAATCATCTATGTGTTTGGCTTCAAAGGGCAGATCTTGCAGCTCTGGAGAGAAATTGCAAAAATGTAAATGTAGATAGCATTGATGTCAGGAAAATCTCTCTAATAACTGCAGCCACCCAACAATGGCATGAGCTGCTTGGAAGGTAGTGAGTTTCCCCTCCTGATGGCCTCTAGCAAAGGTTGCATGACCACTAACCAGCTATATTTACAGAGCAGATTCTTTGGCTAGACTATGTGGCCTCTGAGGCTTCTTCAAACCCTGAGACTCTGAGATTCTAGAGAATATTCACCCTGAATGTCTGGCTATGCACAAAGTGGTCCTTGTATGGAATTCAGGACGGCTTTCCTTCCAAACCTGCTGGAAGCATTGCCCAGAGCAGATGTGTGTTGTATGCAACAATAACCTCCTGTCAGACTCCAATCCAAAGCTCCATCACCAACTCTGGGACACTAAGGACATTTTTAGTGGAGGTTACATCCATATACACAGTGCAATTAGTCTAGTCCAGGAGGCCAGGGTAGCTGGGTGGTGCAGTGGATAGAACAGTATAAGGTTAATGGGGAATAAGATCTTCCCCACCCATCAAGAGGCCTCATGTGGAGTCCATTAAGGGAAGCTTGCTTGCTTGTAGGAAGGCTTACACACTGTTTGTTAATTTTTAATTAGGCCCTGAGTCTATTAGCTGAAAGATTATATATTGTTAGAGGTGAGCTTTTGCTTTGTGAGCTCGCTTACAAGAAGGATCTTGTGATTCTCTGGTCGAGATTCTGAGTGGCCACATGTTCAGACGCCCAACTACTCAGAGGTAAAGGCTCTCTTGATCCAGTGGTGAATGTAAAGTGTATATACATATATATATATATATATATATATATATATATATGCATATATATATACACACATGCACACATTTATATGTGGGTGTGGGTGTGTATATGTATATATGTGTATAAATGTATATATGTATATGTTTATATGTATGATATTTGTATATATGTGTGTGTATCTATATCTATCTATACAGCAGTTTTGCTCTGATTCAGGCAGTGGAGTTCTGTCTGTTGGTCTTTATTTCTCTTCTCTGTATTTTCTCTCTTTGTATTTCATGAAATTAAATAAGATCATTGACTCCTTTTAATTTGCTTTTTTTAGTAAAGCAGATCTAAGAACCTTTGCTAGCAGCCCTCCTGAGTATTGTAGTATGGTTGTTATTACAAACAGTCAGGCCTGGTATTAGGAAGACCTTAGTTCAAGTCTGGCCTAAGATATATATTAACTGTGTGACCCTGGGCAAGCCACTTAACCTCTTATTGCCCAGTTAAAAATGGGTATAATAATAGCACCTACTTCCCAGAATTGTTGTGAAGATCAGATGTAAACAGTAAAATGCTTAGCAAAGTGTTTGGCACATAATACATTCAATATAAAAATTATATATTTGTATATCTATGTGTATATACAGAAATATACATATATAATGTGCATATATATAATATGCATTTATATTCATATATATACTATTATTATTATTATATAGTACAATTAGCCTAGTCTAGGAGCAGCAATTCTGACTCACTGAATCTAGGCTCATTCTTCTCCTGGCCCTGTTGTTGTCTTTCTGGACTTGAAAACCATATTCGCTCATGCCTGGATCACAATGGAATTTCTCCTGGTGCCTGGGGCCTCCTCACCTTGGAATATCCCTCTCCAGGGTCTGTCCCCTTCTCCCATTGGTGAATTCCTCTGGGAGCCTACATTTAATGGGAGGGCTGGATCAGATTCTCCTCCCGGCCTCCTCCTTGACTTTCTGGATTTCCATGCCATGCCTCCAGACCAGGTACCTTCATCTTCCTCTCCCACATCCTGTTTTTTGGCTCCCTTTTGTGTCTCATCTTCTTCCACTAGAGTGTCAGTTCCTTAAGATCAGAGACCGGCTTTCTTTTTACATCTATTTTTATCGCCACGGCTTTGTGCAGTGCCCAACACAGAGTAAGCACAGAGATGCTTATTTCATTCCTTCCCTCCCTCCCTGGATCACAGAATTAGAGCCACAAAGGTTCTTGGAGATCATCTGAGGGGCTCTATTCCTTAGTGGTTAGGGTACCAGATTTGAAGTCAGGACACCTTGGTTCAAATCTGGTCCTATATACCTATCACTGGTGTGCAGTTGGTCAAGTCACTAATGCTTTAGTTTCTTCATCTATAAAATGGGTCCACAAATAGCCTAATCACAGCCTACATCTAATTCACAGGAAGGTCAAATGAGATGATATCTATTCAGGCTTCTGAAAGCGCAACATAAACATGAGTTACTATCATCATCATTATCATTATCATCAATATCATTATTATATCTAGCCATCTCCCCCACCCCCGCCAGAGGAAGACCAGAGTGATGAATTAGGCTGACTAGGCATAGAACTCTAAGTAAGTGGTAGATAGAGAGTGTTGCTGTTACTCCCCCCTCTTAAGATCCAGGCTCCTCTCTGGCTGCTATGATCCACCCATTGCCAATGTCAGAGACCATGGTCATTTTGGTAAAGAATGGCAATCTTCTACCCCCTCTCTACCAGTTTTCCAATACTGTTTGTCAGGTTACAAAAGGATCTCAGGGTTTCCTTCCAACTAGCAATGGGAGAGTTTCATTTCCCTAAGTCTGAGGTGCTTGAGAGCAGGGACCGTGCCTTATTTTTCTTTTGCCTAGCAAGTGTTTAGCTGATGTTTGTGGAAGGAGCACAGTACTGATAACAGGATCATTAGCTTTGCCAAATCTTTCCTTGGGAGTCCACAGGCCAGTGCACAAACAGCAGGGCCTCCTTCAGCCTAGCCCTCCAACCTAATACAGAGGCATTCTGTGAAGGTACTCGCTATTCAATAAACTCCAGCTGTTCCCTAATACCTCTGAGTTCAAATACAAATTCCCCTAGTTTGGAATGTAAAGTCCTTTATGACCTAGTCCCAACATACCTTTCTAGTCTGCTTACACGTTACTGCTCTAGCCACCTAGCTGCCCTGAGCTCAGTGGCTCAGAGCAGCTTGGTGGTGCAGCGGATAGCGATCTGGGCCTGGAGTCAGGAAGACCCAGGTTCAAAAAGGGCCTCAAACACCTGTTAGCTGTGTGACCCTGGACAACTTACTTCACCCTGTTCACCTCAGTTTCCTCATCTGTAAAATGAATTAGAGAAGGAAATGTCAAACCACTCCAGCATCTTTCCCAAGAAAGCTCCATGGACATTATTGGCATACTATGGTCCATGGGGTCATGAAGGGTCAGACACAATTGAACAACAAGGTGTTCTATAGTCCATACACATCAACTTTCTTGCTCTTTCTTACAATTCTCCATCTCCAACCTCCAGGCCTTTGCATTGGCTGTCCCTCATGCCTCCATTCTTTCCCCACTTCACCTTGAAATTCACATTTCTGTCAAGACTCAAATCAAATGCCACTCCTATAAAAATACTTTCTTGGAACTTGCCCGGGGTGCTACTGCCCTCTCTCAGAAATCTACTTAAGTATTTTGGGTATATAGCAGACAGAAAGCTGGTCTCGAAGGCAAGAAGACCTGAGTTCAAGTCTAGCCTCTGACACATACTGGCTGTGTGACCCTGGGAAAGTCACCTACTCTCCTTGCTGTAGGCAAATCTCTAAGATTATAATTTGTAGTCCCTTTCCAGTCCCTACCTGCATTGATAATAGGCATTTACTCATCCAGAAATTCTTTATACAAATATATATTTTTATGTAACAGTGGCCATCCTATAGAGGATGGGGAGCAATAGGCCTGGTCCCTGGCCACTACTGGAAATAATATTTTGTCCAGGGCCCTTCCTATGGAAGGCTGAGCCTCCGTTCTGGCTGCCTCTGTGGGTACATAGGCTAAACAGAAGTGGCCAGGCCCGTTGCCAAGAATGCTTTAAGACATGACCACATAGCGTATACTTCCATATGTATATATCATCTCCCTTGTTAGAATATCAGCTCCTTAAAGGCAGGGAATATTATACTTCTGTCTCTTTATTCCCAGGGTTTACCACAATAACTAAAATACGGCAGGTACTTAGTAAATATTGATTGACAGATCAAGTAAAAGAGTGGTAAATTATGATTCTGCAACAACTTTGGAGGATAATTAGTCATGACTGGCACTCTCTGCCCTGTTTGCCTCACTGACTGGACCTACAGGCAGTGGTGGTAGTTAAACTGGGTTATTGGAGATACAAAATCTGATCCAGGGGGCGGAGCCAAGATGGCGATTGGAAAGCAGTAACTGGCGTGAGCTCCCTACCAAGTCCCTCCAAAAACCTATAAAAAATGGCTCTGAACCAATTCTAGAACTGCAGAACCCACAAAGTGGCAAAGAGAAGCAGGGCTCCAGCCCAGGACAGCCTGGATGG
>CM053622.1:764177997-764228720 GCA_028646595.1 Phalanger gymnotis
ATCTTGGAGTGGGGGGGGAGGGGGAATGGGGAGAAAATCTGTAATTCAAACGCATGTGAAAATCAATGCCGAAAACTAAACATATTAAAAATAAATTAAAAAAAAAGAAAAAAAATCTGATCCAGAGAAGAGGCAGTTAACGGAAGATGGCCTTCTCGATCTACGATGGCCTCTGTGAATACCAAGTCATGTCCTTCAGTCTGGACGATGCTCATGAAGTCTTTCAGAGCTTCATGAACTTATTACTTCAAGACTGGATGAACCCCTAGGTGGTAGTCTCTCTCAATGTGATCCTCATCAATTCTGAAGAAACAGCTCATAAATCAGAGTCGACCTGGACCAACCTCCAACACCTCGCCCAACACTGGCTACTTTACAAGTTGGATAAAGATGTGATGAAATTTCTGGGGCATTTAGTAAGCTAGTGGGGAGTGACTAGATATAGGTATAAGATATAGCTGATACTGAAGTAGACTGCCATATTGACAAGGGACCTGCAATGGTTCCATGACTTTGTAAAATACTACTATCATTTCATTCTCATGCTTTCTACTTGACCTCAGCATTTCTGATGGTGGGAGACAGTGTAGGGTATTTGTTTACCTAGGTCTCTATTTTTGTCTCTCTTGACTGATGGAAACAGTTTATCATTGAGATCATGGAGGACATTCCTTCACAGGTCGCATTACTCTTGCCAATGCACGCATTTCATATAGTTGTCTCCTAGTTTGCCTGCTACGTATGAAGATTATACTATGTAGGAGAAGAAGTTCCTCACACTCAAAGCTGAATTTGAGTTACAGAAACAACACCTAAAGACCTATGGAGTCCACTCATCATGGACACTGAATATAAGAATCTGGAACAGCAACCTCCAGACACTCAATGGACCAGCCCATCTAATGGGTTCCACCTACAAACCATGAACTTTGTTGGTATTCAGTCTCAATATGAGCAACTAGATCTGACCCACTGGCACCAGGTAGAAGATGCTCAAACCCATTCCCAGTTGTCCTTGAATGCTGGTGCAATGCCATCACTCAAAAGAGAACTAGTCTTCCTGAACCTATATTCATGCCTGCAAAATCCTCAGCCTAACTCCCTCTATCCCTTTCCCCAGTAAGGCTCAGTTGGCAGCAAGCCATGTTAGCATATTCAAAATATTAACCATGGTCAACCGGGCCTTTTAGTTGTCATGAACATGATATGACATGTCAAAGATGTATGTCCATTCTACTGAGGTTTATGCATCAGCCAAGTACCTCATGGGGAAGTCAAAAATATTGTTGCAATGTCTACTAACAACCTTCCATCTTTAGGCAGCAATAATATAAGACTGAATTACAATTCAATTTCCTGCCATTCCTAGGACATGAGGCCATTTTCAAATGAGATAATTCAGGTGAAGCACTTTGCAAACTTTTAAGCTCTATCTAAAAATGAGATATTTTTATTCTTGTTATTCTGGTGTTGGAATCAAGTTCTGACCAAGAGGGATCACTTTCTCTCTCATGCTGGATCTCTCACTTTTGCCAAGGTAGTCCACTTGAAATAAACATTTTAAAAAATATGTATTATTTATTTCATTCAATATTTTCCAATGATACGTAATTTTTAATTTTTTTTTAAATTTTGAGTTCCAAATTCTCTCCCTCTTGCCTACCCCTTCAAAAAGCAAGCAATATGATATTAATTACACGTATGAAGTCATACAAAATATCTCTATATTGGCCAGTTGCAAGTGAAAACACCCAGCCACACATATACCAAGAAAAATAAGGAAAGTAAGAAAAGTATGCTTCAATCTGCACTCAAAATCCATCAGTTCTCTCTCTGGAGATGGATAGCATTTTTCATCTTGGGGTCTTGGATCATTGTCTTGGTCAGAGTAGCTAACTCCTCCACAGTTAATCGTCATTACAATATTGCTGTCACTGTGTACAATGTTCTCCTGGTTCTGCTTATTTCACTTTGCGTCAGTTCATGTAAGTCTTCCCAAGTTTTTCTGAACCCATCCTGCTCACCATTTTTTATAACACAGTAGTATTCCATCACTATCATATATCACAAGTTGGTCAGCTGTTCTCTAATTGATGGGCATCACCTCAATTACCAAATTTTTTTTGCCTCAACAAAAGATCTGCTATAAATATTTTTATACAAATAGGTCTTTTCCCCTTTTCTTTGATCTCTTTGGGATACAGATCTAGTTCACTTGAAATGAATATTGTGCTCCAAAGTCTTCTCTCTCACATAATCTTCAATTGAGAGTCCCTAGCTCATCTGTCATTCAAGAGTAGATATATTTAAAGTCTTCCAAGTAAAGGTCAGCCTTTCTATAGTTTATAACTCTAGTCCCATGAGCAAAGAGAGCACAGACGGGGTCATTGATAGGGTCTCATGTGTCTATCTCATCTTCCTACCATCAAAATAACTGGGCAGACCTACTGCCATGGTAGAATTCTATTAGAATGATAAGATTCACTTAGGTATCTCCACTATACCCCTTTTTCATGAACACCAGTTTTTCACTGCACAATATATAAGATTAATGACTATCATTTTAATAAGAGGATCATAGATTTAAATCTGGGAGGGATCTTTAAGGGAGGTTATGTTGTCCAGGTCATTCATTTTAAAGATGAAGACCTAAGGCAGATTGGTCAAGAGACTTATCTAAGGTCATACAGTTAGTAAATGTTATAGGCAGAGTTTGAACTCAGGCCTTCCTGACTCCAAGTCAAGAATTCCATCCTATATCACTAATTCTATTCTATATCACTTACCTATCAAATTGGTGGTTTCCAGACAAACTTGCCACTGAAGATAAAGTGTCCTGCAAATGAAAGACTGACCACCATGATACACCGAGGAAGCATGTTGACATAAAAGAACAATTTTAGCCTTTCTTTCATAGCCTACAGACTCTTAGACTTTCCAAGAAATTGATGAACAAAGTACTTGGTCCTTTCTCCATCACTAAGGCCTTCCAGGTGGGAATACCTGCCTCAATATGCATCTGCCCTGTGACAACCAAAAAAAGTGATATCCATTGAATCTTCACCTGCCCCTATAATTATGGACTAGAGGGGCCTATTCAGTAGAAGAATACATAGTCCAGGAGATCTTAGATTTATAGAGGTGACAGGATCTACTCTAGAAACTAGTTCATTGGTATGGTTATAGACCCAAGAAGGGAACATGGTAACCCACATTCAGCAAGCACATACCCAACTCAACTCAGCAAGACTTATGTTTGTTGCTGGGCTTGGTCTTAGAGATTCACAGATCTTACATTCTACTGGGGAATAAAATATAGGTGAGTATATTCATATGTAAAATGATGGTTTTGGATTAGATGGCCCCTAAAAACTCTTTAAGCTCTGAATCTATGACTCTACTGGCTTATACAAACAGAAGTAAATAGAAGATAATTTGAGGAGGGGAAATTACTAACTGGGGTTGAATGGGAGGAAGGGATGAAGAAAGGGTTCCCATAGGAGTTGATGCCTGAACTAAACCTTGCTAAGAGGCACAACTGGGGAAGGAGGCATGGAGGACAGAGAACCTGTGCGAAACGCACAAAGACAGGAGTCCTGGCCCCTTACAACTAGTAAGCCATATTGGCTTGAATATAGACTGCATGATGGTTAAGAATATAAGTCTGAAAAGGAAGGGGGAAGTCAGATTGTAAAGCACTGTAATATCAGGCTGTGGAGCTTAGGTTTCATCTTTCTCCAATCTGCATCTACTGCCCTTCCTGGTTTCACCTGCGTGGGGGAAACAAGATTCCCTTCCCAAGTTAAGCTCATCATCCCCTCTAATCTCATAACCATGTTCTTAACACAAGCTTTGACTGATGCCACTTCCCTCAGCCTCCCCTCCCCTCTGATTGGAAGGCTGGGGGCAATGCCTTCCTTTATAGAGGGAAGAAAATGGACTTTTAGGCTCACTCCTCTGTGCAGTTGCTCTTCTGCCTGTTTTCATCTCCATGGAACAAGATGCCCCCATGCTGGGGACCCACTTTCCTGCCTCCTTTTGTGTTTCCTGTCCCAATCAGATTATAAGCTCCTTGGGGGCAGGGGCTGTCTTTTTTTTAAACTAATTGTATCCCTAGCACTTAACACAGTGCCTGGAACATAGTAGGTACTTCATAAATGTTTATGTGATTGGATCTTCAATGCAACAGGGAGCTGCTAAGGGTTTTGTTGAGAGGGTCTGTGACATGGTAATAATTGACATGTATATGGTATTTCAGAGTCCATAAATCACTTTACATACATTATCTCATTTGAATCTCACAGCCCCATGTGACATAGGCACTACGGGTATGATTCCCATTTTACAGGTAATGAAACAGATTCATTGCAGTGATCTGACTCCCTCATGGTCTTGAGGCTAATAGGTGCCAGACGTGTGATTCAAACCCAAGCCATTATATTATATTGTCTCTTCTGGGCAGACCTGGGGTTCAGGAAGATAGATTGGACAGCTGTGTGGAGGATGAATTAAAGATGGAGAGACTGGAAGCTAGGACCTGTCCCATCAAACCCCAGCCTCAAGTCCTGAGGTAGCCTTCTTGGGATAGGGGATGGTTCAGTCCCACAGCAATACCAAGATGGTAGAGTGAGTGAAGATGGTAAAGCCAGTAAGTGAATCCACAGCGAGATGAGACAGAGCAAAGGAGGGTTATGGATAGTAGGCTGAAGCTATAAAGGCATGTGGTCTTTGCGGTGGGAAATAACATAGACAAACTGCCATCTTGGATATACCTAGAACATTGGATTTGTTGTCAGGGGCACTGGGTTCAAGCCCCTTTGGTGCCACTTACTGCCTGTGTAACCTTGGACAAATCGCCCTACCTCTTTGGGCCTCAGCCTTCTGACCTCTAAAATGGGTAAGCCGAATCAGATGTGTCAAAGGTCCCTTCCCACTCCACACCTGTGATCTTTTGAGCTTGACCCATTTGCCTTTGTACAGTGTTTGTCCCAGCAGACTGCAGGCTGTCTGACTCCCCAGCTCTGGAGTCACTGTTAACAGGCTTCATTCCTGCTGCTGACCTCTTCCATTACTATTTAATCCGGCATTCTGGTGAACTTGGCTTGACACAGCAGGGTGGCTGGCTAGTGCTCTCTGAGTATGACTGGGGCAGCTCCTGTTTTCTCTGCAGGACACTCCTTCTATCAATCCATGTTGATTGCTACATGCCCAGTAATCACTACTGTGTATTGGCCCCGACTCTACACTACCAGGCCTGGGGACTGTACAGGGGCAAGGACTACAGATTCTCCTAGGATGGCTGGACTTGAGAACCTCTAAAATCCTTGAAGTAAATTATGAATATAAAGTAATTTATAAAATAAATTTTATGTATATAGGTGTGTATGTGCACATACAAATACATGTGTATATGTGTGTTGTGTGTGCGCATGTATACACACATAAATATAAACAATAAACATAAACACACACATATATATAATGGATATGAATACATAACTATATATCTACACATATGTATATATTATATTATATATTATGTGTATATGTATAACATATTATTATATATTGTTTATATATATCATATGTATCGTGTTATATGTGTGTATGCATACACACATATATATCTACACACATATACATGTACATACATACACACATATATGTATGTATGTGTACGTGTATGTATATATATATATATATATATATATAATGTATGTGTGTGTATAGATAGATAGATAGCCAGCTTTACACACTTACTCGGTGTGTGACCTTGGGCAAATTACTTAACCCTGTTTTTCTCAGTTTCCTCATCTATAAAATGAGCTGAAGAAGGAAATGGCAAACACTCTAGTATCTTTACCAAGAAAACCCCAAATGGGGTAATGAAGAGTCAGACATGACTGAAATTACTGAACGGCAACAATATATGTGTGTACATATTATATATATATATATATATATATATATATATATACATATATATATATATACACACACACACACACACACACATATACGTATACGTATATGTGTGTGTGTGTACGGACTTGGACTTGAGGACCTCTAAAATTTCCTAAGTAAATTATGAATATGAAATGATTTATAAATATAAAGTAAATTATATGTATGTGTGCATATGTGTATGTGTGTTTATGAAAACAAATATGTATGTACAAATAAGTATGTATGTATATATACATATATATCTATATAGACATCAATATGTGTATGCGTATATGCATATACATACATATACACGTAAACATATTATATATATATATACATACATACACACATATCTATATCAATAGATAGAAAGATGGATAGATTGATGGTAGGTGGGTAGACAGATAGACAGACAGACCTGTGATTTCATTGGTATCTCCCTCTACCAGGGCAAATTAGCACCTGATCTGAAACCTATAATTTTAGAGTTTCCCTGGGGCATAGGAGAGGTTAAAGATGGGGAAGAGTATGGCATACTTGAGGTACAAGATGGAAGACAGGGAGGGGTCTGCCACTGAATGGCACAGAAGTCTTATGCCCTTAGATCAAAGGTTCAGCCCTATGCTATCCTCATTGGATGGGTTTTACTTTTTAAAAAAAAATTTAAAGGACAATGGATTATGTTACATTAAAGTTCTCTCTTGAGCTCCTGTCCACCCATTTTTAACACGTGTCTCTCCAGTCCTTTATTTTCAATGCATTCAAAGGTAGCGGCTGTTTATTCAAATATCTATAACTTCTTGAATGCCCCCTCCAATGACAAGTGGGTGCATCAGGACTCTGGGTAAAGTACAGAGCAATGCTCCCTTCTCCTCACCCTTCACCCTTCCCAACCCACCCCCCTCCCCCACTTCTTATCTTTAATTTTCCCAGAGATCAAAGCCTTCAACTGACAACTCTCCTCCATCCTGGTTTCAGATGGGAATCTGATTTGGGAGCTACCTGCTGGGTTCTGGCATTGGCTGAGGAGTTAATCCCCTCAGTGGTGAGAATGTTTCCCTGGGCAAATTTTTCAGAATTGGGGCTGGGGGGAGGGTAGGGGCAAGAGGGCACAGCCAGCCAAGGAGGGCAGGGAATGGCTAGAGTGAGGAAAGATAAGATGATCTCCACTAAAGCTCTGTTTACTCCCATTCTCTCTGAGCTACCTTTAAAAAGGATAAAATTATCACTTAATCCCCTTTATCTCCTTCAGTGCTTCTATAAAAGATCTTCTTGACATTTTAGGAGAGGGGAAAAGAAAGTAAGAAAACATAATATTTGGTGGAAATTGTCAGGCGGAAGAATTTCAGTGAACTTGGCATTCAGTACTTCTTTAATATTAAAGCAAATAAACCCGGATGAGGTAAGAAGGCTGGATTGACAGGCTCGCCCACAACCCCCAACCCTGGCATGGTATCTCATGGCAAGGGTCTGGATGACACGTTTCTCATCCATCTTGCTCCACGGGGGTGATGCCAGTTACCTTGCATGCATGTCTCACGCTTGGGAAGAGCCCTGATTGACGGTGGCAGCGGGGCCTTGCCCATCCTTCCCACTTTGCATTGAGTTACTGCTTGGCTTTTTAAAATCCAGCCCGCCTCTCTCCAGCTTGTTCCCCTCACCTTCCTTCCAAACACACCCTTTGGTCTGAATAAATATGCATCCTTCCTGCCCTCAGCCCCTTTATTTAACACCTTCCTCAGTTTTCAACAAACACTGAGTGATGACTTATGAATTAGTTATGAAGAATGATGCTGGAACGATGTTGAGCGACGCTGGCCAGCTCAGTAACAGGGAAGAGGGAATTAACTGACTCAGATTCAAAGAATGTCACAACAGGAAGAGACTTTCAACATAGAACAATGAGACAAAGCATGGTGAATGTTGGAGCTGGAAGGAGCCTTAAACACAGAATCTTGGGACGCTGATGGACTTTCAGAAAGCTGGAACATAAAATGAACAATGGTGGAGTTGGAAAGGGCTTTCGAACAGAATGGGTCAGAGGTGAAAGGGTCTTAAAAATGCAGAATGTCGGGTTTGGAATGTACATTTGGAACACAGAATATCCTAAATTCTGAAGGCCTTAGAACATGGAAAGTCAGGACTTGGAGAAATAACAGAGGAAAGGCTGTTGGCCTATCTAGTCCGACTCTATAGTTTTGCTTTAAATGGGTAAAATGAGGGTCATCTAGAGAGATTAAGTGTCCTGCCCAATGTCTCTAGGGCAGCTAGATGGTGGCCCAGCACCTAGAGTGCTGGGCCTGGAGTCAGGAAGATGCCCTGAGCTCAAATCTGGCCTAAGACACAGCCTAAGCTGTGTGATCCTGGACAAGTCACTTCACCCTGTCTGCCTCACTTTCCTTATCTGTAAAATGAGTTAGAGAAGGAACTGGCAAATTATGCCAGTATCTCTGCCAAGAAAACCCCCAATGGAGTCACAGAGAGTAGGACACGACTAAAAAATCACTTGAACACCAATGTCTCAAAGAAGATGAAGGGAAGTGGTGAGACTAAAATCCTTGTATCCTGGTTCCAAATTGAGGGCTCATTTCGTTCACAATGCTGCCTCTAGTTGTCTTCCTACTGAATAATGACCAGAGTTCACCCTAAATTTTAAAATCATGGGGGCTATCTCACTGTAATATGGATAATGGATTTTGTGGTCTGACCCCCAGACAGGTGATAGCATAGTGACTTGCAGAATGAGAATTCTCTTTACAACCTCTGTGGGGAGGGGCCTGGGGGGAGTATGGCAGGAAACCAGTTTAAAGCAGCAAAAAGTAAAGACTGTAAATTCAACTGGAAGAAATTCAGTGCTATTATATTTAGGAATATATGGTAACTTGATGAAAGTGATTACATCTGAAAGAAGCCTGAAGGACCTACTTTAAGGAACAGGTTTAAAAAATGGAATTAACATTTTAATTTTTCTCTTAGAACTTGAGCCTTCTGGAGTGGGTGTAAACCATTTGATCACTTAACTATGGCCAATAATCCCCTATTTGATTTAATTTTTGCTGACATTCGGCTTAGCAAAACATGTTTCCCCCTGGATAATTCAGAGGTGAACTTCAGCTCATTTTATGCCCAAATGTTAACTGGAGTTTGAATAAGTGAAGTTTCAGTGTATTTGGAAAGGTAGGTCAATGTTCTCTACCAGATAGCTATCTCTTTATCCTTTTCTTCTCTTCTCTTCTCTTCTCTTCTCTTCTCTTCTCTTCTCTTCTCTTCTCTTCTCTTCTCTTCTCTTCTCTTCTCTTCTCTTCTCTTCTCTTCTCTTCTCTTCTCTTCTCTTCTCTTCTCTTCTCTTCCTCTATCCTCGCCTTTTCTCTTCTCTCTCTCTCAACATAGCTATAATTTGTGTCTATTATCTATCTACATACCTATCTTTATCTATCTATAACTTATCTATCTGTGGGCAGCTATGGATGCAGCACTGGGCTTAGAACCAGGAAGACTCATCTTTATGAGTTAAAATCTATGAACCTACTAGCTGTGTGACCCTTGGCAAGTCACTATTTGCCTCAGTTTCTCATCTGTAAAATGAATTAGAGAAGGAAATGGCAAACTGCTTCAATATCTTTGCCAAGAAAATCTCAACATGGAGTCATGAAGAGTGAGACACAACTTATATGACTCTACAAACAAAAAACCTATCTATTATCTACCTATTTCTGTATCTATCACTTATCTATCTTGTCAATCAAAAATTAATCTCAAGGCATGTTACGACTTTTGGAATGCCTTTCTTGCTGGCTATAATCTCAAGGTTGGACTACACCACTCCTTGGACACTACAAACCTTAAGATCTGGTGATTCTTTCCCTCTAACTTCCTCACCATAATCAATATTGAAGAAAATTATAAAATTGCCTTTAGTATAGCAGAGGTTTGCAAGTTAGGAGATCAGAGTATTTTTTTCTGTTATGAGTTCATTATATTTTGGGGCAAATAACTTCAATGGAAATAACAAATACTTATTAAACACTTACTATATACAAAATACTGAGTTTGGTGCAGGGAAAGGCACAGAATTTAGATAATAGTTTGTCCCTCCCCTTAAGGAGTTTATGTCCATGATAAGAATATTATTGAATTACTAAATACATTATTTGAGCTCTGGGAGAGAAGGTTGTTTTTTTTTTTTAACCCCCCAAGGATCAGAATAAGCTTCCTGAAGGAAATGGCATTTAGTTAGCTTTTAAAGACTGGGAAGGCATTCAGTTCATTTCAGGTAAAGACATGCAGGTTTGATAGCACAATATTGGCCAGCTTGGTTGGGATATAGAATGTGCAGGACAAGGGTACCATTAGATGATGCTAGAAGATAGGGCAATACCAAGCTGAGGAGACCTTTGAATTCCAGGTGGTAGAGTATGCACTTTACATAAATAGGGAGCCATTGAGGTACTTTGACCAGAAGAGTATTGGTGACAAGAAATTCTACTCTCTCTATATCTTCTGCGTCCTTAGTCATTTACATATTTTTTTCCTGTTACAGTGGGAGCTCTCTAAGGGCAGGGACTCAACCTTTATTTATGTCCTCAGAACTTAGCACAGTGCTTGGCACAATTATGCTTTTGGATGGATTTTAAAAGGCATTCTGGCAGTGTAATTAATTTGGGAGATGGGAGAGGGTGGAGTTGGAAATTCTCATTAAGAAAGAATTGGATTAGTCTCGGCAGGTGGTTGTGAGAACTGGCACTAGGGAGAGAATTGGAGAAATGGTACAAAGATGCAATCAGTAGGATCTGGTACCTGGTTGTCTATGAAAAATAAATGAGGGACAAGAACCAAAGGTCATTCCAAGTTTAGAAACATGGGAAACTGACTGGGTGATGCTGGTGCTACAGGCAGAAAAGTCGGAAGGATAGAATTGGGGGAGAAAGGTAATGAATATGGTTTGGGACACGGGGAACTTAAGGTAAGACATCCACATAGATGTGCCCTTCAGGCAGATGAAGAAGGAAGCGTGGGGCTAGGGAGAGCACAGGAATAAGGATAAAGGGGGCACAGGCAGCAGTGCCAGGCCTCAAACTATATGATAATGTAGTAAC
Source organism: Phalanger gymnotis (assembly GCA_028646595.1). Lineage (NCBI taxonomy): Eukaryota > Metazoa > Chordata > Mammalia > Diprotodontia > Phalangeridae > Phalanger > Phalanger gymnotis. The sequence goes on from CM053622.1 coordinate 764,189,043, forward strand.
CATCAAAACAATGCAGTACTGGTTTTAAGAAACAGGGAAGTCAAGCAGATTAGATAAGCAAGACTTAAAAGCAATCAAAAACATAGCTCAGGGTTCAATGTGCCCAAGAACACAAGCTTTTCAGGGAAAAACTCCCTACTTAACAGGCATTGCCGCAAAAACCAGAGAGCAATTTGGCAGAAAAATCTATTTTGATCAGCATCTTACACCATGTATACATATAATTATATCTACACACACACACACACACACACACATATATATATAAAGAGAGAGAGAGAAATGTATATGTATGCATATATATGCATACATGTACTTATATACATTTACTGTATATAAGTTTTTGGGCAAATCACTTCACCAGCAATTTAAAAACATTTATTAAACACATACTATGAACGAAATACCGTGGTGCAGGGGGAGGTATTATTTACACACACACACATACACACACACACACACACACACACACACACACACACTCCTTGCAAACATTCTTGTCTTTGTTCTTCCTGTGCCTAGCACAAAGTCTGGCATATGGCAGCTTTTCAATAAATGTTTGCTGGTTAACTGTTTGATTAGTTGGTGTAGCACAATAATCTTGGAAATGAACATGCAGCTTAAATATAAAAGGTATAAAGATAATGGTAACAATAAATCAGAAGAGAGTGGAAGGAGGCACCTTTTACAATAACGGTTGGGGAAGAATTTCATAATCAAATAAAGAAGTGGTCCTCGTTCTGTCAAGCGATCAAAAAAAGAAAAAATAAACACTTTTATTATATAAAATTCAAATGCTTTCACACAATTTCATTGTAGCTATGATACAAAAAACTAAATTAGGAAAATATCTGCATCGAATTTATCTTATAAAGGTCTGATTATATATATGTAATATGAAAATGATGCTATATATGTATATATGTACATATTTGTGCATATACACATGTTGTATATATGTACACATATGTGTATGTACATCTCTGTGTACGTACCATGTACATATATGTGTATATATATACATACATATATATAAATGTATGTATGTACATGGGTATGTATGTATGTAGGTAGCTATAGATATCCAGGACTGATTCCCAATATATAAATATGGGTCCAAAGCATATGCAGGAGAATGTAAGGGAAAGGGGGGGGTGATCAGCTGATGGTATCATAGAATCATAAATTTAGATCTAGAAGAGATCTTAGAGGCCACACAACCTCCTAGTGTTAGGGACAAGGAAATTGATACACTCAGAGGTTTAATAAGTTCCTCAGAGTCACAAAGCCAGTATTCTGCCAAGGTGGGCTTCAGAACTAGGTCTTCTTAACTCCAAGCCCCAGGCCCTAACCCCTATACCACATCACCTTGCTTTGCCACCTATTCAGACCAAGAAGAGTCCTGATTTATTATTATTAGACCTTTTATATTTAAGGGGCCTATCCATTTTCAAGGGGACTAGTCTAAAGGACCCAATAAAGTAACCAAAGGTGGGGGCTTAGCAGTTTGGTTAAGATACTATCCTGGGAGTCAGGAGAGCTATGTTTTCATTTCAGTTCTGACACTAACTCAGTGTGTGACCTTGGACAAGTCACTTTCCTCTCTGGGTTTCAGGATACCCCTGTATGAAATGAATGGGTTGGACCAGGTGGTCTCCAGAGCCACAACTAGGATTTTTTGTACCTGGGACAATTCCAGTTGTCAAATGAAGAGAGGGCAAGCCCAGAAGACAGTCCAACTGAGAGAGAGACAGACAGACAGAGAAACAAAGACACAGAAACAGACAGACAGACACATACATGGAGGGAGAGAGAGAGAGAGAGAGAGAGAGAGAGAGAGAGAGAATGGTAACACAGAGAGTCTCTAGAGAGAGAATCTCTAGGATCTTAGATTTCGAGCTAGAACACTGGGAAAGCAGGTCCCCAGAAAGATGAGCAGCAGTTCTGAGATGTGGGGAAGGCTGCCCCAGGGCAGTGGTTTAGTGATGGTAGAAGACCACAATAGAGCAGCAGGAAGAAACCTCACCCCTTCCCTAGACATCAGCATTCTGAGACAAAGCTCTGGTTGCCATATGCTAGTTCGTGCTCCGATGATTTCCAAATTTCATGGTTCTAAGTTTGTTGTCAATATAGGGAATATTAAGTAAATAATTAAGTTAAAGTCACTTTAGAGGATGTGTGCATGTTCAGTTGGAGTAGTATACAGCAGGCCTGCCGGTTCCCTAGAATAGCGGAGCTCTTCCTCCACATTTCTGACACTCTCACTTGCACTCCCACCTCCACTCCAACCCTCATGCCCCACTCGAGAGTCCTCTGCCTAGATCTGCACAGAGCTCAGACTCTCCCTGAGCAGGACTGCTTTTACCTCATGCTCCTCAGGGGGAAGAGGTAACCATGGCAACAGAGGTTTGGGTGAATCCACAGCCTTCACTCCAGAGGCCAGATGGTGATACTCTTTGTTTTTGTAATAAGTAGCCTAGAGCCACTGGTAGGCCCCTAGCTGGCCTGAGATCAAATCTGACTGGGCAGGACTGAGTCTGATGACACCTCCAAAGAGCTAGGATAGTCCCTGAAGGTATTTAAGAGCCTAGTAGTTACAGTGCAAGAAGTTTCAAAAAATCTGCCCTTCCATTGGGGAAACAGGAAGATGCCATATTGACTCAAATAATTGGCCTTTTGGATCAGAGAGATAACATTTGTAAAATGCTTAGCACAGTGCCTGAGCACATAGTGGGCACTTAATAAGTGCTTATTTCCTTCCCTTTTCTCTTTCCTTTTGTAACTCACACCAAGTTTTTGCCTTTTGAGGCATATGGGGCATGAGGGTTGGTTAGGACTCTGGTTAATTTGAGTTTTTGTCTAACTCAAGACTAATCTGAAAATCCTTTTTTTTTTTAACTTCGACTCTTTATTTCTGAATATTTTTCCATAATGATTGTTTTTCTGCCTTCTTCCCTCCTGCTTTAGTAAGTAGAGTTGTTGTTTTTTTAGTCATGTCCAATTCTTTGCGACCCCCATTTAGGGTTTTTATGGCCAAGATACTGGGCTGGTTTGCCATTTCCTTCTCCAGCTCATTTTATGGATGAAGAAACTGAGGCAAACAGAGTGAAGTGACTTGCCCAGGGTCACATAGCTAGTAAGTATCTGAGACTGGATTTGAACTCAAGTCTTCCTGACTCCAAGTTTGGCACTCTATCCACTGCACCGCCTAGCTACCCTCAGTAAATAGAATACAGAAGCTATAATAGATTCCTACTGATGGTCATGGGCCTTGAACATTGCCCATCAAGTTAAGATCATTGTTCATTTAGAATGATGAAGGATAGTTCTAACTAGTTGAGTTTCCTGATCGTTTGCTGGCTGACTAAACTAGAGTTTATTATATGGGGTATATCATATGTATGCATTGATCTGAGTGTACAGGCGTGTCTCTCTAAACTAATATCCTTATAAAACAATGGGCACAGCCTATATGCAAATTAGCAAACAGACCCTGACAATATGAAGAGTAAGGTCTTAACTAAGGAACTACAACATTTTTTTTCTTTTTAATTAAAAATATTTCAAATACCAAAGCAGTGAGTTCAAAAGTAATTATGCTATTTTCTAAAAATACACTTCTACTGAGTTAGCTAAAAGTAAGATTAATTACAACAAACCTTCATTGAGTTCAAAAAACAATGAAATTATTCTATTAAGCTATTTTGTTTTTTCAACTCAAAAATATTTTTTTCATTAATTTCCTTCTTTTTAATATCAGCCTTTTTTCCAGCAATGCTTTAAAGCTATGAATTATAGATTACTGTGATCTAAGAAGAATCCAGATTGTCCCAAGACTAATGGAAAGATGTGTCTTGGGTACAAGAGGTTCACAGCATATGACCAATGACAGCTTTTGCGTGAGGAGTAGTATGAAAGACATAATCATGGGCTCAAATTTTACACCTGGTGTAATCTCAGATGGGCAACATATTTAAACATAAATATAATCTATCAAAAACTAGAAAAAAGAATAATGTATTTATTTAATTTCTGAAGGAGACATGACTTTGTTTCTATTAAACAAACTGAAGGCATTCTTAAGGGGATGTTAGAACTGCTTGATTTAATTAAGTTTGATTGATATAATTAATTACTAATTTTTAAAGATCTACATAAAAACTATACATTAAAAAAGAAAAAATAACATGCTGGAAAATACTTGTAAATATGACAAATTTAAAAATTGTTTTCTAAAATAAATAAAGAATTGTTCATTTGCAAAGAAAACTCCCAGACCATAGTAGATAAATGGTCGAAAGATATAATTTTTTTTTTCTAAAGAAGAAATACAAATTGATAACAATCACTTGGAAAAAGTTAAGACACAATAATTATCAAAGAGATGCAAGTTGAAACAAATTTGAGATACAACTTCGCACCCAACAGATTGAAAAACAAATAAAAGGCCGCAAAACTCTGTAGTGGTCGGGTGCTGGAGAAACAGTCACACTCATTTGTGGCTGGAGGGATTGCAAACTGATAAAATCTTTTTGGAGAGCAATCTGGCAGTAAAAGATACAAAAATAAGCATACTCTTTGACCCAATAATGACTTTGTTGAGAATATAGAAAAATAAAAAACGAACAAAAATCGTTCAGAGATTCTCATAATAGTGTTATAAATAATAGCAAAAAAAAAATACCCCATGGTCCTGGAGGCAACATAAATATACAATAGGAGAATAATTAAATAAGCTACGGCAAATGCATACAAGGGAACAGTAAAATGCAATCAAGACCAACAAGTGTGAAACGTGGAGAGTAATATAGAAAAACCTTTATAAAATAATGCAAAGTGAGATAAAACAAAACCAAGCGAACAGATTATAACCATCGCTACAGGAAAGTCCAGTGTAAGGAGTAGCCAGGAGTGGGGAGACACTCCTGTAGTTCCTGCTACTGGGGAGGCTGAAGCTGGTGGATTGCTGGCAGTCTGGAATTCTGTTAGGCTTTCACACTAACCATGGGGAATTTGGGGCTACCAGGCTGTCTAATGAGGAGCAAAGCAGCCCTGGCTGCAAATGGAGCAGCTCAAAGCTTCCTTACCTATCTGTGAGTGGTCACTATGTCACTGTGCTTACAGCTTGGGAGAGATAGACAGACTAAGTCTCAAACAAAAAGTTATCAATATCATTAGTAAAATTAAGGTGGATATTATTGACAATTAATAACAAGCATTATTTTAAGGCTTACCTGTATGTATATGTAGGGAGGGGGAGTTGGAGGGGGGAAGAGAAAGAGAGAAAGCAAGAGAGAGAGAGAGAGAGCGCTGTACATATGTTCATCTCACTAATTCCTCACAACCACGTGCTATTATTATCTTCATTTCACAGATGAGGAAACTGAGGCAGATAGAGGTTAAGTGACTTTTCCAGGGTCATACAATTAAGTAAGTAAATCTGAGGCAGGACTTGATCCCAGGTCTTCCTGATTTCCTGTACAGCACTCTATGCACAGCACCGCCTAGCTAAAATCAATTTAATCAGTTGTATTCATGTTTAATATAAGAAAGCGTTTTCAAAAAAAGATATCACCAAGGACATGTCTAAACCAAAAAGGGAGGCCCAGCCATGTAACAAAGTTAAGAGATAACGCAGGTGGTCCCATAGGTGTTACACAAACATTTACAAAATGTTGAAAGATCTGGAGTGTGATAGGTAGATCTGTGCGTTGTAGTAAAAAGAATTCTGGACTGGAAGCCAGGACACTCTGTCTCTGGTTGGGGCTCTTTTTCTCCCTTTCTTTATTCAGCTTGGGGAGTGTGAGCATCTGTTCTAGTTGGGTTGGTGGTTGCTGCCCTAGTGTTGGAAGTGTTAAATATTGCCCCATGGTATTGTTTGTGTGTGTGTGGGGGGGTAGTTTCTGCCCCGGAATGCTTCCCTTTTTTGCCCCCACCTCCTTCCCACAATGTTCCCACCTTAGGGGTCTCCAGTTTTCCATAAAGCTTTCTCTTAGACACATTAAACAAAGGGCCCTGTTGCTTTAAGCACTTACTAGCCAATCTAATTCTGCAGCAAATCCTCTTTTAAGTTTCAGCAAAGTACCACATCTGAACATAAAACACTTTGCAAACCTTAACACATTATATAAATGCCAGCTGTTATTTTTCTGCTCTCTAGAGAATCTGCAGAAAGCCACAGACAAGAATGGCACAGGATGAGAAGGTCTGTGTGGACTGGGGGGGACTGGCATCAAGTTGATTACAGATCCATCAAAATACTGGAGTTATTTATGGGAGTCTCAAAGCCCTATAGCTATGCTATGCCTTGTACTGCTTATGTCTGCCAGCTTTCAGATGGCTTCAAACGGGCTTGCTTCTGCCTATGCACCGTCAGAGCGCACTCACATACATGCACACGCATATGAGCAAGGATTGGTGAACATCAGTTCCAAATGTTTGTACAATATTAGTATTCTTTAGCCAACATTCAGAACATTCTTTTTTTCCTCTGGCTTAGATTTTTAAACAATTATTGAGATTACCTGGGCAATCAATAAATCTGTCTATGAGTAATTAGAGTCTACTGCTCTCTCCTGCTATTCACTATAATACTAGGACTATATAAATACATATGTGTGTGTGTGTGTGTGTGTGTGTATACAGAGGGTGATAGGAGGAGAGAGAGGGAGAGAGGAAGAGAGGGAGAGGGAAAAAGAGAGGGGGACAGAGAGAGAGAGAGAGAGAGAGAGAGAGAGAGAGAGAGAGAGAGAGAGAGAGAGAGAGAGAGAGAGAGAGAGAGAGAGAGAGAGAAGGGAGGGGGATGGAAAAAGAGCTAGGTCTCCAAAGAGTTGATCAAAGGTTAGGAATACAGAATAGATGTGAGCTGGGAGTCTGGAATCAGGTATTTTGGAGTGGAGGAATATTTAATAGGTACCAGAGGTCAGAGAAGATAACGGACTAGGAATCTGGGAAATCAGATAAAGCTTGAAGATTATAGGGTTTAGAGCTAGAAGAGATCGCAGAGATCATTGAGTTTAATTAACTCTTTTTCCAATGAGGAACCCAGACCCCAGAAAGGTAGTAAGTTGCTCAAACTAACACAGATATTAAAAGGACTGAACTGGGATTGGGAAGGTGTCAGAAATCTGCATGTGCCATAGATCCAACATTCAGTAAGCAGTCACCAAACATATATTAAGTGGCCAATAGATTCATAACATTGCTAGTGCACTGCCCTACCTGGCCTGGATGAAGGCTAGGTCCAGGTGTGAGATTAGTAAGGAGTGATCAGGCATCCTCATTGACATCACTTGACTTCTCTGCGCTTCAGTTTCCCTTTCTGCCCAAGGTGTCCAAAGGTAATAAGTATGCCCCAAACCAGTCTATAAACAAATAGTCCCATTGACAGACTAGCTGCATCATAAATCCAGTTCTGAAAACAATATACAAAGCACATAGCTGAGACTGGTCAAAAGAAAAGAATGGCCAGTTATTTCAGGTATCATGGATTCGTTCATACATACTCATTGTTAACTAAGTTATATCCACTCATTTAATTTATACTCCAAACTCTGGGCCCATTTGTGCCTCTGTGAGCTCAGACGATAGGGCATAAGAAGATAGTGACCTTAAGAAAATAGTCCATTAATCAGATCAGGAACCATCTCTCTCCAGATGTGTGTGTATGTGAGGCACGGGTTGGGGGAGGGAATACCAGAGGCCCTCCTACATTCCTCCTACATTTTTGAAAGCTGAGCAGAATCAGCATAGACCACTCCGCACCATGGCACCATGGCTCTAACTCCCGCAGTCAAAATTCCTTCTGGGGCTCCAAGCTGCCAGACCTTCCGCTGACTCTCTCCCTCTTGTATATAGTCTCAGGTCTGCTGTTTGAGACTCGGTCAGTTCACTCACCTTGTTGCATGCATGACTGTTCTGGCTTTACATTCCTTTCTGAACTGCTCAGAGTTCTTCACAGACCCAAGGATTCGTGTTGATCCTCACACCTTCCCTAATGTGAATGCCAAGTACATATTGGGGTGTTTCCTTTTGTTGACACTATCAGACTGACACTAGCAAGGAAAGAAGTAGAGGTGTGGACCGGGAAGGAAGCAAGCATCTCTGACCCAGAAATTCCAACAGGCCATGCTGTGAAGGTACTCAGTTAAGTCGACTGTGATTTGAATTATTCCATTAAAAGTTATTTAAGCTGTTCCAGGGGTAAAAATGTGCTGCAGTCTTTTATGTAGGAGAAGAGGTGACAACTCCCCTTCCATCTAAGGCGGAACACCTGGCTTTGCTTCTGCGGCATAGATACCTTCTCTAATATGAGTGTCTAGTATATATTGTGACATTTCTTTATTATTCCAGGGGCAAATTAGCAGGTATGAACCCTCTTTGCCTTCCATGGATGACTGTTTTCTTGGTGCTGGCATTCTCAGACACTATCAGGGACTACAAGGTTCGGAGATCCAGGAAACAGTCTGAGAAAAAAATGCTGGAAAGTCCAGGGAAAATCACGATGGCAGAGTTAGGGGACAGGTACAGCCTAACAGCTGCAAACATAACCTCGATACTATACAAGCTCCCTTCCTCAGGCCCTAGGCATTTATATGGTTGCCGTTAGAGGGCGGAGCCAATCTCAGCCTGATGTACAGCTGGGAGCCAGAGGGTAATTAGAAACATTGGAATGAAGTTATGAGTGTGTGGGAGGGTCCTGACAATTGGGGGAGCCAATCCTAGCTTTGTAAACTCCTAGAGAAGCAGACTCACCTGGCTCCCTCTCAGTCGACTCTCCTTCAGACAGCAAATAATAGTACTGACCGCTTTAATGGAAATGTCTTTCCCTGGGCTGGAGAGAGAGAACAGGCGTTTCTCATTCTGCCAGAGAGTCCGTCTCCAAATCAATTTTGCCTCCAGCTGTCATTCAGAGGCCGATGCTTCCTGTGATTAACCACTGAGTGTTTGCTTACCAGTTAGACTCTTCTTCCTCCCTAACCATTGGTCCTCTGCCATCCAGGGGCTGTGGGTGAGTAGGGTATATCTGTCAGCCTCTATCCTCTTACCTGCCTCTCCCCTGTGGGTCCACATTGGAAAGGGAAAGTTTTCTCCGTGTTAGAGGGAAGGTATTCTCTCCTAGAATGACTTTTCAATCAACTTTTAATCCATCTGAATTTTGTTCAGACTTTCGTATGTGAATGTCCTGGCAAGGGCCAATACCTCCTGGATTCATATTCTCAGTCTGGGGAGTGGATTATTTTCCTTGGTGTCTGTCTTGAGTTCAGTCCGATGGAAGTGTGCTGGGCCAGGGGACGGGAAGAAAGTAGGGGAGAGCAGAGGATGAGTTCTGCCAGCCTCCTCCAAAAGGACATTCGGGTGGAAGGGAAATGAATCGAGAGGACATTTTCAAATTTTCCCAACATCTGTGTCTACACTGTCACTTCCCAATATAATATATAGGGACATACATTTAGGACCATAGATCATAGGCATAGAACCGGAAGAGGGCCTCAGAGGTTCAGACATCTCACTTTACAGATGAAGAAACCGAGGCCCAGAGAGGTTGAGTGATTTGCTTCAATGTCACACTGAAAACCTCGACTCATCCAGTCTAACCTTTTCATATTTTACGGATTAGGAAATTGGATCACAGGGAAAGGACATGGCTTGTCCAGGGACATACAGAAATAGAAATGACACCAGAAGTCATATTATCCACCCACCTCATTTTACAGATGAGGATACTGAGGGTCAGAGAGGCCTTAACTTGGTCACACAAGAAGAAACAGAATGTTTATTTGAACCCAGGTCATTTGACTTCATTTTCATTGCTCTTTCCCATTTTATTCATACTGTGACTCAAAGCATATGATGTAATGGAAAAACACTCTGGACTTGCATTTGAAATGCCTGAGTTCAAGTTCCTTCTCTGGTGTTCACATCTCACCACTCTGTGATTGATGGTTGGATTATGTGTCTCTTTAAGCCTAAAAGGGGCATAGAGAATCTAGCAGCATGCCTTCCTCAGCACCTAGTAGATGAGGGGATAGGAGAAGGGAGAGAATGCCTTCCATCCCCCATCATGCTACCTTGAACCCTCCGATAGATATAGACACTGCTTGCCTGTGGAACCCACCTGCCCGTGGCTATGGGGAAAAGAATATAAGTTCCATGAAGACAGATCCTGCTTTTCATTTCATCTTAATATCTCAAGCACTCATGATAGTGCCTTGTACAGAGTGGTCTCTTCATCATTGCCCTTTGGATTGGGATTGGATGGTGCTTCTTTTGAAAGGAGCCAGGCAGACATTCATAGGGCTTGCTGCTAGCCCAGGCTCTCATAAGCATCAGGAGACATCTTTGCACAACATCTGGATGATCGGTTTTTGGTACATGTCCACCCAGATGTTTATGTGGCCAAGAAATATGCTACTACTAAAAATACCATAGGAATAGCTTCAGATCCCAAAACCTACTTCCAAGGGAGAATTTGGTGCAGAGGCATCAGGAAGGTCTGAATTAGAGATGAGGGAGAGGCATCTGATCTTGAGGCTGTGTCGACATGATGCCTACTGGCTGGATGAAAAAAAGAATCTGTTCAAAAACCTCACTGAATGTTTTATCTACATGATACTACATGTCTGACTATTAGGGAACCTCAAGATTTCTGACAAAATGCTTCTGCCTTCATTTAGAGGTTTGACATGGTGTAGACATGATGTTAAGAACCATGTTAAAAACCCTGGTAGGAGGGACCAGAGACAGGTGTGGAATCTTCTTCCCCAGAGACTGTCAATTAGGATTAATTTAGTCCTGCCTGGCGCCAAGGGAGTGGATGACGTGACCTCTTAAGGAGGACCTGTGGTATAAGAGGAGAGAGCCCTGGATCTGAGGCAGGTGAGACCTATCTGGCCATGAGAAAGTCCCCAAATCCCTCTGGGCTTCAGTTTCTTCATATGTAAAATCAGGATAATAATACCTGTGGTGTCTAATTCGTGGTGTTATTTTGAAATCAAGAGTATAGCCCCATGCTCAGAGGCTTTGAGTTGGGCTTACGGGGACCAGGTTGAGTCTTGGGAAATTTCCTCTAAAAATCTCTTTACTTCCTGACTACACACTAGGTTTCCCGTAGGAATATTAGAATTTTAGATCATAGAGAATAATAGATTTAGAGCTAAAAGAACTCCGAGTCCATTTCATCCGATCACCTGATTTTATAGATGTGGAAACTGAGGCCTAAAGAGGTTAAATAACGTGCCCAAGGTCGTACAGGCATAAGCAATAAAGGTAGAATTTGAAGGTGATTCCTCTGATTCAAGAGCCTAGTACTCTTCCACTATCCTAGGCTGCTTCTATCATATTCTAAGAGTGCTCAGTTCCCACGCAAGTACTCAGGCCAACAAAACATTAAATTTAAGATAGACTTTAACCCAGAAACAACAAACACAACAACAAAAGTCAAAGCACTCACACTTGGAACAGTCAAGAGATTCCCTTTGCTTCTTTTTAATGGTCCTCTGACATCTTCAGGGCTCTAGCCAATCCTCTAGACCTAGGCCACTATTCTAGGTCTCCATCTCTCCAGTCCAGTCTCACTAAATGGTTGAATATGGGGCTGCTAGAGAGTCAATCAACTTTCAGTCTACACAACTAACAGTATCAGAGAAAGAGTAGATCTGGGTTGCTTCTTTACACCATTGGGTGCCATTCCTTCCCCTTTGTGTCTCTGTCTTCTCCCTCGGGATGGCCTCTTAGCAGTTTCTGGTATCCACTCCTTTAGGAGGATCTCTCTCCATTTTTCTCATTCTGTTTCAATATGATGATTGTTTCTCCATGCATCTGGTTCCAGAGATGCACACCCCATGTGCAGGCCTTTCTCCAGGGAACTTGGGGAATGTCCTTGTGTAACCTCTTCCCCTTCAGTGTTTCTCTATCTAACCTCAGTTTTAAAGGCCAGAGGCTTTTATAGCTCAGCTTTGTGAGCTAGCCCTGAACTTGAGTCAGTGGCTTGAGTTAAGGCTTCATCCATGGTACAATGAAAACTCAGTACAAAGGGAATTTATGTCATGTCTAGGGAATTCATAGCTTGTCAAGCAGAGACAAATGGGAGGAGGGGAGCAAGGTATGAGATAATGTAGGTGTAAATCTTAACGGGCTATATAAATGTCAGCTATTACTATTATTAAGGTTGGTTCTGACCCTTTGGAGTCATGGTTTTAAATTATCTCTTCAGACAGAGCAAAGTACTGAAAATGGTCAGGTTTGGAAACCCTGAAGCCCTTGAAGCTATCCTGGGAGTGGGAGGAAGTTGGGGGACAGAGACTTTCATGACCTTCTGATGAGGCAGCTGGCCAGTCCATCACACAGCAGTATCTGCTTATTCAGAGTAGGGACAAGTGGGATCAAAATGTTTGGGGCCATGGCATTGCTGTTGGGATGAACTTTCAACCAAGGTGACTATCTTTAAAGGAGTATATTTACCAAGACCTCTCTAGGTGCCCTAGCCCCGAGGTAGGCAAAATGGGCAGCATGAGAGAAGAAAAACGTGGTCTTTGCCTTTGGTGTGCTTGAAGTCTCTGGAGAAATGAATATCCTGTTCTTCTTTGAGAGAAGGAAAAATATAGCTGTTGAATCAGTGCTATATTGCCTGACAATGTCACTAAACTGGTGAGTACATTCTAGATAGCAGATTTTCTCTTCCTGTGATGGAAAGAGCAGTCTAGTGATGCAGAAAGAGCAATGTATAGGGAGTTAAAGCACCAAGGGACCAAAGGACCAATGTATAGGGAGTCAAAGGAATTATTTAATCATGGCTCTGCCACTATATGACCTGGGGAAAGTCACTTTCCTTTTCCATATCTGATTAATTCAATGGCCAACCATCATTCCAGAGGACTGGTGCTCTAGTAGCTACCCACCTCCTGTCAGAGAGGTGATGGAATCAAGACGTAGAAGGAGACATACATACGGCTTTGGGCATTGCCATTGTGGGAATTCATTTCAACTGTGCATATTTGTTATAACGATTTTCTGTCTCTGTCTCTCTCTTCTCTCTCTCTCTCTCTCGCTCTCTCTCTTCTCTCTCTCTCTCTCTCTTTTCTCTTCTCTTGTCTTTGAAATGGGGGAGGAGAAAGGGAGAGAAAAATAAATGTTCTTCAATTGAAAAACAATCACACTTCGAATTGTGTTGCTGGTTCATCTACACCATGGAGTAGAGAAGAACAAGTCCAGCCCCACCCTGCCCCTTTTCCATGATAGTTCTTCGAATTGACAACTATCACATTCTCTTTCATCTTTCCCCCTCCCCTCATTTTTCCTTGTTCTAGATAAACATCCATAGTTCCTTCAGTGGATCTTCATGTAGTCACAAGCATTTATTAAGCATCTACTATTTGTTAAGGGCCAGGCCCTGCACTAAATTCTGGGGATACACAGACAGGTCAAACACAGTCCCTACCCTCAAGGAGCTCTCTGTCTGATGAGGGAATCTCCAGTCTTTAACGTTCTTGGCCACTCTTTCCTGGGCTCTAACCAGAATCGATTTTTTGGTCTCTGAATTCCTTCCAATTAAATTTAATTCAATTCAAATTAACAAAAATTTATTAGGCCTTCCTGATGCCTGAGGTTCTGTAGGGCTTCATTTATTGGGAGGGGGGGAACAGAATGTTCATGGCAGAGTAGGAGAGATAGGATGGATCGTGGGGTTACTCCCAACTCACAGTGAAGGAACTTCCCATGTATATCCACACAAAAGACGTTGAAGTGCAAGAGATAAAGTCTACTTCAAGGCCTGGAGAAGAATTAAGAAGGCCTTGCTACACCCATCCCATTCCCTCCTCCCTCAGATGTTATGTCTAGACAGCAAGCATTAGGAAAAGCTTCCCAGCATACAGTGCAGGGACTTGGGTGTTGCAACCCAGACAAAGATCAGCAAAACCAGGGGTCAAATCTGAGGCTAATTTCTGGTGAATGGGATTAACTAAATTTTGGGGCCATTGGGAGGTTCAAGTCAAGTCACATACCCAAGACAAGAATGCGCGTGGGGATGAGGATGGAAAATTAGCATGAACTGGAGAATCAAAAAGTCAGACCAAGCTACAGGCCAGAGCTTTTCAGCGAAAGACAGTTTTCTGAGCTCAAGGACTAGAGGGTAGCAGATTCCTGCTCTTCCATCTTAAAGGAGCCTAGCTCTCAAACACTAGCATTAGTGGGATATAGTGGAAAGAATACCACATCTTGAGACAGAGATTGTTGTTGTCCAGTCATTTCACTTGTGTCTTTGTGACCCCATTGGGAGTTTTCTTGGCAGAGATACCAGAATAGTTTGCCGTTTCCTTCTCCAGCTCATTTTACAGATAAGAAAACTGAAGTAACCAGGGTGAAATGACTTGCCCAGTGTTACACAGCTAGTAAGGGTCTGAGGCTGAATTTGAATTCAGGTCTGCATGACTCCAGTCCTGGCACTTTTTGCACTATGTTGAGTTAACTAGATGCCCTAAATTTGTAATACAAAGGGCAAAAGACCCAGGTAGAGCCACATCCCACAGCTTCTCTGAGACCAGGATCACAGCCTACTGCCCATAAGCTGATTTCTTGCCTTCTTGCTTCAGGCTGAAGAAAAGACAAGCCTTCACTCAGTTTTTCCGAGAGCTCTGAAGCCTGTGGGGAACTGGGACACCAGACCTGCTATTCACAGTGACACCTGCATTCTAGCTGCCTTCCTCTCAATTATTCACTGACAGAATTTCTCAATCAGAGGTCTTGCAGAAGAGGCAGGGGAAAAATTTTCTATCCTTGACTGCAGGGAGAGTCACCAGGTTTCACCAATTGGGGAGAACGGGGTAACATAATGAGATCCTCAAGGCTCCCAGAAGCTTCCGGGAATGAGGTTTAAATAGAAACCATCGAGCTTTCAGAGAGTTATTTTTGGCTGATGTTTGGGACGCTAGACCAAAAGGCAAAGGGAGGAATTTGGAGCTATTCAATCCAAGAAACCTGTATGGAGCACCTGACAAAGGCAGAGTCAGATGCTGAACAGATCAACTGATCAGAATAGCTACCACATATGTAGTACTGTAAGGTTTACAAAAAGCATTACAAATGTTATCTTGCTTGATAACAGATGATCAGAAAAATGGTGTTCACAAAGTATCATGAGGCAGAGGATAAAGGACTCAGTCAGTAAACAAGCATTTATTAAGCGCCTACTATGTGCCAGGCACCAAGCTAAGGACTGGGGAAACCAAGAAAGACAAAAACAGTCCCTGACCTCAAAAAGCTTACATTCTATCAAGTGACTTGCCCAAGCTCACACAATAAAGGACCAACAACAACATTCTCTCTAGAGGAGATAACGTAAACAACTAGGTATAGGTGAGATGTATAAGAATGACCAAAGGTAATCTCACAGAAGAAAGCATGACCCAGGTTGGAGAGAAGGGCAAGAAAGGCTGAGGAAGACTTCCTACTGAAGGTAGAATTGAAACGGAGTCTAAAAGGAAGCCTTGGAAGCTAAGAGGCCAAGGTGAAAAGATAGAACATCTCCATCACCAGAGACAGACAACACAAAAGCATAGAGTTGGAAGAGGAAGTGTTGTGTGTGGGAAGCCACAAGGAAGTCAGTGTAATCAGATTGAAGAAGACCAGAAAGGTAAGAAAGGGACAGGTTGTGATCCAGACAGAGGATGTTATATCTGCTTCTAGAAGTAATAGGGAGCCATTGGAGTTTAAGAGTAGGGGAATGATGTGACGAGACCTCCATTTTAGAAAACTCTTTTTGGTAGCTGAGTGGAGGAGAGACAAGAGACAGGTAGACCAACTAGGGTAGTACTACAATATGGAGAGATGCATATAACCAAAAAGGAACTGTTAAGAAAAAGAGGTGAAGGGACAGCTGGGTGGTACAGTGGATAAAGCACTGGACTTGGAATCAGGAGGACCTGAGTTCAAATCTGGCCTCAGACACTAGCTGTGTAGCCTTGGACAAGTCATTTAACTCTGATTGCCTCAAAAAAAAGAGGTGAAAAGGAATCATTGAAGATATTAAGAAGAGAAGGTGGTTGACAGTGGGGGTGTGGGGTCCTGAGGGCAAGAATGAGGAATAGCAGTAGCCTCATGATATGAGGAGGAAGCTAGAAAGGCCCCTAGTTGGTTGGGTGGACCCCCTGAGGTGAATTTTTAGGAAAACATAAACAGGATTAGCACAGGAGGGCCAGACAGGGATGCACCGTGATCTACATTCAAAGGGAGAGAGCAATTAAATCCCTAAGATTGCATATTCATTGGAGTTTTAAGGATGAACCTCCAAGGCTTGTTTCAAGGCTCAAATGAGACTACGAATGTAAAGTATTGTGTAAATATAAATGTCAGGGCTAACAATGACTATAATGTTAATACTTATTTTGATAAAAATTCTATGTTGGCTTTCCTCAAAACAACTGAGTGAGGTTATGGAAGCTAACCCAGGGGCATCTATCAAGCACCTACCATATACTAGGCAGTGTGCTAGGCAGCGGGGATAGAAAGAAAAAAATGAAATGGTCTCTGCCCTGAGGGTAGTTATATCCCCTGGAGAAAACCGGAGCCCAGTTACAGGTTGCATCTGTGCCTCCAAAGTAATTGCTGAGAATCCCATTTCAAAGTGGAAGGAGTGTGGCATGCAGAGGCATCTGGAAGACTTGGGCTCAAATGATGGATCTATCATCTACCACCTATGCAGCCTTGGGCAAGATATTTAACCCCTCTGATCCTCAGCTTCCTCATCTGTACTGAGTGGAGTGAACTCCTCTGAGATTCCTTCCAGAATTAAACCCATGAACCTATAATCCTATGACCTGGGATGGACTGAAATGGCCTTTGGAATCAGTTAAATCAACCCTGCCTCTCATCTGGCTCCTCTGCTCCCACCCTGGGGTCCTGTGCTACTCCTCTTGGTGAGACTTCTCTACAACCAGCCTAGCTCAGACCCACTGCACTGCTGTTCTCCAGCATTTTTGAGTAAGGTTGCCACCTGTGAAGCCAATCTCCATGCCCAGTCACTGCTTTCCTGCTATAGCATTGTCATGGAATCCATTCTACCACTCCAGAAAGGACATACCAGTCCAGCTCACCACTATGCTGCTAACTCAAGCCTTAACTGATACTGCCTCCCTCAGTCTCCTCATTCCTCTGATTGGAGGGTTGAGGGGTGGAAAACCAAACTCCTCTCAATGCCTTCCTTTACAGAGGGCAGAAGCTGGACTGTCAGTTCACTCCACTTTGCATCTGCTGCTCTACCTAGTTTCAGTTCCTAGAAACAAGGTACCTCCCGGTGTCTCCAACCTTTTCTGCCTCCTCTTGTGTATTGTCTCCCCTTTAGATTGTAAGCTTCTTGAGGCTGAGGACTGACTTTTTATTAATTGTATCCCCAGGGAATGGCTAAACAAGTTGTGGTATATAAATGCAATGAAATACCGTTGTTCTATAAAAAATGATGAGCAGGTGGATTTCAGAAAAAACCTAGACAGACTTACATGAACTGATGCTGAGTGAAGTGAGCAGGGCCAGGAGAATACTGCACACACTCACAGCAACGTTGTATGATGACCAGTTTTGACAGACGTAACTCCTCTCAGCAATACAATGATCTAAGACAACTCCAAAAGACTCATGATGGAAAATCACATCCAGAGAAAAAACTATGGAGTTTGAATGCAGATCAAAGCACATTATTTTTTTCTTTTTTTCTTTCCAGTATTTTTTTCCTTTTGTTCTCATTCTCCTTTCACAACATGACTAATGTGGAAATATGTTTAAGATCATTGTACATGTATAGCCTATGTCAGATTGTTTGCCTTCTTGGGGAGAGGAGAGAGGAGGGAGAAAAATTTGGAACTCAAAATCTTATAAAAATGAGTGTTGAAAACTATCTTTACATGTAATTAAAAAATAAACTACTATAAAAAAATTTATATCCTAAGGGCTTAGAGCAGTGCCTGAAATATAATAGGGGCTTAATAAATGTTTATTGGATTGGATTAGATCCAATACCCCAGGGTTCCACTCATCATCCCTGTAGCTTTTCAGTCCAAATATCCTTCCCTGGCTACCATTCCCTTAAATGTATTGTCAATAGAGACTGTGGTTGCTTTTATATTTGTGTCTTCAATGCTTAACACAGTGCCTAACACATAGTAGATCCTTGATATTTTTTCCCATTCATTCTTCTTTCCTTTATTCAATTATCAATAATCCAAGGCCTATGGATTCTACATCTGTGAAACTACTCAATCCAACCTCTCCTTCTATCCTCACTACCTCTTCCCTAAGTCAGGCCCTTGTTCCCTTCCACCTGGAAGATTGTAACAGCTTTCTAATCCAGCATCTCGCCTTCATCCACTCCCTTTACACAACATCTTGCTCACATTTTCTAAATATCACAGCATCACAGGGGTAAAAGAAACCCTTTAGTGCTCTCATCTATCCTGCATCTAACAAATAACTGTTTTGTGATACATCCCAACATGATCATTCATACAGCTTTTGCCCAAAGACCTGCACTGATGGGGGCTCGCCATCACCTGAAGCTATGGGACAGCTCTCATTGATAGAAAACTTTCTGTGACATCAAGCCTGAATTGCCCTATTTACAACTTTCACCCACTGCTTGTTTCCACTCTATGAGGACAAATATAATCTCTCTTCCTATGATAATCCCTTGAGGACAGAATCATGATATCCTCCACAAAAATCTTCTGATTCAAACACTCCCAGTTCCTTCAAAGGATTCATATATAACATGAACTCAAAAACTTCCACCATCTTGATCACCTTCCTTGGTAGGCTCTACCGTTTATCAATGCTTTTCCTAACATGCAGTAAGGCAGCTAGGTGGTACAGTGGATTAAGCCCTGGGTCTGAAGTCAGAAAGACTCATCTTCCTGAGTTCAAATCTGGCCTCGGACACTCATTAGCTGGTTGACCCTGGGCATGTCTGCTTTAGTTTCTTCATGTGTAAAATGAGCTGGAGAAGGAAGTGGCAAACCACTGCAGGGTCTCTGCCCAAAAAAACCCAAATGGGGAGGAGGGTCATGAAGAGTCAGACATGACTGAAATGACTGAATGACAATATATGGTGTCCCGAAATGAATCAACGCCCATAAGTCAGATATCTTGTAGAGGAGAAAGTAGACTTAGAAAGTCAGTGATATAATGTCTAGACTGCTAGACTTGGATCCAGGGAGACCTGAGTTCAAATCCTGCTGCTGATGCTTATTGGGTGTATGACCTTAGGCAGGCCATTTAGTCACAGTCTACTCGTGTGCAAAATGAGATAATTTAATTAGATGGCTTCTGAGTTCCCTTTAGCCCTAAATCTGTGATCCTATGATTTGTTCTTCTTAGTCCTAGAGGTCAGGGCTAGGAGTAATGGTGAGGTGGGGTGAAAGAGGGAGATGTGGGGAATAACAAGGATTCAAAGGAAATTTCCTAATTAAACTTAAGGATGTGCTTGGCACTGGTTGTCTTCAAGCAAGGCTGGATGGCCATTTCTCAGAGCTGTTAAAGAGAGGCTTCCTACTCAGGTGTGGCTTGGACTCAGCGATCTCTGCTGTCCCTTCCAGTTCTGACATTCTTTGATGCTGAAGGCCACCCTGGTTGCATGCTGCCACAGAGCATCTATTTTTTATTGGGATCCTTCCATTAGTGACCGCTTCCTTCCCTTTCCTCCGCCTCCTCCATCCTGCTCCCCTGAGGCCAAAACAGGACAGTATTCTTAGCTACTTTGCTGAGATGTGATCTCCCTTTAGCAGAGAGGGAGAGGATATTGCTGGAATCCCTAGGGACCAGTGAACTCAGCTCAGAAATGCCAAGCTATCCTCAGAAAAGATCCCCATAGTTCCCATATAACAAAGAACTAAAGTAATTACCCAGTGGCCTCCAGCCTCATGAACAGCCCTGATGACTCATTCCCAAACCCTCTTCCCTCTCAGAAGTGCTTTTAAAAAAAGAAAAGAAAAAGAACTAGGCTCTACATATATACTTCCCAACAGTTTGCTATCTTTTAAGTGAGTGTGGTCCAGATGTATTTACCCTGTGGTCTTCCAAGTAGTAGTAGGATGCTGTAGAGAAAGGTAGTCAGAAGGCGACATCTTTTTGTTATATAATGAGGAGAAATGGGCAGCTAGGTAGCATGGTGGACAGAGAGCTGGATCTGAAGTTAGGAAACTCATCTTCCTGAGTTCAAATCCAGCTGCAGATACTTAGTAGCTGTGTGACCCTGGGCAAGTCACTTCGCCCTGTTTGCCTCAGTTTCCTCATCTGTAAAATGAGCTGGAGAAGGAAATGGTGAAACCACTACAGTATCTCTGCCGAGAAAATGCCAAAAGGGGTCATGAAGAGTCAGACATGACTGAAAAATGACTGAACAACAAATGAGGAGAAATAGAAAGAGGATCTAACCAGAGATGGGGGTCCATGAATTTGGATGAGAAAAAAATTACATTTTTATTTTCATTAATTTTTAGCTGAATTTTATCATTTCCATTAATTACAAAAACAGGTAGCAAAGCATTATTCTGAAAAGGGCATCCCTAGGCTTTATCGGATTGCTTAAGAGGCCCATAGAGGAAAGGGAAGGAAATAAGCATTAATGTGGTACCTACTGAGTGCCAAGTACTTTTACAAATATCCTCTCATTTGATCCTCTCAACAGTCCTATGGGGTAGCAGCTATGATTATGCCCTTTTTCCAGATGAATACACTGAGGCAAACAGAGATGAAGTGGCTGAGACCACATTTGAATTCAGGTCTTCCTGAAATCTGGCCCAGCCCTCTATCCAGATGCCTGCAACACACAAAAGCTTAAGAACATTCATTAAACACTTTTATTTTACAGAGGTTTAGGAAGGTAGAATAAATGGTCCAAGGTCACACAGGTAGTAATAGAAGAGTTAGGTTTAGAATCTAGGTTCTCTGAACCCAAATTGAGAACCAGGTCAGAATCAAAACAGCATTCTAATCCTGCTTTAGAAGGTCAATTCGACAAGCATTAACTAAGCATCTACTCCATGGTAACCATCACCATTGGGTGAGGCTCTAAGAATCCAAGCACAAAAATGAAACAGTAAACGATCCTTGGCCTTGAGGTCAATACTGTCTATTTTAATGTTGGGGTGCAGGGTTTCGGTTACAATATGGAAGAAGATGAGTAAATAGATACTGTATAAGAATGAAATATGGAGTAATTTGGGGGTGGGGTACTAGGTGGAGAATACCAACAAATGGAGAAATAAGGAGCAACCTCTTGCATGAGGAGGCCCTTGAACTGAGCCTAATGATGGAGCTAGAAACTCCAAGATGTGGAGGTGAGGAGGAAGAGTGTGCCAGGCTTGGGGGGAAGGAGAGCATCCACAGCTAAGGCGTGGAGGAGAAAAATGGATTTTGTGGAAAAGAGAACAGAAAACATGCCAGTTGAGTTAGAAAGTATGAAGGAAGTTGATGAGAAATTATTTAGGAAATAGAGGGTGGAATCAGCTTGTTCAATCGTGAGGTCATAGATTTAGATCTGGAAGCAACCATCTAATCCAGTGGCATCAAACTCAAATAGAATACAGGACCACTGACCCATATATAAGGATTCCTATAGGTGAATATTGGTGTAGAAAACCACATATTTACATTATCTGCATTTTATTACATTTTTATTTATTTTGTTAAACTTTTCCCATTGCATTTTAATCTAATTTAGTCCCCACTCGGGAGCCTTGGGATGCATATTTGGCATCTCTGCTCTAATCTCATCCCCTCACTTTTCATGAGAAACTGGGACCTAGAGAAGTTAAGAGCCCAATGTAGAGTCAATCTGTTAAATGCCTCCCCTCCCTCAAAAAAGGTTTTTTTTTTTTATCCTGAGGGCCATAGGGAAGCTCAGAAATTTCTTGACTAGGTGAGTGACATTACTGGGCCAGATGATCTTGGGTAAGTCATTTGCCTCTGGTTCCTCTTAAAGTGGAGATAATAATTTTCCCACCAGTAACCTTATAGGCATATTTTGAGAACAGCAGTCTGTAAAGTACTATACACATGTGACTCGTCCTCATGGCTTTCCGTTCTTTTCAGCAGAGAAGTAGAATGGCCATGATAGAGACCAAGAGGGGATAGTGCGGAATAAGGTAGTTATAGGGGATGATTAAGGAAGAAAAGAATACAGAGGGCAGGAACAGTGGTGGAAAGCTAAGGAGAAGGCGCCAGTATGGGGAAGATGGGGTCAATGACTCATTTTTGCTGCCATCAACCCCAGGCTCAAACCAAGGGGAAAGTGTCCCAGCTCTGGAGCCAGATGGCCTGAGTCCAAATACCCACTCTGGCACTGTCTCTAGCATTCTATTTCTCTTTTTTAAATTAACTAATTAATTTATTTTTAATTTACAACATTCAGTTCCACAAGCTTTTGAGTTCCAAACTTTCTCCCCCTCCCTCTCCTGCCCCCTTCCCCTCTCCCCAAGACAGCATGCAATCCAATATGGGCTCTATATATACTTTACATTAAAAATATTTTCACATTAGTCATGTTGCAAAGAAAAACTATAACCAATGGAATGAACCACGAGAAAGAAGAAACAAAACAAAAAAGAAGAAAAAAAGAGAGTAAATAGTTTGTTTCAATCTGCATTCAGACTCTGTAATTCTTTGGCTGTGGAAAGCATTTTCCATCAAGAGTCTTTTGGAGTTGTCTTAGAACCTTGCATTGCTGAGAAGAGCCAAGTCTATAAAAGTTAATCATTGAACAATGTATCTGTAACTGTGTACAATGTTCTCCTGGTTCTGCTCCCCTCATTCAGCATCAGTTCATATAAGTCTTTCTAGGTTTTTCTGAAATCTGTCTGCTCATCACTTCTTACAGCACAATAATATTCCATTACATTCATATACCACAACATGTTCAGCCATTCCCCAAATATATGGGCATCTCTTCAATTTCCAATTCTTTGCCACCACAAAAAGAGCTGCCATAAATATTTTTGTACATGTGGGTCCTTTTTCCATTTGTATTATCTCTTTGGGATACAGCCCTAGAAGTGATATTACTGAGTCAAAAGGGTATGCACATTTTTATAGCCTTTTGGGCATAATTCCAAACTGCTCTCCAGAATGGTTAGATCAGTTCACAACTCCACCAACAATGCATTAGTGTTCCAATTTTTCCACATCTTCTGTAGCATTTATAATTTTCCTGTTTTGTCATATTAGTCAATCTGACAGGTGTGATCAGATACCTAAGAGTTGTTTTGATTTAACATTCTATTTCTAAAGTCCTTCTTGAGCTCAAGCATTCTCAATTCTAAGGTCCTTTCCATTTCCCTCTCCACTTCTCATGGAAAAGATGTAACGGAGTCAATAACAGGCTAGACTTGGGGGTCTGGAAGACATGGGGTTAAAACCCCATTTATGACCCCTAGAGGCAATCTGGTGCAATGAAGAGAACACTGGCTCAAGATTTAGAAGACCTGAATTCAAATAATCATTTTTGTAATTTTGAGCAAGTTGCTTAATTTCCCTCAGCCTTGGTTTCCTCCATTGTCTCTGAGGGCCCTTCAATGATCTAATGACGGCAACTTCATAATCACAGCCAAGTCGCTTAACTTCTTCCATCCTCAGGCAGCTTTCTACCTTACCTTAATAGGAAAGGCAACTTACCTGCAAAGGTGATGTCCTTTGGGTGTCCATTGATAGAGAGAGTTCCCATGCCTGGTAAAAATCAATGGAAATGGACCAAGTGCTTCATGTTACAGCTGGAGAAACTGAGACTTGAAGGGGGAAGTGACTTGCCCAAGGTCATACAGTATGGTAGTGGGATTAGGATGCCCTGATTCTCAGTGTCCTCTCTTTGTCTTCCCTCGCCCAGTTGTCCATAACTTCCTCGTTGTTAGCTGCTTTTCTGAGTGGAACATCCGTGCCCACTCTGTCCCCAGAGACTGCTTGTGCCAGCCCTCAGGGACTGTCATTGTCTTTGCCCAATGACAGACCTCATCAACGCTCATGAAATTAGCCAGCCTTCTCCCCGCTCCCACTCGGCATCTTTCCCTGGTAATTTTTTATCACTCCTCTCTGGATTCCTAATAATGGCCACATATTGAGAGTTTGGAGAAAGGACCATTAAGGCCAATCAAGTGAATAATTCACATTTTTTAAAATGGTCCAAACACAAATTTACACAATAGCCTGTGACAAATGGATCTTCGGGGGACAATCTGCCAGAAAACAGACATTTTTCAAAAGGGCGCTGATGCCATTGGAAAAGTAATGAGGGCTTTTTTAGGATTCTAATTGTTCCTGGGGGCTGACAGATCCCACCTGTCTGCCAAACACTCCTATTTGAACCCAGTTGTAGCTATTCCCGGGCTAAACAGGTCTCCAATCTTGGGGCATCCATATTCTTTTAGTCCCTTCCTCATGACATCACCCTGACCTCCCTTCAACCTTGCAAGTGACTCATGATACCTGCCCTCCTTCCACATGGTGGAGAAATAGTGGATACGCTGAAAGATTACAGCTGCTCTGGGAGGGATTAAGTACACTCTGATGAAGAGAGCATTGGTGGAGACCCAGGCCTTAATTCTCCTATCTCTGCCTAAACCCACCCATTAAGTAAGCCACTTTTCCATTCCAGAACTCAGTTTTGTCTTCTACAAAATGAAAGGTTAGGCCAAATGATCATCTGAATCCCACCGCAGCCCCACCCCAAGCTCCCAAGATCTATATTCTAAGGTCCTTTCTCACTTTGACAATATGTTCATAGATTTAGAACTAAGAAGAACATAAGAGATCATCTAATCTAAGTCTTCTTCCAGTCTTGATAGTTTGTGCTCTAATATTCCATGTTCTAAGCTACCTCCCATCTCTGACATTCTGTGTTCTAAGATCTGTTCTGGCTTTGACCATCTGTCTCAAAGGGTTCTTAGCCTTTTTGTGTCCTGAACTCCTTTAGCAGTCTAATGAAGCTTTCGTACCCCTTCTCAGAATAATATCTTTCAAATGCATAACACAAAGAAAAACAATTCTATTAAAATAATGACATATATGTTTTTTTTCTATCCAAGTTTACTGGATGCCCTAGTTAAGTCTCATGATATCTCTCCATGGACCCTTATCTGTGGACTCAAGGTTAAGAACCTCTCATCTATATTATAAGGTCTCTTCTGGCTCTGACATTTTATTTCCTAAGTCTCCTTCCAACTTTGATGTTCTACAGCAAAGGTCCTTTTCTAACTTTAACATTCTAAGTTCTAAAATCTCTCTCAGCTCTCATAGTCTGTTTTTTTTTTTTGGTAAATAGCATTTTATTTTTTTCCAATTATATGTAAAGATAGTTTTCAACATCATCTTTATAAGATTTTGAGTTTCTAATTTTTCTCCCTCTCTCCCTTCCCTCCCCCCTCCCCAAGACAGCATGCAATCTGATACAGGTTATACATGTGTAATTACGCTAAACATTTCCACATCAGTCATGTTGCAAAAGAAGAATCAGAACAAAAGGGAAAAACCATGAGAAAGAAAAAAACACCAAAAAGGTGGTAATCATCTGCTTCAATCTGCATTCAGACTCCATCATTCTTTCTCTGGATTTGGATAGTATTTTCCATGATGAATCTGTTGGAATTGTCTTGGATCATTGTATTGCTGAGAAGAGTTAAGTCTATCATAGTTGATCATTGAACAATGTTGCTGTTGCTGTGTACAGTGTTCTCCTGGTTCTGCTCACTTCACTCAGCATTGGTTCATGTGAATCTTTCCAGGTTTTTCTGAAATCCTCCAGCTCATCCTTTCTCGTGGAACGATAGTATTCCATAGCATTCATATGCCACAACTTGTTCAGCCGTTCCCCAATTCATGGGCATTCCCTCAATTTCCAATTCTTTGCCACCTCAAAAAGAGCTGCTGTCTTTGGAACACAGACCTAGTAGTAGCTGGATCAAAGGGTATGTCTAGTTTGATCGCTCTTTGGGCATGGTTCCAAATTGCTCTCCAGAACAGTTGGATCAGTTCACAACTACACCATCAATGTATTAGTGTTCCAGTTTTTGCACATCTTCTCCAACATTTATCATTTTTCTTTTCTGTCATATTAACCAACCTGATAGGTTTGATGTGGTACCTCAGAGTTGTTTTAATTTGTATTTCTCTAATCAATAGTGACTTAGAACAACTTTTCAAATGACTATAGATTATTTTAATTTCTTCATCTGAAAACTGCCTGTTGATACCTTTGATCATTTATCAATTGGGGAATGGTTTGTGTTCTTAGAAATTTGACTCAGTTCTACATATATTTGTGAAATGATGCCTTTATCAGAAACACTGACTGTAACAATTGTTTCCCCATTTTCTGCTTTCCTTCTAATCTTGGTTACATTGGTTTTGTTTGTGCAAAACCCTTTTTAATTCAGAGTAATCAAAATTATCCATTTTGTATTTCATAATGTTTTCTATCTCTTGTTTGGTTATAAATCCTTCCATTCTCCATAGATCTGACAGGTAAACTATTTCTTGCTCTCTTAATTTCCTTACAGTATCACCCTTTATGTCTAAATCATTTTGACCTTACCTAGGCATGCAGAACTCTGTTACTCTTTGATCTAGTCCTTTCTAGCTTTGTTCGTCTCTGTTCTAAAAGCCCTCCTAGTTCTGCTTTCTTTTTTTCTAAATCTCTTCCAGGTCTAGCATTCTATCTTCTAAAGCCCCTCCCAGATCTGCCATTCTATGTTCTAGAGCATCTTTTAGTACTGATGTTCTGCGTATCAGTACTGGCATTCTTTGTTCGAAGGTCCCTTCTAGGCCTAACATTCTATGCTCTCAGTCCCCTTCTAGCTCTGATAATCCATGTTTAATTTGGCAAAGCTGTATTTAATTCCTACTATATGTAAAGCACTATAGTAGATGCTCAGAGTGCAGAGATAAGGATGAAACAATCCTCCCTCACCCCTACCTCCAGACAAAATTCCAAATACTTCTAGCTTTTGATCAAGAGCAGCCCAGTTGGAACCCAGAGAGTCTACTTGCCCATTACCACAAGGGTGCTTTTAGTAATAATCACTCTTTACCTGTGCCCTTTCATACGTATCTTCTCAACTGATTTTCATAATGGTGGTACAAGGTAGACAGGGAAGGCATTTTCATCCCCATTCTACAAATGGAGAAACTGAGACCCAGAGACTTTCTCAAGGACTTACTTCAAAATCACTCAAGGAATTCATGAGTTGAGAATCCAGATTGCTAATTCTCTCTTAGACATTGCAGATGCTCATGCTACTTTGAGAGTGTGGGCATTGAAAGATAGGGTAAGTTTGTGGCAAGGGTGCCAGGGCTGTATATATAGAACTGGCAAGGTAAAAGCATTGGGAGACCTGGTCCTTATAGAGGAGCAGAGGAGAAGACCAGGACAGTTATTTAGTCATAAAAGATCAAAATGGTGGGTGTTAGTTTAATAATTTAGTTCTCTTTTATAAGAAAGTATGTGTTAAGGACCGTCATTTGAAATCTCTAGCTGTCCCATTTCAAGGTATCAGTACCTGGAAAGTAAGTGGCATAATGGACAGAATGTTGGTCCTGCAGTCAGGAAGATATAAAAATATTTGTTAACTGTGTGACTGTGAGCAAGTCACCTAGCCTCTCTGTGCCTTCGTTTCCTCATCTTTGGAATGCTTTCCCTCCTTAATTCTACTTACTCACTTCCCTGGCTTTTCTTAAGTCCCAAATAAAACCCCTCTTTTACAGGAAGCCTTTCCCAACCCTTCCTAGTTCTAGTTTCTTTTCTCTGTCAATTATTTCCTATTTATCCGGTATGTCACTTGCTTTGTGTACATTTATTTGCATATTATTTTCCTCATTAGGTTGTAAGCTCCTCGAGGTCAGGGAAGGGACTGTCTCTTGCCTTTCTTCATATCCCCAGTGCATAGCGCAGTGCCTGGCACATAATAGGTGACTGGCCTGGAAAAATGGGGACGAAAACAATATCCACCTCCCAAGGTTGCTGTGGCAATCAAATGAGATAATATTTGCAATGTGCTTTGCAAACCTTAAATCTTTACATAAATGCTGGCTCTATGATTAGGCATCTCAGGAAGCTGTCCCTAAGGCCAGACATCTGGATGAAACATATATACATTACATACACACCACAATCAATCATTTGTGCCTGGAATCCAGATGTTTGGGATTAGGAACAACTTTGAGATGCCTAATCACAATAGTTATTATTTACATAGTGATGTAAATTTTGCAAACCACTTCTTAGAAATACACGTACACACATATAAGCACATGTATACCTACATGTATACTTATATACACACATATATGTACAGCCATCAAATCCATGCTGAGGGTTGAAGGTCAGACCCAAAACCCATTAGAGTCAGCAGCCAGCCTACCCCTTGGTGAGGTTCATGCCCAGGAAGTCAGTGGGAGGTGAGGGGCTCATCTGGCTAGAGGAGCAATAACCCCTCACCTTGAGATTGCTTTTATCTCCCAACACTGGATGTTGCATCAGCTGGAGGGTGAGTGGAGACAAGTCTGTTTTTCCTTTTGCAATCTGGTTTTTCTCACCTAGTTAAATGTGTGAACACCTGCCTTCAGGGTAATTATCTATATACAACAATTGGTTTTTAGCAAGGCCTGGCTACTCTCTGTCTGATATAGAATGCCAGATTTGGGGTCAGGTTGAGCTGAGTTCCAATTCTGCCATGGACACAGATTCGCTGTAGGACACTGTGCAGGGACACTCCAGCTACTTCAGTCTCAGTTTCCTTACCAGCAAAATGAGGGAGTTGGAATCAATGATTTCTAGGGTGTCTTCCAGCTCTAAAACTGCAATCCTATGATTCTGTGACTATACACTCACCCCCACCCATGCATATATTCAACAACATATCCTCTCATTCTAGGGGCATCCAGACAGTACAGTGAATAGAGTCAGGAAGTCAGGAAGACCTGAATTCAAATCTAATTCCAGACATTTACTATTTATGTGATGCTGGGCAAACCACTTAATTGAGTTTCTTCAATTATGTTGTTCAGTCATTTCAGTTGTGTTAGGCTCTTTGCGATCCCATTTGGGTCTTTCACGGCAAAGATCATGGCATGGTTTGCCATTTCCTTCTCCAGCTCTTTTTACAGATGAGAAAACTGAAGCAAACAGGGTTAAGTGACTTGCCCAGGGTCACACAGCTACTAAATGTCTGAGGCTAGATTCGAATTCAGGAAGATGAGTTTTTCTTATTCCAGTCCTGGCACTTGATCCACTCCACCACCTAGTTGCCCTCTTCAACTGTAAATGTGGATTGTAATAACTTCTACCTCACAGGGTTGTTGGGAGGATCAACTGAACTAATATCTTTACAATGCTTGGCATAGTGATGAGCTAAATTCTTGTTTCCTCTCTTCCTCCCTCCCATCTTACTTCCCTCCCTCCCTTCCTTCCCTATACCTTGTCATTTTTCTTCCTTCCTTCCTTCCTTCCTTCCTTCCTTCCTTCCTTCCTTCCTTCCTTCCTTCCTTCCTTCCTTCCTTCCTTCCTTCCTTCCTTCCTTCCTTCTTTTTCCTTTCTTCCTCCTTCCCTCCCTCTCTCCTGTCACATCAGACAGATTAGGGTGCAAATTCAGACAGGTCAGAGTCTCTTGCCTTTTCTAGGCTCATTCTTTATTATGCTCCCAGAGACATCTGGTCTCCCAATGACTCCGAGAAGCTGAGGACCCAATCTACACAAGCCATTACTAGCCAGTGTCTCGTCCGGTGTCTCTAATTCTCCCAAGCCCAGATCTACAGAGTCTAAGTCAGGGGGTCCATGAACTTGGACAAAGGAGGAAAAAAATACATGTTTATTTTCACTAACCTTTGACTGAAATGTAACATTTCCTTCAATTATTTAAAAACATTATTCTGAGAAGGGGTCCATAGGCATCACCAGTCTTGGGGTCAGGACATATAAAAGATTAAGGAATTCTGGCTAAGTAAAAGGTAATGAGGACCTGGGCTATGTTGGGGGTCAAGTCAAATGGAAAAAGAAGGATGGCTTTAAGAGACATTGCTGATTCTGCCTGTGATCTGCCATGTTACGTGGAGACCTACGCATGTGTCTCCATTTCCATATCTGCTCGTACTGTACCTGTGTCCTGAGTTAATTCTCCTACTACTACTACTACTACTCAGTAATTCACTTCTCAACTCAGGCTTGGAGGTGATGTTCCCACCTTAACTTAGAAATTTGCGCCTAGGGTTTAGCCCAGTCCACTGCTGGGGTGGAGGGAGGGAGAAGAGTAGTGTGCCCTGTGGAGGGGAGACAATCCTGTTATTTGTTACTCAAATACCACGACACTTATCTGAAGAGGGCGCCCTCTCTCCATCCCCTCACTTCCCACCCTGGCCAGCTGTTCCTGTTGTTTCCATTTGCACACTTGAGCTGACTCACATTCTATGATCTGGTCCTGGGCAGGACTGAGCTCCATCCTTGGTGTTGAGTTATGAGTGCCCCTGGATTTCAGCCCACTTGAACTTTTTGTCCTGAGTGCCTGTCCCAAAGCACCATTTGTGGCTTGCAATAAAATTAAGGAGACAGGTAATTTGATCTTTCTCTCATCTCCCTTTCAGCACCCTGTCACTCCAATAGGCTCCTAGGGACCTCTTGCTGTCAATGTACAGCCCCACCCAGCAGAAGAGGAGAGGACACCCATTCTAGGATATATTGGACAGAGAGGCTGGGCGTGCTTGAGGAGGGGGCTTCTCTGGAAAATACAGAAGCCCACTCTGGGCTGTGCTACTTCCCCAGGACAGCATTAGAGGTTTAAGAGTGTAGCACACATTCTAAACAACTGCTCCAATTGGCCCAGTCTTGCTCTCCACCCCTCTGCCACCTGGCCACTCTGACTGACCAGACTCAGGCCTATTCTCTTCTGCCTGAGCTCCTGTTTACAGACTTCTCTGCTCTTCTCTGCCCATCCTGGGTCACCTTGTTATGTCACTGGTCCATTTGGTTTTCAAGTAACTGCTTTCCAGGCAGGCTGGATTCCAGGAAGAATGCTGTGACATATGAGTACCACACAGTCAGGTAGTTCGGTTGTTTTTTTCCAAACACCCGGAGGCCTTTGGGTAATGGCTGCACTTAAAAATAAATATCGAAGAAATAATAAAGACAGCGGTATCGCTATGACTTGCTTTGCATCTTTATGAGAAGTTATTAAAACATCAACTCATCTCCCACGATGGGGGATTTTAATCTGCTCTAGCTATAGACCTAAACCAAACCTTTACTGTAAGCCTAAGCACCAGCTGCCAGGAACAGATGCAGAGACACTTGTGACCATCAGTTTGTAAGGGCTATTCAGCTTGTGGGGGGGGGTCCATGGAGACTCAGGGGAGGGGGTCAGGAGGCAGTAAACATCATGCCCATGGGAAGGAATCTAGATTAGGAAACCGGTTTACTTTTCCCATGGCCTGCTTCTTCTAGAAGACTTTGGGGGTGAAGGGTAGTAAGACTGTAAAATGATTTCCCAGGGTCTGTGTATAATGGGGTGCATCTCCCTGAAATACCACTTGTGGTTTAGTCATTTTTCAGTCATGTTCCACCCTTTGTGACCCCATTTGTTTTGTTTTGTTTTGGCAAAGATTTGCCATTACCTTCTCCAGTGGATCCATTTTTGTCAGGCAATCAAAAGTTAGGTGCCTTGCTGAGGGTCATATAGCCAGGAAGTATCTGAGGCCAGATTTGAACTCATGTCTTCCTGACACCAGGTCCAGTGCTCTATCCACTGAGATACGAGTTGCCTCAATATACTCCCTTATGTCCAGCTGCATAGCTCCATCCTAGTTCAGACAAAACTCTGGTTTATCATTCCAAACCTAGATTGTTGCCACCAACTTATACATGATGTCTTTGAATTTTGATCTCTGCTTTCTCTAAATCTGGCCTCCACATAGCTGTCAAAGTAATTTTCCTAAAGCATGGGTCTAATCACGTCACTCCCCTACTATATAATCTTTGGAGGATCCCTATTACCCCTAGGATCAAATTTACATTCCTATTTGAAGAACTTGGCCCCATTTTCACAAGCTGGCCCCATCCTAACTTTTTAGTGTGATATATGACTCCCACCATCAACCCTACATTCCAACTAGATCTTTCTGTTATTTCTACAAGGCATTCCATCCATCATCTCCAAGCCTTGGTCATGGCTATCCAACCATCCCGAGAATGGTTTCTATTGTAATCCCACCTTTGGGGCTTCCTGGTCCCTTTAAGACTCGGCTCAAATCCCATCTACTTCATAAAGTCTCCTAGTTTGGTGGCATCTTGTTCTCTTAAGGTTATCTTGTGTACGTTTTGTATATACTTTGATACGTATCTGCTCTTATATGTAGGGTCCTAGAAGGCAGGGACTGTCTCATTTCTATCTATTCCCAACACCTAGCTCAGTGCCTGGCATATATTAGATACATAATAAATGTGTTTGCTGATTGGTTGATGTGACACGATGTGCAGTCTTTGAAGGTGAGGTTTGGATGCCCTGAGAAAAAGACAGTGAAGGGAGAAAGTCAGGTGGAGAGTCAATCATTCATCATTAAATGCCTACTATGTGCCAGGTGCAGTGCCAAGTACTGAGGATACAAAGAAGGAAAAAAATCCCACAAACAAACAAAAAACCAGTCCTTGCTCTTAAGGAATTCACAGTCTAATAGGGAAAAGAAAACAGAAACACTATATACAAGCAAGATATAGTCAGGGTAAATAATATAATCAACAGAGGGAAGGCATTAGCATTAAAGGCAATCAAGAAAGGCTTCTTATAGAAGATGGAATTTTAGCTGGGGTTTGAAGGATGCCAAAGAAGCCAGGAGATGGATATGAGAAGGCAGGGAATTCCAGGCATGGAGGATAGCCAGTGGAAATGTCATGACCTAGAAGATGGAGTATGTTGTGGGAAGAATAGCAGCCATCATGAAGCTATCAACTCTTAAACATAAAACATCTCCTGAACAATAAGACAAAAGCAATAATAATGACACATTGTTCAAGAGTAAGAAGTCAAAATATAATCAAAATTACAATTACAATAAATAAATCCAACATTATGACTATAATAATATCCGTGAACCTGGGTCCCGCTCTCCGTCAATGCATATGGAACACTTGCCTAAGGCAAGGAAGGAGGCGCTCTCCATTTTGCTTGATGTTCCTCTCCATCTTTTCCTTGTCCAGTCTCAGAACAAGTAGTTCTCCTTTCTCTATCACCCGTAATATGGTTGTAGAATCATAATCTTTCAGAATGACAAGGATGGACTATGGATGAACCGCCATTACTGCTCTCACTAACATGATCAAGAGAAAGGCTAAAGGAGATACGAAAGCATGATTTAAAAAAAACAGCTGGTTAAGGCTGAACCACAGAGCAGATCTTCCTCTAGCTCCACGCCCCCAAACCAGGACCCAAACTAGAAGGCGATGGTGCTCCAGAGGACGTACTGTAGGAGGGAGAGCCTAGATAAAGGTCTTCCGATTAGCAGACTACTGCAATGGTCCAGTTGGAAAGTAATGGGGTCCTGGGCTGGGATTATTGTGTTTTGAAGGGTGAGAAGGGAGTAGATGTAAGCATTAAGGAGGCAGAATCAATAAGACTTGGAACCACCAATATTTGATTGAATATAGTGAGTGGATGACTAGGAGTGAAGAGTTAAGAATGACACCTAGGTTGCAAACCTGGGGAACTGGAAGGATGGCAGCACCTTCAATAGACATAGACAAGTTAGGAGGAAGCATGAGGGGACATGGAGGACAATAAGTTCTGTTTTTTGAAATACTGAGACTGAGTTGTCTATGTGACATCCAGGGGGAGATGTTCAGCAAACACCGGTCGTGTGAGCTCAGGAGAGAGATGAGAGCTGAATGTGTGTGTGTGAGGGTCTTCTGCATAGAGATGATAATTGTGTCCATGGGAGCTGATGAAATCAACGAGAGAGAGCATAGAGAAGAAAGGAGGACCCAGGGCAGATCAATGGGATATCCCTATGGAGACGGGGTGGTACAGAGAAAGAAACTGAGGAGGAACTGTCAGAGAGGTAGAAGGAGAGCCACAAAGAGCAATTTCTTTCTCTCTCTCTCTCTCACAAACACACACACACACACACACACACACACACACACACACACACACACACAGCCATAGAGGAGAAAGTATTAGAGGGGGGCGGTGATCAACAATGTCAAAGAGTTGCAGAGAGATCGAGAAGAATGGGGACTAAGAAAAACCATTGAATTTGGAGAATAAAGGATCATTGATAATCTTTGGAGAGAATAGTTTCTTTTTTCTTTTTTTTTTTTTGGAGTGGGGAAGGCAGGGCAACTGGGGTTAAGTGACTTGCCCAAGGTCACACAGCTAGTAAGTGCGTCAAGTTTCTGAGGCTGAATTTGAACTCAGGTCCTCCTGACTCCAGGGCTGGTGCTCTACTCACTGAATCTCCTAGCTGTCCCAAGAGAGTAATTTCTGCTGAGTGACGTGATCAGAAGCCAGATAAGATAGCAAAGTATTGAGGGGTCAATGGCAGGCAATAGAGAACACGAGTTGAGGCATTTATTTTGCCAAAGAAAAGGACCATCAAGTCCTCTAAGGCCAGAACAGAGAGGCAGAGAACAGAGATGATGCCAGGATGGTCGGAAGTACTGTATGCAAGGATGATTGAACTGGGGAGGAGAGGGAGCTCCCAATGCAAGCTTCTCTGCTGAGAGGGAGGGAAGGGGGACAGTGGTCTAGGTGACTTGAATGCGTGTGTTGTGTGTTTTCTACTACACTGGTAATTCCATTGGTGTAGAGAACTTCCAGTGAGATTAGCCACTGCTTGGCCACCTACAGTCATAGAGAGATGCCTGCAGTACCGAGTAGGGGGCACAGTGGGAAAGAGCCTGGGACTTGTCATCAGGAAGACCAGAGCTCAAACACCACCGCAGGCACTTCTTTGGCCAGTGGCTTGATTTCTCCCAGTCTCAGTTTCCTTATCTGTAAAAAAGAGGGAGGGGGAAGAAAATAATAGCACTTACCCTCATGGATTTATTGTGAGAATCAAATAAGATACATATGTAAATCTCTCTGCACACCTAAAAGTGCTACATAGACGCTAGCTATCATAATTATTAATATGTAACTTTCTCAAAGTCACACAGCCACTCTGCGTCAAAGGCAGGATTTGTCCATCAGTCACTAAGCATTTATGAAGTGTTTACTGGGAGCCAGACAGGCTACTAAGCTCTCGAGATACAATGAGAAAAATGAAAGAGACCCTTTACTTAAGAAGTTTACATTCTAATGTGCGGGGTGGAGACAGGGCAGTGGATGCAGCTTGTCCATATATCAGTGTTTACAAGATAAACACCACCCTTCCTGCTTCTGAGGCCACCTCTGAATCCCCTGTGCCAGGCTGCCTCTTATGGCGACTCTAGACTTTGGAATATTATTTTTCTCAAGTTTTTTATATAAAAATGAGGACATTTGTATGCAAGGGACCAAACTTCAATGAATTTGTAATTCAATTTTTTTGGCGGGGAAAAACACAGTGCAGAGAAATATGCATGAATTACCCAGTCCCTCCCCCTGCATGAACACTCCCTAAAACCTACTTGCAGAGAAATATCCTGAAATAAGTAGTAAGCAAAAGATCTGCAATTTGGTCCCTACAGGAAAGCAGAGCACAGCCAGCTTATGGCTCAGTAGATGAGCCCTAGGGTAGTTTCCTGAGACAGGAGGTAAATAGACTTGCCCAGGGTCACATAGTTAGTTAATATCAGGGAGAGAATTTACAGCCAGGACTTCCTGATTTAAAGCCCAACACACTAATCCTCTTTGGCATACAGACTTTATATAAATTGAAAAACATGCCAACCAGCAAAATAACCTGATAGAAGCTGAGTTTATACATGCCAAGTAAGCAGGTCGTAGAAGGGCAAATAAAATAATTGAACCAGAACCAAAGAATTTAAACTTTGGAAGACTGAGCCTTGTGCTTGCCTTAAACGTCAATTTCTCTTTACAATATCCCTGATAAACAGCTATCTAGCTTCCACTTGAAGACCTGCAGTAATGGGGAACTCACTACCACTTAAAACAGTCCAATTTCATTGTAGCCGGCTCTGATTGCTAGAAAGGTGTAGATATCTGTCTCTTTGAGACTTTCAGCCACTGCCTCAAGTCAGTCAACAAGCATTTGTTAACTACTTACTATATTCTAGGTTTGGTGCTAATTCCTGGGAATATAAATATAAGTAAAAAGAAAGACAGACCTGCCCTCAAGGACATTCCATTCTGATGGAGGAAGACATCATTTGAAGGGAAGCTGAAAGGAGTAGGAGGGGGTCCCTGAGCTGAGAGAAGATGGTAGCAAAGTCCAGAGAATGAGAGATGGATGGTCTGGGCTCTGCCCCAAAATGGGGGCTCAAGGAAGAACTCAGCAATGGGAGAAAGGGCCCACAGGAGCAGAGGGAGGAGGCAAACATGTTGGTGAAGTCCAGAGAATGAGGGACAGCTGGCCCAGGCCTTGAGCCCTTCCTCAAAGTGCATGTTCTTGGAGGAACTCACCATGGGTGAAGGGGCCCACAGGAGCAGAGGAAAGAGGCAGCTGTCCTCTGTGGCTAAACAAAGGACATCTAATGCCTCTTCCTCAAAGGAGCCTTCAAATACTTGGGAACTGATGCAATATTTAACAATAAGTTTTCTGTTTTCCAGAGTAGCCATCCCTAGCTCCTTCGGTTCATTCTATTTCAGCCTGGCTTTGAGTCTCAGCATCATTCTGGACCCTGCTCACTTGACAAACTCCAGCTTGCCAACAATCGGCCTAAAATGTGGTACCTAGAGCAAGCACAAAGCTCTAGGGTCAGTCTAACCTGGGCTGAGGACCGGAGCAGCATCACCTCCCTCAAGCTGGCCTGACCCCACTGAGGCTCTGTTCCTGCAGCTGGGATCGAATTCACTCTTTTTGTCTTCCACGTCACATCGGTGTCTTGTGGTTCATTAAAACCCTCAGTTCTGTTTTCACACCCACTGTTGTTGTCTCGCCACATCCCTCCACCCCCATCTTGTTCTTGTGCAATTGATTTTTTTAAACTGCTCAGATGGGTGTAAATCATCAAAGGCTGAAGGTAGAAGGTTTTTGAAATGATATTTAAAATGAATTGTAGACCAGGAGA
This sequence comes from Phalanger gymnotis, assembly GCA_028646595.1. Lineage (NCBI taxonomy): Eukaryota > Metazoa > Chordata > Mammalia > Diprotodontia > Phalangeridae > Phalanger > Phalanger gymnotis. Next base: position 764,226,223 of record CM053622.1, read on the forward strand.
ATTGGTAGATAGGAAGTGGTGAGAGGGGGCATTTCAGGCCCAGAAATAGTACCTGTAGAAGCGGGAATGAGGAAGGGATGTTTTGCTGGGGAGAAGAGAATAGCTAGCATTTATATAGCACGTACTATGTGCCTCACGCCCTGCTCATCACCTTATAAATATCTCATTGCATCATCACAACAACCTTGGGAGGTAGAGGCTATTATTATCTCCAATTTACAGTTGAGGAAATTGAGGTACAAAGAGGTTAAGTGACTTCCTCAGGATAACCAGTTTGTATGTGTCTGACTCTGGATTTGAACTTGGGTCTTCCTGACTCTAGGGCTCTAACCACTGTGCAACCTAGCTGCCTGAGGGAGCAAAGCAAATTCTTAAATTTTTTTTTTATTGATAGATTTTGGTTTTATATTACTTTCATTTCCACATATATCACCCCCCTCTCTCCCCAATGAGCTACCTCCTATAAAATTAAAAAAGACAAAAAAAAGTTCAGCAAAACATGAACAAAATACATGAACCAAGCCTGACAATATATGCAATGTTTCTCATCCATAGTCCCCCATCTTCTATAAAGAAGGGAAGGAGGTGCATTAACAATTTTTTAAAAAAAGCTTTTCTTCAGGCACAATATTGCTCATTATAATCACAGATCACAAGTTTGTGGTTGTTTTCTTTCTTTTTACATTAGAGTTATTGAGTACATTATTTTCCTAATTCTGCTTACTTTACGCTGAATAGGTATATATATATATATATATATATATATATATATATATATATATATATATATATTCTTAATATTCATTTTGTGGGTTTCAGAGAAGGCCAAAGCAACCCCATTTTGTCTGCAATTGCTCTATCTTGCCCCTGACCTGTTATTGCAGCCCCTACAATGCCTGCAACCTTCTTTACAGTTCAAAAAATGAGGCAATCCTATCTTTTAAGGCAGAGTTACCAGAGATAGCTAACCTGATGAGACTTTACTGTTCCTAGCCCAGCAACTTGCCTATCCAATTAAAGGATATCACATCCCCTATGCACACCCTGCAAGGCCTCAGTAAGAGCCCTGGCTGATCCTGTGGTCCCCATACCCAGTTCACCTTTTGCCTAAATTGAAACCAATGGAAACTTTGTCCTTTTATTCAGAGAGTCTCTGGCATGGGGGTGGGGATGGTGGGGCTCTCTTGCTGTTGAACTCAATAAACTTTCATTGGAAGGAAGGAATGGAGGAAGGAAAGAAGGAGGGAGGGAAGGAAGGAAGGAAGGAAGGAAGGAAAGAGGGGAGAAAAAAGGAAGAAAGAAGAAAAGAAAGAAAGAAGAAAAGAAAGAAAGAAAGAAGAATGAAGGAAAGAAAGAATGAAAGAAGGAAGGAAGGAAGAGAGAGAGAGAAAGAAAGAAAGAATGAATGAATGAAAGAAGGAAATAAGGGAGGAAGGAAGAAAGAAAGAAAGAAAGATAGAAGGAAAGAAAGAAAGAAGGAAAGAAGGGAGGAAGGAAAGAAGGAAGGAAGGAAGAAGGAAGGAAAGAAAGAAAGAAAGGAAGGAAGAAGAATGAATGAAGGAAAGAAGGAAGAAAGAAAGAAAGAAAGAAAGAAAGAAAGAAAGAAAGAAAGAAAGAAAGAAAGAAAGGAAGGAAGGAAGGAAGGAAAGAAGGAAGGAAGGGAGGGAGGGAGGGAGGGAGGAAGCAAGGAAGGAAGGAAGGAAGGAAGGAAGGAAGGAAAGAAGGAAGGAAGGAAGGAAGGAAGGAAAGAAGGAAAGAAGGAAGGAAGCAAGGAAGGAAGGAAGAAAGAAAGAAAGAAAGAAAGAAAGAAAGAAAGAAAGAAAGAAAGAAAGAAAGAAAGAAAGAAAGAAAGAAAGAAAGAAAGAAAGGGAGAAAGTCATACTTCTATTTGTACTCAGAGTTCAACAAGTCTACTCTCTCTTTGGGGGTTGATAGCTTTTTTTTCATTGTGAGTCTTTTGAAATTGTCTTGCATCCTTGTGCTGATCAAAGCAGCTAAGTCTTCACAGCTGATCATCATTACCACATTGCTGTTACTGTCCATAGTGGTCTCCCAGTTCTTTTCGCTTTACTTTGTATCACTTTATGTAGGTCTTGCCACGTTTTTGATACCACACGGGCCTCCTCATTTCTTTTTTTTTTAATTTTTATTTTTATTTTTATTTTTTCTTTTCTTTTCTTTTTTTTAATTTCTTTTTTTTAATTTCTTTTTGACATGTTTGGTTTTCAGCATTGATTTTCACAGGCGTTTGAATTACAAATTTTCTCCCCATTTCCTCCCCCCCCCACTCCAAGATGGTGTACATTCTGGTTGCCCTGTTCCCCAGTCTGCCCTCCCCTCTGTCGCCCCATTCCCCTCCCATCCCCCTTTCCCTTCCTCTCTCCCCTGTTCCCTTCCCATCCACCCTCCCTAAGAAGTCAAGCAATTCAACATGGGCCCCATGCATATCATTATGTATAACCCTTCCACAATACTCATGTTGTGAAAGACTAACTATA
>CM053622.1:764229220-764248895 GCA_028646595.1 Phalanger gymnotis
AATAAGTAAATCTTGCTCTCATCAGATTTGACCTGAGGAGGAAATACCATACATACTCAATTGGGAAAGGAGGAAGATGATGAAAAAGGGGGGATGATAGAAGGGAGGGCAGATGGGGGTGGAGGTAATCAAAAACAAACACTTTCGAAAAGGGACAGGGTCAAGGGAGAAAATTCAATAAAGGGAGATTGGTTAGGAAGAAGCAAAATATAGTTAGTCTTTCACAATATGAGTATTGTGGAATGGTTATACATAATGATACGCATGTGGCCCATGTTGAATTGCTTGACTTCTTAGGGAGGGAGGGTGGGTGGGAAGGGAAGAGGGGAGAGAATTTGGAACTCAAAGTTTTAAAAACAGATGTGCAAAAAAAAAGTTTTTTGCGTGCAACTAGAAAATAAGATACACAGGCAATGGGTTGTAGAAATTTATCTTGACTTAAAGAAAGGAAGGGAAAAGGGGATAGGAGGGGAGTGGAGTGACAGAAGGGAGGGCAGACTGGGGAACAGGGCAACCAGAATATACGCCATCTTGGAATGGGGGGAGGGTAGAAATGGGGAGAAAATTTGTAATTCAAACTCTTGTGAAAATCAATGCTGAAAACTAAATATATTAAATAACAAAAAAGAAAGAAAAATTTGTCATCCAAGACTTTATATAAACCTTTTATTATGTTATCCATCAACCAAGAACCATCCCTCAGATCGCAATTAGCTTTATGCATGAGTACCATCCTGGCCTGAGACACCATCTCTGTGGCCATGGGCAAGTCACTTAACACTGTTTGTCTCAGTTTCCTCATCTGTAAAATGAGTTGGAGAAGGAAATAGCAAATCACCCCAATGTCTTTGCCAAGAAAACTCCAAATGGGGTCAGTAAGAGTCAGACACAACTGAAATATGAGTAAACAACCACAAAACAACTAACCTATGCTTGAAGAGGAATTTTCTCTGCAACATACTCATCAAATGTTTGGCCAATCTTTGCTTAAAGACACAATGGAAGTGAGAGCCCACTCCCTCTTTGTGATAGTTCTCAAGGCTAGAAAGGTTTTCTTGACATGAAGCCTAAAATCTGCTTCTGAAGCTTCTTCCCATTGCTCTTTCTGAGGCCGAATAGAACAAGTCTAAATGTTCTTCCACATGGAAACCCTTCAAATACTTGAAAATAGGTATTATGCTTACGCCTCCCTTAGTCTTCTCTTCCCCAGGCTAAACATCTTTGGGTCATTCAAGGGATTCCTGTAGAACTTTAAGGTTCACCACTCTTAAGTCTAGGGCAGCTAGGTAGCTCCATAGTGCATAGAGGCCCATCCTGGAGTCAAGAATACTTCCTAAATTCAAATCTGGACTCAGACTAGCTGCATGACCCTGGACAAGTCACTTAATCCTGTTTGCCTCAGTTTCCTTATCTGTAAAATAAGCTGGAGAAAGAAATGGCAAACCACTCCAGTATCTCTGCCAAGAAAACCCCAATGGGGTCTTGAAGAGTAGGACATGACTGAAAATGAAGGAACGAAACACTCTTACCTCTGTATCTCACTGTCTTTCTAGGAGGTCCCTAGTATATGTTGGTAAATGTTTAACAACCAGCTTTTTGGGAAAAAAATGTATTTAGGGAACACTTTTAAGTTTAAATTGTATTAACATTTTCTCTATCACTTTCTTAAATCTAGACAATCAACAAAACAATAATTAAAGCTCCGATTTGTAACGTTTGCTGATTTCTGAGGTGTAAAAGCTCACACCAAAAATTTAACAATCAACTTGCTGGTTAGACCTGGCTCCAACACATCCCAGATTTCTAGTGATAAATCAGCATTGATCTCCTAAAAGACCTGGAACTTTATTGTTCATCATTCCTTTGGCTTAAACTTTTTGTCCTCTGTTAAAATGAGAGCCCCTTTGGGCAAAGTCTTTTCAGCTGTTTATATATCACCACAAATGAGCTTGTCAGCCCCCTTCCTAGGAGTAGGATCTGATGAGGGACAAAGACAGGGAGCTTTAGGACTTTGGGCATTGAGCAGGAGGTACTGCTTTGATGGGAAAGGACGATGAAGTAGAAATAAATTTTGCTAATTTTGCCTAGAGTTGCCATGATCTCGGCGCTATGAGTTCCCAAAACTAGATGGCACAGTGGATCGAGCTTTGGACTTGGAATAAAAGAGACCCCAGATTGGATCCTGTCTTAGGCACTTACTTGCCGCGTGACCCTGGGCAAGTCACCTTGTTTCTCTAGGTCTCAGTTTCCCCACCTATAAAATGGGTATAATAACAGCACCTATCTCTCAGGGTTGTTGTGAGGTTCCAATGAATTGCCCTACGTAAAGTGTGTTGTGAACCTTGAAGCGCTATATAAATGCTCATCATTAGTATTATTGTTGACATTTCTAGTTTGCAAAATAGGACTATCCACCCTTGCATATGACAAATGTAATATACTTAATAAGTAAAGATAAATGAATGAATGAATGAATGATCCACAACTGGGCCATATTTACTTACACAAAGACTGAAAGTTCCTTATACCTTATTTCATCATGTTTTCCTGGCACTAGCAGAGTAGCACTTAATAATGTCCATTGACTGACTGATTGACATCAAACAAAACTGACTTTCCATAGTTCTTGAAAGATTTCAATGTACTTTATAAATGTGATGTCATTTGACTGTCACTATAGCTCAGTGAGATGAGTACTTTGTCATTCCCATCTCAGAAATAGATGAAGAAACGCATGCAAGTGTGTTTCTCTCAAAGTAACAAAACTAACTAACAAGTATTTGAGGTAGTTTTGAAGCCAAGTCTGTGATTCTATGAGCCTGTGAAATGAGATATTCTAAATGAGCAAACTTTCCAAATAAAGGAATTACCATTTCTAAGCAACAAACCTTCGTCTTCCCTACCTCTTTTACTACTTTGGAAGGATCGTTGGTTCAGGAATCTTTCGAAGATCCGTTACACATTTTTGCTATTCATTACATGGGGCAAATGAAACATAATCTTTATTTTTGGTTGTGTCTGACTCTTTGTGACCCCATTTTGGGTTTCTTGGCAAAGATACTAGGGTGGTTTACCAATTCCTTTTCCAGTGGATTATGGTAAACAGAGATCAAGTGATTTGCCCAGGGTCACACAGCTACTAAGTGTCTGAGGCTACATTTGAGCTCAGGCATTCCAGGCCTGGTGCTCTATCCTCTACACCACCTGGTAGCACCCCAAATATAATTTACTTTTGTCCAATTTATTCCGTCTATAGTTTGTTTGATCATAGGTTTTTGCATGTTGTCTTCTGCCTTAGACTTTGATCTCCTTGGTCGGGGGGGTACCGCTTTTTTCTTCTTTATATTACTGGTGCCCAGCACAGTGCCTGGCCCATAGCTAAATTGCTTATTGACTTGTTGGCCTGACCTTAAGAAACTCAGGTGAATGACTTACAAGGAATGAGTCTAGTTGAAGAATTCAAAGAATCTTGGGGTCCATGCACAAGTAGTTATTAGACTATTTAGCCTTTAAGGGACTTTCCAAAGTTAATTTTATAAGTTAAAACAGACAAAATAGAGAAAATAATAAATGTTCTCAATTAAGTAGTTGAAAGAGCAATGTATTTAGGCATGAGAAGGCCTGGCTTTGAGTTCAGGCCTTACCACTCACCAACTGGGTGACCTTAGGAACGTCGCTCAATCTCTGCCTCAGTTTTCTCCATTTCGTGGGGATGAGAGGAAGTGAGGATGTTTTCCAAAGAGAAGAGAAGACTTTTAGGAGTGGGAGGATGGCATATTAGCTGCCTTAGATTCAAATTACTGTCATTTAGATGAAGGATTAGACTCTTTTTAAAAAAAATTTTCAGTGACTACATGGTTTATTAAAACACAATAAAGGAGATATCATGCAGCAAAATTGTACAGAAGCTACTTCCCTTAATTGTTCTCCTTCAAACCTCCTTCCACTTTATATATGGACTACTTATGCCTGACCTGTGATAGAGCCTTCCAAGCTTGTATTCATCTGAGCAGCTATAGGAACACGCTATACTTCAATCCCAACATGTGATGTCATTTTGGTTCTCTTTGAGCATAAAGGACAACAACCAGTGGGGAAAAGAACAAAGGAAGTAATTCTCTTTAGAACTTGTTGAAATCAGCTCTCTGGACAATCAGAGAAAACAAGAGAGATTTCACTACTCCTACCAACCTAGTTCCATTTTGTCTCTGGTTGATAGTCTGTCCCATCTGTCTGGTCCCACAGTGCTCCCTGATCACTGTAGTTATGCAAGATCTGTCCAAATTTGTCCTTCTCTGTGCCCAACTTGGACTGTAACTGAAACAGCAGCCACCGATGAGCCAAAAGCAGTCACAAATGATGACAGCCCCACTGGTAGCATGGAAACAGTGGCCTGAAATGGTAGACCAAAAGACTCTCTAAGGGCAGTAGAAAAAGAAACACAGGGACTTTGTGATGTGTACATCTACATTTCCCTTATGTCTCACTGATCTATTCCTCCAACACACCCTAGAAAGCATTAGGAAAATCTGCTCTATGTTATCACCAGCAATCCTTTTACACTAATCTACCAATTGAATGCAGATCTAAATTACCTGTGTGGACAAAATCCCCAGGTTAAGGATCCTGTGTGGGTTGAAACCTGCATATAGTCATCAAAATTTATATCGCCACTACAAAGATATGACATTGTTATTTGCAATCATTATTTACAATAAATGATATGCTAAGGAAAGCATCATGCCCCCACCCAGTTCATATGAGCCATCAGATACATTCTCACATAATATAAGTATATCCAATCAAATGTATATTAAACTCAAATCAATCTAAAATGATCACACCTAAGATGTCAACATAAAACCAAATTACTCATTTGCTAGAGAGGGTCCTATCAAGCCCTTTGGGAAAATACATCTAATATTTGACACTGAAATATGATGATTTCAGCTATCTTTTTTCCACTTCCATAAATACTGATTGATTTTATTGTGGAGTAAGTCTCCATGGGATCTCACCGCAAATAAAAAAGTGCGTAGAAAAGGAATTTCATAACCTTTGTATAATATATCTACATTCTAGTTCCCAAGGAAGGAAGGAAGGCAGTGTTCCCTTGGGAAACATGCTGTGCCGGGGTGGAGGAGGAGGCTAATGGAGGGAGGGGTGTCTCTTACTCCCAGAGTGATGGCGAGATGGTCAGCACGTGAATGAGGGGAGAACTGTTTGGGGATATTGGGGAGGGAGCAAAGATTAGTCAGTTGAGAAAACAATGGTGACATTTGACATCCATAGATACAGGAAAGCTTGTTACTAGCCTCCTCAATGGAAAAGGTCACAGGTTAATATTTCTCCCCTAGGGATTTCTGGCCCCGACTGCTTGATGAAGTAGAATTCCATTCTATTATTCAAGCTGTTGTTCTCAAATATGTACACTACGATTCCCAATCTTTGCCAAGTACTCTCACTCATTCAAAAGCTGGCTCCCTTGCTCCCTCCCACACTGAAGAAAGTCAAATAAATTTTCCCTCTCCTCACTCATCACAGAAAATCTGTACTGTGCACTCCTAGGGCTGCCCCACTGGAGACTTCAGTTCAATCGTTTGTCTCTTTGTCCTCGTTCCCAAAGGGCACAATGGATGGAAGTTACTAGAAAGCCAATTCTACTCAGGAAAAGTTTCCTAACTGTGAGAGCCGTCCAAAAGTGCAATGGGCTTCCTGGAGGGATGGCGGCTCTCTCTCCGTGGAAATTTCCAAGTTGAGAAATGGATGTTTTTCTACCAGGCATGTTATGGTGAAGAATCCTTTTGTATATTGGTTAGACTACATGGCGGCTAAGACCCCTTCCAACACTCAAATTCTTCAATTCTGATTCTGATTCTGTCTTCCTAACTCCAATGGATAGCACTCAATCCATTAAGTTAGGCTATCTCCAAATTCCCTGACCATGCCAGGTAATGGGGACCAGAGAAAGGACTAATAGGAGTCACCTGGCAGTGGTGATATTCATCCAATGAGGATGCAACTAACAGTTACTGGAAGCCAGCAGGCCTGAGACCAGCTCTGAGATAGCATGTGGGGGGAAGAGGGATGTGGATTTAGACCACCAATCAGGGGCAAAAAATGGTCATATGTCTTTTAGTTAAGAGAGATCCAGATGCAGATATAAAAGTATGAGAGTAGAATGTTCCACTTTAAAGAGAGGTAAGATCTTAGGGCCAGAGTCTTATCATTCACACCAAAACTAAGAGGAAGAGATTTTGTGTATATGTGTGTGAGAGGCAGAGATAACTTCCAGACACCAGACCATTCCTCAAGGTCTTAGGGATGCAGTTTCACCAAACTCTAAGAATGGTGCTTCATAATCCAGCCCAACCCTAAGGTAAAAAGACACCTGACCCCAGAACACTGAACAACACAGTCACAGACAAACATAGCACCCCAAGAACACACAAGCCACAATTCCATTGAATGCTGTCCCCAGGAGAAGGTAATCAACAGAGCACAGGAATGCAAACAAGATGCATACACCTAGGCACCCACACAACTACACCCTGTCCCACCTCAGTCTTAATAACTCTATTTGCATTACTTTTCCTCGACTATAAAATGAGGATAACAAAAGCACCTACTTCTCAGGGTTATTGCGAGGCTCAAATGAGATAACATATTTGTAACATGCTTAGCACAGTAGTAGTCACATAATAAATGCTTGTTACCTCCCTCCCTTTCTCTCTTTCTTCCTTCTTTCCCTTTCTCTTCCCTCTTTCCCTTCCTCTTCCTTCTTTCCCTTCCTTCCTTTCTTCCTTCCTTCCCTCTTCTTTCTCTTCCTTACTTCTTTCCCTTCCTTCCTTCCCTCTTCTTTCTCTTCCTTACTTCTTTCCTTTCCTCCTTCCCTTCTTTCTTCTTCTTCTTTCCTTTCTCCTCTACTTCTCTTCCCTTTCTTCCTTCCTTTCTTCCTTCTTTCCCCCAGTGCCAGTGCAATTCAGTGGCTATGAACTCTCCACCTAGATACCCTGTAAAAGAGGGTGTAATAATACACCAGCAAATCACTTAATTACTTAATTTCTTACTTCACCTAGACAATTCTCCAAGATCTTAATGAAAATCATAGGTCCCAACCTCATCTCCCCATCTTCCCACTTTCCCTGTCCCCAAAAGCCCTCCAAAACCAAAACAGAGGGTTGTAGTAAGGCTTAAATGATATAATATGTAAAGTTCTTTTACAGAAACTTTCAAGCTCTCTCTCCTTCTCCCTCTCCCTCTCCCTCTCCCTCTCCCTTTCCCTCTCCCTCTCCCTCTCCCTCTCCCTCTCCCTCCCCCCCTCTCTCTCTCTCTCTCTCTCTCTCTCTCTCTCTCTCTCTCTCTCTCTCTCTCTCTCTCTCATTAAGAACAGTGAGTGCTCCTCCCTTACCAAGAATCCTTAAGGATATCTGGTATTGCCTGAGAAGGCTATGGAGCCCTGAAATTTTCCCGGGTTATCTGCACTCATTCCCATGCTCCACCCTCTTCCCCATGTTTTCCTCTGTGATGCTTTTATGAGAAAATCAGACAAGGGGCCCGGGGACAGAAAAGCCAGGCCTTAGGAAGATAATCAAGGCAAATGGGATCGAGTCCTGATATCCCCAAAACAAGAGGCCAAACCGGAGCTTGGAAAAGAATCCAAAAATTGTCAACAAAAGGGATTCTTATGTTCTTACAGCTCAGGGTCAGAGCTGGTCTCAGTGTGTGGGGAGATTGTGTGTAGTGTGTAGGAGAAGGGAAGAAGAAGAGAAGAAAGGAAACAAACTTTTATTTGTTGTCATTCAGTCATTTCAGTTGTGTCCAGCTCTTGGTGACCCCATTTGAGCTCTTCTTGGCAAAGATGCTGGAGTGGTTTGCCATTTCCTTCTCCAGTTCATTTCACAGATGAGGAAACTGAGGCAAACAGAGTGAAGTGACCTGCCCAGGGTCACACAGCTAGTAAGTATCTGAGGCCAGATTTGAACTCAGGAAGATGAGTATTCCCGACTCTAGGCCTGACACTCTATTTCATTGCACCACCTAGCTGCCAAGCTCTGATTAAGCACCTACTATGTGCCAAGTACTTAAAAAGATTATCTCATTTGGTTCTCATAACAATGCTGGGAGGTAGGTGCTATTATTATATGCATTTTATAGTTGAAGAAACTGTGGCAGAGGTTAAGTGACTTGCCCAGGGTGACACAGCTAATAAGCATCAGAAGCCAGATTGAATTCAAGTCTTCCTGAATCCAAGACCTGGGTCCTTTCCACTGTACCACCGAGCTGCTTCCTGCAAGCACATGGAAAGACCCAGTTGCAGAAGAGAAGTCACGGGTCCAGGAGCCAGGGATTTCCAGATATCCTAGTGCTGAACAGCTCAGACAACTGCCTGTATTTTCAGAGCTCACAGAATGCTTTTGCTCAGAGGTTCCCAAACTTATTTAGCCTACGGCTCCCTTAAAATAAAATTACCCAATGTCCCTCCTCCCCAGAAATCTATTTTCTTTGACCAGTTAATTTTTTTCAAATTTGTGTCATTTCAAAAAATATATAAAATATATTTTTAAAAAATGATACATCTTAAATTTAATAATTTATTGTAAATTTGTGGGGTTTTTCTTGCATTGAAATTTTGATGATGTGATATTGTGTCATGTAACCATATAGTATCATATTCTAAACAAGTCATTACACACAGATATTCCTGCCGATGCATGCTGGACTTCCCGACAATGTGCCAGAAGCTTGCTGGCCAACACTTACTTATTAAGACCTATCAGTGGACTGATCGATTATAGGTGGCATTTTGTGTGTTTATTTGGAAAATAATGTAGACACTATGACTTTAACTCTGTTACATAACAGATGAAAAATGTACAAATAGTTTTTCAAAATTTTCTTCTCTTCTTTCCTTATGCTTCCACTGCCCCCTTATTTTTATTCGATGTCCCCCAATTGTACCCAAAGCTACTTCCACCTTCCCCCGACCCTGGATCATTCCAGCACCCCTGCTGGGGGGTGGTAGCACCCACTTTGGGAACCTATGCACTAGTGCAAGCCTTTTAATTAATAGATGGACAAACTAAGCCTTGGGGAAGATTTGTGAAAAGCCTAGCCTCACACACTAATAGGGATGGAGCCAACACTCAAAAGCAGGCCTTTTGAGGCCAAGTCCAATGGTCTCTGCCCACAGTATTGCCTCTTATAATCAGTGAATTCTTTACTGATTAATCAAGCGTTTCTCCATATCTTTGTCATCACAGCACCCACTATGCATGATTTCTAGAAAGACTAGACTTCAGAATCTTCCCCCGCCTCCATCTGTCATTGTTTTCTACTTCCTGTGACCTCTCCATAGCAGCTTAATTGCAGACAGAAGGTTGGTACACAATGAAGATGCAAAACTTTGGAGTTATTTTCTGGTGGTTTGTTTTTTCTCCTTGTTTGGAAATGTGTTTGCTATCACAGGAACTCTCTTGGCAAGATCCAGGCTCCAGATGGGCACCCCTTGCCCCAATTGGCTGTTTGCCAATACCTGTGAGGGGGACTGATTGTTCCCTGCGCCAATCTAATCTTAAGAGCATTTTTAAGCGCCTACTATGTGCAAGGCACAACAACAATAATATTTAATATTGCCAGGAATGAGGCTAAGTGCTTTACAAATATCATCTCATTTGGTCCTCACAACAGCTCTGAGAGGTAGATGGTATTATTATCCCTATTTTAAGGTTAAGACAACTGAGGCAGAGGTTAAGTGACTTGCCTAAGGTCACACAGATAGTAGGTGTCTGAGGCCAAATTTGCCCTCAGGCCTTCCTGACTCCAGGCCCAGCACTCTGGTCATCGCATCATCTGAATCATGTATTATATAAGGTGCTGGGAATACAGAGATGATGAAAAACAATCCCTGCTCTTAAGGGGCTTACATTTTACTGCACAGATACACCATATGGGCAGATAAGTAAATGCATGCCAATTCGCAGAGGGAGAGAGAGAGAGCCCTTGCAGCTGGAGAAAAAGGGAAGGCTTCCTGTAGAAAATGTCACCTGAGCTGAGTTTTGAGGGAAACTAGAGCTTCTAAGGGATAGAAATGAGGATGGAATTACATCCCAGCAATGTGGGACACCCTGTGCAAAGGTGCGGTGGAGGGAGATAGAAAACCAAATCATGACTCTCACTATTAGAAGTGGTTGGGGCTCTGAGGTATTGCTTCACACCTATCAGAGTGGTTAATATGACAAAAAAAAGGAAAATGTTGGATGTTGGAGGGGATGTGGGAAAACTGGGACACTAATGCACTATTGGTGGAGTTGTGAACTGATCCAGCCATTCTGGAGAACAGTTTGAAACTATGCCCAATGGGTTATAAAACTGTGCACACCTTTTGACAGTAATACCACTGGTAGGTCTATATCCCAAAGACATCCATAAAAAGGGAAAAAAAACCTATTTGTACAAAAATATTTATAACAGCTCTTTTTGTTGTAGCTAAGAATTGGAAATCAAAGAGATGCCCATCAGCCAGGGAATGACAAACAAGTTATGGTACATGATTGTAATGGAACATTATTGTGCTATAAGAAATGACAAGCAGAAAGAAAAACCTGAAAAGATTTACATGAACTGATGCGCAGAACCAGGAGAACATCATACACAGTAACAGCAATATTGTACAACGATCAACTGTGAATGACTTAGCTATTCTCATCAATACGACAATCTAAGACAATCCAAGAAAAGACTAATGATGAAGCATACTATCTGCCTCCAGAGAAAAACTGATATTGACTGAAAGCAGACTGAAAGCATGCCATTATTTGCTTTCTTTCTTTCATTTTTTTCTTTTGAGTTTTCTTGTACAAAATGACTAATATGGAAATGTGTTACATATTTGCACATGTATAACCTATATCTGATTACTTACCATCTCAGGGAAGGGTGAGGGAAAGGAAGGAGGGAAGGAAGGATAGAATTTGGAACTCAAAACTTTAAATAAAAATGTTTTAAAAAAGTGGTTGAGGCCTCTAAGAGCAACAGTGCAAGACATCTTGGTCTATGTGTGTCCAGGAGGGGGCAAGAAAGCACTGGGGTCTGGTCTAAACTGAACAGGGGACTAGGAGGTGGCAACTCTTTATAAGTGGTCCTTAACTAATCTGGCTAGTGTTTATCCGAATGGAATAATCCAGACCATGAGCTGTGCCCAGTAGGTGCTGGTCTAGAAGTATTGTCATAGTGACTAGACTGCTGGATTTAGACTCAGGAAAACCTGGGTTCGAATCCCCACTCTCACACTTACTAGCTCTATAATCATGGGGAAATAATTTTTTTTTGTTTTTAATAATATTTTATTTTTTCCAATTATATGTAAAGATAATTTTTAGCATTCATTTTTACAAAATTTTGAGTTCCAAAAAAATCACATTTCTTTTTCAAGCCTCTGTTTTCTCATCTGTAAAATAGGGGCATTTTCTGATAATATATTTTCTAGCTCTAAGTCTATGATCCGATATTGAAAGCGTCCTTCTTGCTTCTGGCTGGCTAGAACTAAGGAGGAGGCATTTTGAGATGCTAAGGCAGTCCCTTTATTGGTCATCGAGCAAGAACAGCTAATGTTGCTTTCACTTCAAGCTTCAGATCCTGTTGGGTTTGTTTCAAGTCCTTTCCCATGAAAGGGAGGGGAGGGGAGGGGAGGAGAAAGTTGTTTTATTCTAGACTTACACTGCCATGGGGCCATGAGCACATGGCATCCAGTGCAAATAACTTGCTTAAGCAAGCCCGAGGCTGGATTTTTAGTGTCTTTTGTGTTTATTCTTTCTTGAGCGTAGATGAATGATTATCTATTCTGAAATAAACATGTTCAGGGGTGTGGAGGTGGTGTGACTTCAATAGATTCAAAGATATTGTTCTTTTGGTAAGAACTGACTAGAAGCAAGGCCCATCAACTCTTCATAAACAAAAAATTTAACCCAAACCTGACTCATTTTACCAGAGTTGTTTGGACAGTGCAGAGCTGAGGTTAAATATCTATATCTATCTATAGATAGAGATCTAGATAGATATCTAGATATGTATCTATATCTATATACACATGTCCTGCCTATTTGGTAGGCTCTGAAGCTTCTTTGTACTCTGAAGAGAAGCAGCAATCTCCTGAGAAGATATAACAATAGTTAAAAATTAAGTTACCTAATATCCTTTTAGGCTGTTCTGTCAATGCACCCTATAAATAAATTGTGCCCCTTATAATTCTTTTGTGTGTAGAAAATAAATATCTGTCCCATACCTGATTTATATTGAACATTGAATACATTTCTGCTCCTCCATTTGGAGAGACGATAGACATGAGCAACAATTTCCCCCTGTACTGCCAGAGGGTGATGTGAGCAGGGAGAATACGAGAAAAGAGGGTCTAATCCCTCACATTAAACTGAACCCAGCCTGGATTTCAGACTGGGTCGGTGCAGAATAAAGGAGCCCCTTGGGAAGAGGGAATAGGTTCATTGCCTTTAGCTCCAGCAGCCATTATCATTGGTAGACCAGGTGGTATGATGCTAGGATAAGATTTGGTCACTCCTTCCTTTGACCCTACCTGAGCCAGCATTTCTGAGCCCTGGTAGTCTCTATAGGGAATAAGAGAATGCTCATGGAAATGCAAAGAGACCCAGAGCTTAGAGAGGCTGAAAAGAAAACCAGTTTGAATCTGAGTCTCAACAGTGGAACTGTGGAGTTACAAAAGCAAGGAGACAGACTGTGTGCCTTTGGGGTGCATCTCTGGTTTCTGACTCCAGGCAGGCTGCCTGCAACCCAGACTTTTCTAGAGGATAGGAAGTGCAGCGGTGGCTGGTGTGTTCTCAATGACACTGTAGACAAGGAATGACAAGGGTGGGGGAGTGATGGACAGAGCCAGGCAGGAATGCAGCTTGGGGTATCTATGTGTGTTCCTTCTGTCTATCTCTGTGTGTTCTATCCTTCTATCTCAGGTAAATATATGCTCCCCCTCACTCTGCCACACTGTACTAAAGTCTGGGGCCAGCGGCTCCCCGGAAGGAGGTTGTGGGGATTGTAGATGGTTTTATTTAAAACAACAACAGCAGCAGCACTTTATCTCCCCAGTACCTGGATAGTGTGACTCTGGGCAGGTCATAGTCTTGTCATCCTCAATTTCCTCAACTGTAAAATGGGTAGATAACAGTACTCACCTTTGAGGCTGTTGTTGCAAAGATTAAAAGAGACAATAATTGTAAAGCAATTAGCACAGTGCCTGGCACGTTTTTCTTATTCCCTTCCCCTAGACCACCCCCCCCCATACCTACATAGCAAGTGTTTAAAAAAACCACATTAAAATTGAACTTCACCAACTCAGAGAATCACAGGATTTTTAGAGTTGGAAAGCATCTCAAAGGTCATTTGGTCCGGACCTTCCCTGAATAAGAATCCCTTCTACAACATGACTAATAAATGGTTCTCCAGCTTCTGGTTGAAGACTTCCAATGACAGGAAACTCACTACCTTCTAAATTAACCCATTCCACTTGGGAACAACTCTGATTGTTAGGGAGTCTTTCCTCATATCAAGGTTCTTTTGTCTCTTCACATTTGTCTCCTTGCTTCTAGTCCTGACCTCAGAATCTAGAGCAACACATCTAATCCTTCCGGCATTCAAATACACAGTAAGAGCTATCATATCCTTAGTAGATCTTCTCTTCTCCAGACTAAATACCTCCTGGTCCTTTGGCCAATCCTTATGTGCCACAGGCTCAAGACCCTTCACTAACCTGGTGAAAACGTCCTCTGGATGCTCTCCAACCTATCCCTTTCCTTCTTAAGCTGCTCGTTGAGGTTCAGCCACAGCTGTAATCTACTGGCTAAGTCCCCTCTGAATGGACTCCTTCCTTTGGGACGAATATCAGGAGTGTGCTGAAGCTGTCTTGAGAGCCAATTATTAAATTTTCATCGTGAACTTCTGCATCTCAGAAAGTGGCAATGGCTTCAAATCATTATTGTTTTGTTGGTTTGTAGACTTAAGAAGGTGATGAAGAAAATGTTAATAACAAAATAAACTCAAAAGTGTGTCCTGTGAACAATCCCCACCCCTCAAGATCTGGTTGTTAAACATTTACCAGCATCCTCCTGCATATTCCACAGGAATCAGAAACATGAAAATAATGAAACCTACCCTAACATCTTTCCCAGGGTTTTTGTGAACCTCAATTGAGATAATAGATTTGAAATTCCTTGGGGAGGGAGGAAGGAGAAATCTATAAAATTATTATACAGATAAAGCAAATTACAAAAATTAATAATGTATACATATATGGGTGTTTAAACATAAATACACACAGAAATTCAGTATGCATACATGCAAACATACATGTATAATACTCATGCACATACATGCAGTCACACTTTTGTTTCCTTTTCAGTAAAATAATGGGCTTCAACTAGACATTTTCTAAGGCTTATTCCAGCTTTGATAGACTATGTTCTAAAAGTCACTTCCAGTTTCTAACATTCTATATTGAAGGTCCCTTCCAATTCTTCTTCTCTATCTCCAGCAAACATTTTTTTTTTACCACCTATAGTTAGAGGCGCTCCATCCCTGGCCAAAGGCCCATCATTCCTCTGTCTTAAGTCCTCATCCAGAAATCCAAATATCACTCTCAAACACCATCTTCTTAACCAGCTGTTCACTTCCACAATCAACCTTTATCTTTTGAAATTCCTACCTTCAACCCACAGAAGCGATTTTTAAAAAAAGAGAGACATTTAAACACCACCTGTGCCCCCCAGGAGTTTTCGGTTTCTTGCCCAATACTTCCTTATCTTTAGCTATGCTTTCTGGGTCCCTTCTGTTAGTATCACTCGTCCCTACCTGAATCACTACAAGTGGGTTGTGGTTCTTAGAACTGATAAGTTTTAGAATACTTTCTTCCTTGTCCTTGATAAGCACCCCCAGAAAGATGGTTCTTTTCCCTATCAGATCAGTACACGGCTGCCTCAGTAGCTGTCAGCTCTCACCAAACAGTGGGACTCATCTCTGTTTAGTCTCAGAACAAGACTCCTTGAGGGCAGGGACTATCTTTTACCTGTGTGTGTGTATGTGTGTGTATATATGTAAGTATGTATGTATGCATGCATGTGCCCACGCTGTAATAACAACCACACAGGCATACTCAGGATGGCTGCTAGTGCAGGTTCTTTTATCTGCTTGACTAAGGAAAGATAGCTATTTCAGGGGTCAACAATCTTTCTTTTTTAATCACATAAAATACAAACACAGAAAATACAGAAAAGAGAAATAAAGACCGACAGACTTGGCTCTACTGCCTGAATCAAAGCTTTATATCAACCACTGAATCTAGAGAGCCTTTACCTCTGAGAGTCAGGGGGTTCTGTACATACAGCCACTCAGAGTCTCGACTAGGGAATTACAACATCTTTTGCATAAGTGAACCCCTAAAGCAAAAGCTCACCTCTCTGAATATATACCTAATTAGAAATTAACAAAAGGTGTGTAAGCCTTCCCTTAGTGGGCTCCATATGAGGCCTATTAACGGGCAGGGAAGATCTTATACTGCTCCCCCCAAAAAACATTACACTTAGCACAGTGCCTGGAAGGCCTTAGTAAATGTTTATTTATTAATTGATATATGTATATAATATTTGTTAATTTTAATTAATAATTTTATTAATTGATTGATTGGCCTCCTGTGTACTTGCATAATCATTCCTTGTAGTAGAGAATGATCCTTCCCCAGTTCTCCCTTCTACAGGCATAGAACCATACTTATCATTCAGCTCCAAATATTTGGTGGTTCTCCTCTTCCCCTTCATCTCTGTGTCACATTTTTTTATTCTTCAGTCTTCTAACACAGGTTAGGATTCCACTCCTCCTCTTCAAATTCTTTTTTTCTTCCTTCCATCCTTTTTAGAAACATTTTTTTTTCTACACGATAGCTTGGAGGGGTAGAGAGACATTCTCTCAAAAGCCGTTTTGACTTTTCCTCTAGTAGAGAATGCGGCTTGCATTTTGTGTGAATGTGTGATAGCTCTTCCTTGGCACTTGGCAGAAACATGAATGCAGCACACTCTCTGAAGGACACTGGGAGATCCCCTTTGCCTTCTCTTCTCACTGAAATGAAGACCATCATTTCTCAGTACTTCTTGTGGCTAAGTGCCTCTGAAAGCTCCATGTCGGTCCTGTCTTCCCACTGTGCCTAGTTCCATTGTAAGTCAAGTCAAGAGGCATTAGTTAAACCCTTACTATGGGCCAGGTACAGGGCTGAGCACTGTGCTAAGAGGTTCCTAAGTGAAACTTTCTTTCCAGGAGACTTTCACACCTTTTCTTTAGGACTTTGGACCCATCAGCTATAGATTTTATGTGTTTCATTCACAACGGCTTACTGTCAATAGCCGCCCTAATGTATACAGAAACTGTCTTCCTCTGTTTCTTCCTCTTTACTGGCATCATTTCTAGTCTTTCACATGTAGTAAGTGCTTAATAATGACTTTTTCTATTTCATTTCATTCACTCATTCTTCTTTCATGCTCTAACCTTTTCTGGCCCCATCCCTGGCCTTTGACCCCTTTCCTACTCTTGTCCACACCAAAATGTCCGATCACTATCAAAGTCCCTTGCTGGGCCAGACTAAGAACATGTCAACTGTCTATCTCTAGATGCTGCTACATTAGTATTGTGGACAAGCCCTGTTTGGGCTTTTGGCTGGAGCAGCCCACTGGGATGACTGGAAGTGAATATGGAATTTGAGCCTGAGAGATTAGCGGCCTCTCACATAGCAACAGAAATCAAAGGCTAGTGATGATATTGGACTCTCTCCAAGTGCCTCTGGTTATAGATGTGGCCATAGTCTACCTTACTGGGAGACCATCCATCTGGTAGGGGAGGAATAGAGGTCATGCCAGCAAGAAGTACCCTCTGGGACTATGTAGTCAGGAAGAGAAAAGCAAATTGGTTGTAATTGGTTGTGTGGGGTGAGAAAAGCAAGAAAGATTAAATATTAAAAATGGTCAGACCATGACCTGTAACATTTAGCTGGAGTGGGAACAAATTACACAGAACCTCAGGTAGTTCTCAGTGCTCGTTATAGCTGCCATCTCAAAAAGTCCGGCTAATGAAGCATTTCTCATCCAAGCTGCTGCTGGTTAAGCTGTATGTGGCCTCTGGGCTTAGCATTCCGCAGGCTTTAGAAACACAGTAGAGTAGTCATCCTTGGCTCTTTGCTGCCCACGTCCAGTAAAGCACCACATTCTGATGGCTTCCTCTTTGTAATAATATCTTTTGTAAATGCGTCATATTTGGGGACTGCGATCTGCAAGTAGGTGTGCCTTCAAAAACCCTCACTGCTGAGTCCTCCATGCCCTGCACCCTGACTCCACCACGATCACACACAAATGGTTGTGCCCTTGACCCAGAACCATTCCACTTCCATGACATGGCTTCCACCCATAATTTTGATGTCTCATTTATCTCACCATAACCTCCTCTCCTTGTGCCTCAGCGTCCTGAAAACTGTCCCTCCTCTCATGCTTGCCTTCCAATCCATAGCCCCTATACTGACTTTACTTACCTTGTTTCAAAATCCTCACCCAATAGAGAACTAATCCAGTTTCACACTCTCTTCCACCATTGAGTGCATTGTGCCCTGGTTCTACCCCTGACAGTCCCTTTCCAAATCCCAACTTTGATTTACTTTCATTGCTTGTGTTCTCTCCTTCTAGATATGCTGCTGGACCCAGATGGAAGAAGTCACGGGGTCCCGTAGAATTTTATGCTATGTTATGTTGTGTAATCTCAACTTGGTCCACACTGCTACATAGCCATCCCTATATTCTTCCCTGATTGACTCTCTATCCCACTCTCCTTGGTTGCAGTTCCAAATTTCGTATTCTCTCCTTAATTCATTGATGCCAACTGCTATCCTCTTCCTCTTAGAAGAGGCCCTTGTAAAATAACTCACTAAAAATAGATGTCAGGTGAAGACACAAAGAAAAAAGAAGGAAAGATGGAAGGAAAATAGTATCAGATAGTTATTTATTAAGCACTTACTGTATGTCAGACACTACTAAGGACCAAGGAAGGAAAGAAAGACCATCTATAAAACATTAAAAATATACAAAAGACAGAAGGCAGCTCATAGCGATAGTGACAAGCAAGGCAGTGTTGGTACAATCGTGTTAAATTTAAAACATATTTTGAAAACTTTGTAATAGAAGTTCACAGTTTCTTTTGAAGTCTTCTGGCTATATTCTTTACATATTAGAATGTTCACTTTTTGTTGTTTGTCAAGTTCATAATAAGAGAGATTAAAAAGAGATCACATACTCCCTCTTCTCTCCAATTCTACCTTCCAAATCATTTCTCATTCTGACTTTTTCCTCCTTTCCTCTAGTCTCCCAATATTAAGTGGAGCCCTTCCTCTCATCCAGTCCCTTTACTTGCCCTCTTTATCCCATTCATTCTTTCTTTTCAGGGAGATTGCCCTTTAATCATCTTTTTTCCCTCCCTAATTTTCAGTCTCTCCTTATCCACTGCCTTACTCCTTTTCCTTCTGCTTACATATTCAGATACCTCCATTATCACCTCTATTCTGACTTCACTTTCCTCCCTCCAGAATCTTCACCTGATCCTATCATTCCACACAAGCTGCTGTCAGAAATCCCTCTTCTCTTTCACAAGCAAAGACCTAGAAAAAGCTGTCTCGTTTTTTACATTTTCTCACCTGTCATCTTTCACTTCTCAGATACGAGCAATCTCAATCAAACCTCATCACTCAGTTGAAAATGATCTCTCCAAGGTGATTCATGAGTTATTATTTGCCACCCATGTCCTTTGCTCAGTCCTGGCTCCTCCTCTCCCTGCATTTTCTTTTGATAATATTACCAACTCCCATGAATTTAATCATTACCCCTATGTATTTCAGCTTTTGAATATCTCCAACTAAATGCTCCCTAGTCACCTCCTGGCCATCTCCTCATTAAGCATCTGATCTTTCCTCATCTTTCTTATGCCTCTTTCACTGCAATCTTAGATTCTGCTTCTGGGTTCCTGAACCCTGATAGGTGAGTCTTTGCCTTTTTCCCAGGCCTTCATGCCACTTGCTACCAGTCATAATGGTGCTAGGTGCCCCACCAATATCTCCCTTTCTAGCATCCCTCCACATGTTGTCTTCTGCCATTTGAATGTTAGCTCTCTGAAGGCATGGATTGTCACACTTGCTGGTATGTGCATCCTTGGTCCTTAGTAGTGTCTGACATACAGTAAGTGCTTAATAAATAACTATCTGATACTATTTTCATCTATCTAACTATCTATCTATCTATCTATCTGTCTGTCTGTCTATCTCTTTTAAGCTCAACATGTAGAACACAGAACTCATATCTTTTCCTCAAAAGCCTCTCTTTCTAGTCACCTAAATTCACAATCTAGGAGTCATCTTTGAGCCTTTCTTCTCCCTTATCCTTCACATCCAAACTGAAAGTTGTAGACACCCCTTAATTTCAAATTTCTTTTTTTTAAAACATTCTTATTTTTATTGATATCTTTTGTTTTTACATTAGCTTCATTTTCTTTTTTTTATTTCTTTTTTTTAATTTATTTTTGACATGTTTGGTTTTCAGCATTGATTTTCACAGGCGTTTGAATTACAAATTTTCTC
>CM053622.1:764249395-764303337 GCA_028646595.1 Phalanger gymnotis
GCTTTTCCCACTAACCTTCTCTGATGACTTTGCTCTTTGTGGGTTGAGAGGTCTGGTACATGCCACAGCTCAGTATTTCAGGATGCCAGGGCACTTTCCGCTCGTCTCCTGGTCTGGTAGGTCCGCGTCTGGTCTGTTCGCGCCGTGCGCGCTGGGCTCAGCTCTGCTCCCCTCAGCTGGGGGCTGGGAGGTCCATGTGGGACAGACCTTACCCAGAGACCATCCAGGCTGTCCTGGGTTGGGGCCCTGCTTCCCTCTGCCACTTTGTGGGTTCTGCAGCTCTAGAATTGGTTCAGAGCCATTGTTTTATAGGTTTTTGGAGGAACTTGGTGGGGAGCTCATGCCAGTCACTGCTTCCCAGCCGCCATCTTGGCTCCGCCCCTTAATTTCAAATTTCTAATCTACTCTTTGAATTTTACAGAGGAGAACACTGAGAATCAGAGAGTTTTTGGTGATTTGCTCCAAATTACACAGGTTATAAAACTAGAATTTGAACCCTGGTCCTCTGATCCTAAACTCCCTACATCATGACCCCTTTGCTGACAGATCTCATGAATGTTTTATCCATAACTATATCCTTCTCTATCCATGGAGGCATTAATTTAGTGCAAGCCCTCATCACTTCTTCCCTGTACTATCACACTATTCTTCTCATTGGATTCCCTATCTCAGTTGTCTCTCCTCTCCATTCCATCCTCCAGTTGGTTACTGGTAGTGATGCTCTTTTTTTTTTAAATAATAAATCTTTTTTTTGTTTTTAGTTTATAGCACTCAATTCCACAAGTTTTAGGGTTCCAAATTTTCTCTCCCTCCCTCTCCTACCTCCCCCCCCAGGACGGTATGTAATCCAATGTGGGTTCTACATAAACCTTCACGTTGAACTTATTTACATAATAATCCAGTTGTAAAGAAGAATTATAACCAATGGAATGAGTCATGAGAAAGGAGAAATGAAACCAAAAAGAAGGAAAAAAAAGAGAGCCAAGAGTTTGCCTCAATCTGCATTCAGACTCCATAATTCTTTTTCTGGATGTGCATAGCTTTTTCCATTATGAGTCTTTTGGAGCTGTCTTTGAACCTTGCATTGATGAGAGGAGTCAAGTCTATCAAAGTTAGCCTTATAGATACCATGTGTCTGTAATTGTGTATAATGATCTCCTGGTTCTGCTCCCCTCACTCAGCATCAGTTCATATATGTCATTTCAGGTTATAAAGAAGTCCATCTGCTCCTCATTTCTTATAGCACAATAGCATTCCATTACATTCATATACCACAATTTGTTTAACCATTCCCCAACTAATGAGCATCCCCTTGATTTCCAATTCTTTGCCACCACAAAAAGAGCTGCTATAAATATTTTTATACGTGTGGGTCCCTTTCCCACTTGTATGATCTCTTTGGGATATAGCCATAGAAGTGGTATTGCAGGATCAAAGGGTATGCACATTTTTATAGCCTTTTGGGCATAGTTCCAAATTGCTCTCCAGAATGGCTGGATCAGTTCACAACTGCACCAACAACGTAAAAGTTGTACTGATACTCTTAAAGCACATGTCTAACCATTTCACTGACCTACCCAAGAAGTGCCAAGTGGAACCTTCTTGCCTTCAGGATAAAATCCAGACCCCTGTATTTGATTTTTTTTATTTTTATATTTATTGACAGCTTGCATTTAGACACCACTTTCATTTCTGAATTTCTTCCCTTATCCAGAGAACTTTCACTTGTATCAAAGAATTAAAAAAAGAAGGAAAAAGAAACCCAGCAAAACTAATCAATAAATTAACCAGGCTTCACAGTATGCACAATACTGTGCACAATAGCCCCTTACCTCTGCAAAGAAAAGAAGGAGGATCATTTTTTTTCATTTTTCCCCCAGGGGAAGCTTGGTGATTAAACTTACACAGAACTGAGCATTTTATTTCTGTCCTTTCTATTTATATTATTGTAGTCATGTACATTTCCTGGTTCTGCTCATATCACTTTGTATCAGTTCATGTGACTCGTTCCATGATTCTCCTAATTCTTCACATTCATCATTTTGTACAGGAGAGTCCAGTGACTTCAATGACTCTGGGATAGAGAGTGAAGCTGGTGACTTTGTTCACCTCTGCCTCACTTAAATCCAGTCCATGCACAAATCAAGACACCTGTAATGTCATTGGTCCTCTTGGAAAATTAAATTAAAACCAAAAACAAACCAACAAGTGGACAGTAATATCCATTACTGTCATGTATCACATCTTGTTTAACCATTCCCCATTTAAAGGACATCTATTTTATTTTAGGTTCTTTGCTTCCATTAGTATGGATATGAATATTCATATGAATATTTCTTTTTGGCTTTGAGTTCTTTATAGTATATGCCTAGCAATGAGATCTCTGGGTCAAAGATTATAGATATTTTAGGCGTTTTTTTTAAAAAATAAATTTTATCTTTTGTTTTTATCTAAATTACCCCAGTTCCTTGCAACAGTAATATAAAAAAATGCTGCTATAAATATTTCAGCTCATATGAGGCTTTTTAGTCATTGACCTCCTTGGGGTATATGCTAAGCAGTATGGGTCAAAAGGTAATTTTAGTAATTTTTCTTCTTATAATTAAAAATCACTTTTCATGAGGTTTTGGCCAATCAGTAGATGGATCCATATTGTATTATCATATCTATCTTTCTATAACCCAGTCAATATGAACCAACCCCATCTTATGTCATCTTTGCCAATTTTCTAGGTATAAGATGAAACCTTAGAATTGTCTTCATTAGGGAAGTAAGGGATAAGCATGTATATAGTACTTACAATGTTCCTGGAACTATGCTACATGCTCTTTATACATATCGCCTCATTCGATTCTCACAACAACCCTGCAAAGTAAGGGTTATTATTATCATTCTTATTGTACTGATGAGGAAACTGAGGCAAAGAGGATTGAGTGACTTGCCCAGGGTCATGCCGCTAGTAAGTGTTTGAGGCCAGATTTTAACTCAGATCTTCTCAACTCCAGGCCCCGTGTTCTATCCACGGCCTCACCAGATGCTATTTGCCATTGCCACTATAGGCATTGGTCTTGCTATTCATGCTTTGAAGCATTCCTTCATATGGTTACCAATAGTTTACAATTCTTTTAAGGACTGTTCATATCCTTTCTTCATTTATCCACTAGAGAATGTCTCTGGGTTTTATATATTAGTGTTAGCATACTCTCTCTCTGTCTTACTCACTATATATATATATATATATACACATATATGAATACATAATAGATATATACATACATACATACATACATACATGCATGCATGCATGCATACTCAGAGCTAGGTGGCACAGTGGATAGAATGTTGGGCCTGGAGTCAAGAAGACTCATCTTTCTGAATTCAAATCCAGCCTCAGACACTTACTAGCTGTGTGACCCTGGGCAAGTCACTTAACCCTGTTTTACTCAGTTTTCTCATCTGTAAAATGAGCTAGAGAAGGAAATGGAAAACTAGTGCAGTATCTTTGCCAAGAAAACTCCAAATGGGTTCACCAAGGGTTAGACACAACTGAAAAACAACTAAATAGCAATTATTTATATGTATATACATGTTTACATTTATATAGATATTATGTGTACATATACATTGGATATCAGACCTTTCTCAGATCTATTTCACGCAAAGATTTTTCCCTAATTGATACTTCACTTTTTGTCCTATTTACATTAATTTTATTAGTGAAAAAGGTTTTTAAATTTAATGGAATCTAAAATTATTTACTTTTTTGTGTGTGATTGCCTCTATTCCCTGTTTCATTAAGATCTCACTCCCTAGCAAAAATTGCTAAGAAAAAGACCTGATTTTTTCTTTTCTATATTTTTGTTTTTGCCATGACCTTTAACATTATATATATCCATTTTGGGCTTATTGTGGCATTGGTGTAACATGTTTTTGATTTCTGCCAAAATACTTTCCACTTGTCCCAGAAGATCTTATCAAATAGGGACTTCTTTCCCCAATAATTTGTGTTTTCATATTTATTTTTGTTATTATTCAGTCATTCAGTTGTATCTGACGC
Organism: Phalanger gymnotis; assembly: GCA_028646595.1. Lineage (NCBI taxonomy): Eukaryota > Metazoa > Chordata > Mammalia > Diprotodontia > Phalangeridae > Phalanger > Phalanger gymnotis. Next base: position 764,253,453 of record CM053622.1, read on the forward strand.
TTTGTGACTGCGTGGCTCCTAATAGCACATCAGGCCCTTCTCTTCCTTGCTATCTCTCAAAGTCTGCCCGAGGTCATGTTCGTGTTTCTATGTCACTGTGCATCCATCTCATCCTCTGCCATCCCCTTCTCCTTTTGCCTTCAATCTTTCTCAACATCGGGGTCTTTCCCAATGAGTCCAGTCTTCTCATTAAATGGCCAAAGTATTTAAGCTTCAGCTTCAATGTTTGGCCTTCCTGTGATAGGCTGAAGTAGTTTCTTTTAAATATTGACTGATTTGATCTCCTTGTTGTCCAGGGGACTCTCAAAAGTCTTTTCTAGTGCCACAATTCAAAACCATCATGAAAAAGAAGTAATTGGGGGAGGAAAGAGGTGACAAATTTATCTAATATTTGCTTATTAAGTTCAATTATTTCTGATTCTTCCTCATCTAGTCTTTTTCATTGATCTATTTTTTAAACCAGTACCAAATAGTTTGAATGATTACTGCTTCATGGCATAATTTGAAGTCTAGAAAGGCTATTCTCTCCTTCATTCCTATTCCTAACCTCTTTCCTTTTACTTTGATATTCAATCTAGACTTTTTGTTCCTCCAAATTTTACTCCACAAAACATCCTCTTGACAATTTCATTAGCATAGTAATGAACTTATAAATTGATTTAGGCAGGATCACATTTTGGTCATATTGACACAACCAAGTGAGAAACATTGGACATTTCTCAAATTATTTACTTGCTGTCTATTTTTTTTTTGAAGAGAATTCTGTAATTGTATCTGTATAAGTATTGAGTTCATGGAAAATGTTACTGAACTTCTGCCCTCTGTCTCCTATTTAGAGGAAAAGGGAAATATCCCAGGGATCAAGACTGACATCCTGACTTCTGTGACACAGGGTGATTAATTGGACAATGTTGTCCTCAAGGAGGGTCTCAAGAGTGACCTCAAGTTTAAGAGTTTGGAAGACTGGTCTAAAAAGAGAAGAGGAATTCTCTTCTTGAATGAAGAAGATAGTTGAATGCTCCTCAGTATTCTTTGCTAGATCACCATCCATTTCCTACCCTATGAGCATGGGTATACCCTAGGACTCTGCTTTTGAGATCAACTATCACTTCTAATCCAATGACCCCAAATAACTCCAAAATCTATATGTCTAGCTCTAATGTCTCTTCTGAACTTCAGAGCATCATCATTACCTTCTTGTTGACTGTATCTTCCTGGATATTCCATAAATGTTTCAAATTCAGCACGTCAAAGATAGAACTCATTGTCTTTCTCCTCGTCTCCAACAAATACTTAGACCCGCTACTCTTTCAAACATCCCTGTTTCTGTTGAAGGCACCATCATCATCCCAGTCACCCTCATTCATAACCTCGCAGTCATCCTTGATTTTTGTCTGCCTTCCCTCCAATCAGTTGCCAAGTCTTGTCAAGGCAACTTTCACATCTCTTGCAATGGCCCCATTCTCTCAAGTCACATGGCCACCATCTTTGTTCATGACTTAATCATTGCTCATATGGACTTCTGTAATAGCTTCCTAATTGCCCTTCAAGTTTTTAGTCTTTCCCCTATCCAGTCCATTCTCTGTACAACCTTTCCTTCAGATCATCCTAAAACCTGATCTGATCATATAATTTCCTCTCCCAGAAACCATTAGTTATTCCCCATTGTCTTTTCAGTGAAATAGAAATTCAGTAACTTGGCATTTAAGGCCCTCTCTCTTCAATTTTACTTACACCATGACATATTTATTTATCTGTATCTTCCCCTCCTTTAGAATAGAAACTCTTTGAGGTCAGGTATTATTCTATGCGCATCTTTGAATCCCCACTGCCTACCCTAGTAGCCTGTACTTAAATAACATTTAATCACTATTTGCAGAATTGAATTTGATTAATGTAGCCTAGATGAAGCAGGGGAGCAGAATGTAAAAAAAAATTGACTTTGGAATCAGAGGACTTGGGTTCTGATTTTACCTCTGACACCATCTGTGTGACCTTGTATTTCATTTTCCTAATCTATAAAATAAGAGAATTGGGCTAGATGGCTTCTGAGGTCCCTTCTAGCCCTAGAGCTGGGACCACATTAGCTTCTCCTGACTACCACATTGTCCTTCTGACAAATGTTGGGCTTGCAGTCCACTAAAACCTCCAGATCTTTTTTTTAGATATTATTTCTGGAAGAAGAAGCACTGTCTTCCCAAAACACTGACCTCTATTTGTTGCTCCCTCATTCTCCTTAGTATGCATTGTCACGCTTCCCAGCACCCCGGCGCCTCTAATTCTCCTCTGTGAGTCTGGATATCAGAAAACTGAGGTTTATGTGCTGGCCTTGAAAATAACTAGTGGTGTGACCTTGGGCAAGTTCCTTTATCTTATTGAACTTCAGTTTTCTCCAATGAGATATTTCACATTGTCTTCTATTTTTTTCATTCTTTTGGTTTTGTTTTATTGTTTCTTGATTTCTCATAAAGTCATTTGCTTCCATTTGCTCTATTCTAATTTTTAAGGAATTATTTTCTTCAATGAGCTTTTGTATTCCATTTGGCCAATTCTGCTTTTTAAGGTATTCTTCTCCTCATTGGCTTTTTGAAACTCTTTTGCCATTTGGCCTAGGTTTTTTAAGGTGTTTTTTAAGGTGTTATTTTTTTCCCGTATTTTTTGTGTCTCCTTTATCATGCTGTTGATTCTTTTCTAATGATTTTCTTGCATCACTCTCATTTCTCCTCCATATTTTCCCTCTACCTCTCTTACTTGATTTTCAAAATCCTTTTTGAGCTCTTCCATGGCCTGAGACCAATTCATATTTTTCTTAGAGGGTTTGCACGTAGGGACTTTGACTTTGTTGTTTTCTTCTGTGTGTTTTGATCATCCTTGTCACCATAATAACTCTCTAGTTAATTTTTTCCATTGTTTCCTCATTTTCCCAGCCTCTTACTTGACTTTTAACCATTTGTTAAAAGCAAGGCTCTGCTTCCAGAGTAGAGGGCACACTGTCCCAAGCTTTAGGGGTTTTGTGTAGCTATTTTCAGTGATACTTCTAGGGTCCTATAAGTTTTCAGTTATTCCAAGGTGTTATGATCCAAGGAGAGGTGTTTACTACTCTCCTGGACTGTGTTCTGGTCTGTGAATGACTACAACCCCTGGAACTGGGATGAGGGTTCCCCCTCCAGTGTGGCCTCAAGTTGTGCTATGCTAGTGCTCCTCCTCTCCCTGAGACTGGCACCCAGGACTGAGATCCGGTTCTGAGTATGGGCAAAACAACAGAGTCCTGCCTCAGGCTAGCACAAAAAGACCCTGGTAATCTCCTTCTGACCAGTTGTTCAACCCCCTTACCATCTGTGGGCTGAGAGCTCTGGAAGCAGCTGCTGCCACTGTTTCCAGAGCTCGGTCTGTGCTGGCACAGACTGCGCTGGACTGTCCGCCACTCTCACCCAGGTCAACGGACATTTCCTGCTGACCTTCTAAGTTGTCTTTGGAATCTGTGGGTTGAGAGGTCTGGAAAATGCCACTGCTGCCACTGATTCAGTCACCCCAAGGCCTGCTCCCAGTTCACTGGCATGGCCTGTGCTGGACTGTGTTCCTTTCACCCTGGTGCAACAGACCTTTCTTGCCCACCTTCCAAGTTGTCTTGGGCTGGAAATTTGTTTCACCCTGTCTTTTTGTGGGTTCTGCTGCTCTAGAATTTGTTTAGAATCATTTTTTAAAGGCATTTGGAGAGGTTTGGGGGAGAGCTCAGACAAGTCCCTGCCTTTATTCTGTCATCTTGGCTCTGCTCTGAACCTCAGTTTTCTAGTATAAGTATAACATGTGAGATGTGCAAATTTAGAGACATCTCTCCTCCAAATGTTCACAGGGACTATTTGTGCCCAACCGGTGGTAGAGCCTTCTGGGCTCACATTGGTCTGAGTCAGACGCTCTGAACCTTGACCTCAACGTAGTAATGTCATTTTGGTCCTTTCTGAGAATGAATGACAACAACCAGCCAATAGTACCACTTGCGCTGTCTTACTAAGCTGTTGGAAGGCTCAAATAAGACATTTTTCCAATCTCTCTTTGATCAATAGAGGGCTGTGTAATTTGGGTAATGGCTGAATAAACTGGCATATAGGCATATAATAGAGCACCACTGTGCTGTAAGACATGAAGATTATGAGGATTTCAGAGACGCAGGGCAATACTTGCAGGAAGTCAGAAGAACCAAGAGAATCATATAAACATCGATTGCAGTTATGTAAACAACAATGGTCCAAAACACAGAGGAGCTCAGATGGATTGTAATGGGAAGTCTCATTCTTGGAAAGCTGGCACTGTTTACCAAGCATTACGGCACATCTTTGTGAACGAAAAAAGGGATTTTATAAAGCATAAAACCGTGGTTCCTGCAAAAATGTTGGGTGATGGACAAAATCTAAAACCACAGTTGAAATACTCTTCCTTGCCTTTTTATATGGGTGCAACAGGGGAAAACTGTCCTGTTGTTGCTGTCTATTAGTGTGATGAAATATACCTCCCCCTTCCTCATTGGAGAGCCCACATAAGTGGAAGGGGAGACATATTACTAGATATGGTCACTGTACTGATTGGCATTACATAATTTTTTATTCCCATCAATCAATAAATATTTATTAAATTCCCAGTAAATGTCTAGCATTGCTCCACTGGGGCCTTTGAGGAACAGCCAGTCTCATTAGTTCAAGGATTCCTAACCTTTTTGTGTGTGTCTTGGACCCCTTGGGCAGTCTGGTGAAGCCAATGAATCCCTTCTCAGAATCACATTTTTAAATACATAGACTAAGGTACAAATGGAAGCTGATTAGGTTGAGACATGGTTTCAAAAATATAAACCAAAAAAACCCCCAAGTTCATGGCCCTTAGGTCATGAATACAGCCCGCGCACAAATCTATAAATACAGTGTATTGTGAGAGATAAGTAAGTCACTGAAGTATCAGAAATATAGAAGAGTAATACATGGTGATTTTTTTTTTGATTTTGTGCAGGGAAGATGAGGAGAAGAACCAATAATATGAGGTTTCTAGAAGGGGTTCTTATAACAATAGACACTGGAGCTGAGCCCTGGTGCCAGGAAGGGTTCAATGACCTGGCTGTGTCTATGTCAGGGAGATGTTAAGGGGCAATGTCTGCAATATCAAAACAAAAGGAAACAAAAAATCGTGTAGATATAGATACGCATATATACTATGTATTTATACATATTTGTGTGGGGTGTGTGTGTGTGTGTGTGTGTGTGTGTGTGTAAGCATATGTGTGGGGTACAGTGGATAGTTAAGCCTAGTAAGATCTGAGTTCAAATCCAACCTTACCTACCTTCTAGTTGTGTGACCCTGGGCCTCATCTGTCTCAGTTTTCTCAATGGAAAATGGGATAATAATAGTAACTACCTCCCAAGGCTGTGAGGATCATATGAGATAATAATTGTAAAGCACCAAACACAATGCCTCACACATAATAAGCACTATACAAATGCTAGCTGTCATTATTAATCGGGGGAGCTGGATGGTGCCATAGTGCACAGAGTGCTGGGCATGGGTTCAAAAAGACTCCTCTTCCTAAGTTCAAAACTGGCCTCAGACATTTATTAGCTGTGTGACCCTGGTCAAGTCACTCAACCCTGTTTGCCTCAATTTCTTCATCATAATATGAGCTGGAGAAAGAAATGGCAAATCATGCCAGTATCTTTGTCAAGTAAACCCCAAATGGGGTCATGAAGAGTTGGACGTTACTGAAAACAATTGAACAACAGAATTATTATTGTTGTTATAATCACAAATATATGAATATATAGAGTGTTCCAAAAGTGTCACAGCAGTTTAATTCTATTAAAACCTAAACATCAATATATGCATAGTTATAAATCTAAGAGGTCTGGATAAATAGATGGATTTATAATTTTTGTTAACATCAATGCTCTGTTCTGATCAAACTTTGATTGCAGAGCAATTGTAGGACTGTGGTACGTGATGATATGAATGACTTTATTGGGGGGGTGTAGAAGAAGTTGGAGGAACATATGTAGGGAGTGACACAACAAAAAGATTGTAGGGCTAGGAATCAGGAGATCACAGTCAGTAAGTCGGTCAACAAACATGTATTAAGTGCCTCCCATCCCAGTGCTAAGCACTGGGGATGCAAAAAAAGGCAAAAAACAATCCTTTCTCTCAAGAAGCTCACAGTCCAATGGGGAAAACAATATGCAAACATTTATGTACAAACAAGACATACACAGGATAAACTGGAGATAATGAGCAGAAGGAAGGCACCAGCATTTATGGGAGGTAAGGAAAGGCTTCTTATAGAAGGTAGGACTTTGGCTAATACTTGAAGGAACCCAGGGAACCCAGGAGATAGAAATGAGAAAGCATCCATTTAGATGAAGAAACTGAGACTTACAGAGTTCAAATGACTTGTCCAAGATCATACAACTAGTACTTGCTAGAACTGGGACTCGAATCCAGTGCTTCAGACTTCAAATCCAGCATCCTTTCCACTGTGGGCTCTAGTCTTAAGTCAACCACTGAACAAGTGAGTTAACTTCTTCCAGTCTTGATCTTGTCCGCTCTAAAGAGAAGGTAGCAAGGGCTTTGATCAGATAGGCTCTAAAGATTTTTTCTAGCTCTGGCTTTCCACGCTTCTGTGACATGGCATTACTTGTGAGATTTCCCGAATGCCACTTTCATGGCCATCCATCCCTCTATTCTTTCATTCATTTATCCCTAGGGGAGTGTTGTTTTTTGGGTCCCCAGGAATTAGAACCTCCCTGCACTTCACCCAAGTCTAACCTCATAGAAGACCCCCCCCCCCACACACACACACATCCTGTAGGACTACTTAATAGATTTGCCAATCCAGCATATTAAGCCAGTGTCTAGAAAGCCAAGTTGGGGAAGGGGAATGGATCTCCACCTCATGGAAAGCATCTGGCACCAGGAATAGCCCTGGGAAAGTAGGATCCATATATAGGACCAAAATATCCCATCACAGCTGAATTTCCCTGTATTTCCATCAACCAGTGATGTTATTTCCCTCTAGCAAGCTCATTACAGGAAATTAGCTGTCAACACAGGCATCATCCCTAGCTCAGGGAAATGGACCAATTTCCAACAGCTTTGGACATAATGGGGGATTCATACCTTCCCCGGATGGGAGAACACCAGGGATTTGCAAGGGAAATCACAAAAGCCAAACAGTTTGAAGTCGGTTCCTGAGGCTGATGAGAACACTTAGCCAGTATTTTCAGAAACTCCAGTTGTGTTGATTACGCTGATGGAAATATGTTTAATGGCCTCATCAGAATTGCTTGTGAAGCCCATTGTCCTGTTGAGTCATTTACAAGGATGAGAAGGAGCTATCATTGGCTCCTATTCACCATGCACCTGGGTGAGAAGGAGAGCATTCCTATCCCACCAAATACCCAATACCTGATAGCAGCCCATCTTCCTCATGCATGGAGACCAACTGAAGACATTCTCTTCGGGAATATCTCAGAGAATGCTAGTGACCTGAAAGGGGTGTTAGATCAGAGAGAGAGAGAGAGAGAGAGAGAGAGAGAGAGAGAGAGAGAGAGAGACTCTAAGAACCTAGAATAGTAGAACACATCAGAGCTAGAATGAATTGCAGAACATTGAAAACTAAAAAAAAAAAAAATAGAATTTCAGAATTCTAAAGGACCATAGAATCTAGACTGTTAGAATCTAGAATGCCAGAAATGGAAAGGGCCTTAGAATATAAAATATTAAGACTGGAAGGCAGCTGAGAACAGTGAAAGTCTGCAAGGAACCTTAAGATGCAGAGTATTAGACCTGAGAAGGTCTTGAGGACATAAAATGCCAGAGCAAATACTTATCTTACAACATAGAATTCCAGAGTTGGGAGTAGTCTTAGAATGTAGAATGTTAGAGCTGAGAGGCACCTTAGGGCATAACATTTCAGAATTCAGAGGGCTCTCATAAAACATTGACTTTTGGGACTGAAAGGAATGTTACTGAGAAAACTGAGGTCCATAGTGGGGAAGTGACTTGTCCAAGACTACACAGACTAATTAAATAATGGAAGTGGGGTCTGAACTCCTATCTCCAAACACACTTTACTATTTTTCTCACCCACAACTCTGACTGTTGAAATCTTTTGCACATTTAGGGTTCTACCTTCTTTGTGAGGTTTTTTTGGGGGAAGAGAATGAAGTCTTAATTTATTAATCAGTTAAAAAGTTGCAATTATGGGTTGAATGGTAAGGGAGATAGAGAAATAATAGCAAGGCCAAAAGGCTGTAAAACTGCATACCCTTGGATTCAGCAATAGCACTTCTAGGTCTGTATCCCAAAGAGATCACAAAAAGGGAAAAGGACCCACATGTACAAAAATATTTATAGCAGCTCTCTTTGTGGTGGCCAAGAATTGGAAATTGAAAGGATGCCTGTTAATTGGGGAATGGCTAAACAAGTTGTGGTATATGAATGTAATGGAATACTATTGTGCTATAAGAAATGAAGAGCAGGCAGATTTCAGAAAAACCTCGGAAGACTCATATGAACTGATGCTAAATGAGTGAGCAGAATCAGGAAAACATTGTATACTGTAATGGCAACATTGTACAATGATCAACTATGATAGACTTAACTCTTCTCAGTAATCCAATGATCAAGATAATTCCAAAGGACTCATGATGGAAAATGCTATCCACATCCAGAGAATGAACCGATGGAGTCTGAGTGCAGATCGAAACATACTATTTTCAACTTTTTTGTTTTTTTTTCCTTTTTTTATCATTTTCTCTTTTATTCTGATTCTTCTTTCACCAATGTGAAAATAAGATTAATATGATTATCCATGTATAATCTTTATCAGATTGCTTACTATCTTGGAGGGGGGGCAGGGGAGGGAGGAAGAAAAATTCAGAATTCAAAGTCTTATAAAAGTGAATGTCAAAGCTATATGTAATTGGAAAAAATAAAATACTATTAAATGAAAAATAAGAAATAGTAGCTAGGAAATATATTTGTGTGTGTGTGTGTGTATGATACATATGTATATACAGGGTGTCTTGAAAGACAGAAAGCAGAGAGAGATTGGGCCCAGAAGCTACTCTCCCACTGAGAGGTACTATTTCAGCTTACAGAGTATAAAGTTCTCTCTAATTGATTTCACTCAGTTGATGACACTTGAGCTCCTGGGGAGAAGAAATAGGCAGAATCAGTTACAAGGAAAACTCTTAGAATTATAGAATTCCAATGCAGGCCATTCCCCATTTGAATGGGAATCCTCTCTAATATTTTGAACAAGTGTTCAACCAGACTCTGCTTGGAGATTTTCAGTGACAGAGATCTCTCTATCTTCCAAGGTGTTCCATTCCATTTTGGTGGATACTATAATTGCTAGAATTTTTAATTTTCCCTTATACTGAATATAACAAACCTATCTCTCTGCAACTCAGATTCATTGTTCCTCACTTTACTGTTTCACCCAAACAGAACAAATCCAATCCCTCTTCCACAGGACAATCCTGCTAATATTTAAGGACTGTGAGGACTCTAAAGCTCTTCTCTTCTCTTCTCTTCTCTTCTCTTCTCTTCTCTTCTCTTCTCTTCTCTTCTCTTCTCTTCTCTTCTTTTCTCTTCTCTATATTCAAACATCCATCTCTGTGTATTCTCTTCTCTTCTCCTCTCCTCTCTTCTTTTTCTCCCCTCCCCTTCCCCTTTACTTTCCCTTCTCTGAAGGTCAAATATCTCCATCTCCTCCTTCTGTTGATCCACAGATGGTCTAACTTGCTGCTCTCAGCACCCCAGGTCCTATGCGTGGGGCAACGTTTCTAAGAATCAGAGACGCTCAGCTTTGTTTCATCCATCAACCAGGTTGTGGAAGACCCAAAAATGAATTCCATAACTCTCCTCCCCAGGGTTAGGGGGCCTCTTTATGGTGCATCTAAGCCACCCGGGGTTCAGAAATAGGACAGAAATAGCAAAAGGAAAATGACTTTTCCATCATTGTGATTATTTGACATTCTTCTGGGGCAAAGTAAGTGAGGGGTGGGTAGAAGGTGGGCTAATAGAGAGGGTGCTATGATTTGGCATAAAGAGCCCTAAATTGGGAATGGGAGACTTAGGGCTGTTACCCGGTGGCTGGGGAATTGAAGCATGCTGCCTCCCATCTCTGGGCCTCTATTCCTCATCTTTAAAATAAGAATTAAAAAATCTTGCATTGGAGAGTATGAAGCATTGTGCATTTGTGAAGGGTTTCATGTCTTGTCCGAGCCCATAACAAAGCTGTGCCCTGTCAGTATGACATGGCAGAAAGAACATTAGGCTTTGTGTAAATGCACCTGGGTTCAAGTACTGACTCAGCTACTTCCTATGTGTGTATCTATGGCAAAGTCTATTTACCTCTTCTGACTCCAATTTCTTCATCTCCAAAATGTGGCAGTTGGAATTTTAAAAGGTTGGTAGGTAGGAGGTCCCCATTTATATCCAATGTCCTAAGGCTCTTCCCGGCCCCAGCATCCTATGTTCTAAGACCCCTCCCAGCTCTGACATTCTGTGGTCTAAAGGCCCTCCCAGCTCTGACATCCTGTGTTCTAAGGGCCCTCCCAGCTCTGAATCCTGTGTTCTAAGGGCCCTTCAAGCCCTGACATTCTCTGTTCTAGGTCCCTTCCAGCTCTGTATTCTATATTCTAAGGGCCCTCCAGCTCTGACATTCTCTATTCTAAGGTCCCTTTCAGCTCTGACATTCTGTGCTCTAAGGCCCCTCCCAACTTTGACATCCTATGTTCTAAGGTTCCTTCCAGCCCTGACATCCTGGATTCTAAAGGCCCTTCTCACTCTGTATTCTACGTTCTAAGGCCCCTTCCAGTTCTAAAAGCTAATATCCTTACTCTCAACTCCCCTAAACCCAAGGACCTCACCCTGTTCCATGGTCTTCCCAGAAGATCTCACTTGCTCCCATCAAAATGTCATCGTGCTTTCTGTAGCCCCTGGACTTCAGCCTCATAGTCAGGGGCTAAGTAGATTGGAATGTGTTGCCTTTGGGGAAAACAAGGAGATTGATTATTCATCAAGCATGCATTTTAGAATGTTGATTGACATCTATGATCTGAACAGTCTGTAGTGCTGGAGGCTCCCAGGGATTTAGTGATGGGGGGAGGGGTGCTGATGGACATGCAGTAAGGAGCCAGCCCAGGCATGGAGCTGGACGATTCCCACCTTAATAGGCAAACCTCTTCCAGACTGTGGCCAGGGGAGGAAGGCCGCCGCCCAATGTACCAGACATGGCGGCAATCTCGAAGCCAGGAAGAGTGGGTGCGCACAACTTGGGGGAAGCACAGTAGTTATAGATGTATCTTAAGGAATTCTGCCATGGGAACAAGCAGGAATCCCTAAAGAGTTTGCATTGATGGGTCTGTCAGCTAGTGATGAAACTCATCCTTCAGTCTGCCAACAGTCTCTTCCCCCAACACATGCATACCTTGCCCCTTGGTCTCAGCTCCAGAATTCTGCTGGCAGGTAATGCAGGGTGAAATCTAACAGGTAAGTCTAATAAGGTGAATTTCAGAGGAGTGGGGCAAAAAACACTGGATTTGGAGTGAGAAGGCCCAAGTTCAAACTGCCTCTTACCTCTGTGACCTTGGCCAAGTCACTGATACTCTCTAGGCCCCAGTTTCTTCACCTATGACATAAATAGGTTAGGCTCTATGGTCATTCAGTCCATCATATATTAAGCACCAACTGTGTGCCAGGCAGTGTACTAATCTCTGGGGGTACAAAGAGAGTTTAAAAGACAGTCCCTGCTGTGGAGGAGATCACAGGAAAATGGAAGTGATAAAAAGCAAAAACTCCCTACAAACAAGTCATAGATGAGGGGAAAATAGAAATAATCAACAGAGGGAAAGTGCTAAGATTAAGGAGGCCTGGGAGAGACTTCCTATAGAGGGTGGAATTTTAGCTGGGACTTTAAGGAAGCCAGGAGGCAGAGAGGAGGAAGGAGAGCATTTCAGGCATGGGGGCCAGGCAGAGAAAAATGTCCAGAGCCTAGAAATGGAGTCTCTTGTTTGTGGAACAGGTAGGAGGCCAGTGTCGCTGGATTGAAGATTACACAGTACAAGATGCAAGAAGACTGGAAAGGGGGAGGGAGAGAGAAGGCTAGGTTGTGAAGGGCTTTGAATGCCAAATATAGCATTTTGCATTTGATCTTGGAGGTGATAGGGAGCTGCTGGAGTTTATCAATCAATCAATGGATATTTATTAACATCTACTACGTGCCAGGCACTATGCTAAGTACTGGTGATACAAAAAGAAGCAAAAGACAGTCCCTGCCCTCAAGGAGCTTACAGTCTAATGGAGGAGACTACGATGGCTCAGACCTTTTACCCAAGATCATGACAGCCTTACCGAGCCGTACATTCTGTCCCGTTCTTCCTCCTCCTACTAAAATTCAGACTCTCCCCAGGTTCTGACGAGTGAGATTTTGCCTAACGATACAAAGGTCCCAAGCCCCCCTGACTCCTTCCCAACCATTATCTAAGCCATGCTGCAATCCATAGCCACATTCCCCCTTCCAAATCACTACCTTATATGTGTTGCCTTTCCCCTTTAGAATGCAACTTCTTTGAGAATAAGGAGTCTCTTGCTCTCATACTTCTGTATCACTGGCACCTAACACGGTCCACAGAATCTGGTAAGCACTTAATAAAAGTCTTTTCGTTTCATATCTAAGGTCCCTTCTTAGTCAGTCTATAATCCTAGCCTCCTGCTTCTGGGAAATGAGGAAATTGATCTAGACCGTCCCTTCCAAGTCTAGATCCTATCTGTGACTGTTCCTGGTGTGAGTCTGTCCTCTGAGCTAACAACAGCTAGCATTTCTAGAGATAGCTCTTCAAGATTTGCAAAGCGCTTTACAAACATTACTGTCATTTTTGCTCAGTCATTTCAGTTGCATCTGACTCCTTGTGACCCCATTTGGGGTTTTCTTGGCAGAGACACTGGAGTGGATCACCATTTCCTCTTCTCCAGTTAATTTGACAGATGAGGAAACTGAGGCAAACAGGGTGAAGTGACTTGCCCAGGGTCACACAGCTAGTAAGTGTCTGAGACTGGATTCGAACTTGGGTCTTCCTGAATCTGAACTCTATTTACTGTGCCACCTAGCTGCCCCAAATATTAGCTAAAAGACAAAAATGACATAGTTCTTATTCTCAGGAAGTTTATATATTTTCTATATGCTTTATTATTATTTTTGTTCTTATTTTGCACATTATCTATCCAATTAGAGTCGGAGCACCTCGAGGGCAGGGAACATGTTTTCGCCATTCATTTTGTCCCCAGCACTTGGCACGATACCTGGTGCTTAGATGATTGTTGGTTGACTGACTGACATTGCACTAGCCTCTCAGTACCAATTTCTGTTGGCCCTCTGTCACCAAAGGGCACTGATGGCTACATGACTATGAGAGAGTGAATAGTGTCCCGTGCAGGGGGAGGGAGACAAAGGCAGAGGGCATCCCATAAGAGAATTCAAAAAGGAAAGGTTCATTGTTGAGAAGCCTGCAAGAAAAGAAGGAGTTGGGGGCAGAGCCAAAATGGCAGAATAAAGGCAGGGACTCACTTGAGCTCTCCCCCAAACTCTTCCAAATACCTATAACAATGACTCTAAACAAATTCTATAACAGCAGAACCCACAAAAAGACAGAGTGAAACAAATTTCCAGACCAAGACAACCTGGAAGGTCAACAGGAAAGGTCTGTTGCACCAGGCTGAGAGAGGAGCACAGTCCAGCACAGGCCACGCCAGCACAGACTGGGCCCCAGTAGATGTGGAGGAAGCCTTGACAGTGACTAAATCCCTGGTGGCTGTGGTGCTTTCCAGACTTTTAAACCCACAAATACCAAAGACAACTTAGAAGGTCAATAGGAAAGGTCTGCCAGACCTGGGTGAGAGAGGAGCGCCATCCAGCCCTGGCCCCAGCACAGCCCTGGCCCCAGCAAACCAGGAATAGGCCTTGGGAATGCCTGAATCAGCAGCAGTAGTAGCTGCTTCCAGAGCTCTCGGACCACAGACAGTAAAGGGATCAAACAACTGGTCAGAAGGAATTTACAACGGTCTCTTTGCTGGCACTGAGGCAGGACTCTGTTCCTTTGCAGTCGGTAGCAGTGCTGGGTGGCAGTCCTGGGGGGAGGAGAAGCACTGGCATAGCAGAGCTTGTGGCAGCAGTGGAGAGGGAACCCTCCTGGCAGTTCCAAGGCAGATAAGAGTGCCTATGGTCACTCACTGAGCAGAGCACAGGGCAGGAGAGGAGGAAATACCTCTCCTTAGATCATACCACCTTGGAAGAAGTGAAAAACTATAGGTTCCAAAAAGTATCTCTGAAAACAGCTGCAAAAAATCCCTGAAGTTGGGACAGTGTGTCCTCCATGCTGGAAGCAAAGACCTACCTTAACAAAGAGTTAAAAAAAATTAATAATAGGCTGGGAAAATGAGCAAACAATGGAAAAAAACTCAGACTATAGAAACTTACTTTGTAACAAGGAGGATCAAATCTTACACGCAGAAGAAGACAACGTTCCTACATCCAAACTGTTCGAGAAAAATATGAATTGGTCTTAGACCGTGGAAGAGCTCAAAAGGATTTTGAAAATCAAGTAAGAGAAGTATAGGAAAAATTGGGAAGAGAAGTGAGAGTGATGTAAGAAAATCACAGAAAACAAGTCAACAGCTTGCTAAAAAAAAAAAAAGACCCAAAAATATTGAAGAAAAAGAAAAGAAGCATTCAAGAGAAGAAATGTCTGGAGGAGTCAAGTGTAAATCCCAGACTTGGTAATGCTGGGACTTGGGGGCCTGGAGAGGTACCCAGACAGAATGAGAGAGAGAGAACTAGGGATGTAATCTTTGTCCAGGTTTTGATGCTAAGAATCTTCTATGTACCAATAATTGCCTGACTTTCTGAAAGTAACCGAGACCTGTATGGAATGAGCAAATGTCCCAGAGGCAGGCAGCTACATTTCCTCCCTTAGGGGTCTTGGGACACCTAAGGGATTAGGGAGATGTGTCTTCTCTCATACTTTCACCTTGAGTTCCCTCACTGTTAGGCATTAATAACTGAGAAGGCCCCAGTTCCATTTAACCATTGAACATGAATTAACCTTTATAAAGTGATATTTATTTCAAAGATATGCTGATAACAAAAGGATAGACATTTCCCTCAACACCTCAAGGGCATGGTCTGCACTATCCCACCTCGGTCTCTGGGGACTATGGGCTCAAGCTTAGCTCAATTCTCACATAGTCCTGGGCCCTCTGTGTTCACATTCAGATACAATAGGACTGCCAGATGAATCCTCATCTCAGGTAGGTCCTAGGGAACTTTCCTAAAGGTCACTCTCTGCTCCCCAGGGCAATGATGCTTCAAAACCCAGATTAGGATGCTGGATGCTCATTCTTCTGACCTTTCAAAACTTGCAATATTGGAGGATCCCATCCCTTCACCTAAAACAAAAAACAAATGCAGAAGCCGATATCCAGGCCCGTTGCTCAGGGCCAGGTGCCCTCATGAGAAAGAAAGTCCCAATTGATTTCTACTGGGCACCATCGGTAGAGTCAAGCACAAGATTTCAGCCAAAGAAAATGAAGTAAAGGATATAAGGTTGAATCTGATTCAGGTCTTTCTGAAGATACCCCCCAGGACAGGATGTGCCAGTTGAAAAAATTTCCTCCAAACCCCATGACTACCCTCCAGAAACAATGATGGAATCTTTACCCCTACTCCACAGTCCCTCCAAGGCAATCCCATTCCTCATTGTCACAACTCTCCCTGAATCAGGCTCCTCACATGCACCAGATCCACTTCCAAATATCATCCACCAAGTCTGCAGGAAAGATGTCCCTCAGTGACCCAGGTCTAGTCCATGTATGTTGTGGACAGGACCTCTTACTCACCATAGGAGCATCAGAATGAGGGGAGCCTCATTCCTTTCTCCAGTGGCAAACAGAGGTTAAGTGACTTGCCTAAGGTTTCTGAAGCTGAATTTGAACTCAGGTCACCTGACTCTAAGCCCAGAGCTCTGTCCACTACGCTACCTAGCTGCCCCTAGTAAAAATCAGAGCAAGTATCAAAACTCAGGTCTCCTGACTGCAAGCCCCAGAGTAGAAACACTGCTACTCCATCCCCTCTCTAACCCCAAATGACTGCAGACATGAGGCTGGCAGGATAGCTCTGCAAGCACTTTTGATCAGAAGTTGGCATCTGAGCCACCCTTTGAAGCCATCGTCTTGCAAGATGGCCCTAATTTATTGGCAGCAGCAAGGATCACGTTAAGTCAGCATCAAAATAATTCTTCTTCTACCAAAGTAGGATGGATGTGCTGAGAGTAACTCAGGCGACATCGCCAGGGAGCGGCTCTGGAGCAGAAGGGCTGGGTTTGGAGCCCATATGGAGATGCTTTATGAGTGTGTGGAGGTTGATGAGAAGCTGTATAAAATCAGTGGTACAAAGGATAATTGTTACATTTGCAGCTGTGCAGGCTTGTAAGAAAATTCCTCATGGCTTGAAATATCCTGAAGCTCCCTGCCTTTTCTTTTCTTTCTTTCTTTCTTTTTTTTTTAAATCTCCCTCATAGAAGGTGACTTATAGTGGAGCCCAGAAAGGTTGCATCACAGAGCCTGGTCTAGTTAGGATGGAGACAAAGACTATGAGACTTTCGATTTCAGTGTGTCCTCCATCCTAGATGTGGGGCAAGAGCTCCTACTGACCTTGATAGATTCAAGTCTGGAAGGAGCTTCCAACCTAAGGATCTCATAAACTAGAAGGCCAGAGAGTAGGTAAATTCTTGTTTCTCTTCTTTCTGCCACCACAGGAGAAGCCTCAGGAAGGGGGAAAAAAGCAAAAACCAGAAGTGTCTATGCTTGAATGGTTGGGAGTTGGGAGAAGGGCTTCGAAAATGGAGAAAATACTGGCACTGAACATGGTGTGACTGTGGGCAACCTGTTCCCCTTCTCTGGGCCAAGGTTTGCTCTTGTTTAAAATGAGAGAGGAGGGCTATATGATTTCTAAAGGCCTTTCTCAGCTTTAAATTGATTATTCCTTGGTCCTGTTATTCCTGTATGACAAGATAACAAAGCTGAAATGATTTCTCCAAAATTACCATTTGTGAAGTAGTTTTGTTAGAGCCAAGTTTTCATAGAGACCTGGAATGGTAGGGTTGAAAGAGGCCCAAGAAGTCATCTGGTCTAGACCCACTATAAACATGGGGAAGCTCAGACTCAGTAAAGGGAAATGATTTATCCAAGGTGACACAGTGAGCTAACAGTAAAGCCTTGGTTTTCTGACTTGTCTTACTATTCCTCATCAGAACCCTCCATCTCTCAACTCCAGGCATTTTCCTCAGCTGTCCCCCTCATCTCTACCTCCCAGCTTTCCTGGCTTGTTTCAAATCTCAGCTAAAGTTTCACCTTCTATAAGAAGCCTTTCCTTATCCTCCCTCTGATGGCTATGCCTTCTTTCTGTTATAACTGTCTCCAATTTATCCTGTCTATATCTTGTTTGTAGGTAAATTCTTTGCATATTGTCTACCCCAGTAGACTATGAGCTCCTTGAAGGAAGAAACTGTCTTTGGCTTTTCATTGTATTTCTATCACTTAGCATAGTGCCTATAGTAGATGCTTAATAAATGCCTGCTGACCGACTAGCTGATCGACTTTCCTCCAAATACTGTGGTCCCTAGTATGAAAGTCAGGAAATCTGGGTTCAGATCTCAATCCTATCCCTATGTCACTTCAAAGAAGTCACTCCTATCTGGGCCTCAGGTACTTCTTCCACAAAGAGAGAATTAAACAAGTTGGTTTCGAAAGACCCCTCCCAGCTCTAAGTCAAACATTCCATGTTCTATGAAAAGGTCAACTAAAGAGAGATGCTGATGATAAGCCATTTCTCAGGAAGAGTCCACAGGGTGGAATCTTATTTCAAGCTCATTTGGAATTGAAGTGCTAGACATTCAATTATTTCCTTTATTTCTCTACCTTTTATTATGTTTTATTATGTTTAAAAAGTTCCGTTGACTACCAAATGTTTCCAATATTTAATCTGAGGTGAGCCCAAGTGAGGTCATAGAATCATGTGCCCAGAGCTAGCAGGGTCCTTGGAGGCTATCTCCACTGTGTGGCTTAATGGGAGGTAGAACAGACCCCTCTGGTGTTTCCTCCCCCGTTCCTTCTCCAAGGGAGACTTTAATTCCTTCCAGGAGGGGAAGCAGGAGGCTGGGTCCAGTCCCTTGGCCACTCTGCTCTCCTCGGATAGAGGGGGAACTGGGCTGGAATGATATCTGCTCTCTGAAAGATTATCGTTCTACTCTAGGAGATGTGATTTTCAAGGTTAAAGCTAAAGTTATCGCTGTTCATTAATGAGGAAAGGAGGCCCCCAGTACATATCCAAAGTCTGACCCCATTCCCACCAGATGCCAATTTCACAGTGCACACACAGAGTAAGTAGCAAAGAAACCCATTTATCTAAGTTGATCACAAATATACATCATATTCCTGGAAAGAAATCATAGAATGCAAGTATCATAGCATACCAGAGCAGAAAGATTTCTTAGAAAATATACTGTCAGAGCTGGGAGTGCCCTGAGAACCCAAAATGTCAGAGCCAGAAGGGCTCCTGGAACCTAGAATGTCAGATTTGGGAGACCCCTTAGAACACAGAATGTCAGAGCTGGGAGGGCCCTTAGAACATGAAATGATAAGGCTCACTTTCTAGGACCTTCAGTACTTTTTAGTTGTCACCACTCCCCTTACTGAATATCCCATCAAGTAACTAAATTTTTACTAATTAATTCAAGTTCAGCCATTTACAACGAAAAGGGTCCACCTTCTTCCCCTTTTTGAATCATTTGTCCATCTCCAGTCTACTGACATCTCTCCCATTTCTGCATTGTTCCTCCAAGAATACCGAAGTCCACTCAGCCACCCCCTCATACCTCACCTAACACTGTGGTTTACAGCCCTCAACTGCATTGAGCATGGATTGTTGTGCATTATAGTTCCACGGGGTCATCTTATCAAGACGGAACATCTTAAGGGCAAGATCTATTTCTCATGTAAAGTTTATATCTTTCACACCTAGTACAATTGCTCTGAATACAGTAGACATTTATTAAAATGTTTTTAAAATAATGAATGAGAGGTATGCCACATGATATAGTGGATTTTGGGTTTGAATATCTGGATTTACATTCTTCCCCTGCCTCTGTCCTTTATTAACTGTGGGTCTTTGACCAAGTAATTTCATTTTTCTGAGCCTCAGTTTTCTCATCTGTAAAATGAGGGCATTGAACTAGGTTGTCCTTTCAAGCTCTATATCCATGATCATAGAACCCTATGAGTTTGAGGATTCACTGAAAATTCTGGGATGTGTTCATTTGAACTCGTCAAGTTAAACTGATTAATGGTTAAATTGATTAAGGTTATTCTTACAATGTTATCCATTTTAGAGTTCAAGTCTTTGTTACTCATTTTTTGCTCTATCCTTCCCAGTCTGAATGTCATAAAAAGCCACACTGGAATTAAATAATTCTATCTTCTCTCTGTTAATTGTTATTGTCTCCCTTCCTGCAAAAGCAGTGACTTTGTTCCTTCTTTGCCGTTTCTCTAGCCCCAATATCCTATTTTTAAAGTCTTTTTATTGCCCTTCAGATTTATTGTGGCAGCTAGATGGTTCAGTGGATAGAACATTGGACTTAGAGTCAGGAAAACCTGAGTTCGAATTTGGCCCCAGACATTTACTAGCTGTGTGACCCTGGGCAAGTCACTTAACCTCTTCTTGCCTCAGTTTCCTCATCTGTAAAATGGGATGATAACACCTACCTTGCAAGGTTGTTGTGAAAATCAAATGAAATAATAATTATAAAAGTGTTAAGCATAGTGCCTGGCACATGCTAAGTATCATATAAGTGTTATTATTATTATTATTATTATGCTGTTTTAAACTTTTGATATTATGCTATATAAAACAATATTTTATTGAGATGCCATTTGTTTACATAATACTCATTGAGAGTATGGGTGCAAAAATCTTCCCTTCCCTTCCATTAAACTCTCCCTTGTGACAAAGAAAAATAATTAAATGAAAACCTGCAAATCAATGGCCTCATCTGACAACATATGAAACATTCTACCCTATTAGTCCCCTACTTCTCTGCTGATAAAAGAAAGATCTCTTTCATTATCTGTTCTCCAGGACCTTATTGGTTCAATGATCTTTTCACTGAGAGTGCTGAAGTCACTATGTATATATACATACATACATACATACATATATATGCATATATATACATATATGTGTATCTATGTATATACATATATACACACATACATACACATATATATGTATTATATATGTGTGTCTGTGTGTATATACATATGTGTATATAGATATATGTGTGTATGTGTATATATATTTATATACATATATATTTTTCAGTTCTCCTTATTTCACTCTGCATTTTGGTAGTAATGATCTTTACATGAGACTAGTCTCCCTTAGTGACATCTTTTGTGTATGTTCTTTCAAAAACAAAGTTCGTTAATGAGCTCCCTATGCAGCCACATCTTCTCTTTTAAATAAATTGCCCCTTTTCCTTCCTCACTGGCATCAGTTGTAAATGAACTACCATAATTTTCATCTTGAGAATTTCCTCTCATTCTATTGATGAGCTAACTTCCCTTCCAGTATTGCTCCAATCATTAGGAACTGGGAACAGAGTTGAGTAGGAATCTACCTCCATGTAACTTCACAGCTTGAGGGAATCTTAGAGATCAACTAGTCCAATTCCCTCATTTTACAGAAAGGGAAACTGAGGCTTAGAAAAATAAAATGACCTTCCCAAAGTCACACAGGTAGCCACATTTGGAACCTAGAG
Source organism: Phalanger gymnotis (assembly GCA_028646595.1). Taxonomy (NCBI): domain Eukaryota; kingdom Metazoa; phylum Chordata; class Mammalia; order Diprotodontia; family Phalangeridae; genus Phalanger; species Phalanger gymnotis. Next base: position 764,274,365 of record CM053622.1, read on the forward strand.
ACGCTTACTCCAAATCCATTTGTCCATTATCCCTAGTTCTACTCTATGGTAACAATCAAAGTAAGCTTAATCCACCTTCACATGAACGCCCCTAAAATATTTAAAGACAGGAATCATTGCCTTGCTATGTTTACTCTTCCCCAGGATGAAAATCCCCAGTTCCTTCCATTAGTCCCCTAGGTTTTTCATCATCCTTCCAGTTATTCTTCTCTGGATGTAGTTCAGTTTATTGATGTCTTTCCCAAAATTTGGCATCCAGAACTAGACAGAATACTCCATATTGTAGTCCAACTAGTAGAGGAGAGCAGCCTGGAATCTCCCTCCCTCCATCTAGACACTAGACTTATATTTGGGTAAAAATCTCCTTGATTTGCAGACCTGGCTGGGATTGCTAGGTCAGCCATTTTTCCTCAACCTTCAAAAGTACCTTAATTTCTCGCATAGTATCCTCCTTCTCCCTTAGTCTTCTCTCTTCTAACAATTGGTCCATCATTCCTTCATCTTTTACTTAACTCTTCATCAATGAAGCACAGTAGCCCCAGCCTAATCAGCCTCAGAAGGGAGCTTTGCCTGGAATTCTTGCATTAGTTTCTGTCACAGATATGGGGAGGTAGCAGGGGGAGGAAGGGGCTTATAATGTTCTTCCCCTCCCTCTGCCCACCTCTCCTGGCCCCTGCTGCCTCATTTAAAGGAAAGAGAATTGGCTTTCTCTCTGTGTGTCCCATCCATCTCCACTGAGATAGTCTCTGTGTGAATGAAAACAATTCTATTCATCAGAAACTTACTAGCATGAAACTGACGATCCCATTTATCTCCCTTCTGAAGTCTCCACTGAGCTCCCAAATGAGCCCCAGCTAAGTTTCCAGATGAGTCAAGGCCTATTAAGGGGAGACTATGGGTCGGGAGAGTGACTCTGGGAATTGGCAGGCTGGGACTGCATTTGTCTGGGCCTTCTCTATGGGCCTTTTCCCCCTGGGTCTAAGCTGCTCAGGTTTGCCAGTAAACTCCACTTTTTCAGCTTGTCATCCACAAAGTCAATGCAGCCTGGAGACAGCAAGACGGATTGAGTGTGGCTTCACAAGCTACCTTTATGATTTTTTTATTATTATTTTATTTTTATGGCTCAGATGGATCTGGGCTTAACTCATTTTATTGACATCTGCCCTATTGGCCAAACACATTACAATGGCCTATTGCAAGGATGGAGATAGTCCTTATCTGAAAGTCCTGCCTTTGGAATTGATGCTGGTGCATGGAAAGGACTTCTAGTTCCAATGAGTTCCCATGAAATTACTCAATCATAGGGACAAGCATAGGCTTTACTTCAATCATAGAGGTAAGATGGTACAGTAGAAAAAGGAACTTCACTAGGGGAATCAGTATGACACTGTGGAAAGCACGTAGGTTTTGGAGTCAGAAGTGCTGAGTTCATATCTTGATTCTGTCACTTACTACTTGTGAACTTGGTTTAGCCACTAAGCTTGAGTAGATATCCATTTCCCTATCTCAGGATCCATATGGTTCTGCTATTTTTAATTTCCTCCTTGTATTAATTCTTTCTCAATATTAGGCAAAGGAGCATTGGAGATAGAATGACCTTGTGAGAATCTAAAGGTCAGAAGAGCCACCACAGAGCCAGTGGCCGGGCCCCATATGAGAGGCCACTCTAACTACTGGAGCTAAGCCAGGTAAAGAGACACCTTTGTCCTGAAGAGTGACCTTCATGACCCAACCCAGCTGCACAGCAAACTCAGCTTGCACCCGAGACACTACGTCCTATGGGAAGTGGAATGACTTCTCCATCGGCAATGTTTCATTCAGAACAGAACTTGGTAAGTAGAATGTAGCAGATGATTTAAGTGTGACCCCACTCTCCCCAGGGACTACAATGGTAGTAGGAAGAGTGTGCCTCAGTTTGGGGAGATTTGTTTGTATTTCTCTCCTTGTTATATCTTCTCAGTAAATATCCATTTGTAAGATTTAATTAGTGTTACTTACATTATCAATTACACTGAGGTAATATCAACTGGTTAAATGGTAGCAGAGTGCTACAAACTGGCACTGGAAAATGGTAATGAAGCAGTAATCAGAAAAAAACATGATAGAAAAGGACTGGAGTCAACAGCCTAAGAAGAACGTAATGGTCCCTCAGGGGTATCCCTAGATCCCTAAGGGGAGATGGAGCAGTAACATAACTTTGGAGACACAACTTATCAGTATGAGCAGAAGCTGGCCTAAGTCCCCTCATTGTGTTTATCAATCATATGAAGTTTCATGATTTTTCACTATGTGAACATTTTATCAACAAGTTTTATATCCCGTTTCTGGTGATCCATAAATGATGTCAGTCATTTACTCCCTGGTTTGAAGAGGATACCCTGAAAATCCAGAAATAATCAGGGTTATTTATATAGAAGTGAGAAGAGAAAAGTTAGGGGTTCATGGCTTAGATCTTCCCCAAAACAGAAAATCTACTGAATGATGGCTAAGTCCAAAAGAATCTAAAAAGCCTAGGCCAGAAAGATTTGCCCAGGATTTTGCTGTACCGGCCCCACTTAGAAACTTGACTATCTTCACTGCTTCTCTGTGAAGACACTAGATCTTAGGCTTTAAATGGGCATGGTCTCAGATAAACTGAGACCTGGGGAAGATATTAATTTAGAAAGGACAAGGTCACCCACTGCCTCTCGGGCCATCACTAGTCATCTCGACCTTTGTCTTGCCATTGGACTTCACTAACTCTGGACGAGAGAGTGAGGCTGACCACTTGGAGCAGCTCTGCCTCACTTAAATCCAATTCATGTTTGAGTTAAGACATCACCCATGATGTCATCGGTCGTCTTCAAGAATGAAGGACAAACTACAACAGCTGTTGGACACACACTACAATATCTGAATCCTGGAATATAGAGTATTAAGTTTAAGAGAGAATTCAGAAATCGTCTCTGCAAAGAATCCCAGCATCTCTGAATTGAAAGCGTCTTATACAGTAGAAACAATGTAAGCTTGGAAATTAGAGGGTCTTGGCTCTTCCATTTCTCTGGACCTCAATTTCCTCATCTGTGAAACGAGAGATTGGGCCAGGTGAACCCCTTGTAATGTTAATGGGGGTAGGGTATAAGATTTTCCCCACCCATTAATAAGCCTCATGTGGAGCCCATTAGGGGAAGCTTGCTTGAAGGAAGGCTGGCACACTTTTTGTTAATAAGCTAATTAGGCAATGAGTCAGGTTGTGATGACTTCTGGTGCTGAGCCTATTAGCTGAAAAAGTATATATTGTGAGAGGTGAGCTTTTGTTTTGAGGCTCACTTATTGGAAGAGCGTTCCATGTGATTTGGGCAGACAAGACTCTGGGTAGCCGGTAAGGAGCCCCCTGGCTTTGAAAACCCAGATATTGGTGTTTCTCTGTATGGTAACTATTTATGTATTGCTATGGACAGACAGAAGCCCTGTCTGCTGGTTTGTGTTATTTGCTCTGTTATATAATTTCTGTTTGTAATTTCTGTTTGTGTTTTCTCTGAAGTTCAGGGTGCTGACTTTTTCCCCTGAACTAAGTGAATGACATATGTATGTTTAACTAAAGTGAGACTGTAAACCCCTTAAAGTTGCTTCCCTTAGAAAAGCAGATCAAAGAAGCTTTGCTAGCAGCCCTCCTTTGTGCTGGTATTGTTGGTCTTACACTTCCACAGCAGCTGCAAGCAGCATTGTTGTTACACCCCTAAGATCCCTTGCAGATCTTAATATATGAGTGACTACCCAGCCTCCATGTCAAGCAAAGATTTAGTAATGAGAAGCTTACTACCTCCTGAAGTAGTACATTCCAATTTTGGACAATTCTAATGGTAAATATCAGAAAATGGCCATTTTACGGAAGAGAAAACCAAGGTACAGAAAGGGAAAGGAAATTGTCCGAAGTGTCAAAAAAATAAATGGTCAAGCCTTGATTAAAACTCAGATCTCTCAACTCTCAGCCCAGAGTCCTTACCAGTAAATCATGGGGCCTCTCTCATCGATTATTAAAAGGCCGTATCTGGGACCTTTCAGAGACAGCACACACCAAAATAAAATGTGTTGGGGTTGCGAGGCTCCCAGAACGAATTTCAGAAACAAGTTTTAAAATAATAACAACCCAAAGTTATGTGGTTCTTCAACTTGGCAATTATTAATGACTACTGTGTGCTGAGAGCCTGGTGCTGGGCACTGGGGTAAATACCAATTTTCTGTAAGATCCAGGTCCTGCCCTTGTGAGTTTATAGTACTATGGGTTATGGCCCAAGCGCAGACTTCTCTGATACACAATACGATAATCACATTTACAGAGAACTAAAAGGTCTGCAAACCTCTGCTCACATTTATCTCATTTGATCATCATGGCAGCCTAGGGAGCTAGGTGGTATTATTACCCAGCACTTAGCGCGGTGTCTGGAACAAAAGAGGTTCTTAATAGGTGCTTATTGATTGATTATCTCTATTTTACAGGTGAGGAAATCGAGGCCGAGAGTTCTGACCCAGGATTGCAGAGTATAGTCAGTATCTAAGGCAGGATTTGAACTCGAGTCTTCTTGACTACCACTTCCAAGTCCAATACTTTGTCTACTGCGACACCTAGTTGTTTCCTCACGTGATAAGTACATTGCAGAAGAGCAGGTGTGAGGAGAAAGGTCATTTCAAACAAGGGAGATAAAGGAGGGTTTCTTGGAGGAGGAGGCATTTGAATTGGGCCTTAAGGACCATTAGGAATGAGAGGGAGAGAGGATATTCCTGACATAGGAACCATCATGAAAGCCGGCATAGGAGTGGGGAAGTTGAGTCTGCAGTGTGTAAAATGTCCAGTTTGACCAAGGCACAAGCTGCATGGAAGGGCGTAGTATGAAGTCGATCTCAAACTGTGGGTTAATGCTAGATCTCAACAGCTAGGTGGCGCAGTGGAGTAGGGTGTCGGGTATGCCGTGAGGAAGACCTGAGTTCAAATCCAGCCACAGACTCTAGTCCTATGACTCTGGGTGAAACACTGAACCTCCGTCTCAGTTTCCTTAACTGAAAAATGGGGATAATAATCGTGCCGACTCTCCAGGGTTGGATCAAATGAGGATTGTTTTTGTAAAGTAAACCTTACCATGCTAATAACAATAATAAATAGTAATACGGAGGGCCTTGAATACTAAGCACAGGAGACTAAACTTTATTCAGTATTGTCTAGGGAGCCTCTGAAGATCTCTGAACAGAAGAGTGACTTAATCAGATATAAGTATATTAATGATAATGACAACGATGAGCATCATAGCGGCTCACATTTATATAATGCCGAATATTTTATACACGTCATCTTTAAGAAAAATTAATCTGGCAGTGGTATGAAGGATGGATTGGAAGTAGGCGAGAATACAGGGGAAAGGACCATTAAGAACACACAGCAATCATCTGGGAGGGTGAGAATGGGAGCCTGTGCAAGAATGGTTTCAGTAGGACAGAGGGTATAATCAATAAGACCGAGTAAGTGACTGTATCTGTCCAATGAGGGAGAGATCAAGTCATAGCTAGGAATTTCAGCACATGGAGTAAAGTCACTCGAGTGGGGTGGAATAGACTCTAAGGATGGGAAGTCTTCTTAGAAGAGAGAACTTAAGACATCCCTAAAGGAGAGACAGAGAGCGCAATTTCCATTTTTGTCAATAAGGGGAATGTTACAGGAAAATTATGATGCAGGGTCCCAGGACACTAGCTTCATTTGGGAGAAGCCATGCCAGAGAGAGGACAGTTTATTCACCACAGAGTCTTATCCATGTACCTATATTATAGCTCTGGAGGTATGGGGTGGTTGTGGTGAACAGATAATCTGCCAGCAAAGAGAGAAGAGAAAGAGTGCAATAGTAAAAACACAGGAGAAATGAGGTCCCAACAGAAGGACGCCATACCTCCAGGAGTGGTAAGGCAGTACAATGCCAAGTGAAGAAGAGAAGCCATTGCTTTGAGCCACACGGGACCACTGCAAGATGTCAAGGCTTAGGAACTGTGGGCAAAAGGAAGGCCACAAGATGAAAGTGTGATCTACAAACGCCAATGCTCTAGGATAAGGCGCCAGGTCATCTTAGCTACAGCTCAGGGAAGAGACAAGCCAAACATAAACCCAGTATGTTTCAAATATAGGGGAATGGGTAAAATGGAGGAACACTTTTCATGGAAAATCAGAAACCTGGTTTGAGAGGCTGTGTTTGAGCTACTTGTGGAACATCACAGCATATTTACCAAGTCTTTTTCTCACACAACCCTTTGAGGTAGCGAGGTACTTGTAAGTATTAATACACCCTATTCTCAGCAATACGATGATCTAAGACAATTCCATAGGACTCATGATGAAAGGTGTTGTCCATCTCCAGAGAAAAAACTGATAGAGGCTGAATGCAGATCAAATACATTTTCTTTAGTCAATTTTTCTTGGAATTTTTTGTCTGTATTTTCTTTCACAGAATAACTCACATGGAAATGTGTTTTGCATGCCTACACATATATAACCTATATCAAATTGCTTGCCTTCTCAATATGAGTGGCAGAGGGGTGGAGAGGAGAGAGAAAGAATTTTAAATTCTAAATTTGAAAAAAAAGAATGTTAAATTTTTTTACATGTAATTGAGAAAAAAGGTAAGATTTAAAATATGCAACAGAAACAAATAATAGTAATTTTAAAAGTTAGTGTCTGTGGCTTTCTCTGAAGTTGTCCAAACTTAGAAAACACACTGATTTTTATTTTTTTTAGCAATTTAAGTGGCCCCCTGAGCAGAAGGACTTCAAAGTTGTAACATATGACTTTTTACAATGTGTTAGAATGGCATGGCCACATGTATTTCTGGAAATGTCCTAAAATTATAGCAAACATGTTGATTTTCTAAATAAAAGTAGAAAACAATTTTTCAAAGTAATAATACAGCTATTTTACAGATGATAAAATTAGGCAGCTAGGTGGTGCAGTATGTAGAGTGCTGGGCCTGGAATCGGGAAGACTTGAGTTCAAATCTAGCCTCAGACACTTACTAGTTGTGTGACTCTGGCCAAGTCACTTAACTTCTCTTTGCCTCAGTTGCCTCCTCTGTAAAATAAGGACAATAATAAATCCTACCTCCCAAGGTTGTTATGAAGATTAAATGAAATGATAATTGTAAAGTGCTTAGTGCATACCTAGGCACTATATAAATATTAGCTAGCTATGACTTTGAAGAGGTTTTGTGATTTGCCTAAGCTCACAAATCTAGCAAGTATTAAGGATAGAATTTTAGCCAGAATCTCCTTGAGCCCAGGTCTAATCCTCTCTCTTCTGTACCAGGTCCACAAAACCTTTGCTTTTTAACCCATCTGGGTGCCAGATGCCCTATTGTGGACATTATGATGTCTCCAGTGCGCCATCCTCTCTCATCCCTTACACTGGCTTGTTATCCACATTTCTAAAGCAACAATCCTTATAAGCCTCACATTTGTTCATTAATTCCTTTAAAATCTACTAGTCCTTAAGTTTCATTTCATTCCTTAAAGTGCATTCATTCATTCAGCATTCCCTCTGCACCTCCCATGCATTTATGGCTGAAGAGGATGCAAAGGTGAGTGAGACACGGTCTCTGCCCTTAAGGTGGAGAATAGAGGTGGTCAGCTACTACTTTATCCTTTCTGCTCCCTCTTCTCTTCTGGACAAGTACAGAGTTGAGTCCTTTTTACTCCACCTTGAGGGGATAGTTGGGGTTCAGTCTTTTCTCCAATCATTACCTTCTCCTCCCAGTTTCCTTTATCTATTTGCATTTTATCAGCTACACCCTGTTAAAATAATTAACTCATATTTTTTTAGCCTGGGGGCAACACAATGGCCTCAGGTCCATGGGGGTCCTGCTCCCTATTGTATGCATTTTATACCAAATGAAAAGTTATTAATACCATCACAATAGCTTGGAGCCCCCAGTTAGGAGAATTCTAGATGACAAGGTTAACACAGAGATAGACCTAATACAAATTTATCGTATGACAACAGAAAAAGGGAGGAAGGAAGAAAGTGTAGTGTTATGAGAATAGAGGGATAAGAGATATCTTCTGACTGAATGATAACAATAAGAATAAGCACAGCCAGCATTTAGGCAATGCTTGAGTTTGCAAAGCACTTTATAGATGTTAATTCACTTGAAGGCATGGATGTAGCTGTTTGAAGGAGGTGGCCCTTGAGTTTAGCCTTGAAGGAAAGGAAAGATTTCAATAAATAAAGATGGAATGAGTGGAGAGCATTCCAGGCACACATGAACAAAGGCACAAAGCAGGAAGGGGAAGGGAATAAACATTTATATAGCGCCTACTATATGCCAGGTACTATGCTAAGTGTTTTACAAATATTGTTTCATTTGGTCTTCACAACAATCCTGCAAAACAGGTGCTATTATTATCCCCGTTTTAAGACTGAGGAAAGGTTAAATAACCTGCACACAGTCACACAGATACTGAGTGTCTGAGGCTGGATTTGAACTCAAGTCTTCCTGATTTCAGGCTCAGTGTTCTCTCGTGCACTGAGCCACCCAGTTGTTTCTAAAAGTCGGGAATGCATGACATGTGTACAATGGATGATGAGAAGTCTGGTTTGAATGAAGTTGCTGGGAGGTGGGTTGATTAATTGGAAATAAAATTGAAAAGGTACCCAGGCCTAAATAAACATACCCAGTACAATACCCAGGGACCTTCTTTCAGACAGAGGAAAAGTCATCCTAGAAGTGATTAGTTACTAATCTGAATTTGCAATTCAGGCACTTAACTAAAAATAATAATAACAAATCTTACAAAAAGAAGTGGAAATGACATGAAAGTCATTTGAGACTGAAAGATTTCACAGTGAGAAGCCTTCAGAAATATAAATCACCTATCAAACAATTACCACGGTTTAAGGAAAAATGATAGTTTTCCATTGCATCATGTTGCAGTGGAAAGGGTATGTGTCTGGAATTTAGCCATTGGTTTGTCTCTAACTTGGTCTGTGACCAGAGTTAAATTACTTATCTACTATGTATGTATGTGCATATATGTATACACATATATGTACACACACATATATGTATGTATACACACATACACACACGGACGTAAACACATGTGTGTGTATATGTGTGTACTCTTGCCTTATATATTTTGGCCCTTACAGCTAAATTGTCAATTCTGTGTGCACTGGCTAAATAAAGTGATGAAATGAGCCAGTAAGGGAAAGAGACGTCCTCTTATATAACCAGCCAAGGTCCACTGTCCAAAGTGATCATATTCATTGGTTAATTCACTTTCCATTACTTTGCTCTTATAGACAACAACCAGTTTCCCTAGGTTCCTGATTGGGCCATAGACAACTGCAGTGCACGCTGTGGCACAATTCAAGGTTCACGAGACTAGGCACTGAGTTTAGGGTGGGTCACATCTTTGACCAATGAGACACCATGGAGTTGGCCTGCCAGGGCAAAGTTTGGATGCGGACCTCTGTCCATGTGAAGCAGCCCATTCAGATTTGGTCCCTTTTGGGGGGAGGAGGAAGGAAACTCTATATACCATGATATGGCATGAATCTTGTAAAAGGGACTAGTAGTTCTGTTATAGACTGGCATCATGGTGTCATTTACTTAAATATCCATAAATTACGAATAGTTTAGGCAGCAGGGGTGGGGAAGCTGCAGCCTGGAGGCCATATGTGGCCTTGTAGGTCCTTGTATTCAGCCTTTTGACTGAGTCCAAGTTTTACAGAACAAATACTTTTATTAAGGGGATTTGCTCTGTGAAGTTTGGATTCAAATAGCTGCACTTGAGGACCTCAAAGGCCACAAGTTCTCCACCCCCGGGTTAGGGTCTCTCTGAGGACTAACCTGTGTCTCTTTTCCACCAGCCACCCTGAAAGTCTTCCCATCCCTGTTCGATTTTTTTTTTAAAGGGCCCATCCCTTGACTCACTTCTTTAAGAGGCCTATTCACTGAATGGGCATTGCCTCACCCAAAGTGAGAACCTGAAAAGGCCTTAGCCTAAAAGGGCCAGTGTCTCCCATTGCATCCTGAGCCATCTCCAGTCATCCTGATGAATATCTGGTCACCGGACCCAGTTGGCTCTGGAGGAGAAAGTGAGGCTGGTGACCTTGCACAGCCCTCCCTCACTCAAATCAAAGTCAAGTGCAAGTCATGTCATCGTTTCCCTGATGTCATGTTCCTCTTGGAAAATGAAAGACAAACACAACGACAACAACAGGTGGATTGATAAAGCAGCTAGGTGGCACCAGAGTGCATAGAGCACAGGGTCTGGAGTCAAGAAGACTCATTCTCCTGAGTTCAAACCTGGCTTCAGACACTTACTAGCTGTGTGATCCTGGGCAAATCACTTAACCCTGTTTGCCTTAGTTTCTTATCTATAAAATGAGCTAGAGAAGGAAACTACTCCAGGCCAACCACTGTGTTATAAAAGCAGCAGTGGGTTTCTTGATCCTATTTGTTATCCATCCTCTTACCTTCTCATATGCTCATATGACCTGGATCTGTACAGATCACCTGCTCACCTCATCTTACAGATAAGGAAACTGAGAACAATAGAGGGTAAGGTGTTCGTCTAAGGTCAGACTTTTAGCATGTGTTAGATTCTGGGTTTGAACTCAATATGGCACAGTGAAAAACTCTCTGCTTCTAGAGTCTGAGGACCTGGGTTCAAATTTTGCCTCAGAGGCATAATATCTGCATGACCTTAGGCAAGTGACTTAGCTCTCTAAGCTTGTTTCCTCACCTCTAAAATAAGGGAGTGTAATAGCAATTTAGATTTTAAGATCTTTCCCACCCATTAATAGGCCATGTGACCTGCTTATGTCAGAGGAAGCCTAAGTCATGTGTGGTTTGAGGAGCTTGCTGAGAGGAAAAGGAAAGTATGTCACAGGAAATGCTGAGATAAAGAGTAGTTAGAACTGAGGGAAAGAGCAGACGTGTGGTAACTGTGATTTTGTTGGTGGTGAGGCCCCAGCAGAGGTGGGGTGGTGGAAGGTTATGGGATGGAGTGGTTCTCTGCTGTGATGCTGTGTATTGAATTCTTTGTGGCTGTGATGAATTGGGCTTATTGGTTTGGGGATCTGGTTCTCTGGTGTCTGAAAAAACGGTTTACTTCCACCTTCTATGTGGAGAGTCTCTTATATTTTGGGATACAGAATCCACATAGGGATTTTGACAATTATCATTTATATTGTGATATACAGGGATTGGTCTAGGTGGCCGCCTAGTTCTAGACCTAGGATTCCAGGACTATGGTCCTACAACATGACTTCAAATCTAGTGTAATCTTCCTTCACGGTAAGTCAAGAAGCATTTATTAAGCATTCATTATGTACCTGGCACTGTGTTAAGTGCTGTAAAACAAATACATACTAAACAGAAGACAGTCCGTGCTCTCAAGGAGTTTATATTCCAATAAATAGATAAAAAAGAAGCTCAAAAGGTAAACAGGTTGGGGAAGCCCACAGAGAATGTATGAAGAGTCTGGAGTGAAGCCTGGAGAGGAATATTAAGACACAGTTGGCCAGGGCATTTTCCTTAAAATGGACATTCTGGAGGAACTAGCCAATTGGAAAAAGGGGATGCAGGGGCAGAATGTACTTCAGTCCAGAGATAGAGTAAAATTCCAGGCTGAGGAAGGGAATAGCATTTATAAAGCACCTGCATTGTACTAAATGCTTTTAAAAATTTTTAAACAAATATCATCTTATTTATTCCAGGTTTTCTGACTTCAAAACCAATGCTAATTCCACTATACTGTAGATGAAATGTTAGAGCTGGGCAGGGGGATTTAGAACACAGAATGTCAGCTGGAAAGCATCTTAGAACACAGGACACTCGAGATGAGAGGGGCATTAGAAGATAAAATTCAGATTGGAAGACCCTGGAAGGGACCATATGGACCAGAAGGGCCCATACACTATGAAGTGCCATTTTGGGAAGCATCTTAAAGGGCAAAGAAGCTTTTGTGGCATGATAAAGTCCAGAGAGTAAGAAAAGGGGCCTGGAGAGAAAATTCTCCTTCCTTCTTTCTCTTTTCCCTTCCCTTTCTTCCTCTTTTCCTCTCTTTCTCTCCCTCTACCCCTCCATGTCTCTCTTTTGCCACCTTATCTCCTTTCCCTAAGATCCCTTCCAAAAGTGGCTTTCCATTTTGTAAGGTCCAGTCTAGCTCTCACCTTCTGCTTTCTGAAGTCCTTTCAATCCCAAATTCTACGTTCTAAGATCACTTCCAGCTCCAGCTTTTTTTCCTCCCTTCTCATTGTTTCTTACCACCCTCTGTCGAATGAATACCTGACCGCCATTGGTATTTTCAAGTCCTCCTCTCCCTTTAGAGAAATGACTTTCATTGTTCAAATTCCAACCTTCCCCGGTTGAATGTCTCCATTCTTGGCCATGGCCCAGTTGGAATGAGGGAGCCAAGGCTTTGCCAAGCACATGTCCCCATTTACAAAGAGCAAGAGGAGCATGTGTCCTCCAGACAGACAGGCCATATGGAACAGACATCAATTCCCTACCCAGTGCCCAGAACTTTGGTCCCTTAATGACACTTGGGCATCAGAACAAAAGTTGTCGCCAGTGCCCTCTGAGTGAGTGACCTTGACTAAGACCATTGGCTCAGAGGTAGGGACTTGGAGGGGAGTCACAGGATGTCAGAGCTAAAAGGGACATGAGTATTTGAAATGTTATAGCTTGAACAAACCTCAGAATGTAGGATATCACAGCTCAGAGAACATTGGATCATAGATTTTAGGGAGGGAATGGAGTTTAGAACATAGAAGTATAGATTTAGAGCTGGAAAGGCCATCAGAGGCCATCTATGCCAACATCTTCATTTCGTAGTTAAGGAAATTTAGGCCCAGTTACTCACCTAATGTTTCACATGTGGCATCAGACATGTAATTTGAATCTAGATTTCTGACTTCAGTCGATCGATTGATTAATAAATGTTTATTAACCACCAACTATGTGCCAAGCACTGTGCTAAGCATTCCAGAGCTAGCAATCTTTTTACTGTACCACAGATGAAAGAAATGTCAGAGCTGGAAGGGAACTTAGAATCCAGAATGGCAGCTGGAAAGCATCTTAGAACTAGAGCTGAGAGGAGCATTGGAAGATGGAATTTAAACTAGAAGGGCCTTAGGATACAGAATGTTAGAAGAGATCATATGAACCAGAAGGGCCAATACATTTTTATGCCAATTTGGGAGAAGATTAAAAAAGAACACTCACACTTGACACACTTACTAGCTGTGTGGCCTTGGGCAAGTCACTTAACCCCTATTGCCCTGCCTTCCCCCCTCCAAAAAAAGAAGGAACACTCAATCCCCTCAATTTCCAGGTGAGGAAACAATCACAGCAGGGAATTATCTTGCTCAAGGTTATACAGAAATCAGTGAGACTAGATCCTAGGCCAGTCAAAAACATTTGTAAAGTGTCTTCCCTATTTCAGGTTTTGTGGATAAAAATACAAGTTAAAAAAAGACTTTCCCTGCCCTCAATGAACATAGTTACTATTTAAGGAAGTTACAGGAGTGGGGTGGGAGAAGGTACCCAAGTCAGGGGTCAGGGGCATGATGAAGCCAGTGAGAAATACAAAGACTGCTGAAGCCCTTTGTTAACTGGAAGCCTGAAGCCCATAGCCCTGCCCTCCAGTCAGTGGGTCCATCAAGGGGCAGAGGGTTCTAACGAGATAGATCTAACCTTGGCCCTGAATGGCGTGCTATTATATTCAGGGCTATTCCTAACAACTCTGGCACCTGTGCCGAGCACCACAAGGTGGTAGTGGAGCAAGAAGGAAGAAAGGCATCTTCAAATCACCTTAAAACCACACACACACGCACATACAATGGGCAGTGGACCTTACAAGGCCCTGTAGAAGGAGAGTGACTCCAAGATGCCACGCCACAATGGGGGAGGCAGAAACCCCAGAGTAATTGCCCACACAGGCAAAAACCTTTGGATACCTCAATCCCAGAGCTAGAAAGACTGCCCCTGGGAGAGGACGCAGGGTTGAGGAGATTGTTTATGGTGAGGCTGCCCATGGAAGGAAGGAGGCTGCCTGGTTTTCACTAATCAGTCCTGCCAACAAAGTGCTACATGCAGTTATTTCTGCCTGTTGATGCAGTATTGGTACTGTCTATGAACACTACATTTCTGTACTCTGCAGAAAAGTTCTGGTCATTTCATTCTAGTCACAGCCCACTTGCACCCACATTTCCTCCTCACTGGGCTTTGATTTCCTGCTCCAGGTCCCTAGACATCTCCCCTGCCTTGGTATGGTCTGCAGCAGAGACTCTGGTACTAGGGTGGCTTGAAAGACCAGGTAGGCGCCCTTGGGCAATTCACTCCTGGTATGCCCAGCAAGATTGCCAAAACAGAAGACATCGGGGAACCTGCTGGGTGCCCCGCCCTTGCTATGGCCTCTTCTTACCGGCTGCAGAGAGTTGTACCCTGGATTTGGTGTCATATGACTTGCTCATTTTAGCTCTGCCAATTATAAACTGTGTGAACTCGGACAAGTCACTTTTCTATGAGCCTCTGTAAAATGGAGAGAAAAATACTTGAATTCAATCGATTGGAGAGCCCAGATGTGCATCTAGAACCATGGTGAGGGTGCGCGGCAGACTCTGAGAAGCCTAGGGGGAGACAATCTGGGTGGATTCCAAAGGCTTAAGTTTCAGTCCTGGCTTTGTTCCTCCTGCCTCTGTGACCTTCAGATGGGTAACTGGTGGTTCGCAGAAACCTGACCAGGGCAAACGCTACCAAAAATATACCCTCAAATCGATGGTGTAAGAAAAATTCAGGAAAATGGGACACAGAGGCCCAAGACACAGCTGCTCTGCTTGCATGGGAGGGGTTCACCTTGACACAATAGCAGCTACATTAACTTCCTAATTTAGCCAATTATCCTGGCTAACTAGATGTTAAGCTCTGATGTTTGTGCTACTAATGGAGCATAGCTGTTGTCAGGAACTGATAGATTCTGGAACCCTGGAGCAAAGCCCCATTCACTACACCCTAGTTCTTTCATTCATTTAACAGGTATTTATTAAAAACCTTCTATGAGCCAGGAATTGAGAATACAAGCGCGAACACAAAACAATAGTGGCCTCAAGGAGTTTACATGCCATTACAAGTCTAGCCAACAAGCATTTATTAAACATCTAATATGTACCAGGAACATAATTGGCAAAGGCGGTATGGACCCCTTTGATAATATGGTGAAGCCCATGGACTTTTCAGTATATTTTTAAATGCATAAAATAAAATTCATAAGATAGCAAAGGAAGCCAATTATGTTGAAAAGCAATTACATGTACACACACACACATATATAATATATAAATGTGTATACATATACACATACATATATGTGCATTTTTGCATGTGGCGGGGGGCAGCTAGGTGGCACAGTGGATAGAACATCAGACCTGGAGTCAGGAACAGTGGAGTTCAAATCCAGCCTCAGACACTCACTAGCTGTGTGACCTTGGGCAGATCACTCAGCCCTGTTGGCCTCAATTTCCTCATCTACAATATGAGCTGGAGAAGGAAATAGAAAACCACTCCAGTATCTCTGCCAAAACAACCCCAAATGGGGTCACAAAGAGTCAGACACAACTGAACAACAACATTTGTCTTTGCACAACACAATTGTCTTTGCAATTTTTCCTCAGCCCAATTCTTAAGAATCCCTGTTCCATTGGAACAACTTGTACACAGAAAAGTAAATACATATACATATACAGGTGTGGGTGTATATTTATGCATATGTATACATGCACAGACATACCCATATGCACATACATATGTATATGTATATATATGTATATACAGTTGACATACGGTTGATACAGAATTATATTTCGGGAGCAGAAGGCACTAGCAACTAGGGGGATATGAATCGGGTTCATGGAGGAGGTAGCACTTGGGTTAAGCCTTGAAAAAAGCTAGAGATTCTAAGAGGCAGAGGTGAGGAGGGGTGGCATTCTAGTCATCAGGAACGGCCTGTGCAAAGGCACCAGGACTGGAATGTTCTACACAGGACATGGCGAGTTGGCCAGTTGGCCAGTTTGGCTTAATTATAGAGGACTCGAAGGAGAATAATTTCAACAAGCCTGAAAAGGATGATTGGGAGTGGGTCAGGAAGGGCTTTAAACGCCAAACAGAGGAGTTTGTATTTGATCCTAGCACCATGAAGGAGTCATTGGCATTGCATTAGGGAGAGTGATGGAGTCAAATTTGTGCTTTACTAATAACTCTAGAGGCCTTGGACATGGCTCTCCTTCACTTTGGTCCTCAGTTTCCTCATTTATAAAATTCCTAGTCTCCCCTTAAAGTCAAGGATCACCTAAGATAAAGTGTGATAATGTACATAATGTACATAATACTAATCCAATAAAATTCTATAAAAATAAGTGGAGCCCCACCCCCACCCCTCAGTGGAACACTAGAACCAATGGCCGCTTCCTCCCAGGAGCACTGAAGAGCATCACTTGACACTATTTTCTTCATGCTTTGCCCAGAATGCACACTGAACTTCTTTTGAAGTTTTTCATTCATGGTGACTGCAGGAAAACCAATGTGGATTACCCATAAACAATGAAGAAGTTAAAATGTTAGAGCAGAATATAAGCTTTTGGAGGGCAGGGATTAGTTCCTTTTTGTCCTGCTTTCATCGGTGCCTAGCGCACTGTCATACAGAGAGTAGGTGCTTAATATGTGGTCCTTCAACTGAATTAAATTACAAAAAAACTTAAACGTGTAGAAATAGCCTCCAGCTGTTATTTGCCTTATGATTTTGGGCAATTCAATGTGTAAATCCAGGTCTATGACTTCCTCAGACCTGGGAGTGTGGATTTATTGTTTATTTTCTCAATTAGAATCAGCTTTGAGATCAGATCTCCTCCCTGAATGTCTATGAGATCTAGCCTAATGGAGTCATTCCCCATACTTACAAAGAGAACCCAATCAACTGTGTGCAATGTTATTCTAGGTATAACAAAAATTAGCTTCTTATAATTATAAAAATATTGATAAAATTAATTTATATTTATAAAAATGTAATATATAAAAATTATAATAAAAACAAATAAATTACATAATAAGACATCTACTACAAAGCTTCATGTCATCAGTTTCTCCTTGACCCAGGTATACCCTGGACAGTACATTTGTTGTTATTTCTATCATGTCTGACTCTTTGTGACCTAATTTGGGGCTTTCTTAGCAATGATCCTAGAGTGGTCCCTCCAAAAGTTCTGCTCTAACATTTTAACTTCTCCATTGTTTATGGGTAATCCACATTGGTCTTCCTGCAGTCACCATGAATGAAAAACTTCAAAAGGAATTCAGTATGCTTTCTTGGCAAAGCGTGGAGAAAATAGTGTCAAATGACACTCTGTTCATTAGTGCGCCAGGGAGGAAGTGGTTTTCTATTTCCTTCTCCAGCTCATTTGACAGATGAGGGAACTAAGGCAAACAGAGTTAAGCTACTTGCCCAAGGTCACACAGCTAGTAAGTGTCTGAAGGTAGATTTGAACTCATGAAGACGAGTCTTCCTGATTCCAAGCCCAGTGTTCTATACACCACGCTAGATAGCACATAAGCTTTGCCAAACCTCAGAGTTCCAGGTCTAGCTAGCCTTCATAGGCTATCTAAATGCAAACAGGCCAAGGAGTTTAGGCAATACAGCATGGTTCCCTGCAGATGTGCGCCTCACATCACCTGGTGAGGTTCGTCATTAGGTGCAGACTTAGCTCCTAACTCGTTGCACAGGGGATGGACTTTTCTGTTTAGTGTCCTGTCACTGGCTGGAACCCTCAGCCAGCGTGAGACTTGGCTTGCTCATTGCTTTTGGGACAAAGCGGTGGAGTTAATGTCGGGCCTCAGAAAGGAGTGTCTTCTGATGCCATCCTTTCTGGGACTTCTCTTACTTCGGGACGTGACTTGTGTGGTCCGGCGGTAGGAGAGCTGAGCTGAAAATGAGGAGACTCGGTGTATCAGATGGGGGGGCGGGGCTCTGGACTGAGCCAGGAAGAATTGGCATCCTCTCCTCTGCCACCCACACCTGCCAGCTTGCGTTGAGTAAGTCAACAACTTCTCAGTTTCCCGACTATGAAATGAATTGTTGTTTCAGGAGGACCAAGGACTCCAGGAAAGTGTTGTCTTGACTTGTGAGTGAATTGGATTTAATGAGAAGGTTAGACTCCGGGCCCCTCAGCTCTGGATGGATGATGTTACAATACAGGAGTCAGAAACCTGAGTTCAAAGCATGACTCTGCCATCCGAGTGACACTTTTTCTGGGCCTCAGTTTTCTGATTGGTAAAATTAGGTTGGATGAGATGAATTCTAAAGTCCCTCCCAGTTCTGAAGGTCTATGACTCAGTTTCCTTGAGAAAGATTTTAGCTAAATTAAAAAAAAAACCTTTTAACAATTATAGAAGTTCCAAATTAGAGTGAACTACCCTCTGAGATGGTGCGCTCTTCATCCCTAAAGGTATTTAGGTAGAAGCTGTGTGGCCTCCTCAGGGAGGTCGTGAAGGAGCTTCCTTCCTAAGGCAGTCAGTGGGCTTAAGTAGAGTCAGAGGTGTGGGGTTAGAATTCCAGAGTTATCATTTACCAACTCTCTGATGAAAGGGAATCCATTGCCCCTTTATGGGCCTCACTCTCCATATCTGTAAAATGACGTTGGTTGGGAAGCACTGTGGGATAATGGAAAGAGACTTGGGTTTGGAGTCAGAGGACCTGGATTCGAATCACGACTCTTCTACTTACTACCTGGACCTGGACAAGTCTCTTAACTTTTGTGTGCCTTGGTTTTCTCATTTGTAAGATGAGGGAGTGGGACTAAATGACCTGGGAAGTTCCTTTCAGCTAGTTTCCTGTGGCATTGAGAAATTTGTACTTTTTTCTCCTTTGCGGAAGTGGTGGATGACAGGCATGGGATTATCCCTCTTGGTCAGATTTGCTGAGTCACTTTTACGGTTTTCTTCTTTTCCTTTTCTTAGATTTCATTATAAGGGATTGCTTGCTGGGCAGAGAAGGGCGAAGAGCTATTTGGAAATATATGGGATAGAAAATGAAATCTATTAATCAAATGAAAAAAATTAAAAACTAACAAAAATAAAACAGGGAGGAATCAGAAAGACCCATGTTCAAATCCCGCCTCAGACACTTACTAGTTGTATGGCCGTGGGCAAGTCACTTAGTGTCTCTGAGATTCAGTTTCCGCATCTATAAAGTAGGGATAATAATAACACCTCTCTCACAGGACTATGGTGAGGCTCACATGAGTTACCATATGTAAAGACCTTTAGAAACCTTCGAGAGCTATATTGAGACATCAGCTATTAAATACAAGGGCTGAAATAAGTGACTGCAAAGGTCTTCGCTCTTCATGGATAACCTTACAAGTTTAACTCGAAATCCTGAGAGGCCCTTCCGCCTTCGGTCTGTGAAGCCAAGATTCTAGGATTCTATTATTTCAGCAGGCTGTGAAGGACGGCCACCCCAGGAAAGAGAAGCTTGCTATCCTGAAATAGGGTGTCCTCCCAGCCAGTGCTGACATTACTGTGCTGTCCACAGACCCTGTTTGCTTTGCTTTGGTTTCAAGATCCCTTCCCTCATTCTGAAGAGATGTGTGTGTGTATGTGTGTATACACACAAAATGTATGTTTGTATATATGTACACACACGTATGTGTTATTTTAGATATGTGTTCTGTATACGTACATGCATAATTTATATATGTATATGTATGTACACAATGCATGTGTATATATATACATAAACATATATGTATGCTGTACAGGCATATACACACATGCATATGTGAATGTCTGTATTGTTATGTATGTGTGTTCTGTATATGTATAATTTATATATGTATTTGCATATACATATGTACATGTGCATATGCACACAACATACATGTGTGTGTTGTTATATATATATATGTATATATATATTCAGTATAATGTGTGTATAGTGTGTGTGTGTACATACTCAGCTTTGGGCATTCGGCCTGTGTGGGCTGCTGGATGTGTTTGGAGTTTGTCTTTTAAATTTGTCAGGTAAAAGTGGGAGAGTGAACAGCTCTGCTTGGTCCCTTTAGGGGGAAGGTGGAAGGGGGATGACACTTAGGAAGGGGCCTTAACTCACTTTCACGCTCCAGCCTGCGTCCACGGGTCAGACTTTTAATAGGCTGTTAGAATCTGATCAGGTCAAGAGTAGGACAAAGCCACAGGAGAAGGGGAAGCAGTGGGGGTGGAATTGGATCTCCCTGTAGGGGTTTTGGGCAGACAGGCAGACCTGCTACTGGAACGAGGAGTCTGGGCAGGATGGGCCTGGGCCAAATGCAAGGGTTTTTCTCCCCCTGCCTGTTGCAGAGCAGCTGGCTGGGATGGGAGAATTGATTTGGCCAGGGCTGTTCTCATACTGGTTATCTGATTACCTGGCAGGCCTGGAGTCTGGTGGGGAGGCCCCAGCTGAAGGTTACCTTCTCTGAAGTTCTGTGACTTCTTTCTCTCTGAGAGTCTGGTCTTTGTGTATTACAAGGTAAGGAGAGGGCTTGACTTCAGGGTGGTCCTTTCCAGTTCTAACACAATATGTTCTGCAGTCTCTCCCAACTCAGACATTCTGCGTTCTATAGTGCCTTGTAGCCCTGAAATTTTGGGTTCTAAGAATCCTTATAGCCTTGATAATCTACATTCCAAAATCCCTCCTAGCTCTGACATCTTGTGTTCTAAGGGCTCTCCCAGCTCTGAGATTCTGTGTTCTAAGACCCCTCCCAGCTCTGACATTCTGTGTTCTAAGGCCCCTCTCAGCTCTGCAGTTCTGTGTTCTAAGGGCCCTCCCACCTTTGACATCCTGGGTTCTAAGGGCCCTCCCAGCTCTGACATATGGTGTTCTAAGGGTCCTTTCAATTCAGATGTTCTATGTTCTAAGGGTCTTCACAGCGAACATTCTCTAACATCTTTGGCCACAGAATCATAGAATCTAAGATTAGGGAGATACCTGACAAACTGCCTAGACTTTTTTTAAAAAAAGTTTTAGATTTTTTATTTTTAGCTTACAATACTCAGTTCCACAAGTTTTTGAGTTCCAAATTTTCTTCCCCTCCTTCCCCTTTCCTCTCCCTCCCCCCAACACAGTATGGAATCCAATATATGTTCAACATATACCTTTGCATTAAACTTATTTGCACAACAGTCAAGTTGTAAGGGAGAATTATGACCAATGGAATGAATCATGAGAAAGAAGAAACAAAACCAAAAAAGAAGAGACAAAAGAGAGAGCAAATAGTTTGCCTCAATCTGCATTCAGACTCCATAGTTCTTTCTCTGGTTGTAGATAACTCTTTCCATCATAAGTCCTTTGGAGCTGTCTTCGAATCTTGTATCGCTGAGAGCAGCCAAGTCTATCAAAATCAGTCATCACAGAAGCAATGTGTCTGCAGTTGTGTACAATGTTCTTCTGGTTCTGCTCCTCTCGCTCAGCATCAGATCATGTAGGTCTTTCCAGGTTATTACGAAGTCTGTATCTTTCCCATTTCTTACAGCACAATACTATTCCATTACATTCATATAGCACAACTTGTTCAGCCATTCCCCAACTGATGGGCATCCCTTTGATTTCCAATTCTTTGGCACTACAAAAAGAGCTGCTATAAATATTTTTGTACATATGGATCCCTTTCACCCCATGAGTGATCTCTTTGGGATACAGCCTTAGAAGTGGTATTGCTGGGTCAAAGGGTATGCAAACTGCCTACTATAGTCTGTAGCAGTCAATCAGTCAGTTAACAAACATTTATCAAGCAGTTATCATTACATGCCAGGCATTCTGTTAAACACTGACAATACAAAGACAACAAAAACAAACAAACAGAAACCAAACCATGCTCCCTGCCTTCAAGGAGCTTACCCTCTACTAGGGGAGACAGTGACTATGTGCATACAAGATATACACTGAGCAAGAAGAAAGTAATCTCAGGGGGAGGCCCTAGCAACAGGTGGGTTGGAGGATGGGAAAAACCCCGGGCATGGATGTGAAAAAGGATGACATTCCAACCATAGGGGGTTAGCCAGTGTCCTCCATATGGAGTGCCCTCTGTAAGGAACAGAAAGTAGAACAGCGTAAGATCAGAAAAGTAGAAAGGAGCCCAGTTGTGAAAAGGGCTTTCAATGCCACCCATCTGATCCTGGAGGTAAAGGGGAGCTTCTGCAGCTTATTTGAGAGAGCTTGATATCACCCAACCTTCCCTTTAGGAAAGTCACTTTGGTAGCTGAGTGGAGGGTGGATTAAAGACAGGATAACCATAAGTCAGGGATATCAACCAGGAGGCCTATTCACTGAATGGGCATTACCTCACTCACAGTGAGCACCTGAAAAGACCTTAGCTTGAAAGGGCCACGGTCTCCCATCGTATCCTGGGCCATCTCCAGATGTCCTGGTGAATATCAGGCCACTGGCCCCAGATGGCCCTGGAGGGGAAAGTGAGGCTGGTGAACCTGAACAGCCCTCCCTTACTCAAATCAGTCAACTTCAAGTCATGTCATCATTTTCCTGATGTCATGGTCTTCTTGGAAAATGAAGGACAGACACAATTCCCATAGTCCAGGGAAGAAGCGATGAGGCCTTGGGCTGTGGTTGTGACTACATGAGTGGAGAGAAAGGGATGATTACAGGAGATGTCATGAAGGAAGACATGACAACATCTGACAGATTGGCCATGTGGGGTAAGTGTGAGCAAGGACCTATGGATGACACTTAGATTGACATCCTGGGTGACTGCGAGGATGATGACCCCCTGGAGAGTAATAGGAAAACTGAGGAAGAAGAAAGGATTTGAGAGGAAAGATAACAAGTTTTACTTTGGGATATGCTGAGTTTGAGGTATCTGTGAGACATCTCATTCAAGCTGTCCAAAAGGCATAGTGATGCTGGCCTGAATGTCAGGAGATAGTTTAGGGACAGATAGATCAGGGAATCATCTCCGTAGAGATGGTCACTGAAATTTGGGAGCCAATGAGTGAAAAGAGCCTAGAACACAATCTTGGGGGACACCTACATGAGAGCCCGATCTGGATGAAGATGCAGAAAACATTGGAGAAGAAGTGGTCAGACAAGTCGAAGGAGAAATAGGGAAAGCAGTGTCATAAAAACTTATAAAGGAGAGAATCCTGGGAGAGAGGGTAATTGACAGCAATAAAGGCTATAGAGAGGTTCAGGAAGATGAGGACTCAGAAAGAGCTATTAAATTTGGTAATTAAGAGATCATAGGCAATCTTGGAGAAATTAGTTTCATTCGAAAGATGAATTTGAAAGCCAGATGAAAGAACCGAGCTAGAGGTGAAGGGACAAAAGGATTGGAAATCATGGTCAGGACAAAAGGACAGGGTTACGGGGCCTTCATTTTTAATAATATTTTATTTTCCCCTGGCAACATGTAAATACAATTTTTAACATTCATTTTTTTAAATTTTGAGTTCCAGATTTTCTCTCCCTGTCCCTTAGTTTCCCCCGCCCCAATCCCACTCCTTGCCTCCCTGAGACAGTAAACGATTTGATATAGGTTATATATTTTCAATTATGTGAAACATACTATTATGTTGGTCATATTGTGAAGAAAGACACAGATGATGCAAAGGGGAAAAACACAAAAAATACAGAAAATTAAAAATAGTATGCTTTAATCTACATTTAAATTGGTTAACCTACATTCAACATGATCCAATAAAGGAATTTCATAGTTCCTGCTATGAACTCTTATGGATACCCTTTACAACTTCAGCCTAGAGATCCCCCACTGAGGAAGGACCATGTATTTCCCTCAGGTAACTTGTATTTCTTCATGTGAGTCCATATTTTTCTCTCATTTTATTTTTTATTAATTACATGTAAAATTTTTTAACTTCTTTTTTAAAAAAATTGTGTTCCAAATTCTCTGCTTCCCTCTCTCCCCTCCACCCTTCTTGAGAAGGCAAGCAATTTGATATAGATTATACAAGGGAAGTCACGCAAAATATATTTCCATGAGCCATGTTGCAAAAGAAACCACAGACAAAAAAACCCAAGCAAAATAAAGAAAGTTTTAAAAAGTACGTTTTAATTTGCATTCAAACTCCATTACTTTTTCTGGAGGTGGATAGCATTTTTATCATAAGTCTAGGAATTATCTTGAATCACTGAATTGCTGAGAATAGCTAAGCCATTCACAGCTGATCATCCTACAATATTGCTGTTACTATGTACACCATTCTCCTGGTTCTGCTCATTTCACTTTCCATCAGTTCATGTAAGTCTTCCCAGGCTTTTTTTTTCTGAAACCATCCTGCTCACCATTTCTTATAGCCCAATAGTATTCCATCACAATCATGTACCACAATTTGTTCAGCTATTCCCCAATTGATAGGCATCCCCTTAATTTCCAATCCTTTGACACCACAAAAAGAGCTGCTATAAATATTTTGTACATATAGGCCCTTTTCCTTTTGCTTTGATCTCTTTGGGATACAGACCTAGCAGTGGTATTGCTACATCAAAACTGTACATATGTACAGTTTTATAGCCCTTTTAGCATAGCTCAAAATTGCTCTGCAGAATGGTTGGATCAGTTCACAACACCACCAATAATGCATTAGTGTCCCAATTTTCCCATATACCCTCCAACATTTGCTATTTTCCTTTTTTGACGTATTAGCCAATTTAATAAGAATGAGGTGGCATCTCAGAGTTGTTTTGATTTACAATTCCCTCATTAGTAGTGATTTAGTACATTTTTTCATATGACTATATTTTTGATCTCTTTATCTAAAAACTGCCTGTTCATATTCTTTGACCATTTATCAATTAGACAATGACTCATAATCTTATAAATTTGACTCAGTTTTCTTGATAGTTGAGAAATCAGGCCTTTATCAGAAATACTTGCTATAGAAATATTTTCCCAGTTTCCTGCTTTCCTTCTAATCTTGAGAGTTCATATTTTTAAGCCACATTTTAAGTTCCTTTAGTTCTCATGTTCTGCATTGGCCAAACCTTTCCAGCTCTGACATTCCACGTTCTAAAATCCATTTTATTTCTTAGTCATTTTGTGATCTCATCAATAAATGGGAAAAGGCCAAATGTCTATGGAGAGAGCAAAGGGATAACCTCTGGGGTTGTGGAAGAAAAGGCTATTCAAAGTAGACAGGGACAGGTTATAGATGGCCTTGAACACCACATTAAAATATTAGGATTGCCCTAGGCATGCAGCCCACTGGGCAAGCTTTGGTGGCATAATGTTCAGAGGTGGTAAACCACACTGGTATGAATGTGGCAGTTTCCATCATTACAAAGAGTTTCTCTCGTTCAGACTTGCTCCTTAATTTGGGCCTGGATCTTGGGCCAGGCCCATCAAAAAGCAGCAGCCAATTAATTAAAACTAGATATCATTGTTTTAAAGTATGTTAATTGATACATAACTTTCAATAGCTTGTTCCACTCCAAAAAAATTGTTTTAAACCACTTCAAATGATTCTTGCAAGGTTATTGTATTAATAAGATTTTCCATTTATTGCCGATGTTATTTTGAGTTAATTATATGGGTGCCCAAATGTATCTCTTTTAAATCTCAATTAATGTCCTTTACAATCAATTCATATTTAATTAACATAACTTGCTGATTAGATGTAAATGGAACACTTATTTGACACAAAGTGGTTGCTTCTCTCCCTTACACGCCACTGTAAAAGGTAATTGACATCGATAAGGTACCCAGGACAGTTTTATGGGTCTGAGAACATTTTCTCCATCTTATGCATGGCCATTAATTCCTGAGATTCTAGCTACATTGGGCACAAGGCCAACAGGGTCTAGAGGCATTATCTCATGGCCTCTTCTCAAAGGAGCCTGGGTTCTAAAAGGTTAATTGGAACAATGAAGATACAAAGGATGGTAGGAAAGGTTGGGGTCTGGGATTTACTGATGGGTCAGCATTTTTACCTGCCCCCCTCAGACAAGGCCTAGTTTTCCCAGTGTTGACAAGTGTCAAAGGCTGGCGGGAGTCAGAGAGCTGAGGGACAACATAGTGCAATAGGAAGTGTGCCAGAGCTGGAATCAAGATGACAAGAGTTCCGATCCCACCTTTGCTACCTATAGGACTTTGAGTAAATCACTCATCTCTCTGGGCCTCCCCACGTGCCTTCTGAGGTCCTTTCTAACTCTACAGCTGTGATCCCATGATCCATTCCTGGGGACAGAGAGAACTGACTGGGATGCCAATAAGCGTAATGACAAATCTATATATTGATGGGTCAGTTGAGAATATCTAGGACATCTGTCACGAGCTTCCCTCTTCCTTGCCCTGCCTTCAAAAGTCCTAGTATGATCAATTTAGAGCAGAAAGGAATCACAGTGTTCACATAGTCCCACCCCCTCATTTACAGGTGAGGAAAAAGAGGCTTGGCTCATCTGAGGCCACATAGGCAGCAAGGAAAAGAGCAAGAATTTAGACTCAGGTCTTGTGACTGAGTCCACAGTGGATGTCCACACTAAATCTGGCATCAATATGATGAGTGCCCAGGAGCAGGGGGCACCGGGCTACCCTGGTGGAAATAGGATAGCTGAAACTTCTGTGCTGATCAGCAGTGGGGTTAGACTCATGGGCAGTCACTGCAAATTTAGCCTGGATGAGAGAGGGAGGAAGAAGAAGAAGAAGAAGAAGAAGAAGAAGAAGAAGAAGAAGAAGAAGAAGAAGAAGAAGAAGAAGAAGAAGAAGAAGAAGAAGAAGAAGAAGGAGGAGGAGGAGGAGGAGGAGGAGGAGGAGGAGGAGGAGGAGGAGGAGGAGGAGGAGAGTAAGACGAAGGAAGAGGAGGAGAAAAAAATTTGCCTAGGAGAATGAGAGGTTAAATGACTACCCAGAATCACACAGCCACTAGAGGATCAGAGACAGGTCTGGAATAAACTAGTGTTTATTAAGTCCTACTAAATGCCAGGCCCTGTGTTTGACCTAGGGTCTTCTGACTGAGGAATAATAAGCATGACAATAAATGTTTCTATAATACTTTATAACTGAAAGCGTTTTCCACAAGTCAGCCCCTTAACTTTTTTGACTTGAGAGTGGCAAGTGTTGTACTTAGAGGGAGGGGGACCTGGCTTCAAATCCTGCTTCTAATACTTAATAGCTATGTGTGAGCCTCAGGTTTCTCATCTATAAGATAGGGATAAAATTTACTTACAGCGCCTGTCCAGACAGAGATATTATGAGGCTTGAATGAGCTAATGCATGTAAAGCATGTGTAGTAGTATGCATTTGTAAACTTTAAAAGGTTATATAGCAGCAGGGCTTCTGAGTATCTTCAGTCCGCTCTGTGAGGTAGTGAGCAGAAGTGTTACTTGCTTCGCGTGTCTGTGATTCGGCCAGCATGTGTCCTCTCTCCACTGACAAAGACTGCAGTCCTTCTATCACATAATAAATTGTCTTTGAGAGTCCTATGACTGACAGATCCATCATGCTGTAGTCAGCCTGAGAATGGACTTCACTGCAGTTGGTCGGGTCAGTCCTGGAACGAGGAACATATTCTACTCCTTGTTCCCTACTCAGACTTTCCAGTTTGGTAGGACCTGGCAGAGTTTGGGACGTTGCTGGCCCAACATTAGTTCTCTGCAGTGATGAGACCCCAAGAGGATTTTAGCAGATTGCATGCATTGTGCTCCCATTTTAGAGAGAAGGCAGTCTCATAGGAGGTGAAGTAACTTATCCAAGATTTCCCAGTCAATAAAGAGAAAACTTAGGTCCCCCTACCCCAGGTTCAGGAATCTTTCTATTTCATTACAATTGTCTCTTGACAAGTATGAAAAGGGGGAAAGGGGGTCCACAAGTCTACAAAAATGAGAGACACATTAGAGAAAGGAAATTCTACCTCCCAGAACAGAATCACACACAGGTTGGGTGAAAGGCCACCATCTGAGATAACCATCAGATATACAGCCCCTTTGGAAGTCCTCCTATGGAATACGGATGCATAGATTTAGAGCTTGATGAGACCCTGAGGTCATCTATACCAATCCCTTCATTAAGAGGGGGAACTGAGGGGGGGGCGGAGCCAAGATGGCGGCTGGAAAGCAGTGACTGGCGTGAGCTCCCCACTGAGTCCCTCCAAAAACCTATAAAAAATGGCTCTGAACCAATTCTAGAGCTGCAGAACCCACAAAGTGGCAGAGGGAAGCAGGGCTCCAGCCCAGGACAGGCTGGATGGTGTCTGGGTAAGGTCTGCCCCACACGGAGCTCCCAGCTCCCAGCTGAGGGGAGCTTAGCTGAGCCAAGCAGAGCACAGGGACCACGGACTGACCAGATCAGGAGACGAGCAGAGAGGGCCCTAGCATCCTGAATCACTGAGCTGTGGCATGTACCAGACCTCACAACCCACAAACAGCAAAGACAACACAGAAGGTTAGTGGGAAAAGCTGTGGGAACTGAGTTTGCGGTTCGGCCACTGCCCCTGGGGCAGCGGAGGTGGGGCAGCTTTAGAACAAAGGCTGCAGTTGCTTCTGGCCCCAGGCCCACCTGGTGGGAGGAATTAAGTGGCTGATCAGAGCAGGAGTGAAGAGCCTGCTGAAGATTTAAGCCCAGTCCAAGAAGGGGGTTCTTGGGGAAGGAGGAGTGCTGGTGAGGCAGCACATTCACCCAAGTATGGAACATAGAACTCTTTAGTCTACAAGCAGTCATACCCCACTGAAAAACTCAAGGGTTAAGTAAGTTGGCTGGGAACATGGCCAGGCGGCAAAAACACACCCAGATTCAGTCTCAGACTTTGGAATCCTTCTTTGGTGACAAAGAAGACCAAAATATACAGTCAGAAGAAGTTAACAAAGTCATAGAGCCTACAACAAAAACCTCCAAGAAAAACATGAACTGGTCTCAGGCCATGGAAGAACTCAAAAAGGATTTAGAAAAGCAAGTTAGAGAA
>CM053622.1:764303837-764335878 GCA_028646595.1 Phalanger gymnotis
CTGTACTCTGCCTTCCTCCTACCCACGTATCAATCCATGAGAACCCCAAAAGGTCCATCCCTTATATTGAATAATTTAAGAGAAGAGAAGAGAAGGGAGAAGAGGAGAGAAAAGAAGAGAAGAGAAGAGAAGAGAAGAGAAGAGAAGAGAAGAGAAGAGAAGAGAAGAGAAGAGAAGAGAAGAGAAGAGAAGAGAAGAGGAGAGAAGAGAAGGGAGAAGAGAATAGAAGAGAAGAGAAGAGAAGAGAAGAGAAGAGAAGAGAAGAGAAGAGAAGAGAAGAGAAGAGAAGAGAAGAGAAGAGAAGAGGAGAGGAGAGGAGAGAAGAGAAGAGAAGGGAGAAGAGGAGAGAAGAGAAGAGAAGAGAAGAGGAAAAGAGAGGAGAAGAGAAAAAATTCAACAAGAAAAATCAATGCATCACAAAAAATTGATATTATATGCAATATTACATATCTATGGACCCCCACTCTTGCAAAAGAACAGAGAAAGGTGTCTTCTTACATTTCTTTCTCTGGGGCCAAAATGGTTCCTCACAATTTCACAAGTTTTGGTTTCAATGAGTTTGTTTCTATTGTTTTACTTGCATTGCTGTACTCGTTGTGCATATATTTCCCCCCACTCTGCTTGCTTCCATTTGCATCAGTTCATGGAAGTCTTCCCATACTTCTCTATATTCATCATGTCCCTCATTTCTTACCACACAATCACATTACATGTAGGCACTGGGCAAAGGAAAAGCTGATGTTCTTGATGCTGACTGAAACCACAACCAGGTGTCCTGGGTCAGCTAGGTCTTTTCTCATTCCACCATGGCTTCTCTCCTCTGGCCAATAAGTTTCCTACCTAGCCATAAATGGCAGAGAAAAGATGATCCTGAGCCAGCCTTCTACCCTTGTCACCCCAGATCTGTCATTCTATGGCTACTGCACCCCACTGTATTGTACTCCTCCCCTGGCTGTGTACCTCAGAGGGCTCTTTCTGTACCTTACTGGGATTGTATCAAAATTTCTGGGTTTTCAGGGATTCTCTAATATCTGTAAGGAATACTGGCAACAGGCTGTCTCTACTCTCTTTTCCCTGCCCCCTTTTCTAGAAAGTTCCATGTTCCAAGCTCGAAATGTCAATTATTTTAATAATCCAACATATGCACATATCTGGTCAAGTCACTCTTTTCAAAAACCTTCAGTGGCTCTCTATTTCTCCCAAGTAAAATTCAGATTCTTTGGTTGATATTCAAGGCTTTCCATCATCTAGAACCACCCTACCCTTCCAGTTTTACTCTTATTTCTTCCTTCCATGTCATCTATGCTCCAGCCAAACTCTTTGTCCTCTAAATCAGTCACCGTTCTCTCTCCCTTGTAGGCCTTGGTTTCTGCTATTTCCTCCTTCCTTCCCTTAATTTCCTGATTCCTACCAATCCTTTAATGTCCATCTCAACATTTCCTTCAGTAATTTCTCCCTGATCAATCAGGATAGTAGTGACCTCCTTCCCCACTCCCACCTCATCTAGAGCTTTCCTTGGTTCCTTTTTAATTCACCGAGCCTATGATAGTTTGTATTATACTGTATTTACCTGTGTTTGTCTTATTACTCCACTCAACTGTAAGCTCTATAAGGATGGGAATCCTTTTTCTCTAAGCTTTCTATCTCCTTCCCTAGCACAATGCTCTTTACACAGAGGGTGCTTAAAACATGTTTGTTGAATGAATAAGAGAAAGAGTTAGATTATGTGACCACTAGTGTCCTTGCTGGCTCTGTACCCTATGATGTCTGCAATCTTGTTCTCTACTTGCCATGGACCTCCTAGAAGCTGGAGGTGGTCCCTTGAAACCCTGCCCCTTAGAATAGTTGAACAACACAACCTAAAGATATCATTAGGCCCCTGGAGACATCTTTGGGTCTAACCCCCAGAGAAAAACATTTATGGGCTTCACACATCTCTAGGAAAATCCATGGGACCCACATTCCATAAGTGTGACCCCAGCACTTATAACCTCTAGGTGTATACGTGGGGTCTATTGTCTTCCCAAGGATGGAGCAACATTCATTTTCTCCTAGAGATATCCCTAGGATGCATTCATTTTAGGGATATCTTTGGACCCCACCCTCCATAATTTCTTTTCTGGACCCCAAATCTCTTTAGGGAAATATGAAATAACACCTTAGCACAAAGAGTTTCAAACTTTATGTAGTGACTCATCTCCTTAAAAACTGTCACATCCTCTTGTCCTACACTTCTGATAAAACAACCTGTGCAGACTGTAGGTGAGGATAGCAGATAATACCCATAATTAGATTCACCTTAATGGAAGGCACAAACTCCAATATGATCTCATTTTCACCCTCTAAGGTGAAAGTAATCTAAGTAATCACTAAGTGACCACTGGGCTATATTGACTGGTAGTAGCAGCAGATATCTCAATTTAGTCTTGCTTTTGATAACTTTCATTTGAACACTGTTTGCTGCAAAAATGGATATATTTATTTTGGAGTTATACCATAAAATATCTGAATATTTTGGCCATTGAATAAATGGATGGATGATAAAAGATTTGAGTGCTTATTCTTGAAGATATTAACAGAAAAGTGAGATAGTCCTTTCTCTCAAGGAAGTCAAGCATTGACTGAGGGAAATAATACATATAATAGAGGTGGGTACATTCACAGGGTAGATGGAAAGGCCTAGAAATCCTAAGGGTCTGGGTGGGTGGCAAGGCCCCTTAGGACATATCAGCAGGTCATGTGACAGTACCCAGGCTCTGTAGGGCAGAGGGTCTTGTCAGGAGAGGGGAACCTGTGACCTTGAGGCCACATGTGACCTTCTAGGTCTTCAAGTGTGGCCCTTTGACTGAATCCAAACTTGAGGACCTAGAGGGCCCCACGTGGCCTCAAGACCACAGGTTCCCCACCCTAGGTCTTGGTAAATGGTTAGGGTTGAAGGATTTAAGATGTGATTGTAGGCCAGGTGTTACTGGTGATCCTCCATCTTACCTGAAAGAGTATAAATGGTAACTTCTTGCTCATCCAAGTCATGGGAGCTGTAATGTTTACAGAAGGGAGAAGATGGCAAATATGGGGGGAAGAGATTAGAGAGAACAACACTTGGCACAATACTTAGTCTATGATATGCACTTAATAAATACTTATTGACTTAAACAGAAGAGAGGGGAAAGTGGGAGCAAGGGAGAGTATGGGGATGAGGTACAAAGGTAGTGTGAGAGACAGGGGAAAAAGACAGACACAGGGTGGATGAAAACAAGAAAAGAGAAAGAATAAACCATGAGGAAGGAGAGAGAGGGGAATATGGAAGCAAGAGAGAGGATGACAGATAGAAAGGTACAAAGGAAATGTGGGAGGTAGAAAGAAAAAGAGGTGGAGGACAGAGGAGAGGAAGAAAGGGAAAAGATTAAACCAGGAGAAAAGGGAGAGAGTGGAAAGTGAGAGCAATAGGGAGGTAGGTTAGAGGGTGAGCAAAAGGGGCTGGTTAAACAAAGACAAGGTGAGAGGGAAGAAAGGAGAAGAGACGGGTAGGGTTGAGATGGAAAAGAAGGAATGAGAAAAGAGAGGAAGGAAGGTGGGAGAAGAGAAAATGGAACATACAAAGAGAAGATGAGGGAGGGAGAGATGAAAGTGAAAGAATAGGGGAGAGAGGTGGGCAAGTAGGTTAGAATTGAAGGAGAGGGAAGAAGGAATAAACAAAGAGAGAGGTAGAGAGAGAAGAGATAGAGAAAGAGCAAAAGAAAGAGTGTAGAAAGGAGATAAAAAGTGTGAAGGAGTGAGAGAAAGCTTTGAACAGATTTTAAACTTCCTTCACCCTCCTAATTTACCAAATCCACTCTCTGGTCTGCTGGGGGAAATAATAATACATATGAGAAGTTAAATTAACCTATGATCTCTAAACTAGTTTTAGGGACAAGATAAAAGCTAGATCTGTGATTTCATTGGTATAGTGAACTCCAAGATAAAGAAACACTACCAATGCAAGTTAGTGCTAGAGAATTACCCAGGGAACTAAAGAGGTAAGGTTAATCAGTTAGTCAATAAATATTTATTAAACATTTACTATGTGAGAAGCACCGTGATAAGTTCTGGGGATACAAAAAGAGGCAAAGGAGATCCCCTGCCCTCAAGGAGCTTACAATCTAACGTGATTGGCCCAGAGCCTCAGAGTGTCTGTCATAACTGGGACCTGGACTTAGATCTATCTTCCTGACTCTTAGACCAGATCTCTATCCGCATCTCTATCCATTAGGCTACACTGACTCTCTCAATGAGGATTTTTGAATTATAGAACTACACAACTAGAAGGAGACTTGGAGCTTCTGTGGTGCTCCTCATCCTAGAATTTTGTAAAGGCAACAAATGAAGCCCAGTAAAGAAATCTTCCTAAAGTCACAGAGTGAGGGAGGGAGATGGGCAGAGCAGGGATTAGACTTTTTCTACTAAATGAGGTGGAAGCTTTACAAAATTCAGTCTGATTTTGGCTACAGAAACCAGGTTAATTGAATTAGGTCAAAACAGAATCCCTTGGTTGCTGTCCAGGAAGGGAAAGGTTGTCCTAATCTTTGGACAGACCCCAGAAGAAGACCAGAAGTTTTCAATCACAAGCTGGAAGGCCACTTGTTGAGGATAATCTAGAAGGGCTTACTATTCAGATACAGGGTAGACAAAATGCCCTATGAGGATCCCTCTAACTCTGAGATCCTGTGATTCTAGTTAAAATGGTACCAAGTAATCTTGTGCTCTTCACCTCTCTGTTGCCTCCTCCTCCTCCTCTTCCTCTTCCTCCTGCTCCCTCTCTCTCTCTCTCTCTCTCTCTCTCTCTCTCTCTCTCTCCCTCTCTTTCTCAGTTTCTCCTCTTTCTCTCTGTCTCTCTTTTTCCTCTTTCTCTCCATCTCTCCTCCCTTTTTTCTTCCCTTCTGTTTCCTTTACTCTTATTAATTCTATCTATTGACTACCTACAAATGCCCAAGTCTCTCTCATTCTTTAAAAATAAAAATAAAAATCCTCATCAGATCCAACTATCCCTTTAAGTTATCATCCCATCTCTCTTCACCATTTCATAGTCAAATTCCTGCCCTCATTGCCTACCCTCTGCAATAGCCTTCTATTTGGTCTCCCTGCCTTGAGTCTCTCCCCTTTCCATTCCACTGCCGAAGATTTTCCTCAAGTACAGGTCCACTCTCATTTTCTCAGTATTCCATAAACCCCAATGACTCCTTGATATTACCATCCTTCAAGGAACATACTTCACACCACCATCAATTCATGTACCAGATTTTATTATTTCTATTTCTACAACATATTTAACATCAACCTCTTTCTCTCTATTCACAGACCATCATCACCCCTTATCTAGTCTGTTGCTATTGTCTCCTAATTAGTCTGCATGACTGAAGTATCCCATCTCCAATCCATCCTTCACAGAATTACCAAAGGGATTTTCCTAAAGCACAGATCTGACAGTGTCACTCTCCTGCTCATCAAACTCCAATGACCCCCTATTACTTCTACGATAAAATGCAAACCCTCTGTGGCATTTATAATTCCTCACAGCTTGGATCCAGCCTGATTTTCTAGCCTTGTCAAATATTACTCTCCTTCATGAACTTTTACATCCATCCAAACTGTCCATCATATTACACCTCACATAAAACACTTCATCTCCAATCTCTGGGACTTTGTGCTAGCTATGCCCTGTGCCTGAGATGCACTCTCTTTTCACCTCTGACTCCTAGAATGCCTTCAAAATTCAGCTGAAGTGCCATCTCCTACATAAGGTTGGAACTTTCTGATCCCTCATCTACTGGTTCTTCTCTGTACTCAAATTAACTTGTATATGTTCTTTCTATTGTGTGTGTACATATATAGGTGTATGTGTATACCTATATATGTACACACACGCATGCACATACATATATATGTGTGTATGGTCCCAAAAATCTTAGTGAAGTTTTAAGTTCTCAAAGTGTAAAACTTTTGGGATTCCCTGGGTATGCACATTGTCGTTGTTTAGTCATTTCAGTCATATCCAACTCTTCATGACCCCACTGAGGGTCTTCTTGGCAAAGATCACGGAGTGATTTGCCATTTCCTTCTCCAGCTCATTTTACAGATGAGGAAACTGAGGTAAACAGGGTTAAGTGACTTGCCCAGGCTCTTGCAGCTAGTAAGTTTCTGGGGACAGTTTTAAACTCAGAAAGATGAGTTCCAGCTCTCTATTCACTGCACCACCTAGATATCTATTCACATTGTATTTTCCCATATTGATTATAAGTTCCTTGAGGTCAAGGACTATTGAGGTTTTGCCATTGGATATGAAGTGCCTAGCAGTGTGCCTGGTACATAGCAAGCATTCAATAATTGCTTATTGAGTGAATGACTAAACCAATGAAGTGTGCTTCTAAAACAATGAGACTGATATCCTTGGCTTCCTCATAAACTAACTCTGAAGTCAGTCCCCAGAGAACCACCTGGAAATGGTTTGGAATATGATTAGATAGCAGTTCATGAGAGAATGAAAAAAAAAACCTTGGGGATTTAGGGACTTGAGTTGACAATGTGATATGGCATCTAGAAAGCTCATGTGACCTTGAGCTGAATGAACAGAAGTCTCGTACCCAGAATGACAAAGATGATCACCTTTTGTCTGCTGCCAGAAACAGTGCATTCAGTTTGGAGCAGCATAATTTAAGGAGATTTTTAAATTAGAGGACATCCAGAGGAGTCAGTTGTCAATAAACATTGACAAAGCACCTACTATGTGCCAAGCACTGTGCTAAGCACTAGGGATACAAAGAAAAGTAAAATAATAATAATAATCCCTTCGCTCCAAGAGCTTACAACATATTGGGGGTGAGGGGCACACAACAGGCTAATTACTATGCAAACAAGCCCTAGACAAGATAAACAGGAAGTAATAACCACAGGGAAGCCAGTGGCACTGAAAGTCAGGTCATCTGATGATTGGTGGGATCTGCCAAACAGGACCTTTGACTTTGGGGCTCTTTCCCCTGGGCATCCTCTTTCCCAAGAGACAAGTCCTGGGAGTTGCTTGGGGCACATAGAAGTTGGACTTTGCCAGGGTCACACAATTAGTATGTTTTAGAGGTGGGGCTGCAACCCAGTTCTTTGTGACTCAAGCCTGGTTCTTTATCCACTACAAGGTACTCATTACTTCAAGGGAGGCAAAAATCCACCCCTCTAAATCTTCAATCCATTTCTCTTTATTCTGCAACCAACGCCTTTTTCACATGAAACCCCTTCAAATATTTTAATACAAGCATCATCACCATGCCCATATGAAGACTAAAGTGAGGAACGTTTGGCCTGGAAGAGAGAATATTTGTAGGGGAACATGACAGCTACCTTCAAATATTTAAGTGGTATCATATGAGAGAGTTATTTATGTTTGTTCTGTTTGGTCCCAGAGGGAGGAATTAGGAGCCATTTAATGGAGTTGCCAAAAGGCACAATTAGCCTTGATGCCAGGAAAATAAATCAACCTAATGATTAGAGCTATCCAAAAGTGGGGGGGGGGCATCTAGGTAGCTCAGTGGTTAGAGAGTTCTGGGTCTGGAGTCAGGAAGACCTGAGTTCAAATTCTGCCTCAGACACTTACTAACTGGGTGACCATGGGGCAAGTCACTTGACTCAGTTTCTTCATCTGTAAAATGAGCTGGAGAAGGAAATGGCAAACCACTCTAGTATCTCTGCCAAGAAAACACCAAATGGGGTCAGTAAGAGTTGGATACAGCTGAACAGTAACAGCAATGTCTAAGATAGGTACAAATTGTATAATCTGAATCCCCTTTCAGAGAACAGAATCTGAAAGGGGAAGGTATCGTGACTAGGGAGACTGGAAAAGACCTCCTGCAGAAGGTGGACTTTGAGTTGAGTCTTGAAAGAAGCCAGATGTGAGGAGTCAGAGCTTTCTAGGCATGGGGGAGCATCTGTGCAAAAATGGGGAGACTGAAGATAAAGTGTTGTGTTTGAGGAATTGACAATGTATTGAAGTAATGAGAAAAACTCGGAACCCAGAGGGAGGAGACCTAAGTGCTTGCTGCTGGTTCCTCTCTCATTTACTAGCCGTGTGACTTTGGTTCGAGTCACTTAACCCCCAAGGGTCTGAGTTGCTCATCCCCAAAACGAAGGTTATTATACTTTACCTCTCTGAAGACAGGAGTTGGACCAAGTTCTTCCAGGGCAGCGATTCTCTGCATCATACAAGAATCGACACAAAGAAGTAACGATGAGGAATTGTTTTAGCCAAGCTATGCTGAGCAGGAATGTCTGCAGAGCTCCTGTGTTGATATGCAAAGAAGCCACCCCGTTTAGAAATAAACATATGCTTCATTTAAGGAAGGAACCAAGTGCTGGTACATTTCATTCCTGACCAAGTTTATGTAAAATTAATTGCATCGCATGTTCCCTGCATCTTTTAATTGCAAAACCAATTAACTTTAAAATGTTCCGCTTTGTAGTCCCCCAAATGGAAGGCAGCGTTTCCGTTGGCTTGACAGAATCTGCCTTTTGTGGAGGCTGGGCAGGCAGCCACACTTGGTTATCTGCTGGAGAAGACCTCGTTGCCTTGTCAGCTCCTGGAGCTAAGTGAGTTTGTGGGGCTGGAGTTTGAGAGGTGAGAAGGACCCTAAAGGACCAGCCTAAGCCCTTAAAAGAGTGTGTGTTGGCACCTGGGAAGGGATTGATATAGGAGAGGTCAAGGGTAGGTACCCAATTAAAAGATAAGGGGTTTCCTGCTTGAAGGCCCAAGTTGACAAAAGTTAGGGGGCCAAGAGTTGAGTTAGGCCATAGGCTGATGAGACAACAAGCCCCAATGCAGTGAATGAGAAACTTCCCATTGGGAGATGACCCAAGGAGAAGGCTCAGGCCTCTAGATAAGGGATCCTTCAATAGGTTTTCAGACTTGATCAAAATCCAAAACCCTTCACTTCCATGTGACACACTGAATGCATCTTCATAAAGGAACTGGAAAATCAGAGGAAGCTGCATGTGATATATCTTTATACTACTACTTGACAATTATATCCTTTATAGCTCAGGAAGTCAATCGCATACTTGCATACCTAGACTCCAAGGGCTTCAGTGCTTCAGATCTAACCCTTGCCTAAAACACTAAGCAAACTTCTCTCCTTGGGAACTCATCTATGATTCTCAGAACCCCCAAACCTTGAAAGTTCTGGATCTTTTGGGGTATATTATACGCAGAGATCCTTGTAGGGGAGCCAAAGGCATGCTGTGAATGGGGGCAAACTGGGACTGAGGAAGGAATACTGGGCTGAGAGACACAAGATCTGAGTCATAGTCTCATTCTGCTACTAACATGCTAGGTGACCTTGGGCAAGTGCCTTTCCTCTTCTATGTCTCAGTTTCCTTTTCTGTAAAATAAGGGGGTTGAATGAGATTATCTAGACTCTCTAGAGGGTCCTTTCCAGGCCTGCCATTTTAGAATCTTCTTTATCATTCTAGCCTGGTGACCCCATGCAGGATGGATCTCGAGAAGAGACTGGAAGTTAAGAGACCAGTTCCAAGGCTGTTGCTTATAATCTACGTGAGATAAGATGAGTATAGAGGCAAGTCCAGTCAGAGACGATCTATCTATTCCTGCCCAGGGCTCAGGGGAAGGAAAATGAGAAAGGATTTGAGTGAATTGCTAATTCTTGTGTTGTCGGGGGTACATTTCCCTAGAGAAGAAAATTCACCCAGACTGATAGAGCCATTAGTCTTAGTGTTCCAGCTATTTTCTGCATGCCTTTGTCCAAGCTTTCCTCTATACCTGGTATACCTTCACTTCTCACCTCTGCTTCAAGGATCAATTCCTGGGACATTTCCTATAGGAAATATTTTCTTGTCCATGTAAGTCTCCCTCAAAGTATCACATACACCCTCACTTGTACACACGCCATATGGAGAATACAAACTCCTTGAGGGCAGGAACCAGTTTTCATTTTTATTTAGCATCTCCAGTTCATCTGCTGACCCATAAGATCACAGACTTTGAAGCCTTAGTTTTCATGAGATAGTCATGTTCAAAAAAGCCATCACCAGAGGGTAACCATTCTGTTGATAATCTGCTCCCCACTTAGCTAGCCTGGTCATCGGGCAACAGATACACATTCCCTAAAGCCAAAGTTAGAACTAAGAATTACTATATCTGTGGCAAATACAGATGAGGCAGAGGAGAGAAGGTGGAGGATGGAGCCTCTGAGATTTTCTAGCTTGTTTCTCCATGGAGGCTGGGAGGAAAAACAACCAAAGGTCAGGAGAAACAGTCCCTGACCATAGGTAGAATAGTCAGGGGAGGAGGGAAGGTCTATCTCATATCTGTCCTCATCTGACCTCTGTTGACCCACAACCTTGCTATTGCCTTCTCCCGAGGATGATCTTCAATCCTACCTCCCACAGGCCATGGGCAAGTTGAGAGTATGAGGATACGTGATCTAGTCCCAGTTGGAACACTCCAGATAAGCCACCATGGTTACAGTTCTGCTGCTTGAAGCCTTTTTAGTTCGGCAGGACCTCCTTGATCTTGCATTCTTCTGCATAGCCATCTTTGAGGACTCAGGGTCACCTCCATACTTAAACATCAGATAAGGGGTCTATTAGAGGAGAAAAGAGATTTTACACATTTCAGGTATGTCAGAAGGCAGCTTCTGGTGCTAAGGCTAGACACCGAACATACTCTCTGAAGACGGCATTAGTATCAATGGTGAAACTATCCAGGGGCTGGGGAAGAAGAGGATGCAATTGTGTGTATGAAGATGCAGAAAACCCTACCCTTCTCTGGGTTTTCTGTATGTAATTGGAATATCTGTTGGGGCAGAGCTGACATGTAGTAAGAGCTGAGCGGTTAGCAGCCAGTGCAGGTTGCTTCTGAGTCCTTACGAAAAACTAATGACTGCTAAAAGCATCAACAAGAGAGCTCTAAATTCATAGACAAAGCTGAAAAGGACCTTGGAGATAATCTAGACTCACCCCCTCATTTCACAAAGTAGGAAACTAGAGGCTTAAAGATCTTAAGTAAAATAGCTAGTAAGTGTCCAAGGTTGGATTTGAACCCTTCCTGCTATCAGGTTCAGAACACTATCCGTTAGACCACACTGCCCTCCATATCATCAGCCCCAATAAGCTTAATTATCCAGTCTTTGCTTGAGGATTTCTACTAAGGTACAACCTCCTAAGGCAGTCCATTTCACTCTAGGGCACCACTAATTTTTAAGAAGCATTTTATGTTTTGTTTTGTTTTGTCTATTTGTTTCTTTGACATGGAGTATAAATCTGCCTCCCTCTGACTTCTATCCATTGCTCTTGGTTCTACCCTCTGGGGCCAAGTCGTGATACGCTCCACATAAACATATGAAGTCAACTATCATGCCTCACCTCAGTCTTCTCTTTCCAGGCTAAATATTCCTAGTTTCTCATGGAATGTGACCTTATAGCCTTTTCCCATCCTGGTCACCCTGCTCTGGGTGCTCTCCAGCTTACTGACAAGCTTCCTGAAATATGGCACCCAGAACTGAATGTAGCACTCCAGATCGATACGTTCTAACTAGGGCAGCATGCACAGGGACAATCACCACTCTGTTTTAGGATATATCGCCTCTCTTAGTGCAGCCTAAGATTCCATTAGCTCTTTGGCTGCCACAATGTAATAATGAATCATAGTGAGTTTACAACCTATGAAAACCCAGAGATAATTATCTGACAAAGTGCAGTAGTCTTACTCTGCCACCTTCTTCTTGTCAGATTGATTTTTTGAACCCAAGCATAAGATCTTGTCATTGATCCCTATTAAATTTTATTTTGTTAAGACCAATCAATGGTCTAGTCTGTCAAAGTCTTTTGTGGATCCTAATTTTGTTTCCAATGGATTGAACATCTATCCCTTCTATCTCTGTATCATCTTCAGAATTTATAAATATGTTATCTATCCCTTTATCTAAGTCACTAAGAAAAATATCATAGAGTCAAGGACAGATTATCAGGGCACTTCAATAAAAACCTCCTTCCAAGCTGGTATTGAGTCATTAATGACTATTTTTTGGGTCTAGGTATACAACTAATTCACATCACTGTCCTATTAGCTAGACCATATCTCTCTGTCTGTTCCATATGAATAACATGAAGGACTTTGTCAAATGCTTCAGTGAAAGTCCAGTAAATAAGCTCTCTGGAGCCTCCTTGATCTGCCAGTCTAGCAAGCCTGTCAAAGAGGGAAGTCAGGATAGTTTGACATGACCTATTCTGGATGATGACATGATGGTTCCTTGCTATCATTTCTGCCTTTTCTGGTCATTTACTTACCACCCCTTTAATAATACACTTGAGAATTTGACCAGGAATTGAAGTCAAGTTCACTGGCATCTGATTTGTAGATATCACTAAAAATGCTGCAACAATCTATGAGCCTCTGCAGTTCTGAGATCTCTCTCCATTTCTCTATGACCTGTCAAGATCACCACAATGTCTTGGCAATCATATCCTCCAGGTCTCTAAGTGTCACCTGATGCAACCCATCTGGGGCTGGTCACTAGAAGTCATCAAAGGCATCCTGGTGTTCTCTCTTTACCTCTCTATGTATCTTGGGTAACCTCTTCCCTCCTTTCTTCACCAAGCATCCCATTCCACTTGTGGTAACCTCTCCTTATAACAAAATGCTTGTAAAGCATTGATTTCCTTTTAAAGAAATGCTTCCTGACATTGAACCAGGATTCATCTCTCCAACTTCCACTCATTTCTCCTAGTTTTTTTTTTCTTCTGGGGCCAAGTGGAAGGAATCTGATACCTTTTCCATGTGATAGCCCTTCCAAAATGTTAAGATTGCTATCACGTGCTCCTTTTTCATAAATGTGAAAGCCTGTGAGAGCATCAGAACCAGCCACCTCATCATCCTTGACACCTTCCTCCAGAAAGACTACTGCTTGTCAGTATCCTTCCTAATGGCCAGGACTGAAGCCTATACTCTAAATGTGGTCTGACCATGGTGAAGGAGAGCAGAACTATCATCGCCTCTCAGACTGGACGTGATGCTTCTTGGCAGCTGGGTTGCAAAATGGTTAGAGCACTGGACTTGGAATCAAGAAGTACTAAGTTTGAACTTTGCTTCAGATGCTTCTACTTGTGTGACTGTTTCCTCATCCATAAAGTAGAAATAGTAATAGCACCTGCTTCCCAGATATATATACACACACATACACACACACACACACACATACATATATACATACATATATACATATGTGTATATATGTATATATATATGTATGTGTGTGTGAAGATATATACATATATATATACATACATATACATATAGCATTTTGCCAGTCTTAAAGTTCTAAATAAATGCCACAAATGTTATCATTAGTATTATTATTATTAACAGCTAGCTTTGGACAAACATGTAAGTGAATAAGTATAGCCTTTGAGTAATTATAAAAGGAGCCCATAGATGGAAGTCTAAGCAGTTGGCTTTGGAGAAGCTTCAGGACATTTAGCAGGGATAGGACACATGTCCCTAAAGTCTTGAGGACAGAGGTTCAATTGTAGCTGAAAGGGAACCAAGGCAGGAATGGATTTCATAGACAACATTTCTCTTCCCTGGGCTTACATTTTCTCCCACATGAAATGACAAAAATTGGCTGAGATGCTTTTGATGTTTCTTTCAGCTTTGAACATTCTATGATACATGACTCAGGCACAGGAGATAAGACAAGGACACCGTTGTTAGCATTTAGCCACTAGACTTTGCCCCCAGAACCAGACAAGTGTGGCAGAGAGTAATGAGAGAGCACTAGAAGTGAGGGTGCTAGGTTCCCATTCCATCTCTGGGATTTCTGTCTGTGTGACCTTAGGACAGATATTTGACCTCTTGGTATTTCAGTTTCTTCATTTGCAAACTGACGAAGGTTTGGGGTTAGGCAATCTCTAAAGGTTCATTCCAGCTCAAACTTTTCTAACCTCGGTCCTGGTTACTAGAACCTGCATCTGGGATCAGGGTAGGAACAGAGACAAGGCAATCTTGAGGCCGAGTCAGTAAGCTATGGATCCATGTTGTTGATTTTCAGTAATGCCTAACTCTTCATGACCCCATTTGGGGTTTTCTTGGCAGAGATACTGGAGTGCTTTGCCATTTCCTTCTCCAGATGGGGTTACAGGCAAATGGGGTTAAGCGACTTGCCCAGAGTCACCCAGCTAGTAAGTGTCTGAGGTCAGATTTGAACTCAG
Organism: Phalanger gymnotis; assembly: GCA_028646595.1. NCBI lineage: Eukaryota > Metazoa > Chordata > Mammalia > Diprotodontia > Phalangeridae > Phalanger > Phalanger gymnotis. The sequence continues at coordinate 764,318,079 of CM053622.1, forward strand.
GAAAATGTCTTCCTGACTCCAAACCCAGTACTCTATGCACTATAGTACCACCTAACTGCCCTAGCTGGCTCAAGGATCCATGCGTCCTTCTATATTTCTCCTTCTGAGCATTAGACTAATTCCTATGACTAAAACATTAGGTAGGAGTTAAGCGACTCTAACTCTGGAGACTGTATTTTTGTCGGGGCAAGAAGTTAGGTTGTTTATTACAGGAGCTTTGGAATGGATTGAGGGCTGCCATATAAACAAAACCTTCACCAGGATGATAAAAGACATTGGGCAATGCTCAAGAACGCTATGGGACTATGGACTCTGATGAGGGGGAATGAGGGTAGACATAGAGAGCCCCACTTCACCCAAGGTACATCTCATGGGCTAATCTCACAATGGCAAACCAAATGTGCTTCCAACAGAACATGCAACAATGATGGTTCTTTCATTTCAATGCATTGTATCTTTCCTGAGCATCTGCAACACTAGCATTTATTCCTATTTGCTCAGAGCTTTACAGTTAAAAGCATTTTCACATATATTTCCAGACCAAAGCACCCATCCCTGACCACCACTTTTATACATATTTATATACGTATACACATACATATATACACACATGTGTGTATGTACATATGTGTGTATATTCTTCCCCTATTAGAATGTAGCCTTCTAAGGGATGGGGACTGTCCTGCTTTTTGTGTTTGTATCACCAGCACTTAGCGCAATGCCTGGCACATAGTCGGTGCCTTATATTTGTATTTTTATTCTTTCACTGATTTCATACAATAGCACTATGAGATATCAAGAGCAGATATTATTAGCCCCATTTCACAGATGAATAAACTGAAGTTCAAAGACATACCGCTTATCCACATTATACAGCTAAAAATTAATAGGAGGAAGGAAGGAAGGAAGGAAGGGAAATCTTGGGTGTGGCTTTATAGATAGCAGATCTAAGGCTCTGTGGTCCTTTCATGGGGATAAAGGAGAAAGATGAGACTTAGAGTCTTCCATCAAGGAACTTAGGCTTTATTTGGGGAAAGAATGTGAAGACAAGTTACAATAAGATGCAACAGAAATTGCATAACAGGGTAATAAAATTGCAAGTGCATATGTGATCTCATTTCAGCCTCATTCCCATTTTACAGATGAGGAAATTGAGTCACTTGGTGGTTAAATGGCTTGCCCAGGGTGATATAGCTAATGTCTCTAAGGCTGGAGTTGAACTCAGATTTTCCTGACTCCAGGCCCTACATCATACAGTGGGCTACTGCTTGCCTACCTGGAAGAGTCCTTAGAACATAGAATCTCAGAACTAGAAAGGAACTTAATGCCTAGGATGTTAGAGCTGGAATAGACTTTATAATATTGGATATGGAAAGAATCTTGTAATCTATGGCCCAGAACCATGTGTTCTCTTGGAGACAGACGTGCTTCCTTTAATAGGCTAGCAACAAGACACGATTCCTTCCCTAAGAATCTATCCTCCTAAGAGCTCTAGACAACCAATATGTCTTGGTGGCAATGCCAACCAGTGAAACTGATCATCTAGGACATGACAAGGGCTGACCATTTACCTTGTGGAAGACCCCAAGTTACTGAGACTTAATCTGATGTCTTTATTCCTTATAACAAAGTTCCAAAGGGAGTATCTACACACTCCATAGTGAGATGCTTTCAAAAGTCACAGACAGAGGTTTATCATGTGTAAACTTGTCAAATTGTTCAGAGGACTCCTTTGATCAATTCCCTATGCAAAACTCAGAACGGAGAATACCAAAACAGAAGAACCCAACCTAATACAGAGATTATAAGAGCTGGAAAGGACTTTAGAACACACAATATCAGAGCTGGGAGGGTCCTTAGAACACAGGATGTCAGAGCTGGAAGGGCCCTTAGAACACAGAGTGTCAGAGCTGGGAGAGCCCTTAGAACACAGGATGTCAGAGGTGGGAGGGCCCTTAGAACACAGGATGTCAGAGGGGGGAGGGCCCTTAGAACACAGGATGTCAGAGCTAGGAGGGACCTTAGAACACAGAATGTCAGAACTCAGAGAACCCTTAGAACACACACTGTCAGACCTGAGAGGGCCCTTAGAACACAGAATGCCAGAGCTGGGAGGGCCTTTAGATCTGGGAGAGCCCTTAGAACACAGAATGTCAAGGCTGAGAGGGCCTTTAGAACATGAAATGTCACAGCCGGGAGGGGCCTTAAAACACTGTGTCGGAGCTGGGAAGGATCTTAGACACTATCTAGTACACCACCTTCTCTTCATGAATGAGAAAATTGAGACATAAAAAGGAAGTGACTCATGTTCATATCATTAATAAAAAGAAGGAATAGAGAGCCCTTGTCTCTTAATTCTCAGTGCAATTTTCTTTTCACTCTGCTCCACAGTGTAATACAATGAGCAGAACACTGGGCTTGGATACCTGTCTGCACATGTTAACTTTAGTCATTGTATGACCCTGAGTAAATCGCTCAATCTCTATGAGCCTCAGAAACTCCTCAGGATTTATCTGGGCTTTGGTGGAGAGTTTTCCCAAACTAGGTTTTCCTATCCACACTTTGGCAAGAAAGGCATTGTGACTTTGGCTCACCAGCACGTAGCACACAGCCTGATGTATAAGCATTTAATAAATGTTTGTGTGGGTGCAGAAGGAAGGAAGGAAGGAAATTAGTCTATAATTAGTCCATTTATTAGGCACCTACTATGTGCCAGGCACTGTGCTAAACTCTGTGGATACAAATACAAAAAAGAAACGCAGTCCTTGTCCTCAAGGAGATTACGATCTACCAAGGAAAGCTCACACACAAAAGGAAGGTAAAAGCAGGGTTGTGGTGGTAGGAAATGAAGAGATGGCTTTAGGAGGAACTTTTCATTCTGCTCTCAAATCTTCCACATCAGAGGGGCAGAGGTGACAGAGGATACTGATGATGAGGTCTGAGTACCCAGGCTGATCTAGTCTTGCAGGATGACAAGTTTCCTGATTATGAGATTTCTAGGGGCATGATGGAGTTTCATCCAAAGGAGTATGACTGCGTGAAAAGGAAGACAGGAAGATAGGAAGATGAGAGGAAAGAAGGAAGGAAGGAAGGAAGGAAGGAAGGAAGGAAGGAAGGAAGGAAGGAAGGAAGGAAGGAAGGAAGGAAAGACGAAAGGAAGGAAGGAGGAAGAGAGGAAGGAAGGGAGGGAGAAAGGAAGGAAGGGAGAGATGAAGGAAGGAAAGAAGGAAAGAAGGAAGGAAGGAAGGAAGGAAGGAAGGAAGGAAGGAAGGAAGGAAGGAAGGAAGGAAGGAAGGAAGGAATGGAGGAAGGAAGGAAGGAAGGAAGGAAGGAAGGAAGGAAGGAAGGAAGGAAAGAAGGAAGGAAGGAAGGAAAGAAGGAAGGAAGGAAGGAAGGATGGAGTAGCTCTTGAATGCCAAGTAAGAGTCACATAGATGATAAGAATAAAATGGGGACACCATAAAGAAAGATCAAAAAAGTAGAAATTAGTGTGTTGTATGAGGAAGAGCAAGGAGACAGTGGGATGACTAGTCTCCCCAAGAGGGTCTGGTTTGGGGAAGAGGGGCTTGTCTCTAGCTTCCCACATTCTGATGTAGGCAGCAAAGCTGGGAAACATCCACTGGCTGCGTCCCCGGCTCCACCTGTCCCAGGAGGATGCCGTGGGAGTCCCCAAGGGAAAACAGCCGAGGAGAGCTGAGCATCCTGTTCCCTTCCTCGCCTTCCTGGAAGCCTTCCACGGTAGCGAGTTGAGATGCAACATTTCAGATGAGGACAGCTTTATCCATCAAAACAACAGACAGATGATATATTAGCACATTCATGGGAGAAGAAGATAAAAATTCAGGATGGGCTAATGTGATCTTTCTGCAGGTGCGAAGCTGGCTGAATATGCCGGAGATTGAGAGCCTGTCTTTCCATAGGGCTGCGAGTTTCCTAAGAGACCCGGGCAGACCGGGAGAAGGATGCTGTGGGAACCGGCGGGAGGGGGAGGGGGGCTGGAAACAAATGCATTAGCAAAACGAATTTATCAATGAATCAGGATGGAAATCTGAGCCGCCCCATTTGAGAAGCCCTTGAGTAATCGTTTTCCCGGCCCCTGCGTCTCTTGTTTTCCTTATTCTGAAGGTGATAGATCCTTAGGCGGCTCAAATGAGCTTCTGTGTAAGCTGGGAGGGAGCCCGGGTGCCGTCCGTCTCCCCCAGGCCAGCGTGCCTGCTGCCAGCTCAGTCCGTCTGAGAGACATGGTGATTAACTTCGAGAACTGTATGGAAAAACAAAACCGAATGCAGATTCATTCTTGTTCCCTGCAGGGCAAAAGAGAAGGGGAGGGGAGCGGATGGTGACAATTGAATCACTGGCTCCTCCATCACCCAGGACCCAACAGCCAGTAGAATGGCATCGGTGCCACTCCAGAGGCAGCTAGGTGGCACAGTGCATAGAGCACGAGGACTGGGATCAGGATCTGAGTTCAAATCTAGCTTCAGCGGCTTCCTAGCTGTGTGACTCTGGGCAAATCACTAAACTTCCGTGTGCCTCAGTTTCTTCATCTGCAAAATGATGACAACAACACCTACCTCCCAGGGTTGGTGTGAGGATAAATGAGATCATTTTTGTGAGCATTTTGAAAACCTTAAAGTATTTTCTTATTATGAGTTTACAGAGTGATTTTCCAGGAAGAGAATTATCCGAATGGTTTCTTTCACACTGCCCGCCACATTTGTCCAATCACTCCAGTCATAGGACCTCAAGTCATAAGAAGACATGAGCAATTGTTAACAGCTGTTCCAGGAACTGCCTGGGAAGCTATTTCAATGGAATCAAGTCATCAAACGCTTAGCACCTCCTGTGTGCAGGGCTCAATATCAGGTGCCTCCGCAGAGACTTGGGAAAAGAGGCATAGTCCCTGCCCCCCACCCACCCAGGACTAACCGTCCATCTACTAAGGGGATCTCAACCCACATATAGATAATCAATCAGGTTCTTAAATGACATAGTCTGTAATGTCAGGGATTGTGCTAGGCACTGAAAAAGAAATGTAATCATCCCTGCCCACAAGGAGTTTAGATGAGGGGGGGGGGAACATAGTTAAATATATTAGGCATATAACAAGCTGGAGAGTGTCCAAAGGAGGCAGATCATTACAATGAAGGGCTTTGAATTCATGCCCTAAGAGCATCCATTGAAGGAACTGGCGATGTTTAAATGAGAGAAGAAAAGGTCTGAGGCAGGGAAAGAATCTGGACATGATTTCAGAGAGCTACAAGCTTTCAAAGGGCAATCTCTGTGGAAGCTGTATTAGTCCTGTTCTGCTTGACCCAGTGAGCAGAACTGAGAACAATGGGTCAAGGTAAAACTTGCAAAGAGACCATTTTGGGCCCAGGGAAAACAAAAACACAAATGAAAATCTTATCCGTTTTTCAGTCATGTCAGAATGTTTGTGGCCCCACTTGGGGTTTTCTTGGCAGAGATACTAGAGTCTATTTGCCATTTCCTTCTCCAGATGAGGAAACTGAGGTAAACAGGATTAAGTGACTTACCCAGGCTAACACAGGCTGGTCAGTTTCTGTGGCCAGATTTTGACTCAGGAGGATGAGTCTTCCCGACTCCAGGCCCAGCTGCACCAGCTGTCTCAGTTCTCTATACGAGGCAGGATGTGATAATCAGTTAATCGATAAACATTTACTAAGTGCCTACTATGTTCCAGGCCCTGTGTTAAGTGCTGAGGATACAAAGAAAGGCAAAAAACCACCCCTATTTCAGGGAGCTAATGGTGTAATGGTAAAGACAACATGCAAACAACTATGTATAAACAAGATAAATACGGGGTAAATTTGGGATAATCGGCAGAGGAAAGTGCTAGAATTACAAGGGACAAGGAAAATCCTGTGGGATTTAAGCTGAGACTCGAAGACAGCTTAGCAAACTAAGGGGTGGAACGGGGTGAGAAGAGAGAATTCCAGGCTTGGGAGAATCAATCAACATACGTTTATTAAGCATCTACTATGTGCTAGACGCCAGGGACACAAGAGCAAAGAATAAAACAATTTCTGCTCACAAAGAATTAACATTTTAATATAGGACCAAGTATGTACATATATAAATAAACATAGCACAAGTAAAATATGGCTATATACAAAGTAGTTCAACGCAAGGTAGTTTGGGAGGGAGAGCATCTGCATCAGGGAGATCAGGAAAGACCTTATGCAAATCATGGAGCTTACCATTGGTGTTCAGTCAAATCCCATCCTCGGTGACCCCATTTTGGGGGTTTTCTTGGCCAAGATATGTAATATCAGTTGATTTGGGACTTTTTTTTACTGTTTTAGAATGATAAAGTAATTAAGTCTGATTGAGCCTAACTAGGTGCTAAACCCCAGGCCCAAACCCCTAATTACCAGGTGCAAAGCCAATGGGTGGGTGTGAAGCCTCCAGGGCCCTAAGGGGAGTTGCTAAGACCAGAGTCAATAGTAGGCATCTAAGTTCTGGTTGCTCAGATGACGTCCAAAGACTGTATAAAAAGAGAGAACAGAGCTATTTGCTTGAGGCTCTTACTCCTGAAGGAGTGTTGGTATGGGACTCACCCAGATGTTGATGGTTTCTGGATAACTATCAATTGTATTTGGTCTGTTTATAATGTATGTTTGTAACTTGTTTGTATTTGCTCTGAAGTTCAGGGTGATGGCTTTTTCCCCTGAACTAAGTGAATGATATTTGTATGTTGGATTGAAAAAAGATTGCTAGCCCCTTAAAGTTGTATTCCTTTATAAAGCAGATCAAAAGAACCCGTGCTGGCAGCATTCTTGTTGTTGGGCTTGTGTTGGTCTTTCACTCCCACAGCAGCTGCTAGCTGAATTGTTGCAACAAGGTACTAGAATAGTTTGCCATTTCCTTCTCCAGCTTATTTTACACATGAGGAAACTGAGGCAAACAGGTGTAAGTGACTTACCCAGAGTCACACAGATAGTAAGTGTCTGAGGCCATATTTGAACTAAGGTCCTCCTGGTTCTAGGGCCTATGCTGTGTGCACTATGATGTCACCTAGCTGCCCACGAAACTGAGACACTGGAAAAATATGATGCCTTCTCTGAAAATGGGGATATTTGGAAGAGGGGAGGGCTTGGGTGAATGGTAATGAGTTCTGTTTTGGACATATTAAGCTTGACAGCTGGGGATTTGATATACAAGTCTGTGAGTCATCTACTCAGGAAATAAAAATTTAACCCATGAGAGCTGATGAAGTTACCAAGAGCAAGAATGTGGAAAGAAAAAAAAGGCCTTAGGACAGAACCTTTAAAAATACCAGTAGCTGGGGCAAGCAAGCAAAGAAGATTGAGAAGGAGTGATCAGACATCTAGGAAGCAAACCAGGAGAGTAAAGTCAGAAAAACTTGGAGAAGAGAATGTGTCTAGGAGTAGAAGGTGGCCATCAGTGTGAAGGGCAGCAGATAAATGGACAAAGATGAACATTGAGAATGAACCATCAGATTTGTCCACTAAGAAATAACTGGTAACTTTGGACAGAATGATTTCAGTTGAGTGATGAAGTTAGAAGGTAGATTGCCAAAGGGATGAGGAGTGAGCAGAGAGGAAGAGGAGAATGCAAATCTATACTGCTTTTTCAAGGAGTTTGGATGAAAAGGAGAGGAGGCATAGAACTTGAGGGGATGATTGGAAGGATCTAGTGAAGATTTTTTTGGTTGTTTTTTTTAAGGATGGGAGATATTTGAGTATGTTTGGAGGCAATAGGAAAGGAACCAATAGGTGGGGAGAGGTTGAAGATTCAAAAGTGGGGGGATGGTTGAGGGTGGAAAAACAGAAATAAATGGGATCAAGTGGGCATGTAGAAAGACTGGTCTTCGTTATAGACCTATCTTGGTCTTGTCATACACTGAGAGGATGGAAAAGAGAGGGGGAGATGATGTCAAGGGGTCTAGAAATAAAGAGAATGAGAAAAGTAAATTAATAGGAGACTAAGTAAGGAGGTAAAGTCTGTGCCCACCAGGACCTACCAATCTAGGTAAAAAGGGGATTTCAAACTCCTTTATAGATGATGAATCAATCAACAAATGTTTATTAAGTGACATAGTCCATAATATCAGGGTTGATGCTGGACACTGAGCCAAAAAATGTAGTAGTCTCCACCCACAAGGAGCCCACATTCCTCAACTATGAGGTGGAAGGAGGAGCCATAGAAGGTTTGAGGAAGGACAAAAAGTCTTGGAATGTCTTCTGTGAGCAGTGAGCTAGGGAACTGATTAGGGAATAAAAGGACTGTCTTGCTGTTGTAAGGGCTCAGGTGACACTGCATAAAATGAATTCATAGGCACCCCATCACCACGGTTATGAGATTTCTTCTAGATTTGTTTAGCAGTTCTTAAGAAGGAGCAGAAGAGACAGACAATGAGCATGGTCCAGGGCTGAAGTTTGACAAAAGCTGAATGCCACTAAGACAAGACATTCAGAAGCAGAGACACTGTGGGGGTGTAATGGTTAGCTATTGAAGAAATAGGGGAGAGAAGTCCCAGCAGGGGTGTAATATGCTGAGAAAGTGCTGAAGAGTAAAGGGATCATAGGTCTCAGTGGAGGCGAACAGTAGATTTAGGAGCATTAAGGTGTAAAAGGAAGAGAAATGGGAGGGGAATGTTGGAATTTTTAATTAGAGTAGAGGAACCCTTGTAACTTGATGAGGTCTAGTGCATGATAAGACCCATCAAGGATGTTCAAAATGCTTTGAAGGGGCAATTAAAGGAAAAATTGTAGGGGGAAATCCGCAATATGGTGGCAGGGCAGGAGAATGGAAATCAGTAGATCTGAGATTGAGTCCTAGGCCGGGCACATGCTGGCATCATGCCCTTGGGCCTCAGTTTCCTCATAGTTAAAAATGAAGAAGTTGAGTCAGATGACCGTTGAGGTTCCATCCTCAAAATCTCTAATTCCAAATGGATGATTCTAGCCAAAGTAATCCAACAGGCATTTACTAAGCACCTACTATGCACGAGGCAATATGGCAGAGCAGATAGTGCACCAGACTCTCAGTCACGAAGACCTAATTTCCAGTGATGCCTCTAAATTAGCCCTATGACCAGGCAGCTATCTAAAAATGACCAGCCAAGTTACCGATGGGCTTTGGTGGACTGAGCTCCTACCCATGTCCAATCCTCTATCTAGTATGCTCTTCTTCTCTTTTAACAAAGAACAAACATGGAAAGGTTATGAAAATGCAAAGTCACAATTCTAACATGGCACATTACAGATGAGCCAAGTCAAGTCACCAAACACTTATTAAGAGCTAAGTGCCAGACACCCTACTCAGTGCCAGGAATATACATACAAGCTGAACAAAAGACAGACCCTACCCTTAAGGAGCTTACATTCAAATTGGGAGCAGGGAGTACAAGAGAGGCAACCAACATATTTTTTAAAAAGCTGGAAAAGGTAGTGAGGCGAAGAAGGCGCTTGGCACGGGAGCATTGTAGAGAAATTACAGAGAGTGGGGAGGGCAGCCTGGACAGGAAGGAAGGCATGGCTGGCCTGGGCATCCCAAAATGGAGGTTCTGAGAGGAACCAATCAATCATAGAGAAACTTCAAGGGCAGAGAGGACTTCCAGTGTGAGTAGCCCAGGGTAGAAGTGAGCTTCCAGGATGAAGAGGTTTCTACATAGAGAAAATTTGGGAAAGTCAGGAGAGCAGCCACCAGAGGAATGAATAACTTGGAGATCTCAAAAGACAGAGAAAAGGGGTGGTCAAGAAAAATGCCTTAGAGAGGTAAAGAATAGCTTTAGGCCTTGGAGGATGGACAGGATTTGAATAAGTAGAAAGGTTAGAATTTTCCAGGCAGGCGTAGAGATCTAGGGATATGATTCAATCAACAAGTCAACAAGCATTTATAAAGTGTGTACTATGTGCCAAGTACTGTGCTACATGATAGGAATACAGAGACCCCAAAATGGAAAAGCTCAAGAAGCTCATATTCTAATGGGGGAATGAATCAGGGACATGGTGTGTATGTATGTATGTGTATACATATATAGTTACATATAATATAAATAATATATTATATTATATTATTATATATGCATATACATAGATACATGTCTGTGTATCTATTTATCTATGAAGTGTTTAGTGTAGACCACAGGAGACATACATACATACTTGTGTATACATATATATGATATACATGTATATAAATATACTATATATATATATATATCAAGTCTCAATTTTATATATATGTATGTGTACTTATACATATTGGGCAGCTAGGTGGCTGAGCAGATAGAAAGCTGGGCCTGGAGTCAGGAAGACCTAAGTTCAAATCCAGCCTTGGACACTTACTAGCTGTGTGACCCTGAGCAAGTCGCTTAACCTCTGTTTGCCTTAATCCATTGGAGAAGGAAATAGCAACCTACTCTAGTAACTTTGCTAAGAAAATCCCATGGACAGTATGGTCCACAGAGTCATGAAGAGTTGGACACAACTGAACAATGACAATATGTACATATGTATAATAGCAGTACTTATACATATATTGCTTCAAAGTTTTCATATATATGTAAGGTATATATATATATATATATACACATGATTTCTATATGCATATATTTTACTTATGTATGTATGCATGCATGTGTGTATATATACATATATATGCACACACGCACACTCTGACTTTGCCATAGCTGGGGAGACTTGAAGAAAACAGCCCATCCAGTTATTAAAAGTCATATTTGGGCTTTTTTTAATGTCACTATAAATCCCCTTTATCTACAGACAGGCCTGGGCAGGATCTGGAGCCAGTATGAGGACATAGTACCTTCCAAAGTAAAATAAAGTCCATGGGTCATTAGAGCTGATTAAATAAGCAGGTTTTAAAATACTGCCCCAACCACTCCCACCCAAGGGCCTGCAGGCTCCTTTCTCACTCATTGATTCATGGATAGGAGCATGAAGCTTCCTTCCTGCTTCCCAGGGCTGGAGCCCTGTAATGGGACAGAACCCAGAGCCTTCGACCATACTCAGCCATAATGATGTGAAATCCATTGAGGAGCAATAAATGGTGTCCTGGATGGAGACAAAGGTCAATAGCTCATTTAAGGGGCCTTCTTAAGCCTCCTACTCTAATCTCAGCCCAGCCCCCATTAAGCCACCATCATGGCGTTCTGTGGATGACTTGCAGTCTGTGACGGAGGTTTGCCAGGCACTTTCCACCACTGAGGAGGCAGCTAGGTATCGGCTGAGAAAGTACTAGGTTTGGAGTCAGAGAACACAGGCCCCAGCCCCACTTCTTACACTTATTTCCTTCCTGGCCCTGAGCAAATCACTTGGTCTCTCTCTGACTGTTTCTTCATCTGTGAAATGAGCAGCTGGATGAAATGACCTCTAAGATCCCTTCTCTTGCCTCAGATGCTTACTAGGTGTGACGCTGGGAATCACTTAGACTGTTCAGTTCTTTTTCAGTCATGTCCAGCTTTTCATGACCCCATTTGGGGTCTTCTTGGCAAAGACATTAAAGTCGTTTGCCATCTCCTTCTCCAGCCCATTTTACAGACAAGGAACTGAGGCAAACAGGGTAAAGTGGTTTGCCAGGGTCTCACAGCTAATAAATGACTGTGGCCAGATTAGAACTCAGGAAGATGAGACTTCCTGAGCTGTGAGATGGAATGTCCCGGGGATATTTGGGGATGACTTTGAAAGGAAGGGGCCTCATAGGATTCTTGACACCCATGACTCCCCCCCCAGAGAGTTATGGGCTGCTGGGGGTTTATGGGGGGAGAAGGGCTGCTTTTTGGTGCCCTTTAGCTTATCTCCCCATGATAAGACCCCTCTGTATAAGTCTTTGTCAAGCGGCTTGGGTTCAGTTTCCAGCGAGGCAACTAGCTAGTCAAGTGGTCTTTGATATGTCACTTATCTGAGCCTCCGTTTCCTGTAAAATGACAAGATTGGACTGAATAAGGTCCAAGAAGGACCAAATTATAAGGTCCCTTTCAAATTCAACATACTCTTCTCCAAAATCACTTCCAGTCCAACTGTCAACATTTATTATGTGCCTGTTGCATGGCAAGGCATGGTGCTGGAGACTCAGAGTTCAAAGACAAAAGCACAACAGACTGCCCCTGCTCTACTTTGGGGACAGAGATTTACAAAGGTAGGTATTACTAGGTGGGGAGTAAATCAGGCAGAGAAAGATGCAAACAGAGAACTCAGGAGAGTGTGAAAAGTGTCACAAACGGCTGCTTGGAGGGTCAGGGGAGACTTCTGTGACCTGAACTGTAGTGACCTCCAGTGTGCTTGCTCCAACCTTCTACATTCTAAGGGCCCTCCCAGGTCTGACATCCTGGGTTCTAAGGGCCCTCCCAGCTCTGACATTCAGCGTTCTAAGGGCCCTCCCAACTCTGACATTCCATGTTCTAAGGGCCATCCCATCTCTGACATTCTATGCTCTAAGAGCCCTCCCAGTTCTGACATCCTGTGTTCTAAGTGCCTTCCCAGTTCTGACATCTTGTGTCCTAAGGACCCCCTCAGCTCTAACATTAAATGTTCTAAGGGCCCTCACACTTCTGATTTTCTGTTCTAAGGCCCCTCCCAGCTCTGACATCCTGGCTTCTAAGCCCTCCCCCCCAACTCTGATATCCTGAGTTCTAAAGCCCACCCCACCCCCAGCTCTGACATTCCATATTCTAAGGGCCCTCCCTGCTCTGACATTCCATGTTCTAAGGGCCCTCCCAGCTCTGACACCCTGGGTTCAAAGGCCCTATCAGCTCTGACTGTGTTCTAAAATCCTTCCCAACTCTGCCATTCTCTGTTCCAAGGCTTCACTCACATCTGACATTCTCTGCTTTAAGGTCCTTTAGAGTTCTATGTTGTAACATTCTGCGGTTCCAAGTGAATGAAGAATTGAAAGGGATGAACTCAACGTCTAGACATTCTCCCATCTTGCCCCCAGGGGATTTGGTGGCCAGAACCCACTGAGGCTTAGCATTCATGGGCAAGAGCTCCAATATCCATTTGGGATATGCCTTTAATTTTAAGGTGGAAAAAGACCCGGGGGAGGGGAGGTGGGCTAGTTCACTACTTGGAGCTCCTTGAGGAGAACTTTCTTTGCCTGTCCAGCACATAGCACAGTGCCTTGGCACACAGGGAGTGCTTAATAAACCTTTATGGACTCAACCTGATCTGAGCTGATTTGCCCCTCTCCCTGCCACTGCCACCACCACAAAAAACAGTGAATGAAATTGTCGGGATTTTGCATTCAGCTTTCTACTGTGAGCTGCTGTTCTGAGCTGCCTGTCAGCAGGGGGCCCTGGCTCCTCATGAACAGGAGGGAAAGGTCCCAGCTTCCTCTTCCAGCATCTGTGCCTGGGAAGAGGGGGAAGGGAGGAGAAGCCGTGGATTTGTCTGAAGCGTGTGTCCCTGTTGTTTCTACACCATGTGTGTCTATCTGAAAGTCTGTAGGTAGAATGCATATGGGTGTCTGTTGGGTGGTGGGGATGCTGTATGTGCTTCTGCATGGGCCCAAGTCTCTTTGGATGTCTGTTGGTGTGTGTAGGGGTGGGGGGCAGCCTGAAGAGGACCCTCAGGGAGAGAATCCTGATGCTCTGTTCCACAGCAGTGTTTTCTCTTTGGCCTAAGATGCAAGCCCATCCTGCTGGCTTTCCCCCTTGGGAAAGGAACCCCTCCCTCCAGGAGCTTTCCAGTCGGAAGGGCCTTTAGAAATTATCCAGTTCCAGCCCCCTTCATTTTACCAGAGAAGGAAACCGAGACCCAGTGGATGAAGAAACCTGCCTGGTCTCACACAATAGCGAGTGTCAGGGGTGGGATTTAGACCCAGGCCCTCTAGACTCCAGAGGCAACGTGTTCTTTCTACCATACCACTCTTTCATCAGTTTGCCTCTGGGCCAAAGCTAGATCTGAAGACTTAGAGCTGGAAAGGACCTTGGAGATCATGTATTCTGACTCACTGGTTTTACAGAAGAGAACGCTGTAACTGAGGGGGAGAAATATGGAGTAACTTCTCCAAGGTGATTCCAGTTATCTCCCCTTGGAGAGGAGAAAGGTAAATCTCTGAGCATTTCCTCAAGACCAGTGTTATAAGTGAATGGGCTTTGGGGAGGAAAGTTGAGAACCCATGGTAGAGGGCTGAAAGGGAAGGGGGATCCATGGATCAGAGGAAAGAGATCAGAAAGAAAATATCATCAACATTTATGAATCCCCTACTAGAGTCTAGGCACTGGACATACCAAGGCAAGATCATGTTCTCTGCTGTCAACGAGTCTACATTCTATTGTGATTTGTCTATCCCGGGCAAGAATTGTAACTCTTGTTATTTGGTATTACTGCCCACCTGAGGCTTTGAACCTTCCTTATAACCCATCCCTGGTCAGGAATCTGCTCTGTAGCATCGCCAAGTTCTACAATGCCCCTTCCAATTTGAGCGTCCTAGTGACAGAAGACTCACTCCCTGCAGAAGCAGCCCATTCCCTTTGAAACATCTCTCATCGTCAGGAAATATTTCTTGACAATTTCCCTTGTGACAGCTTCCATCTTTTGCTTTTTTGGCCTGCTCTCCAGGACCAAGAGGAACAAATGAATGATTCTTTCACATGGTGGTCACTCAAATACTTGAAGACCAGAAGAAGCTGGTAGTGCACTGGCTAGAGGGCTGGAACTGTAGTCAGGAAGACCTGAATTCAAATTTGGCTTCAGACTCCTAGTTGTGTGAACCTGGGCAAATCACTTAACCGCTATTTGCCTGTTTCCTCAACTGTAAAATAGGGACAACAATATCTCTACCTGCCAGAGATGTTGTGAGGATCAAATGAGATATTTGTAAAAAGCACTTAGTGCAGTAGAAAGCACTATATTCCATTCCTTATTTCCATTATTGTGTCTATCATATGTCTTCTCTAAGCATTCCCAGTTACTCTAGTTAATTATCATGTGGTCTGGTCTCTAGTCCCCTCAATACCCTAGTAATCCTTCTTTGGACACACTGTAGTTTATTGTCTTCCTCCCTGAAATGTGGTGCCCAAAAGAAAGGAAAGCCTCATGGACCAGCCATGGTAAACTGAATTTTCTGACATTAAAAATGTGTCCACAAAATTTACAAGGGTTCCTTGTGCTACACCTCCTTTCATGTTATGTCCTAGTCAACTTGCCCACCCTTAGTTCTGACACTGGGTACTGGATTTGCCATGAATCATCTTAGGGATGTCCCTCTCCGTTGCTGGTAAGACCCGTGAGCAGTAAGCCTGGTCCATAAAGCAAGTTCATGGGAGGGGGAAGGTAGTGTGCAGTAGGGTAGATAGGCTCTAGGAAAAGCAGTCCTGGGTAGCTTAGTTTCCCCTCAGTCTTCTCAGGGTGATGATCAGTGAAAGTACATAGAACGACAGTGCTGGAAGGGAACTTAAACCATAGACTATTAGATATGGGATTTAATTTAGAACATGGAATGTCCAACATGAAAGGAGCCTTAGAACATAAACGCACAGGGAGGGCACTCTCTGAACCATTGGGTAGAAGAAGTATGTCTATTTGAGAAAGAAATGTGCTCTATAGATGTCAGCACCTTGGACAAAGGGCTGATTATTTCCACCCTAATTACAGATTTATTTCTCCACCAGTTTATTCAGAGCTCTGACATTCCATATGCTAAGAATGCTTCAAATTTTGACATTTTATTTTTCTTCTATTGTTGTTGAGTCTTTTTAGTTGTATCTGACTCTTTGTGACCCCATCTGGAGTTTTCTTGGCAAAGATACTGGAGTGGTTTGCTATTTCCTTCTCCAGCTCTATTTTCTAGGTTTCCTTTTAATCTGTGGCATCTCATTTTCTAAGGTCCTCTACAACTGTGATATTCCATGTTCTAAGCTCCCTCCCAGCTCTAACATTCCATGTTCTAAAGTCCCTCTCAGCTCTGACATTCCATGTTCTAAAGTCCCTCCCAGCTCTGACATTCTCTGTTCTAAGATCTCTCCCAGCTCTGACATTCCATGTTCTAAGGTCCCTTCCAGCTCTGACATTCCATGTCAGACATGATGGAGATCACCTCTATCTATGACAATCTCTGTTGCAGTCTTCTGTTACAAAGTACCATTACTTCTAACTCCACAATCACATCTTTTGATAGTAGAAACTCTAAAGTATTCTTCTGAGGAGAGAAAAAGTATAATTTTTGGGGGGGAGTAGGTAGGGGAGAGTCTCATTGTAGGAGTGTGTTTGTGTTTCTGGCTGTGTGTGTGTGTGTGTGTGTGTGTGTGTGTGTGTGTGTGTGTGTGTGTGTACACACAGGACTGGCTTCACAGTTATTAAGGTAGAATAAATGTACATTGGACCCCAGACCAGCTAGCATTCTCAATACTGCTACTTCTTTCTCCCTGAAATAGGGAAGAAGTGTTTAGAATAAAGAGAGACACCCAAGGGGACCTCAATTACTGTTCCCTAATGGAGTGGGATCATTGCCTGGGAGGTGACTGTCCTTTACATTATACAAGCCAGTTATGCCTGTTTACATAATACACCTATTCATTTACTGTCTAAAATGCGTCCTTAGCAAGGAAGGGATATTTTACTCTCTGCTCTCTCCTGAGAGGCTTCACCATGCCTAAGGACCAAGGCAACAGCCAGGAGACCTTCAATGACCCAATAACACCTACCACTTCAAATGTCTTCCACCAGAAAGCTCCTGCTGTCACCATTCTGATTGTCTGCTTTCCAGTTTGGCCCCAGGATTGTCTATATTGGCCACAAGATTGTCTACATGAGCCCAAAGACTGAATCACAGAATCTCAGAATTGTAAAGGACCTCAGAGCTGAGCAGGATGGTGCATAGTCCAGGATGATGCATGCTAGCTCCTGGGGAGACTGAGACTGGTAAATCGCTTGAGTTTGAGAGTTAGGGTAAAAGCCAGTGGGGTGCCCACATGAATTCTGCCACTAATATAGTGAACCCCTGGGAGCAAGGGGGTGCTAGATTGCCTAGAGAAGGGCGAATCAGCCCAAAGCTTTCCTGTCAATCAGCAGCGGGACTCGGGTCCATGAGTGGCCACTGTACTTCCAGCCTGGAAGAGAGATAGGGAGACCTACTATCAAAGAAAAAGGAAATCTTAAAGGATTGCAGGGGCTTCCCAATCCAACCTACAACTGACCAAGAATCCTCTATACAACAATGGCTAACATTTGTATGACACCTACTATGTGCTAGGCACTGTGCTAAGCACCTTGTAATTATTATCTTATTTGACCCTCACAAAGCCCAGGGGGGTAGGTGCTGTTATCATCCTCTTTTTACAGTTGAAGAAATGGAGGCAAATGGAATAAAGAGCTTCCCCAAGGTAAGTATTGGAGGCCAGATTTGAACTCAGGTTTTCTTGAAGGAAAAAAAAAGAATACTCGTCCAAGTCTTGCTAGATTTCTAGAGAGGGAACTCTTTACCTCTCAAAGCAATGCTTTTCTTTTTCTTTTTTTGATGGCATTCTTTGCTATGCTTTCCCCTCTTATATCTAGCCTAAATATGATTCATTTTGAGGGCAGCATCCCTTTGGGGATATGTGATAGAGGGGTCCTCCTCACCAAAAAAGCACACTAGCAAATAAACTTCAGAGCATGAACACATATCCTCAGCTATGAAGACTTTTAATTAGTTGAGGAGTAAGAACCCTGTGCATATACAAAAGGGGCAGTCCCTGCTGGCCTTGAAGCGCAAAATCAATTCTCTGAGCTGTGGTGGGTCCATATAGATTTGCCCTTCCCCCACCACGCCACAAGCCGTGAGCTCATGGCCTCTTAGATAAGGCTGCGCT
>CM053622.1:764344425-764376389 GCA_028646595.1 Phalanger gymnotis
AAGGAAGGAAGGAAGGAAGGAAGGAAGGAAGGAAGGAAGGAAGGAAGGAAAGAAGGAAGGAAGGAAGGAAGGAAGGAAGGAAGGAAGGAAGGAAGGAAGGAAGGAAGGAAGGAAGGAAGGAAGGAAGGAAGGAAGGAAGGTGCATACTTTGTGTATCTTAAAGCACTATCTATATAAATGGTGACAATTATTCAACCTCAGGTCTTCCTCATTCCAAGACCAGCACACACAAATAACACACAACAAATAAAACCTAGTGGCTATAGTAGAGATACAGAAGGCCATTCTTCTTTCCCTGACCCAAACATTCTGAGGAGTATGGCCTGAATTCAAATGCCAAATAAGGAAGACTGAAGCTGAACCTTCCATGTAACAGCTTGCTCCCTCTTAGCCTTAGTCACTGAATGGGTGTTGCCTTAGTCCTGTTAAAGACCTTAGCTTAAGAAGTACAAGGTCTCCCATTGCATCCTGGGCAGTATCCAGTTGTCCTGTTGTACATCTGGCTACTGGACCCAGATGGTTTTGGAGCAGAGAGTGAGATTGGTGACTTTGCACAGCCTTCCTTCACTTAAATCCAATTCACTTGCATGTCATGGCACCACCTCCATGATGCCATGATCCTCTTAGAGAACAAAGGACAAACAACAACAATCCCTCCATGGCTGGGATCATTTCTAAAAGAAATTATCTGCCCTGCTTTGCCAAGCTAGGAGCTCCCAACATGGGCTTCCACTCCTAAGGGCATTCCTTTTCTCATCTCCACCTAGACTTTTGATTGGTCTTTGCCTGGGAAGATGTGTTAATCAGGAATCAGAGGGCATAGTTGTTCTCAAACACCTGGCTGCATCTTCAAATAGAAGCTAGATCTCTATCTAGGACCACAAGGGTCTATGGCTGTTCTTCCAAGGACAGAGATGATATCTTCTTCCCTTAGTCGTCCATCCCCAACCTCAAGCAACGTTGCACTAGTAATGCAAGAAAGGCTTTGGGAATGGAGTTGTATGAGACCAGCATTCCCTTGCAGTGAGAGGGTAGGAGGTCTGATGCTTGAGTTGAGGTACATGGGGTGATGATAATGGATGAAGGAGAGAAGATGAGATTGCACAGCTCCTCAGACATGTTTCAATTCTCAGTTAACTATTTTTGTTGTTGCCGTTGTTCTCTGTTTCCCAGATGGATATCACTCTTCTTGACAGAGCATTCCTGAGAATGGTGAATAGGATGGTAACAGAGCTATTACCAACCTTTTTTTTTGTACCCAGGGCAAACAAGTAACAAAATAAATCCTAAAATCATCTTTTTAAAGACAAATCCAATGAGGAGGGGAAGGCCCCGATATACCAGCACATAAGTGGAAGATAAACACCATCCCAAAGCCACTATGGGGGAGGGAGAGAGAGAATATAGCAAAGCTAGATTTGGGAAGAATTCACTCATGGAATGGCGGGGTGAGGTTGCTAATAGATTGTGATTTTAACTACTTATTTTTGTTAACTGGGTACTAAGTTACTTATCAATAGCTAAAAAGAAATGCTGCCAATACCCTCTAAATTTTGACACCCTGGGACAAAGCGCTAGCCACCCCACCTTAGTTATAGTTCTAGTTTATAGTGAAGGGTCTCAAAAGCATAATAATAGCTAATGTGTCTATTATTGCATGGTAAAGTTTTCCAAGTTCTTGATAAACATTACCTCATTTGATCTTCACGATAACCCGCTAGAGTAGGTACTTCAGGTTTTATCATCCGTACTGTACAGGTGAGGACACTGAGCATCAGAGAAGTTGAATTATTCATCCAATGGTAAAAGCAAAACAAAACAAAAACCTAATGTCAGAGGTAGAACACTTTGACAGAAAATTCAGAGTGGCTAATGAATGCATAGGCATAACTAATTCATGTAATTCAATAAACGATTATTAAAAATAATGATGATGATGATAGCTAGCATTTATATGGGGCAGCTAGGTGACTCAGTACATAGCCAACACTGGACTTGGCCTGGAACATCTTCATGAGTTCAAATCCAGCCTCAAACACTTACTAGCTGTGTGACCCTGGGCAAGTCACTTAACCCTTAAACCTCGGCTTCCTTCTCAGTAAAATGAGCTGGAGAAGGAAATGGCAAGCCACTCCAGTGTCTCTACCAAGAAAACCCCAAACAGGGTTGCAGAAATTCAGACATGACTGAAAAATGACTTAACAGCAACAACATTTATAATGGTGCTTTCAGTCCAAGAGCATTATAAATATTTAGTTAATTTTAGGCTCACAACAACCTTGGGAGGTAGGGGCTATGATTATCCCCATATTAAAGAGGAGGAGACTGAGGCACAGTGAGGCACAGTCTAGAATCACATTAGTATCTGAGGCAGGATTCAAGCTTAGGTTTTCCTGGATCCAAGTTTCGTGTGTTATCCACTGTACTGCCTAGCTCCCTCTAAGTCAAGTTATCAAGTGCCTACTATGTGCCTAGGAGACATGAGGACAGAGCTGAGCATTCCTTGACCTCACAAGAAGCTTCCATTCGGTTGAATGTCTCCTGGTTCCAACTATCACTATCCAGATAGTGTGTATGGCTAAACTCAGAATCAGAAAGAACCTGCACTAGAAGTCTACCCAGAACTTCTACTGGCTCTGTGACCCTGGGGAAGCCCCTAGACTTCTCTGGTGGTCAGTTTCCTCATCTGAAAAATGTTGATAATATTGTACCCACCTCAAAGGGCTGTTGCAAGGATGGAATGAGCCAACAGTGTCTTCCAAGTACTTTCCAAGCCTTAGAATGCTTTATAAACGTCAGCTGTCATTCTATCCCACTGCCTGGCCAGCTCCATTGGAGCAGTTGGTTTCTATATTCAAGGAAGAGGGATACGAGCTCACATTCACAGGGAATTTATCTACTCACAAGTTATTGCTATCAAAACAAAGGCTAGAGAGAGGACATATGGCAGCTTCTAACACGGCCACCACGGGTCCCTTTTATCTCGAATGCAGGAAATGCCACAGCCGATGCGAGGTTCAGCCAGGGGACTGCCAGCATTTCCAGGACTACAGATTGACCATGAATGGCCCGCCGAGCTGAAGGGGAGGGTAAAAGGAGGAGACGTTCCCTCAGACATGTGGAAATAAGCCATTTTTAGAGAAAGGGCAGCAGAGTGGGGAGAGATTTGGAGCCAAAGGACATGGGTCCAATTCCCAGCTTTTCCATTTACAATCTGTGCGACTTGAGGCAGATCTCTTCAAATTGATGACCCTCGGTTTACTAAAAACAAAACAAAACAAAAAAAAAACCCTGAGAGTTGAACTAAGTGACTTCCAAGGTCCCTTACAGCTCTAAATCTGGGGTCCAGTGGTTCCTGTTTTCAGAGGCGGAATCGTATAATAGAGTGCTGACCTTGGGGAAAGTGAGACCGACTACAGTTACTAGATGTTTGATCCTGGGCAAAGAATTTCTCTGAGCTTCAGTTTCCTCCTCTACAAAATGGTGGGGTGATAACATCACCCGCCTGGCAGAGTTACTGTGAGAATCACTGAGGTGATAATGTCTGTAAAGCACTTTACAAACCTTAAAGTGGTTTGTAAATGTCCATTATTATGTTGTTGTTGATGTTCAGTCACTTTTCAATCATATCCAACTCGTGAACTTATCTGGGGTTTTCTTGGGATATATACTGGAGCGTTTGCCATTTCCTTCTCAGCTCATTTTACAGATGAGGAAACTGAGGCAAACAAGGTGAAGAGACTTGCCCAGGGTCGCACAACCAGGAAGTGTCTGAGGCCAGATTTGAACCCAGGAAGATGAGTCTTCTGGACTCCAATCCCAGCACTCTGTGCACTGTGCCTATTTTTATTGCTGTTGTTGCTGTTATTATTGTGCTTCCTCTTCCTCCTCCTTCTACTACTACTACTACTACTACTATCACAACTACTAATACCACCACCACTACTACTACTACCACTACTACTACTATCATTACCACCACCACCACCACCACCACTACTACTACTACTATCATTACTACTACTACCACCACCACTACTACTACCACTACCGCCACCACCACCACTACTACTACTACCATTACTACTACTACTACCACTACTTCTACTACTACTACCACTACTACTACTACTACTACTATCATTACTACTAATACCACCACCACTACTACTACTACCATTACTACTACTACCACTACTTCTACTGCTACTACCACTACTACTACTACTACTATCATTACTACTAATACCACCACCACTGCTACTACTACTACTACTACTATTTAGGTACCCTTTACAAGTATATCAGACCAGGGTAAGAAAACCCTTTGACCAATGATGCTACCATTATGGAATACAGCAACACATGAGAATCATTTTTCTAGAGCTAGAAGAGACCTTAGTCTAGCCCTCTAACATTACAAATGGGGAAACTGAGGCCCAGGAAGAATTGATTTACCCATAGTCACATAATAAGTGATTGAGCCATGATTTGAATTCTCAATTATTCCTGGGATTCAAGAACCAGCAATCATTCCTTCCACTATACTATGAACAGATCAGAAGCACCCAGAGTGCCATAATTTCTATGACATTTAGTGGTTTCAGCCTCCTCCCCCAACAAAAAAACAAGTTCCTTGAAGGCAGAGTTGGTTTGCTATTTTTTCCTTTGTATCTTCAGTATATAGTATAGTGTGTGGCACATACTAGACATCTAATCAATGCTTTCTGGATTAAATTGAATTGGGTTCAACTATAGATATATTTATATATCCATAAAGGCATATCTATCTATATCTGTAGAGGCTCTCTCTCTCTCTCTCTCTTTCTCTCTCTCTGTCTCTCCTTTTCTGTTTCTGTCTGTCTCTCTCTGTCTCTCTGTGTCTCTCTGTCTCTCTCTCTGTGTCTCTCTGTCTCTTTCTCAGTCTCTGTCTGTCTCTCTGTGTCTCTCTCTGTCTCTGTCTGTCTGTCTGTCTGTCTGTGTGTGTGTGTGTGTGTGTGTCTGTCTGTCTCTCTCTCTCTGGTCTGTCTCTGTGTGTCTGTCTGTCTGTCTGTCTGTCTCTCTGTATGTGTGTGTGTGTCCATCTGTCTGTCTGTCTCTCTCTCTCTGGTCTGTCTCTGTGTGTTTGTCTGTGTGTCTGTCTTCTGTCTCTCTCTTCTTCTTCTTCTTCTTCTTCTTCTTCTTCTTCTTCTTCTTCTTCTTCTTCTTCTTCTCCTTCTCTTCTTCTCTTTCTTCTTCTTTCTCTCTCTCCCTCCCTCTCTGGCTCTCTCTCTCTCTCTCTCTCTCTCTCTCTCTGTATATATATATATATATATCTATGTATATACATATACATAGATATATATAGATATAGATATATATGTTTGCAATGTGTGTGTGTGTTATATATCAAGGCAGCTAGGTGGTACAGTCGATAGAGCTTCAGGCCTGGGGTTAGGAAGACCTGAGTTAGTTCAAATCCAACCTCAAACACTTTTACTAGCTGTGTGACCCTGAACAACCCACTTCACCCTGTTTGCCTCAATTTCCTCATCTGTTAAATGAGCCGGAGAAGGAAATGACAAAGCACTCCAGTATCTTTGCCAAGAAAACTCCAAATGGGGTTACAGAGTCAGACCCAACTGAAAACAACTAAAACAACAACAACAAGGATACATCTGTCACTTTGGCTGTCTCTGCCAAGGCATCCTCCCCATAGGAGGATCACAGAAGGAATCTTTGATAGAAAAAAAAGAACTTTGGATCCCATTGAAATCCAAGCTCTACCGTTCCCTGTCTAGGTCACCTTGAGGAAGCTCCTTTTCCTTCTCTGGGACTAACTTCCTCTTCTCTAAAATGTGGAGGTTGAACCATAAGATCTCTAAGGTACTTTCCAGTTCTTAATCCTCTGATCATAGGCTCCAATTCCCTCATTTTTCAGATGAGGTTGGTGACTCATCCAGGAGGGTAGTGACTTATCCAGGGCCACACAAGTAGTACTTGGCAGAGCCACACTCACAAAAACATAGATTTAAGCAGTAAGGGACCTTACAGCAGGAATGAGCTTGGTTCTGCTCTGCTGGCTTGGGAAAGCCCACAATTAAATTTTCAACTGGAGTCTTTATACTTTAGAAATTGGCAAGTGTTGAAAATTAGGGGCTGACTTATTATTTTGATGATTATCTAACCTTAAGAAATTGATGGGGAAATATTAATAAGGCAAATCCAACTTAAAAGTGTGTCATTTGAACACCACCCCTCCCCAGCAGGTTGTTACACATTCACCAGCACACCTTCATCTTAAAGGACATTTTGTCCAGTTTCTTCATTTTACATAAAAGAAGACTGAGTCCCAGAGAAGTCAAGTGATTGATCCAAGGTCATAGAGTCACTAAATGACAGAGAGGATGTGAACGCTGGTCCTGTCCTTCTAAATCCACCTCTCTTTCCATTGTGTTATGTTGCTTCTCCCAGGAGCCTCTGCTTAGCACAGCGGCATACAGTAGTCAGGTTTTGTCGGTCTGTTTTTGTTTTTGAGAGAGGACTCCCTATCTCTCCCAGCAGCCCCGCGTGGGCCGCATCCCACTGCCAATCAGCGTGGAAGCTTTGACTTGCTCCTTTTCCAAATGAGGCTGATTCATTCCTCCTTAGCTAGCTAGTTTCCCCTCCTCCATCCCAGAGCTTTCTCATGTTGGTACTGGCCTGAGTGCCAACACCTGGTTGGCTTTGACTGTCTGATAGCTCCGAACTCTTGGGCTCAAATGATCTGCCAGTGTCAGTCACCACTGGTAGCAAAAATTACAGGCATGCTGCCACCTCAACCAGCACATAGTAGGCTCTGAATAAATGTTTGTTGTTCACAGAATTGACTACTTAGCCTGAAGGGAAATCTTGTGGTAGAATGGGGGGTGGCAAGGAATAGCGTAGCAGTCTGCAAGTATTTAAGGCCTGTCATGTGGAAGAAGGATTACACTTGTTTAGTTTGGCCCCAAAAGGCAGAACCAGGAGCAGTGAACAGAAGTTAGGAAGCAGCCGTTTTGTGTGTGTGTGTGTGTGTGTGTGTGTGTGTGTGTGTGTGTGTGTGTGTGTGTGTGTGTGTAGTTGTTTTGTTTTTTCTTTGGTTCCATGATAAGAGAATTTCCCAAAAAACAAGCAATGGAAAGGGGGAGGGAACGGGCGGCCTCAGGAGGTAGTGAGGTCCCCATCACTGGCGGTCGTCAAGCCCCGACTGGCTGACCGCTCATCTGGGGTTGCTACAGAAGTCTGGCCCGTTGGTGTAGCTGTTGGCCAGGTGACCCCCTCATGTGATTTCTGGCTTGGAGATTCCAGTTCTCTGATTCATTGTTTAAGGAGTCCTTGTTTTCCCCTGATTTGAAGACTGCTGCTAAGCAGGGCAGAGCCACCTGGTCCCTGGGGATCACACGGAAAGAAAATAGAGATATAGATTTGTATTTGAAGCCAGAGAAAAAAACCTGAAGGCAAACAGAACGTAATTACTCAACTGGAAGAGGGCCAGGCCGGCAGGGGAGCCGGCCCAGCCTTCCCCCACCAGCCTTGCTGTCTCCGATCTCCTGTTTCCTTGAGTCTTTTATTCCTTGGCCCTGTTCAGACTCATTCACTGGGCCATCCACATGTAAACAAAAGGCTGGTGACGCTCCCAGAGTATGGGAACATAAGATAGCTAATATCCCAAGATGGCGCTTCCATATATCAAAGCCTTTTAGAACACAGCTCTGTTGGGAGAGCCAAGCCATCATTGATGATGAATAATAAGGAAGACAGAGAAGGAAAGACAAAAGGGAATGTGAAAGGGAGAGGAGGAGGTGTGGTAAACAGATAGATTGTGTGGGCCAGCTGTGGGGAGGGGGAGTCATCTGCCAGGACCCCAATTGCTGGTTCTCTAACCCACCTCTGCCATCATCCTTACTCTGCTGGAACTTTGAGGGCCATGAGGAAAATTGACCCGGGTTGGGGGGGTCATACTTGATCAGAGTCTCAGACTTGGGGTTCTCTGCCCTCTACAGAATGTTTCAAGGTCAGGGCTGGCTAGCTGTCCATGATGCTACCAGACTACAAAGATGGCTCGTGGGTTTGGCTGATAAATCGTATAAGCCAAATCTATGGTCTTCTATTCTGTTCTTTAGGCCATGATTTAACACAGGCATTGGCGAGGTGGGAGAGCATCCAGCCTGGGGTAGCCAGGTAAGTGAACAGCCTTGAACCCACACCTTATGAAAATCAGTTGAAGGAATTGGGAATTTTTAGACCAGAAAAGACAAGACTCCTGAGGCATATGAAGCCTTCAGACCTTTGACAGACGATAGTTGGAGGAGAGATAAGTCTTGCTCTCTTTGTCCTAGAGCAGGAACTGGGAACCTACAGTTTTGAGGCCACATGTGGCCCTCTAGGTCCTCAAGTGTAGCCCTTTGACTGAATCTAAACTTCATGCAACAAATTCACTTAATAAAAAGATTTGTTCCGTAAAACTTGGACTCAGTCAAAAGGCTGCACCCAAGGACCTAGAAGGCCACATGTGACTTCAAGGCCACAGGTTCCCCGCCCCTGTCTTAGAGGGAAGAACCAAGAGAAAGAAGTTGCATAGAGGCAGACTTAGGCCTGATGTCAAGAAAAGCTTCCTAATGATGAGAGAGCTACTGAAAAGAGGAAAGGGCTCCCTTAGGAGGTAATGATAGCTAGCATTTAGGTAGTGCCTAAGGTCTTTGCTTGTGTTATCTCATTAATCTTACAATAACCCTATGAAGTTAATGCTGTTAATATACCCATTTTACAGATGAGGAAATTGAAGATGGCTTACTTGCTCAGGGAAACACAAGTAGATTCAAACTCAGGGCTTCTTGAGTTCTATCACTCTGTGCTCAATGCCAATTAACTTCTTCTACGGGTAGTGAGTTCCCATTCACTGGAGGTAGTCAAAGAAAGTCTACGGAAGCAGGTATGATGGTAAGAATTTTTACTAAGACAGATGTTAGGCAAGACAGCAGCTGAGATGACATCCCACTCTGAAATTCTATGACTCGGGAGCATAAGAAGCCTGGGAGTTTGAAGATCCAGGTTCTAATCTTGGTCATGTCCCTGATTCATGGTGGGATTTTGCAGAAGTCATTTCCCTAATCTGTGCTTCACTTTCCTTATCTATAAAATAAAAGGTTTGACTAGATTAAGGTCCCCCCCCATCTCTAACATTGGTCCTGTGCTTTTCAACATTGTCATCAAAGACTTGGGTGAAGACAGAGGTGGCAGGCAGGCTTGTCCTGTTTGTAGACAGTACAAAGCTGGATGGAATAGTTGGTAAGCTGTGTTCAGAGGGCCAATGTCCAGAAAGACTTTAACAGATAAAGGAAAAAATGAAATGTATTGAGGATATGTGGAAAGCCCTGCATTTGAATCTAAAAACAAAATAAAAACCATATTACAATCTGCATAAGTACCAGTGGGGACAATATGGCTAGACAACAAAGATTTCAATTTAAAAATGATCTGAAGGTTTTAGTGGACCACAATCTTAATATGAATCAAGAACATGTCATGGTATCAAAAAAGTTAATGTTATCTTAGATTACATTAAAGTGTCCAGATTCTTTGCCTTCCCCTCCCATCCACAACCCCCACCGTCCCCTGTGCTGATCAGTCCACAGGTGAAGTATTGAGCTGAGCTCTAAGCACCATATTGTAAGAATGGTGCTGACAAATGTGAATGTGTGCAGAAAGCAACCAGGACAATAGTAATTCTATATTAGGAAGAGTTGAAGGAAATGGGTATATTTAGCCTAGAGAAGAGAAGACTGGAGTGGGAGGAGGCAGTGGGAGCGTGAGAGGCAACTTCAAGCCTTTGAAGGGTAGTCTATGAGGAAGGATTCATCTTGCTTGTGTTGCTGCTGTTGTCAAAGATCTAGTCCAGTGTTCTGAACACAGTATGTGCTTAATTATTGTTTGTTAAATGGCCATTTGGCCTCAGTGGGTAGAACTAAGATGAAAAGGTGTCAGTTACCAGGAAGTAGATTTTAATTCCAAGTAAGAAGAAAATGTCATAACAATTGGAGCCATCCCAGAGCAGAAGGAGAATTCTTTGGAGGAGGTTTGGGGGTAGTGGGTTCTTTGTCTCTGAAGGACTTCAAACACAAGCCGTAGGATTGATTTTGGGGAATATGGAAGAAAAGATTTATGTTTATGCTGGCATGGGTCTAGGTGAGCTCTAAAGTCGCTTCCAACTCTGAGATGCTTAAGTTCTGTATTCTAAGGCCCTTCCCAGCTCTGACACTCTCTGTTCTAAGGGACCTCCCAGCTCTGACCTTCTGTGTTATAAGGGCCCTTCCAGATCTGACATTTCATGACTTTATACTTTCCCAAGGACCTGGCCTCTCTGTGGCTTCTGTCTCCTGGGACCCTGCAGCTTGTCCCTGTCTCTCCTCTACTCCAATTTCCCTCTCTTGAACTTAAAAAACGGCTTCACTTAAAAAGCCATCTGGGAAAATGGATGGGATCTCAGTACATTTTGCAGAATAAGTTTTCAGGGAAGAGAGCCAGAAAAAATGGTCTAGGCCATATAATCCCCATCTTATTAAGCCTCATAACTCTGACCCTTAGAGAATTGTATTTTCTCTATTGTAAATTCATCCCTACAACACACTGGGGTGAGTTCTCATTTGTCTTCCAGTGGGACGCCTCTAAATTCCTTGAGCCTGCCCTCTCCCTCTCTCTCAGCCCAAGAGAAAATCACTGATCTTTCATCAGTGAGACCCTAAAGCTGTGCCTTCTCTCATCAGTGTCTTTCCACTCATCTGGGACCTGACCAGCTGGACTCCTTGTGACTTTCTGCCAGGAAAATGGCATCTCATCCCTGCACACTTCATGACTATGGCTTCTTTTTTTTTTCTCCCCTCCAAACCCAGTTTGGTTTCTTAAGCTGTTGGTTCCTTCATTGCTTACTCACATCTAGTCATTTACTTAGACCTTAAGACCCAGCTAGTGTAAGCATTTTGCCCCTGGACCTGCCTCCGCTTATACTCTCTTCACTGGGAACAGGGATCCTTCAGATCTCCTAAGACCCTGCCCTCCTCCACCCTCCAGGAGGAATT
This sequence comes from Phalanger gymnotis, assembly GCA_028646595.1. Taxonomy (NCBI): domain Eukaryota; kingdom Metazoa; phylum Chordata; class Mammalia; order Diprotodontia; family Phalangeridae; genus Phalanger; species Phalanger gymnotis. Next base: position 764,355,501 of record CM053622.1, read on the forward strand.
CATACACTCAGGCTTGGGGCTCATCATGGGGTGGATGCCCTGGGATTAGAGGGTGAGAGAATTGTTCTTTATCTCAGCCTTTTATTTCTAGACAGACCCAGGCCTGCCAGGCCTTCATAAATCTCAGCCAGTCTAGAAGCAGCATGATACAATGGGGTACATACTGGTTTTTGGAACCTGAGGACCTTGATTCTAATTCCAGCTTTGTCCTTAACTAGCTGTGGGACATTGGGCAAGTCATACAACCACTATGAGTCTCAGTTTCATCGGCTGTAAAAATTAGGTGTTCGGACCTGATCTCATCATAAGATTCTAACCTTATGATGCACCTAGGACAGTGGGCCTGGCCAGAGAGAGCATTCTGCCATCGTTCCTGCTGTTGGATACAAGCAACCCTGCTGTTTGCCTCTTGCTCAGGAAACAATACTCAATTCAATATTGCTATAGCTGTTTTAAAGGTCAGGACGATCTGTTGCTCTGTGGTGACACTTAGAATCTCTGTGACCTCTAGAACAAAGCTCACTTCGCTGGTTACCAATCTCTAAGATGAGTTGGCTCTCTCAGTAGAATATAAGCTTCTGGGGGGAAGGACAGCCTCATTTCTATGTGTATCCCTAGTACCTAGTACTTAAGAGATGCTAAATAAATTTTGATTGATTTGATTGCCCAGGGATTTTAATAGTTGTTGGTCAACTAATTAGCCAAGACAAGTCAAAAAGCATTTATTAAGCTCTTAGTATGTGCCAGGCACTACATAGGCAGCTAAGTGAACTGGGGGTACAAAAACAAGCGGAAAAAAAAGACAGTCCCTCCCCTCAAGGAGCTTACATTCTAATTGGGAGAGAGAACCAATAAAAGGGAAGTGAAGAAGCAGGAGTGGGCAAGGATGGTGAAGATATGTTCCTTCCAGCAGGGTAGACTAAATTCTGGGGAGAGTAGTCAGTGGCAATGCAGCTAGGAGAGAAATGAAGGTACCATTGGCCCAGGTACTCCTCTTTAAATCCGAGGTTCACTATCAAACATCTGTAACAAAGGTAATGCTGGGTGTAGTCATCCTACTGACCCCTCCCTGTGCAGACCATATCTATAGTATTGTAGCCCCAGTTTTAGGAAGGGCTTGGGTACCCTGGAGAGTACAGAGGACGACCTGAATGCTAAGGGGACCAGAGGCCATGCATATGAGGATTCGTTGGAAAGAGCTGGAGATGTTTAGTCTAGAGAAGAGGAGATTTTGAGAGCATGGAAAGGCCATGATCATAGTCTGCAAACACCTGAATTAGGATTGAGGGTTGCTCCACTTTGCCCCAGAGGGCTGAACATAACAGCAATGGCGAACATTATAATGCCATATTTCTGGTCCATACATGGGAAAGTTGCCAAAGAATTAAAACTTCGATTCCAAAGTAGAGCAGGTAAGTATTTCCCCATCATTAATGTATTAGTGTATTTCGCCATCACTAATAGACTTCAACAAGATGCTGGATTGACCACTCGTCAGTGATATTTTGGAAGGGACTCCTGCTCAAGTATACACTGGACCCTTATAGGTCTGATATTCTCGCATTCTGGCTACTACATGCTAAAAGTGACATGGGCAAATTCACATGGGTAGTAAGAGTTTGAGCCAGAATTAGAACCCAGACCCTCTGACTATAGTCCCAGAGCCCTCCACCCCCAGTCCTCACTCCATTATTCTACCTCCTCCCTCACAGATAAGAGTGATTCTGTCAGACTTCAATCTGTATCCTAACCTGGAAGGTCAAGAATATATGCGCCACCCCACCTGGACAGTGGGAGCCAGACCATCTCCAGTTCTAAGCTGAGCAGAAGTTGGAGAAGGAGGAGGGATAGGAAGGACTCTGGGGATAAGGTTTAAGAAAGAAGACCCTGTGGGAGGAGGGCCAAAGAATGAAAAACAGAGGCTGAAAGTCTGAAGCTTTAGTCTGGGGCATCTTTTTTTTTGCAAGATAATCAGAGTTAAGTGACTTGCCCAGGGCCACACAGCTAGTGAGTGCCAAATGTCTGAGGCCAATTTTGAGCTCAGGTCCTCCTGACTCCAGAGCTGGTGCTCTATCTACCAGTCTGGGGCATCTTACAGATTCATCCGCAGGGATATCTCTGCATCCCAAGCCATCTCCACCATCTCTTTCTTTTCTCTCTTGGACCCTAGGGACTGGTCTGTCCATTTCTTTTTTCTTCTACAGCTACCACCTGTTTTTCCAACAAAGGTTTCACAGGCCCCTGAAGAGCACAATGAAATCTCCCACATTCCCTAAAGCAAAGATAGCCCTTTGGAGGCTCTCTGTTTTAGTGTGACAATTAGAAACAGACAAAATTAGAACAATTAGAAACAGGCAAAAGCACTCCTACCTCCTCATCAGTTTTATAAGGATGGGACGAGAGTTTGCAAAAGAAAAAAGCTGTGGATTTTACTAGAGACTATAAGCTCAATGAGTCAGTACTGTGTATAGTAGGTTAAAAAAAACCCAGTCCTGGGCTGCATTAGGAGAGGCACATCTTTAACAAATAAGCAAGTGGTTGTACTCTGTACTCTGTCCTGGTCTGACCATATCAGGTGTTTCATTATAAGTTCTGGGCACCTCATTTTAGAAAGGATATTGATTATCAGTCAGTAAACCTTTATTAACTGCCTACTATGTGCCAGGCACTGGGATAAGTGCTGGGGATACAAAAGGAGGCAAGTGACAATCCCTGCCCTCAGGGGGCTCCCAATCTAATGATAGCCTGGAGAGATCCAGATAAGGAGGGTGGAGGCCTTGATGCCAGATCACATAAGGAGAGGTTGAGGGAGATTTCTAGCCTGGAAGAGAGAATACTCCAGTGGGGATCTGATAGCTGTCAGGAAGGATTTAAATAGCTAAGAGGGATTAGATTTGTTCCCTTTGGACCCAGAGGACAGAAACAGGAGCCAAGGTTGAAAGTTTCAAAAAGGCAGATTTAGATTTGAGTCCAAGAAAAACAATAAAGTCTTAACCATTAGGGCTGTTCAGTGTGAAATGGGGTCCCTCTCCTTGGTGTTCTTCATGCAGAGGCTGGATGCCCTCTTGTCTTATACGGTGTTGTGGGCATTCCTTTTTGAGTGTGGACGAGGTTGCCAACTCAGAAGGTCTGTGCTCTGTGATAACTGTGCCTGCTCTCCTCTCCCCACCCCATACACACACACACACACACACACACACACTCTCTCTCTCTCATGGCCCAGTGAAGGCAAAAGCCAGGCGAGCCATTTCTTTCATACAATATTCTTCCAACATGGTTTATGGCCCATCACCATCATGGCCAGTGGCTCAAGAACTCACAGCAAAAACCTCCTTTCTCAGATTGCTTTTCATCATTTGTGTGTAATGAGTTATTTACTAGGCTCTATTATTTACCAGTTCCCCCAATAGATTATAAATGCCTTGAGGGGAAAGGATAATATTTTTGTATTCCCAGTGAGTATCCCACAGTGCCTGGTACATAGTAGGAGCTTAATAAATGTTCACTGTAATTTCCCGACTGCTACCTCCCCACCCAGGACAAACTTCTCTAGCAGCAGCTTTGCATCATCCCATCATGGATAATGTTGCAAAGACTCTGCCACATATTCATAGGACATTGTTCTGGGGGGTCTCCATCCAGGAGGCTCCCAAAGGGGTTCAAGGGCTGGCACTAGTAGAATTTGTCTTTCAGAGCTGATTGGATGGTGCCTTTTATGACAACCCTGAGCCCGTTCTGTAGGCCTTGCCCCAGGAAGCAGAATTGCTGATTCCAGCTTTGCCCTTAGCTAAAGCCTTTCCAGCCCACTGGAGTCACTGTGCTTTGAGATCATAGGACCATAGAGTCAGAGATGGAAGGGAATCTTGAGGACATCTCACCTAGCCTCCTCATTTTACAGATTAGGAAACTGAGATCCAAAGAAATTATATGACTTGACTAGGATCCCACAGATGTTAAGTAACAGATCCAGGATTTGAACCCAGGACCCCAGACTCCAAATCCAGGATTCTTTCTACTGTACCATTCCCAAGGTTTGCTCTCTGCTTTGACTCTAAAGAGCTCAGAGTTATGCCTGCACTATGATGAGGCATTAGAGCAAGACTTCTGTGGAAGATCCTATCATACCAAGTAATTGAATAATTAATTCAATAATAAAGATGTGATGTACTCAGAGGTGCAATTTAAAAATACGTCAAAGGCTGAGTTATCCCGCTACATATGGGAAAGAGATCATATTATTCCCCCACCAAAAAAAGACTAGGAATATATCAGGAAATGCTGACTTTCTTATGAATGATCTATTCGTGTTCCAAGGATGTATCCTTCCCTTGTGCTTAGTACACAGGAAGTGCTTAATAAATGCTTCATTCGTTCATCGTAGAGCTGAAGCTGAAAAGGAACTTAGAGCCCATGGAGGTCAACCCACTCATTTTACAGATGAGGAAACTGAGACCCCAAGTTCACAAAGTAAATAAGCCTCAAGCAGGTCCCTGGACTCTATAGTGATCTCCAAGGTTACATATGAAGCCAAGTCCATAGGAACATGAGATCATAGATTTAGAGCAGGAAGGCATCCTTGGAGCTGCTTCTGCCCAAGTTGCCTCATTTTAAGGGCCAGGAAATGAAGGCCCACAGTGGTTAAGAGACTTCTCCAAGGTCGTATCAAGTATCAGGGATGACCTCAAATGCAAGGCTGCAGGTCCTAAGCTCTCTCCATCGAACCACACTGCCTTGCCTCGACAAACACAGAAAGGAGACAGGCAGGCTTTTGCAAACTCACCTTTGCAGTCACATAATAACAGAGAAGTGTAGGGATGATGTTAGATGACAAAAAAGCGTTTGACCTTCCGTAGAGCAAAATGCAACTTGAAAGCCTTTCCTCCAACAAGCATCTTCTCATGCATATCTTTAAGATCGTAAGAGGTTCCTTGACAGGCACAGCCACAGAGAGCTCAGTCTAAGGGCCTCTGATTAGCCCAAGATAACAAGCAAGGAGCAGCCCCCTCCCCACTCCCCGAGCACCTGTGGCGGGCTGGGCGTCCTGCCTGAGTCAATGCGGGCGTGCTAATGGGAGCCCTGGAGTCTGTAAGCAGAGGCAGGTTTTTGGAGCTTTGGTAAGAGAGCCCAGAGGAGGCCTGCACTGAGCACAGAATCTGGGACCAGCCTGCTTTGGGACCTTGCGGGAGTGAGCTCAATGAAAGCCTGGGAGATCAGGAGCTGTCCACAGCTACTTATCTCCAACTCAGGCTGTAAATTCCCTACTGCGGTCCATTTCTAAAACAAATTGCCCAGAGAAGCCCAAGGAAATATGACTTTATTGAGTTAGGAAATTCTCCAGAAGGAACTCCAAGGCAGATCTGCACCTTCTTGTCTAAGAGAGTGGCTTGGGACACTGAGGTTAAGTGACTTGTCCAAGATGACACAGTCAGCATGAATCTGGGATGGGACTTGACTCTGAGGACCCAGCTTTATATCCTTTAGCATGTTGCCTGTCACCTCTGCTTCCTATGTTTTTCTCCCTCTACCCCCCACCCTACTAGCTGACCAGACCTGTCTGCTCCCTCATCTCCTACCACCCCCTCATCAAAATCCACTCATCAATACACAAGTATTTGAAAAGAGCTTGCAATTTACCACACACTGGGCTAAATGCTAAAGATACAAAGACAGAAGAGATGCCCCCAGTCACATTGAGGCCTAAATTCATTCAAGAATTAAAAAGAATTGTATTTGATAATAGGCAACAGAGTTTAGTGCCTAGAACTCTGGCCTCAGAGCCAAGAAGATCTGGACCCAAGCCCTACCTGTGATAGATATGTACATATATATACATATATGTTTTTATATATATATATATACACATGTATGTGTGTGTGTGTGTGTGTGTGTATATATATATACATATACATATATGTATATATGTATATTGACTGGGTGACCCTGGGCAAGTCACTTACCCTTAGTGGCCCCAGAAATCTAAGACTACCTAAGTTGGAGAGCAGGTACAAAGCTACACTGGTACAGGGGGTTTCTTGACTTGATAGGTTGATTTGAGAGTTGCTCCAGGTACCTAGATTTCTAGTTACTGATCTGAGTTAGACAGATGTCGTACCCATTTTACAGATGAGGAGGCTGAAGATAAGACAAGTGAGAACTTGGCAGTGATTCTCAAAAGTGGTCAAATTTTCAAACTAGGACTCAAAGCAAGGTTTCATTGATTTATTTATTATTTATTAAGATTTTATTATCATTTAAGTTTTTATTTTATTATTATATAAGATTTTATTATTTATTTTATTTATTAAATTTATCTTATTTATAAAGTTTTTTGTTATTTAAGTTTTTATTTTATTTTATAAGTGTTTATTATTATTTTAATAAATATATTTATTATTATATCTTATATATTTTATTATATATTTTATTTATTGTTTTTTATTAAATTTTTTATTTTGTTTCATGTTTTTATTACTATTTTTATAAATATATTTATTATATACTATATATATGTTTTTATTATTTATTTTCTTTATTAAGTTTAAGCACATACATTTTTTAAGGCATGTCCCAGGTACTCGATGCTGTTGGACACACAAAGACAAATAATGACTGTCCACAACCACATGAGGCTTATAATCAAACAAAAGATAAAAGACAAATGCGTACAGATAGACACTTTACAGAAATGGCTGTAAAAGAAGAGACCTGCACAGGAGTAGGAGAGAAATACCAAGATCATAGATTTAGAGGTGGGAGGGAACTCCCATTTGGCCAATCTCCTCATTCTGTGGGCCCCTAGGTAGTGCCATAGTGCACAGAACGCTGGGCCTAAAGGGAGGAAGACTCATCTTCCTGAGTTCAAATCTGACCTCAGACACTTCCTAGCTGTGTGACCCTGGGCAAGTCACTTAACCCTGTTTGCCTCATTTTCTTCTTCTGTAAAATGAACTGAAGAAGGAAATAGCAAACCACTCAAGTATCTTTGCCAAGAAAGGGGTCATGGAGAGTCAGACACAACTGAAATACAGCAACACCTCATCGCACAGATGAGAGATGGGGGCCAGGAGAGGTTAGATGATTTGCCCAAGGTCACCAAGGAGCAATGTAGAAGGCTCAGGATTCACCAGTCCTCTGCGTCCAAGCTCAGGGTTCTTTTGACTCCATATGCTGCTCAGTTCTTTGTGAATTCAGAAGAGGGAAAGGCCACTTCCAACTAAATGGATCAAGGGAGATTTCATAGAGGAGGGGGCATTTCAGCTGGACTTGGAAAAAAAATAAGAAATATTTCTACGGGCAGACGTTGAAGGGAGGGCATCCCAGGCAGCGTGAGAGCAGCAGAAGCAGAGACCCCAGACAGCACAGAGCAGAACAACATAAGGATGGGAAGAAATGAGCAGTGTGGAGGACTATGAAACTTTAATGTCCCGGGAAGGAAGAAGGGCCGACTTGCACTTTTAACAAGGGTAAAGAAGAAGGGCTAAGGTTGGCATTCCAGATAAAAACAAGCCAGGTCCAGGAGGCATTTGAGGAGACAAGAAAGAGCTTCTCTTGTAACCCTAAATCCACAAAAGGTTTGTAGATCTTATCCCCAGGCTCCTCCACGTCCCTGGTTTGTCCAAATTAGAAGCTAGAGCTCCCAGTAATGAGATCATCAGAAAGTCACTGAAATTAGAGTTTAAAGAGACCTTCCCGGCATTATGCTTGTAAATATTTAACAACCAGCTCTCCTGAAAAAAAAAAGAAATTTATACATGGCAAATGCACAATTTAAATTTAATCTGCATTATTAAAATTTTCTCAATGACTTTCTTAAGTCTAGACAATCAACAAAACAATAAATCAACCCCTGATTCGTAGCATTTGTTGATTTCCAAGTTGTAAATTTAGCAATCAGTTGTCATGGTGAGTCAGTACAAGCTGGTTCCGGCATGCCACTGGACCTTCCAGAGCCTTGATTTTTATAGAGGGGGAAATAGAGGCCAGGAGATGAGGAGTTGGGTGTGTGTGTGTGTGTTGTGGTTTGTCCTTCATTCTCCAAGAGGACCATGACATCAGTGAGATGATGCCATGACAGGAAAGTCAATTGGATTTAAGTGAAGGAGGGCTGTGCAAAGAGGTCACCTGACAAGCTGATGGCAAAGCCAGGAATCGGGCCTCAGATGGATCAGATTGGGGGGTCAGTGAGACCCCTACATCATCTGTGGATGGACCACTCGCTCTAGTGGCTTGCCCTGGCCACTGCCTGGAGGTTGCTGGGCTTGCTCTGGCTGTCCATAGGCAGGGCTCAGGCCAGCTCTGCAAAAGCTCCAGGCAATTACTTAGTATTTCCTTTGAATACATTTGATATTTACTTATATGAGTACATCTGAGTTCTTTCCAGATGTAGATCTATGGCCCTATGTTATTGCCCTCACCACACCCATTGGATGGGAGTTCCTTAAAGGCTGGAGCTGCTTCATTTTTGTCTTTTATCCACAGTACCTAGTACAGGGCCTGACATACAGTATTGTTCAATAGTGTCCAACTCTTTGTGACCCCTTTTGGGATTTTCTCGGCCACTGGAGTAGTTTGCCATTTCCTTCTCCAGATCATTTGACTAATGAGGAAACTGAGGCAAACAGGGTAAAGCAACTTGCCCAGGGTCACACAGATAGTAAGTGTCTGAGGCAGGATTCGAACTCGGGAAGATGAGTCTTCCTGACTCCAGGCCTGGCCACTCTATCCACTGCCCCACCATCAATAGATACAATTATGATAACGGCAATGAAAAGTCTCTCCCCCCCACCCCCAAAAAAGAGCCAAACAGATTGAATGAAAAACCAACAATGGTTCCAGATAATAGATAGTGAAGCATATGTCCCTTTTTTCTGAGGAGGGATGGGGGGGGTCACCAGGGCAGAATGTTGCTGTCACTGTCAGATTTGGTTATTATGTTGATTCTTTTTTGCTAAACTGTTTCTCTTTGGTAAAAGACAGTTTTATTTGGGGATGGGAGTGGGGTAATGGACATCTGGGAAGGACTGTGACATAAAAGTAATCACTAAATCTTATTCTGAATAAATGACTGAAGTAGAGTTCTCAGCACTGTCACAGAAGAGCTTTTGAGAGAGAAGCTGGGCAGTCTGCTTTTCTCATTAGCACTGTTCAAGGCTGCTTATGACAGATTAAGGCCAACCTGGGCAGGAGCTGGGGTCACCAATCACGGCTTAATCTGCCCTAGTTTATAACATACAGATGGGAGGAAAGGAGGTCTGCCCGTAGACTACAGAGGCTTTGAGATAGCTTTCTTCATCCTCTCTTCTCACTGTTCTAAGGTCCATTTATGCTGAGGGCCTGAGGCAAGAAGCCTGGGAAGGAAGATGACATCCTGAGGTCAGAAGGCTTTGCAAACTCCTTGTTACTACTGTTCTGAATAACACCAGCCTCAACCAAAGACTCCACTCAGCAATCCCCATGTTCATGGTAATCAGTGCTTCCATCTGTGGCTTATACCGTTACCCTCCCTCACAATCTTGTCATCCATTCCTCCTTTCAAGAATCAGAGACCTTCTCAGGACTGGGACTATTTATTCCCATCGTTGTCCAAAGAGGGGAAGGCCTAAAAGACCACCATGGTCAGAATTGGGTGCTCTGTGAGTTGGATCCGAAGACGACATTGCCCTCAGTGCCCTCGAAAATCCACCCCCCCCAACTCCAAATTCCCACCCCCAACTCCAAATCTACTGGGGTTTTGAACAAATTGGTGATCCATCATTCCATCAATGTGAGTCTTCCTACCTCCAGTACAAATCATAATCCATCCACACTGTCTCATCCTCTGTACCAATCTGAATCCTTCCATAGATGCTATGCAGAGCCTCTATGCAGTGTCCTGAAACTTCAAGCATTTTTGGCTATCTGATATAAAAGTCAGCATGGAGCAGTGGGTAGAGCGTTGGGCCTAGCGTAAAGAAGACCTGAGTTCTGATCTCATCCCAAAAACGCCCTGGGTGTGTGACCCTGGGCAAGCTGTCTAAATCTATCTTGGTCTTAGTTTATCCCTCATAAACAACCAATTATCAAGAACTCACCCACCATGTTTGAGGAATTATTCTAAAGGCTGGCAGAAATAGAAAAGTTTAACCTCTCTGAAACCTGTTTCCCTTCTTCATCCATAAAACAGGCATAATGCCTACCTCATAGAGGATCAAATAAAAAAAAAACACAGAAGGCATGTATAGAAACACCAGCCATTAGTGTGATCCCCTGCTCTTTCTATACAACCCACCCAAGGTCTCCTCTGGTTTGGAATTTATTGCACAGTCATCCCTTTGAATCAGCATAGCCCTCTCTCAGTTTCTTTTTTTCTTTTTCTGTTTTTGCTTTTTTAAATAATACATTCCTCTCTGCTCTTGCAGAGACTGCTCCTTGAATTTACCCAGGTTACTGCAAGAGCTGCCAGAGAATATATAAATCTCTAACTGACAAGCCAAGGCCAGGTCCTCACACCACCGGCACCCAAGGGCTTGGGCCAGTACAAGGCCAGGCTGTCCATTTGTCCTCAGACAGCTCCACTCCCACCTCCCTCAGCTTTGTCCAAGGGAAGTTTCCACTTCAGAGCCTGCCCTGGTAAGACCAATGACAGAAAATTTATCTCGGGGAATTTTGACACTGAGGCCTTTTAATCTCATCAGAGAGAAATCATGCAAGGTGAGAAAAGGCACTTTTGGAAATAAGTATGGAGTCATCTCTGGTTTTTAAGAATGATCATTAGGAAATCAAATACTGTTGCCACTTTTAAATGCTTTGAAGGACTGGCCTTATTTCAGGCAGAAAGGGTAGGTAAAAAGCAAGGGGATCTCCCCCCTGCCTCCCCAAAAACAGCTTACCCTCCTGGTCCCCATATTTTTCTATGTACCACCCCTCACTGGTGCCTGAAATTCCATCAGTAGAGATTTACTCCTTGGGTTAAATTATTGGCCCTTCCTTCCAAATACAAATTCTTACATAATGTCTCAGACCTATTGTCAGGGATTATTTTATCAAAGTCTTCTTGCCCTGAGAGGAAGGGTCTAGGGTAACACGAAAACAAATTGGAGGGGGGAAAGGACCTACAGACAAACTGACTTAAAGCCCAGGATGGGTGGGGACTCAGTGTAGTAGAAAGAGTATTGACTCATAAGACCTGGGTTCAAATCCTACCTCTGTTTGATGAACTTTGATGAGAAGAAACCTTGTAGGATGATGGCAATTAAAAAAATAAAGTCTTATAGATAGATGTCTTTTGTTTCTGATGACTTTGCATAGCCCTTTCTTACTTAAATCCAATTCATAGCATATCATGGCATCACCTCCTCTATGTCATAGTCCTCTTCAAGAACCAAGGACAAACAATAACCTCTGTGAGTAGAAAATACACCTGCCCCACTGGGGACCCAACTGGAACTGAGCAGCTGGTCAACACAGCTCTCTTCCCTCCCTCCCTTTCCTTTCCTTCTTTCCTTCCTTCTTTCCTTCTTGCCCTCTGTCCACATAAGGTATCATAGCCTTACCAGCAAATGCTTTGCCTAAAGGAATACAAATTTTGATCTCTGAAAGTTTTTTTTTCTTAAGGACTGACCTTAAAGCCAAATCATTCTGGCTCTCATTGATTGGCCAACAATAGGTCCCAGGCCAAGCACCACTTGGTCATTGTTTGGGCCTTGATTGGCTCAGAGTGAATATAAATAGCAATTGTTTCTGTTTTGACCAGAAACCCTGAGGCTCTTTCCCTCCCAAATTGATTTTTGTTTCACTAGGTAAAGAGGACATTTTTTGCCCAACTTTTCACCTAGCCTTAATCACTGAATGGGCATTGCTTCAGTCAAACTGAGACCTATTAAAGACCTTAGCCTAAAAAGCCCAAGGTCCCCCATTACATCCCAGGCCATATTCAGTCATCCTGATCTGTATCTGGCCACTAGACCCAGATGGCTCTGGAGGAGAAAGTGAGGCTGGTGACGTTGCACAGACCTCTCTCACTTAAACCCAATTCACTTGCAAGTCATGGCATTGCCTTCATGATGTCATAGTTCTCTTTGAGAATGAAAGACAAACAACAACGCATCAGCACCATTTCAGAATATACCCTTCCCCAGCCAGAAAACCTTGCCTTCTTACTACAATAGAAGTTATGGGCTATAGTTTTTCTTTTAAGTATGTGCCAAGAAGTGCTTATGAGACTATGGGTTTTAAGCATTTCTGTGATGGAGGAAAAATATTATCCTATACACAATAGCTACTACTTTGTATGATATGTATCTTTCTACAAAGGACCCTGTTAATTGTTTTGTAGGGGAGAGATCCTAGACAGGAGCCATACATAGCTAGGTTATGTTGGGAGATTTTTCCTGAAGTAATTACAAGTGGGGGAGTAATGAGGCAAATATCTTGAGAAAAAGCTAGATCTCCTTGTGGGAAGAGGTACCCTTCTGACCCTGTAGATAAAAAGAAGGAAGGGAGGAAGAAAAGAAGGAAAGAAAGGAAGGAAGAAAAGAAAGAAAGAAAGAAAGAAAGAAAGAAAGAAAGAAAGAAAGAAAGAAAGAAAGAAAGAAAGAAAGAAAGAAAGAAGAAAGGAAGGAAGGAAGGAAGGAAGGAAGGAAGGAAGGAAGGAAGGAAGGAAGGAAGGAAGGAAGGAAGGAAGGAAGGAAAAAGAAAGAAAGAAAGAAAGAAAGAAGGAAAGAAAAGAAGAAAAAGAAAGGAAGGAAGGGAGGGAGACAAAGAGAGACAGAGAGAGAGAAAGAAAGAAGGAAGGGAAGGAAAGAAGGAGAGAAGAGAGAGAGAGAGAGAGAGCAATGGCTTTTTGACAGCATCTGAGAGCATACTCAACATTCCACACCTATAGTCCCCTACCTCTACAAAGAAAGGTGGGAGTGCATTTCCTTGTCTCTTTTCCCCAGCCAAGATTAGTCATGATAATTACACTGCATTCAGCTTTATTTTCATTGTTATTTTGATTTACATTGTTGTAGTCATCCTGTGTATTGTTTTCTTGCTTCTGCTTTTATCTCCTGGTATCACTTCATACAAGTTTTAGGATCAGTGTTTTTAAAGCTAGAAGAGACACTAGAGGTCATCTAGTCTGACCCCTTCATTTTACAGACAAGTCTTCAGTCAGAATTAGCAAATTATGGATCAAAGGGCAACTCAATGAAGGAGAAAGTAGCATCTTATCAGGTGAAAAAGCTGCAAAATCCTCTAAGAAGTTAAAAATTCATAGAACCTTGTTCAGGAAGGCCCTGGTCAGGCCCATGGGCTCATTGGTAACAAGAAAGAGGAACAGTTGAGGATTTCAGATTCCTGCAGGGATCTGAGATGGCAGAGGAAATCTCTCTCTCCCTCTCTCTCTCCCCCTCCCTCCCTTCCTTCCTTCCTTCCTTCCTTCCTTCCTTCCTTCCTTCCTTCCTTCCTTCCTTCCTTCCTTTCTTTCTTTCTTTCTTTCTTTTTCTCTTTCTTCTTCCCTTCTTGCTTTCTTTCTTGTTTTCTTTCTTTCTTGTTTTCTTCCTTCTTTCCTTAATTTCTTTCTTTCTTTCTTTCCTTCTTTCTTTCTCTTTCTCTCCATCTCTGTCTCTTTCTTTCTCTCTCCCCTTTCTTCTTCCTTCCTCTTTCTTTCTTTCTTTCTTTCTTTCTTTCTTTCTTTCTTTCTTTCTTTCTTTCTTTCTTTCTTCCTTCCTTCCTTCCTTCTTCCTTCCTTTCTTTCTCTTGTTCTTTCTTTCATTCATTCTTTCTCCCTTTCTTTCCACACTAATCATTTGCTGATGTATTCTCCTCCTCTACCTCCACCTCCCACCAAACCTACTTTCCTGAGACAAAAATAAACTTAAACAAAATCACCTTCCATGAGACCCATGGGTAACCTTTATACCTCCTTCAACCGTTCACTTACAGAGAGAAAAGACTGATGTTTTATCCTTATCATAAGACCATAGGACTGTGGACAGAGAAGTGGAAGCTTAAGTAGTTCAACTCCCCTCATTTTGCAGTTGAAAAAACTAGGGTGCTGGACAGCTAGGGGGTACCATAGTGCATAGAGTGCTGGGCCCAAAGTCAGGAAGACTCATCTTCATGAGTTCAAATCTACCCTCAGACACTACCTAGCTGTGTGACCCTGGCCAAGTTACTTCACCCTGTTTGCCTCAGTTTCCTCATCTTTAAAATAAGCTGGAAAAGGAACTGTCAACCAAGAAAACCCCAGACGGGGTCACAAAGAGTCACGAACAACAAAAACTAAGGTGCCCTTGCCTGAGGTCACACATCCAGTAAGTGGAAAAGTCAAGTTTTGAACCCAGGCCTACTAACTGCATCTAGCACTCTGATCTGTCCTATGGCACCAAATAATGGCCAATATTGACATTTAATCTGAGTTGAGCTGCCTTCCAGTGTCATGGTCATTTGCATTATTGTGGTCATTTTGTCTCTTGTTCTCTCAGTCCTACTTCCTTCACCCTGCGTCACTTCACCCAAGTCTTCCCACACATCCTTGAATTCATCACGTTCCTCACTTCCTAAAGCACAATAATATTGCATTACAGTTGCAGTCCATGATTTAGTCAGCCTTTCTCCAATGGACGTGGATCTACCTCGTTTCCAGTTTTGTGTTGTTGCTTTTTTATTGCCACAAAAAGCACCCTTATTACTGTTTTGTTACACAAGAACTCTTTGGTTCTGCATTTGACCCCTTTGGAGTATACGGGTGATTGAAAGATAACTGAGCCTGAAGGTAGTGACTTTTCTCACATAATTTTAAATTGTTTTTCAGATTATTCAGACTTTAATAAGTTAACATTCATACAACACCTACTATGTGCTGAATGCTTTAAAAAGATTATCTCATTTGATCCTCACAACTCCAGGAAGTAGGTGCCAGTATTATCTCTATTTTACAGTTGAGTAAACTGAGGAAAATAGAGTTTAAGTGATCTGCCCAAGGTCACACAGCTAGTAAATGTCTTTGTACTCAGGCCTTCCCCTGACTCTAAACCCATCAGTCTATCTACTGTACTGCCTAATTGCCTCCAACAATTTGTTAGTGTGCCTTTCTTCCCACCATCATTTCCATCTTTTATCTTCTTCACCAATTAGATGAGTATGAGAGGAGATCTCAAAGTTCCTTTTATTTCCATTTCCCTCATTAGTGATTTGGAGAATTTTTTTTTTCAGACAGTTGTTGACGCTTTGTAATTCTTTTGCAAACTGTTTATTCCTGTCCAAAGGGAATTTCCCATTGACATGCAGAAAGTGTGTCAGATCAGAGACACCTGGGAACCTGAAAGTAGACAGGACTGCTGAACTAGGGCAGGTGATCTGGGAAGGCCCCAGGAGGAGGACGCCTTGGCAGGTGATTGGAGTGCCCAGGGAGCCCGACAGCCACCAACCTGCAGAGAGCTAGGCAGACCGACAGCAGGAAGCTTGTCACAAACATCACAGATCTCTGAGTCGGAAGGGACTTCTGAGGTCTCTAGTCGACTCACACCCATGCAGGGACCTTTGCGACAAAACCTGCTCCAGCATAGAGCTAACTGACAGGAAGTCTGGAGGAGTGAGAGAATAGAAGGGCTGCCTCAGGAAGTAGAGGGTGGTCTCTTGCCCGAGGTCTTGGATTACCCAGGTTTGGATTGTTTTACAGGCCCATTCTCACTTGAAGTTGCAATACTTCCCACCTTCTAGGAACGTCCTAGATCACAGGCTGTGTTCTAATAATCTGTCTCATTTCCTGTTTAAACTGGCCCCAGTCTGCTATCTCATTCAATCTCCATGAGTCTATACAATAAAAGAACCACTATTGCTAATCTTCAGGAGAAGTGCCAGGAGAGGAGTCATAATAATAATAATAATATTTATACTACTAATAATGCCTGGAACATAGTAAGTGCTTAATAAATGCTTGTTTAATTGAATTGGAAAGATGTCTGAGGGCAAGTTAACCTCTTCTCTGTCATAACGATAATTAGCATTTATTATAATTATATTTTATTATTTATTTATTATATTATTAGCATTTATTATAATTATAATTTATTATAATTAGCACTTTGATGTTGCCAAAGCACTTTTCATAGGACATCTCATTTGATCTTGATAGCAATCCAAGATGTGGGTACTACCATCATTCCCATTTTACAGATGCGGAAACTGAAGCTCAGAGTATTAAGTGACTTGTTTGGGGTCAAACATAGCTAAATAAGCATCTGAAGCAAGGTCTGAATTCAGGTCTTCCTGACTCTAAGGCCGACAATCTACCCGCTGCACCACTTTGCTACCCTAGAGATAGGAAATCATTTTGTCAAAGACTTGGGGGTAGTGTGAAGTTGGGTGCAAGAAGGGAGCTGTTGGGATAGGTCTCTTCAAGGGGGTGAAAGTCTGTCCTGTAGAGAAGGAACCTGATTTGTTCTCCTTGGACCCAGAAGGCAGAGGTCAGAGCCATGGGTGGAAGCTGCGGAGAACCAAGTTAGGGTTTGACATAAGGAAAAGCTTCCTAAGGATTAGAGTTAATGCAAGATGGATGGGGCTGCCTCAGGAGACAGAAGCTGGTGATAAGTTCTCAGGCAGGTTGCGGAGAGGCCCCGTGTTCAGGTAGGAGCTGGGATACATGCTTTCTGATGTCCTTTACAACAGAGATCTCATGCATTTATTATTCTAGGATTACTCACCTGGCAAAGAAACATGACAACCAAGGTCAACATGATAGCTTCAAGGTCATTTGCAAAACATTTCAAAGCATTTTGCAGAAGGCTGTGAGCTGTATCCTCTCACAGTGCAATGAAAAGTCACTGAGGAGGAGGCAAGTAGGCATGTAGATAAATCCAGACAAGCCAGTCCATCCTGGGAAAAACACCTATAGATGAAATCAGAGGACAACACAGAAACACAAAATGGAACAGATCTGCCAGTTTGTTTGTTTGTTTTTTTATACTGGGCTATTTACATGGTTGGGGCAGCTAGGTGGTGCAGTAGAGAGAGCACTGGGCATGGAATCAGAAAGATTCATCTTCATGAGTTCAAATCCAGTGTCACTAAGTGTATGACCCTGGACAAGTCACTTAGCCCTGTTTGCCTCAGTTTCCTTATCTGGAAAATGATCTGGAGAAGGAAATGGCAAACCACTCCAAGGATCTCTGCCAAGAAAACCCCAAATGGGGTCATGAAGAGTTGGACATGCCTGAAAACAACTGAACAAATTTACATAGTTGACAATAGTGAACCAATGTATTTGTACTCTCACCTTAGTTTCTTATGTGAGGAAACAAAAAATATTATTTTAAGAGTATAAAGTTGAGAATAGTGGCTGGAGTTGATTAAATAGAAACAGAGGGAATCCATGCCATAGACATTCAGGGAATAACCTTCAAGGTATCTCAGAAATGAGAGGATTCCAAAGAAAAGTGTACTACAGACTTGACTGAGAGGAAAGGGTTTACTGTGTTTTGATATCGTTACATTGGCTTTGGATGAGAGACATATTTAGAAATTTAAGGTTCCTATAACATAACTGAAATATGCATAGACTTTACTCAGCCCAGGGAGATCTGACTCTTCATAAGGTATATACGGAACTTGAGATCCACTGGCCATCAGAGTCAACAAACAAGTCAAGACAGTCAACAAGCATTTATTAATCACCTACTAAGTGCCAGGCATTATGTTAAGCACTGGAAATACCAGAAAGGCAAAAGTCTCTGCCCGGAAGGAGATAATGCATAAACTGGGTAATTTCATAGAGAAGGCATTTTCCTTTGAGAAGGACCCTTTCTGGGGTCAGTATGGAAAGGTTTTTTCCTAGATGTAATTTTGACTGATAATGAAGGAAGCCAGGAAAGCCAAGAAGTAGATGGAGACCAGAAAGAAGACCTTTCCTGGCTCTCCTTTCCAACCATTCTCAGGACAGAGCACATGGAAAGTGATCTCAGAGAAAAGCTTTCTCAGAGAAACCACATGGGAGTGACAATGTGTATTGGTGGAAGGGACACACCAATGAGTCCCCGGAGCCACTGAAATGTCAGAGTAAGAAGGAACTGGAAATCATGTCATATTGGGATGGCTTAAAGAAACTTAGAAAGTTTAGTACACCTAATAGCAACATCTTTGAGGGAGATTGCAGAGGCTTCTTTGTGGGAGACTCAGTGGGGATAGTAGAAGCAGCAATAAATTGATGAAGCAAGTGCTTCCCCATTTTCCCTTTCTATTTCCCTTTTCTTATAATTTCTCCAACTCAGTACTAGAGAACATGTGCTGTCTTGGCTATTCATAAGCCGTTATGTAATTTCAAATGGCTTTCCCCTAACCCTGTTTGCCTCAACAACAAGTTTCTGCTGCCTCTATTTATGTCATTTTTATCTCTTAGTAAACTATGTCTCCTTATAGTTGTCTGCTCTTCCCATAGGTCTGTTGGCTATTGGGTTAGAGAGATGGCTTGGTGTAGTAGATAGAATGTTGAACCCAGACCCTAAAAGACCCATGTTTGAGTCCCATTAACTGAAACTTAGAAGTTATATGAGTATGAATAAGTCATAGCCACTGGGCCTCAGTTTCCTCATCTGCAGAATAAGGACAATAATGTCTACCATTCCACGGACAACAGAGTTATTGTGAGATTTTGTTTTTACTCAATCAACTCCCCTCCCAGTAGTACCCTCCCATGTGGTGCCCTCTCAGTCAATAGTATGGTATGGACCGTGAGGCAGAAGCTACCTCAGGTTAGCACAATGGCTGGGCATATAGCCAACACTTAATAAATGTCTGTTGAACTGTATTCAGGCTCAAATGAGAGAATGTATGTTAAGTGCCCCACAACATTTATATAAACTATAGAAATGTCTATTGTGCTTAAGAGAGTCAGCCTGGTACCATTGGAAAGTCGGAGCCAGAAGCCTAAGATTTAAATCCCAGTGCTTGTACTTAACTATTCTCTCTCCATGGCCTTTAGACAGCCCCTGGACCTCTTTGGGACCCATGAAATGAGGGGCTTGGGCTCCTTGAGCTCCCAATCTCCACAGCTCCTTCTGGCTCTAAATCTTCTGATCTCTTGTTAGACAGACTGTCTAATGACAGAAAGAAGAGGATGCTGAAACCCAGATCTTTCCCCCAAATCCACGGGTCTTTGACCCTTTAAAAAATAGCATGTTGGCAACTTGGTGTTTTAAAATAATAATTATTTTTTTTAATAACTAGCTCTGCTTAATCAGAGGTGGTAATTACCGGTCTCGTCCATAGTTTATGTCTCCTTGCCTCTCGCAGGGAGGACAGGAACTGTTTCATATTTAAACAGTATTAGATTGGAATGCTCTCAGGGGGAGGAGGCCCAGTGTCAGAGTGTGGAGTTTAATTCTCCTTACTGCTAATTAGATCAGGAAAACAACAGGAGCTCAGAGCAGAGAGGCTTGGAGATTTCTGTTAATGAGCAAAAAAGAAAGCCAACCCCCTACCCCCACTTCTTCCAGTCCCCATTCCTCTGCCTCCTTGGCAAGTCGGAGCAAAACTGCCCGCAGAGGCATCGAATGCCACTGCCTGCTGTACGAAGCAAGGTAACAGAGTCAATGCTGAAATATGGATCAGTTGACTACCCAGCCCTCCTACTCAGGCTCATGAAGGATCCCTAACACAGTCAGGCCAACTCTTTCCATTAGATTCAGCTTAGGTCAATAAGCATTTCTCCAGTGCTTATTGGGAGTTCTGCCCAGGGCAAGTATAAGACTTTAGCCCTTGGGAACCCTGGAGAAGGAAGAGTAGGTAGGCGAACAAAACCAACAAGCTTGCTATGCACACGATTAATACTGGTTAACAGCACATCCCTTAGGGTTCTAGAAACCTGCTAACACACAAGATATATAGGATTGATTTCCAAAAGGCCCTGTGACTTATCCCTGGAGTGACATTGACCTCAGGACCACAGAGTCTACCCCAATGTGCCTTCCACAGCTTTGCCAGGAATTCAGAAGCCCTAGCTAATGCCAGCTCCAGATGTGGGGAGGAGGATGGGAAAGGAAGGCTAAAGGAAAGCACGGGGGTGGGATTGAGCCTGACATGGGGGTGGTGGCATAGGGTCAATGCCTCTTGTTAGATGCTGGCATTCTGCTGGCAAGAGGACTGGCTGAGGAGTCCAAACACCTGGACTCTGGCACCCTTGCTTTGCCATTGGCTCACTATGTGTGACCCTGAGAAAGCTATTCTTTCTCTCTGAGTCTCAATAACCATTTTTGTAAAATGAAGGGATTGGACTTGACCATCTTTGAAGTTTCCTTCACTGCACACATCTAGGGGTTTCAGGAATCTTCCTGCAAACTGGAGCAGTCCAAAAATGTAATAGGCTACCCCAAGAGGCAGTGAGATCCCCATTCACCAAAGACTGGATGACCTCGGGTCAGGAAAGCTGAAGATTCAGCTTCATGTAGTGGTTGGGCTACATGTCATCTGAAGAGCTTTCTAACTGAATTCTGTGATGTCCTTCTCTTCTAGGGAGCAGTTAGGTGGCACAGTGGCTACATGCTAGGCCTGAAGTCAGGAAGACATGAGTTCAAATCTTGCTACATGTAGTCTCATAACTTCTGTCGGCATCAATTATTTTTAGCATAAAAACAAGGACTATGATAGCACCTACTTTATTGTCGTTGTTTGTCCCTCCTTCTCAGACAGGACCATGACATCAAAAAGATGATGTCATGACTTGCAAGTGAATTGGATTTAAGTGAGGCAGGTCTGTGTAAACTCACCAGCCTCACTTTCTCCTCTGGAGTGTAGTAGGAAGGCCGAATTTATGATCTCAAATATAATCATGTATATGTTTGAATGGTCCGAAATCGCAAGGTATGAGAGATTCTCTAAGGAGAAAACAACAAGAAATTTATTTAGGCCCCACCGCAACAAAAACTTGAACCA
>CM053622.1:764376889-764402534 GCA_028646595.1 Phalanger gymnotis
GCCTCAATGACCAGAGACCATTGGCTCCTGAGCTGGCCCCTCCTAAGTCACCAATCCACACCCACACAGGTTTCACACCTGACAGGGCCCTGGGCCTGGGGCTTAGCACTTAACAGCTGAAAGTACTTCCACTCGAAAGAAACAAAAGTCATGCTAATGAGACAATTTTGCTTAACAACACATGGAGCCATCTGGGTCCAGTGGCCAGATACAGATCAGGACTACTGGAAACAGCCCTCAGCACCTACATTATCAAGCTGTTTTGAAAGTTTAAGGAAATTATATCTGTAAAGTGCTTTGCATAGTGACTGGTACATGTCATTTTTCAGTTGTGTCTGACTCTTCATGACCCCATTTGGGGTTTTCTTGGCAAAAATACTGGAGTGGTTTGCCATTTCCTTCTCCAGCTCATTTTACAGATGAGAAAACTAAAGCAAACAGGGTGAAGTGACTTGCCCAGGGTCACCCAGCTAGGAAGCATCTGAGACCAGATTTAAACTCAGGAAGATGAGTCTTCCTGACTTAATAAATTCTTGTTCCCCTTTGTTTCTTTCTCAAGGTCTTACTTTCCTTATCTGCAGAAAGGGATGGGGGACATTCAGGACAGGAGTGAGTAATGGAAGTGGTAGTGTGAGGATCAGGTCGTCTCCAAGGTATCATCTGATATGTATGGTTCTATGATGGGTAGGGCCAACCCTATACACATAGGCATCCATCCACCTATGCAGTGAAAGCGGTTTGGGGAAAGCTGCCTTGTCCAAAATTATCTCCCCCAACAGCCAGTCATTAGCATCTGAAAATCCACCACTACTAAGTCATTAAATTAGTCATCCAATCAACATTTTGAAGCATGGATTTCAAAGCTAAAAGCACCCTAAAACACTCTCTAATCCAAAACCTCACCTGACACATGAGTAGACTGAGATGACTAAGATCATAGATCTAAAAGAACCTTGGAGGTGACCATTCATTTTACAGATGAGGAAACTGAGACCCAGAGAGGTGATGAAGTGGTTTTCCCAAGATCATAAGGGTCAGAGGCAGGATTTTGAACCTGGTCCTGTGATTCCAGAGACAGCATGCCTTCTGCTGTACCACATCATCTGCTCCATACACGAAGCAGAATGACACAATGGGAAAAGCTCTGCATTTGGAATAGCAGGCCTTCAGTTCAAATCCTGATGGCTTTCTGTATAACCTTGGGCAAGCCATTTAATGTCTCCAAGACTCATTTTGCTCATCTCTAATGTGAGTTTTTAATCTTATTTAATATTTTATTTTTCCCGATTATGTATAAAAACAATTTTAACATTTTTTTTCAAATTTCGAGTTCCGAATTTTCTCCCTCTCTCCCCTCCCCCCCATTGAGAAGGCAAGCAGTTTCACATGTGTTATATGTATGTAGATATACAAAACACATTTCCATGTAAGTCATTCTGTGAAAGAAAGCACAAACCAAAAATAAACAAGAAAAATAAAGTAAAGAAAGTAAAGAAAAAATATCTTTAATCTACATTCAGTCTCTACCAGTTCCTTCTCTGAAACTGGGCAGCACCTTTCATTGTAAGTCCTGCAGAACTGTCTTGGATCACTGTATTGCTAAAAATAGCTAAATTATTCACAGTAGATCATCATACAATGTTACTGTTATTGTGTACAATGTTCTCCTGGTTCTGCTCATTTCACTTTGTATCAGTTCATGAAAGTCTTTCCATGTTTTCTGAAAGCATCATTTCTTAAAACACAGTAGCACTCCATCACAATCATATACTACAACTTACTGAGCCATTCCCTAATTGATGGATATTCCTTCAATTTCCAATTCTTTGGCACCAATAAAAGAGCTGCTATAAATATTTTTGTACACATATGTCCTTTTCCTTCGTGTTTTTATCTCTTTGGGATATAGACCTACTAGTGGTATTGTTCAGTCAAAGGGTATGCATGGTTTTATAGTCCTTTGGGCATAGTTCCAAATTGCTCTCCAGAATGGCTGAATACAACTTCGTCAATAGTACATTAGAGTTTTAATTTTTCCACACCCCCTCCAACATTTGTCATTTTCCTTTTCTGTCATATTAGCCAATCTGACAGACATGCGGTAGTTGCTTAGAGTTATTTTAATTTGCATTTCTCTCCTCAATAGTGATTTCAAGTGCTTTTTTCATATGACTATAGATAGCTTTATTACTTTGAAAACTGCCTGTTCATATCCTTCAACCATTTATCAATTCAGGAATGGCTCTTATTTCTATAAATTTGACTCCGTTTTCTATATGTTTGAGAAACGAAGTCTTTATCAGAGAAAGTCACTGTAAAATTTTTTTTTCATAGTAATGATTATCAACTATGTATTTTTCTCCATCCTATTTCCCCCATTTATCCTACTTCTCTCTCTCCTTTCACCCTATCCATTCTCAAAAGGGCTTTGCTTCTGACTTTTACCTCCCCCCAAATTCCCTCCCTTTTATCAGCTCCCTTCTTCTCTTATCCCCTTCCTTCCTACCTTCCTGTATGGTAAGATAGATTTTTACACCCAACTGAGTGTGTGTACTATTTCGTCTTTGAGCCGATACCAATGAAAGTAAGGATTCATGTGCTCCCCTCCCCATTTCCCCCATTTCCCCCTCCACTGTAAAATCTCTTTCAAGCTTCTTTTATGTCAGACAATTTATCCTGTTCTATCTCTCCCTTTCCCCTTCTCCCAGTGTATTCTTCTTTCTCATCCCTTCATTTTATTTTTTAGATAATCATACCATCACATTCAACTCATACTTCTGTTCTCTATGTATGTTGTTTCTAACTTCCCTAATGAGGAGAAAGTTTTAAGAGTTATAAATATCATTTTCCCTTGTAGGAGTATATACAGTTTAACCTTGTTTAATCCCTTATACTTTCTCTTCCTTGTTTACCTTTTTATGCTTCTTTCGCATCTTGTATTTGAAAGTCAAATTTTCTATTCAGCTTTGGTCTTTTCATCAGGAGTGCCTAAAAGTCCTCTATTTCAGTGAACGTCCATTTTTCCCCCTGAAGTATTATACTCAGTTTTGCTGGGTAGGTGATTCTTGGTTGTAATCCTACCTCTTTTGCCTCCTGGAATATCATCCAAAGCCCTCTGATCCTTTAAGGTAGAACCTGTTAAATCTTGTATTTTCCTGACTGTAGTTCCATGATATTTGAATTGTTTCTTTTTGGCTAGTGGCAATATTTTCTCCTTGATCTGGGAAGTCTAGAATTTGGCTATAATATTGCTGGGAGTTTTCATTTTGGGATCTCTTTCAGGAAGTGATCAGTAGGTTCTTTCAATTTCTATTTTATCCTCTAGTTCTAGAATATCAGGGCAGTTTCCTTAATAATTTCTTGAAAGATGAAGTCACTTTAGGCACTTTTTTTAAAATCATGACTTTCAGGTAGTCCAATATTTCTTAAATAATCTCTCCTGGATCTATTTTCCAGGTCAGTTGTTTTTACAATGAGATATTTCACATTTTCTTTTTTTTTCATTCCTTTGATTTTGTTTAATTATTTCCTAATGTCTCCTAAAGTCATTGTCCAATTACACCTTTTAAGGAATTATTTTCTTCAGTAAGCTTTTGTGCCTCCTTTTTTACTTGGTCAATTCTACTTTTCAAGGAGTTCTTCTCTACAATGAATATTTCTATATCTTTTTCCATTTAGCCGATACTACTTTTCAAAGTATTCTTCTCTTCATTGGATTTCTGTGCTTCTTTTACCATTTGGCTATTCTGTTTTTTAAAGTGTTATTTTCCTCAGTATTTTTTATACCTCCTTTACCAAGCTATTGACACTTTTTTCCTGATTTTCTTTCATCACTCTCAATTTCTCATCCCAAATTTTCCTTTACTTCTCTTACTTGATTTTTAAAATCCTTTTTGAGCTTTTCCATGGCCTAAAACCAATTCATATTTTTCTTTGAGGCTGTGGATGCAGAAATTTTGACTTTGTCGTCTTCTTTGGGGAGCTCGTTTTGATCTTCTTTGTCACCGCAGTAATTTTCTACGATCAGAATTTTTCTGCTGTTTGCTCATTTACCATCTACTTTTTGACTTTTAGCTTTGTGCTAAAATGGGGCTCCACTTCTAGAGTGGAGTGGATGCTGTCCCAAGCTTTAGGTTTTTTGTGCAGTTCTTTTCAGAGGTAATTCTGGGGGTAAGATTTTGGTTCTTCAAAGATGGTGTGATCTAGGGAAAGGCGTGTTTACTACTCCCCTGTACCATGCACTGGTTGGTGAGCAATCACAAGCACTCTTTACGACCCCGAAACTGTGGCCAGGGTTACTAATTCCCTGTGGCTATATGCTCTGCTGAGCTAGTGCTCCTTCTCACAAGAGGACAGAGATCCAGGATTACAGGATGGGCAATGCTATAGAGTCTTGTCCCTCGTGCCGCCCTGTAAATCTCCTTCTGACCCATTGTCTGATCCCCTTACTATGTGTGGTCTG
Source organism: Phalanger gymnotis (assembly GCA_028646595.1). Taxonomy (NCBI): domain Eukaryota; kingdom Metazoa; phylum Chordata; class Mammalia; order Diprotodontia; family Phalangeridae; genus Phalanger; species Phalanger gymnotis. Next base: position 764,381,352 of record CM053622.1, read on the forward strand.
AGAGATCTGGAAACCACCAATGCTTCCACTGATTTAGTTGCCCCCTCCAGATTTTCTGGGACCTGGTCTGCAATGGCATGGCCTGAGCTGGACTGTGCTTCTTTCTTACCCTGGTGCAACAGACCTTTCCTGCCGACCTTCTAAGTTGTCTTAGCCTGGAAAATTGTTTCACTCCATCTTTTTGTGGGTCCTGACACTCTAGAATTTCTTTAGAGTCATTACTTAAAAGTATTTAAAGGGGTTTGGGACAAAGCTCAGGTGAGTCCCTGCCTCCACTCCACCATCTTGTCTCTGCCTCCTCTAAGATGAGTTTTAAATCTATGATCCAGTGAAGCCCAGAGAAGGAAATGAATCACCCAAAGTCACCCTATTCATAGGCAGCAGAATCTAGACTCATTGCTTCAAGTATGAGGCATGATGTTGGCATGGGTCTCCCCAAACGTCACCTACAATCCCTTAAGACCCAGTTTCACTAGTGCTTCATCACTCTGGCATTGAAGAATGAATATGCATCACAAGGGACCAGGATGGCTGAGGAGGGAGATGTGCGGAAAAAAGGAGGGCAGAAGAGAAAAAGGAAGGAGCAGGGGAAAAGGGAGTGCTGGGAAATGCTTAACAACCTACCCTCTGAGAAAGAGTATGTACAATCCACTTTTAAATTGTTATTATTTCATTATCATTTTCTCTATCACTTTCTTGAGTTTAGATAATCAACAAAGCATTAAATCAATCACTGATTCGTAGTGTTTCCAGAGTTCTAAAGTATAAATCCTCACATTAGGCTCTCAGGATCCAGCATATCCTTCACTGAAGTTATCTGTCCATTGGGCAGTTAGGACTGAGGTTCAAGAGACAGGGAATGGCTGGATGTATGGAACTGGGAAGTCATCTTCACTGAAGCCATGAGAGCTAACGAGGTCATCAAGAGAGAGGATATTGTTGGTCATCCTTCATTTTCAAAGAGGACCAATGACATCAAAATAATGTCTTGGCTAGTGCATGAATTGTATTTAAAAGAGACTGAGTTTCACAGTCTTTAGCCTCGCTGTTACAGAGTTATTGGAGTCCATTGGTAGGACAAAAGCCAAAATGACTGGCAGTGGCCCAGAATGCAGTGGATGACCTTGGTATCTTCAATGTCTGACCAAGCTCTAAGTGCTCCACAGTGCCTACTTCAGCCATTTTCATGACTGTCAAAACAAATTGTTCTCCTCTGCCCATTCTGCCTGGGGAAAAGAGAGAAGATATAGAGGAGAGAAGAGCACCCAGGACCCAGCCTTTGAGGAAGTCCACCATTTGGAGAAAGGACATGGGGGATATTAAAGAGGTGGATCATCAGACAGATGATTACCAGTAGAAGCCTGTGGATGCTGAAGAAGAAGAGAATGTTAAAGAGGAGAGAGCAGCCAATAGTAGAAAAAGCCATACATATCAAGAAGGGTGGAAACTGATCCCTTTTCATTTTACAAATCTGATTTATAAGAAGGAAAGCATGATATAAAGGCCGAGTAGATGTCTTCTTTTGATATGCAAAAGATGGCTTAATTTGGTAACTAAAATCAACATAAAGCAATTTTTGTTATTAAAAAAGAGGTGGTGCCCCTAAAAACAAATTTCATAGACTTTTGAGGGTTGTTTTGTTTTTGTTTTGAGGTTTTCTTTTTAATTATCTTTCCCTTGCCACCAGGCTTGCCTGGTCACCAAGACCTATTGATTGTCACAACAGTGTGTTAAGAATGGTGAGGTTCACTGGAGAGAGTCCTGAATTTGGAGACAAGATGACTCAATATCTAATTTTGGCTATGTCACTTAAGAGCTCTGACTCTGGAGTCAGAGGTCATGGGTTCAAATCTTGACTGTCTATTATTACCTGTGGGGCTTTGGACCAGTCTCTTAACCTCCCTGACGCTCAGTTCCTTCACTTGTAAAATGACCCTTCAAGCTCTAGGTCCAATGGGTAAGTCCCATAACTCTCACAGACCTCAGTTTCCTCATCTGTTAAGTGAGAAGGTTGAACTAAATATCCAAAGTCTCTTCTAGCCCTCTTCCAATTCTTGTCCAGAGCCAGCACAACAAAGAGTGCTAGACCTGAAGTTAAAAATAAATACCTGGGCTCAAATGCCAATTTGGATGCTTACTAGCCATGAGTAAGTCATTTTATATCAGAGTGTCAGCCACATAGAGAGTGTGACAGTGGGAGTCAGGTTCTAGTCCCATTTCAGATGCTCTGTGGTCCTTAGGAATCACACGGCCTCACTCTAGGTCTCAGTTCCCTCATTTATAAGATGGGAGAGTTGGATTTGATGACCTCTAAGGTGAATTCCAGCAGCTAGGTGACATAATACATAGAATGTTGGACATGGAATCTGGAAGACCTGTGCATGAATCTTGCTTAGACACTTCTTAGCTGTGTGACCCTGAACACATCACATAACCTCCTGATGACTCAGTTTCCTCATATGTAAAATGAGGTAAAAAAAAAAAACAGCACCAACCTCCCAGAATTATTATGAGGATCAAATGAGATAATGGATGTAAAACCCTTTGCAAACCTCAACATGGTCTATAAATGTTAGCTATCATTATCATTATTCCAGCTCTCAAACGATGATCCTATATGACCTCTCTGAGTCTTTGGTTTCCCATCTGATACGTTTAGTACTTGCTCTACAGGGTGGTCTGTGAGGCCCCAGTGAGATAAGAGCTGTTAAGTGCTTTGCACACTTTAAAGCATCATTGGCAAGTCACTTATGATCCCAAGAAATCTGCTTCTGATGGTTTTTGCAGGTTTTTTCTCTGCTTTTCCTCCCTTCCCTCACTTCCCCCCACCTCCAGCCTCACCATGGACTCTTTTGCCCCTGCCCTGAATGCAGACTTCAGTTCTGTTCTCATCTTGCTTCCCACCCTTGCTCCTTGGCCTCCCTTAAGGGGCCCTAATGTCATTCCTCCTCCTCCTTTCCCCAAAGCCTCCCCACTCCCACACTGTCCCTGGCTTGCAGCAATCTCTGCTTCCCAAAGGACTCAGTGCTATTTTAGGCTGAAGGTGGAGGAGCCTGGGACTGGCTTGTGCTCTTATCTGCATTCACTCCCATTGCAGTTTTAATCATCTTCCCTCTGCCTGGTCCCTGGGGCCAAGACCTGAGGATTGAGCCGTGGAAACAGGTCACTGCTCTGCTGTTCTACTATAGCTCCCCTGCTGCTGGGTCAGCTTGGAATCCTTAATACCCCTGGGCTCTGGGGGGAAGTGGTGCAGGGACAGGGATTGTGGAGCCTAGCTTAGAGTGATTAGCAAGTGCTAGACCTGAAAGGGAACTGAAGCATCATTTAGTCTAAGCCCTTCATTTTCCAGGTGAGGAAACCCAAAGAGGGGGGAAGGGCCTAGCCCTGGGTCACACAGATAATCAATAGTATAGTAGAGAATTGAAAATAGAACAGTGGAAAAAGCATAGGATTCCCAGTCAGAGGACTTGGCTTTGTACCCCTCCCCCCATTTACTGCCTGTGTTACTTTGGGCAAGTCTCTTAGACTTTCTGGGTCTTAGTTTCCCCATCTGTAAAATGAGGGGGTTGGACTAGTTGGCCTCTAGACCTAGGATTCTGTGGCTCTGAATCACATACAGCAGATGCACCTATAAGCATGTTTAAAATAAATACAGTCATTTCAGAGAAGTGGGCAGGAGGCCCCAGCAACTGGGGTGGAGGAGGGCATCAGGAAAGGTCTTATGTTCATGCTGAGAGTCAGATATCCAGTATCTCCAGAAATGTGATTACTCAAGGTACATATGAGAGGAATTCTAGTTATATCTCCCCAAAGTTGTATAAAGAGTTCTCCCTAACACATAGATCAGGGGTTCTTATCTTGAGGTCTGCAAATGTTTTTTAAAAAATTTTGATAACTGCATTTTAATGTAATTTGGTTTCCTTTAAAATCCTATGTATTTTGTTTTATGAATTTGAAAATATTATTCTGAAAAGGGGTACATAGGTTTCACCAGGCTGCCAAAAAGATCCATGACAAAGAAAAGGTTAAGAATCCCCCATATAGATGATTTCAGGGGCCTACTCCCTTCTTCCCCCACTACCCAACACTAAGTTGTGTTATACTGGCTGGCCTTACACTTGTCTCATCATAAGGACTAGGACTGTCAAGAGCTCCAGAAATAGAAGGGTTGCCATCCATATGATACAGGATTACTTTCCTACACACACACACTAACCCACACACATGCACATGAACACACACACATGCACATGCATATCTTATATAACAGTCCTCTCACAAGATCTGTATAATAGAGATGTCCCCTTCCAACATCTGGCCATTTATCAGTGGTGTAGTAGAAAGGTTTTTGAATCCAGCATTTTTCTAGTCTAGCTAGCTGGTGTTGTGAATAAAGTGGTGGGCCTGGAGTCAGAAAGACTCATCTTCCTGAGTTCATATTTGGCCTCAGACACCTATTAGCTGTGTGACCCTGGGCAAGTCACTTAACTTTATTCACCTCAGTTTCCTTATCTGTAAAACGAGTTAGAGAGGGAAATGGCAAACTATTCCAGTATCTTTGCCAAGAAAACCTCAAATGGGGTCAGGAAGGGTCAGACATGACTAGAAAATGACTGAACAACAAAATGCTCACTTAGGTCTCTACCAATCCTGGGATTCTGCAGATTTTGTGATTCTATAATGCAGTATGTGGGTTTGACAGCACTTGCATAGAGCAAGGGTTCCCCAACAGCTTTTTTGTACTGGTGTCCTCTCACAATGTCACTATAGTATAGAGTTCCTACAATGCCAATTTTATACAAAAGCACTCTGTGTAATACAAATGTCTCACCTAACCACATAGTTTAGACAAGATGAGCTCCAAAATGCCTGTGTAATACAGGGAATCCCTTTCGCATATTCAGGGTAATGTAGTAGGATTTTTCTACCATACCTGTTTATTTCAGGGTATGATACTCAATAACTAAATTACACTAGATGGCTCCCACATGCTCATATACTCACTTTCACAGGAATCGCCCCATATCAGAGATTACTAGCCAGTCTTTCAGTACAGTAACTGGGGCAGCCCAGAAGAGACTCAGAAACAAGATCAGGCTGTGTGGTCTGTGAGTTCTTGGATTGCCATTTCAGTGCCCAGAGGCAACTCTCAGCTAGGGTGTTTAAGGAGAAAGGAAGGAGGTTCTATTGCTGGTAGAGATAAGACTGGTCAAAACCCTGATATCTTGGGCAAAATTGTTTTATCAGTAACAAGGGGAGTTAATCCAAATTAGTTGAGTCTTCCGAGAAAGGTGCAATAAGTGTAGCCTATCTGCCAATTTGTAGGTCATTTGTGTGCTCTACCTGTGCACTGACTCACCAGGAAGATAGTCTAGTCTTCTATCATTAAATGAGATAGGAAACTGGGAGGGATAGATTGCTAAAGCACTCAATATCAATCAAGATCCAAAAAAATCTGAGTGAGGTAAAACAACGGATGGAATTAGATAGGAATAAATGTAAGGTTCAGCACTTGGGTTCAAACAATCAATTGCCTAAGTACTAGATTGAGGAAGATATAGCCAGATAACGGGCCATTTGGAAAAAGGGTGGGCATTTTTTTAGTAAGCTCAGACCACAGGCTCATTGTAAATCAACAATTGGGACTTGGCAGCCAAAAAAAAGCTAAGGTAATTGAAAGCTGAATTAATAGGCTCCAATTAATGTCCAGGATCAGGAAGGTGAGAGTTCTACTCTATTCTTCCATGGTCAGACCACAGCTATAGTATTACACTTTGGTCTACACCTGAGGAAAGACTTTGATACAGTATAGCATATCTAGAGAAACAACTAGAAGGATGAGCAGACTAGAAACTATCAATCAATATGTATTTATTAAGTGCCTTCTTTGCACCAGACATTATGCTAGGCACTGGGGGCACAAAGAAATGAAAGAGTCCCTGTCCTCAAGGAGCTTATCAAATTCTATAATGGAAAAGAATATTTGCATATGTGAATATAATGCAAAATGTATGTCAAATAAATGTAATACTAACACCAAGCATTTATATATATAACTTAGAAGTTTACAAAGTAGTTTGCAAATATTTTCTCATTTGATCCTCATAACCCTAGGAAGTAGGCAATATTATTACCCCCATTTTACAGCTGGAGAAACTGAGACAGACAGAAGTTAAGTGATTTATCCAGCTAGCAAGCCAGATTTAAACTCATCTTCCTGACTCCAGGCCTGGCATGCTATCTGCTGTACCACCTAACTGCCTCTTAACACAAGATAATTGGAGGGCAGCACTAATAGTTTGGGGGGTGGGACAGGAAACTATCAAGAAAGCCTTCATGTAAGTGATACAAAATCTAAGCTTTGCAATAAACTAGGGGTCCTAAAAAACTAAGATGAGGAGGGAGGACATTCTAGGCATGAGCACAGCCTATACAAAGGTGCGGAGATGGGAGAGAGTTGCATTGTAGAGTATATGAAGAGAAACATAGAATAAGATTGGAAAAGTTGAATTAGAACTAGGTTGTGACAGGCTTTAACATGATAGAGAGGTTGTATTTGATCCTCAAGATGATAGTTTCCCATTATGGAGTATATGGGGAAGGGGAGGGGAATGATATAGTCAGACCTATGCTTACACAGATTGGAGGGGTGGGGAACAGATACTTAGAAGAAAGCTGTCGTAGAAGGCCTCCAATAGTCCAAGCGAGAGGTGATGGGGGTTTGAGCCAGGGTGGTGGTCCTATGAATAGGGAAGGGATTTGAGTGATGTATGGTGGCAGCCCAGATTGAGGAGTGGAGGAGGACCCCAAAGCTGTGAAACTGGGTGGCTAGAAGTATGATGGTGACTTTGACACAACAGAGAAATCCTGAAGAGGGCTGGATTTCTAGGGAAAGATAACTAGGTCATGGTTGGTTGGTTGTTGTCGTTTGTTATCAAAGAGGACCAAAATGACATCACTATGCTAGAGTCAAGTGTCAATGTGTCCTACTGTGGCAGATCATACCAATATGAGCTTGGAATGCTCTACCACGGGTCAGGCACAAATAGTCTGTGTGAACATTTGGGGTGGATTGTCTAAACTTGCACATCCTGTGTTTCCTTTGAGATGTTTCGATTCTACTTTGCTCATAGAGCAAAGCACCATCTCTGATGTGGCCACACCATGCTGGGTGATCCTGGGCTAATGTCTCTCCTGTCACACAATCAATTCCAATGTTCTTAAGAGAGACCTTGAGAGTCCTTGTATCACTTTTTCTGGCCACCATGCGAACGCTCGCCTTGCGTGAGTTCTCATAAAACAGTCTTTTTGGCAAGCATATGTTTTGCATTCAAACAACATGGCCAGCCCATAGAAGTTGCACCCTCTGAAGCAGAGTTTGAATGCTTGGCAGTTTAGTTCCAAGTAAGGACCTCAGTGTCTGGTACCTTGTCCTGCAAGGTGATCTTCAGAATCTTCCCAAGACAATTCATAAGAGGATGCTTGGAAAGATATAGGGATATTCAGGCTCAGGCTTCTTGAGCTGAGGAGCTGGGAAAGGTCATGGCCCCAGACAGGGGACCTTAAGTATTGGACAGGTCTTATGGAATGAGGCAGAAGGCACCGCCTAGATTGATAGCATTAATTCCAGCAACACAAGTGTGAGGAGCCAGTAAAGAGGTGTGGTCTGGGGGTCAGGCAGAAGGACCAGTTCTAGGAAGGCAAAGATGGTCTGAGATCTGCACGGAATTGTAGCATTTGACCTGCCACAGAGCCCCATGTACGTGTGTGTGTGTGTGTGTGTGTGTGTGTCCCCTTGATTTCGTCTCTGCCTGAAATCTAGCACAGTGGTCTGGCTTCCACTAAATTAGCCACTACTGGACAGCTCCCTGATATTAGCTGGAGTATTACTCTCAGAGAAAATGGTCAGCTTTGAGATGGCCAAGTAATGCTGCAGTTGAAGCTGGAGGCCAGATTTCATGGTTCTGGGGTCAATATTCTGCCTTTGTGACATATCAATCCTTTAACCTTTGGTGTGAATATAGCTAGCATTTATATATAGCTTTAAAGTTAGCAATAAATTTTACCTTTAGTGTCTCATTTGATCCTCTCAGTAACCCTGTGAAGAAGGTATTATTATTCCCATTTTACAGATTAGGAAGCTGAGGCTGGGAGAGGTCAAGTGATTTGTTCCAGATCACACAGATACTAACTGTCTGATGGTAAATTTGAACTCCTGTCTTCCTGATTACAAGTTCCAGGTCCAGCATTTGATCTGCTATGCCACCTAGATGCCTTAGACGTGTGTCATGTGCCCTACAGAGAGAGGAGGGGCTACTGAATAGAGTCTATGGACTCACTGAAAAAAGCAAACATTTGAATCTCCTTGAACAAGAAGGCATCTCCAACCTTATTTATGAGGTAAGATGAGGGTCGGAGGGCTGAACAGTCTATATGGGAGTCCTGACAGCTCACACTTACAGATAGCCCCTCCTACTGCTGCTGGAAGGTCAACCCTGCTCAGTGGTCAGAGCTGCAGCTACACCTTTCCTTCTTCAGCTGTGCTTGTGTCTGACTTTTCCTTTCAGACCCTTAAAACCAAGCCTCATTCCCCTCAATCTCCCCCCAGCTGGGTGGCCCGCTCTTGTGAAGATATGCTCAGCATGAGGCTCTAAAACTAAGCTTCTTCCTTCTCTCTTCTCACTGTTGGTCTCTCTCTGGTTGGCCCCACGTTCTCTCTGTATTACAGCTTGTGGGTCCTCAACCTCGGAACAGAAGTGATTAAGTAACAGCAGAGAGACAGGAGGGAGAGTGAGAGAGAGAGAGAGAGAGAGAGAACAACTCTGAACTCTCATCTCATTCAATTTCCAGGATAATTTCCTGAAAGAGGCCAATTTCTATTTATTTATTTTTCCCCAACCCAATTTTTCAGCTGAAATGACCCAAGTGTCCATTTCAGAGAGGGAAGAGCTGTTGCAAGCTCAATTTGGTAATTATGCACGTCCTTCCTCTACCGAGGCCGGGAAAATCATTAGGCATCAGAGAAGGGCTCTCTCAAAAATGCACCAGGGCCTTTGGCTCCCTCTCTTTTCCCAGTGTGTCCAGAGGGGAACCGCAGTGATTTATCATGGCTGGTGCGTGCAATTAACAGAGAAAATTCGTGGACGGGCATCCCACCTTTAGCGTCAACCTGCTAATACAGCCACAGCAGAGTGCAGCATTGCAGGCATCTGTTTCCCCACTGTCCAGAGATGCCAAAGCCTTATGGAGAAAGCTCCTAAGCATAGGCAGAGTTAGTGACCACCTACACTGTGTGATATACTTAGCTATTATTATGTAGCACTTTTAAGGTTCGTAAAGCATTGCACATATCTCATTGCATTTGATTTTCTCAACAATCCTGTGAAGTGGGTGCTATCATGGCCCCCATTATAGAGATGAGAAAACTAAGACTGAAAAATGCAAATGACTTTCTTAGGATCACATAACTAGAAAGTATCTGGTCTTCCTGACTCCAGGTCTAACACTGTCTCCACTTTGTCACTCCACCCCTCCAAACAAACACCTCAAAACGTGTGTGTCAGCTCTCCCTACGTGATGCCTGGAGGTCAACTATTAGTAATCCATGAGAAAGAAATTACCTTCACTGGCTTATCTTTCAAAATGCAATAGCTTCCCCTTTCACTCCTCAAAGAGTATAAGACAACAGGGTCTACTTGGGATTGGAAACTGACTCACTCATCACCATGTTCTCACCCACTTCCACTTATAAATGTTCCAGATCCCCTTCCACCTCCTTCATCAAGTCTCTGTATCTCCATTTCTCTATCAGGGGATGTTCCTCAAGTGCACACCATAACCTATAAGGACCATGTGAAGGTACAGATCTTTCTCCAGGTTCATATGGAGTCTTTCTTCTCTCTGTGACTCATTCTCCCCTCATTTATCACAAAATCTCTATGTCTTGAGGGACCTCAGGGGTCATTGTAGTTAAACTCATGACTCAACAAGAATCACTTTTACCATATATCCCCAAGAAGGGACCACCCAGACTCCAGACCATGGAGGAGGAGACGAGTAGAGACACCCACAATCTCTTAAAACAGTCCATTCTACTGAAAGGTAGCTCTAGTTGTTAAGAAGTTTGTTTTGTTTTTCTTACTCCAAATACTCCAATAAATCTGTGATTTCATTGACATGGGCATTCCCTCCAATGATGTAGGGTACCGCCTATCCATTCCTGCCTATCCCCTTGTCAATGTCCCTTAAATTCACCCAATACTGGGAGGGCTGCTTCCTTTTTTTCTCTTAACATCGAAAAGATACCAGTGGAACACAGAGGCTGTCCATTGTTCATCCCTCCTTCTTGTCCTCAGATGAGCTTTCCTTTTTCACTCATACATGTCCTTCCTGACTTCATTACACTTGGCTTTCTCTTTGTAATTTTATGGGCACTTCCCCACCCTGTGCCAGGTCTAAATGTACTTCTCTGTCACTTCTAGTCATTCATCACTCCTCATTCTGCCCTCCGGGGACAAGCAGAACAAGCCTTTACTCTTCTTCCCCATGAAAATCCTTGAAATGCAGGAAGGCAACTACTGTGACCACCCTAAGACTTCTCTTCTTCAGGCTAACTGGGCCCATTTCATCCAACCATTCCTGTTAGAATATGATCTCAAAGCCCATCTCCACCCTGCTCCATGCTCCTCTGAGTGTTTCCCAGATTATCTATGCTTCCTAAAATGGGGAAGGGAGGGAGCTGTGCGATGAGGATGTGATGGAACACATCCCCTCTTCAAATCAGCTTACAAGAGTCAATAGTTAAAATTTTCTGCTCTTATACCATGGAAATCAGCAAATGCTTCAAATCGGGGCTTGGTTTATTGTTTTGTTTAATTGTCTAGACTTGAAAAAGTGATGGAGAAAATGCTAATAATGCCCATTAATTTAAAAGTCTGTCTTGCATACACTTTTTGAGAGGAAGAGTCACTTGTTAGAACATTTACTGGCATACCATGGAGTGGGGAAGGGGGGCTTGAATTGAACACAGATGTGATTTAAAGGGGAGGAAGGAAACAAGCAAGCTTTTGTACAGTACTTACTATGTGTCAGGCACTATGCTAAGCACTTTTCAAATATTATCTCATTTGATCCTCACAACAACCTTGGGAAGTAGGTGTTGTTATTATCCCCATTTTATAGTTAGGAATACTAAAGTTAAGTGACTTGCCTAGGATCACACAGCTAGTAAGTGTCTGAGGCTGGATTTGAACTTAGGCCTTCCCCACTCCAGGTCCAGCTTTCTACCCAACTCTATAACTGGCTAAACATCTCCCTAATCTTGGATGCTATTTCTCTAAATGAAGCCTAAGACAGCATTAGTTCATTGACTTACATAGCACACTGTAAACTCCTTTGAAAGATCAATTGTTTTGCTGTGTTTTTTCTCAACCCTTTGCGCAATGCCTGACATATAGTAGCTAGTCCATAGTTGATAAATAGTCAATAATCACTTATTAAGAACCTACTATGTGCCAGGCACCATTCTAAACACTAAAGACATAAATAAGAAAAAAATGACAATCCCTGTCCTCAAGAAGCTTATACTCTAATGGGGAAGGTAAAATACAAAAGCAAGCTGAAAAGCACAGTAGGGTTTGCACCCAGATTTTACTTGGTGTAGGGGCATGATGTTTGTGGAGTTTAAACCAAGCAGAGCAGCTGGTGGGAAATGAAGCATTAACTGGAAAATTCTGAACCCTCTGTAAAGGGGGGCTTTGGGAGAAGTTTTTTGATTAGATTCTTAACAAATGGTAGTTAACTGGCTGACTCTAACTGTTGGCTCATTTTGAGCTTGTGCCTATTAACCTCACGCCCAGATTTTTTCTTTTCAGATAAGCTACTATCTAATCAGGACTTCCTTACATCTTATATGTGAAATTGGTATTTTGAAACCCATTACGGGACTTTGCATTTGTACCTTTTAGATACTATCTCACTAGAATCAACCCAATATTTTAGCCTGTCTAGGACTTTCTGGACTTTGTTACACAACTTTTAATGAGAATGATTTCTAATATTTTACATTTTCCTTTCCAGATCTGACATTCTATGTCCTATGGGCCCTTACGTGCCTAACATTTTATGCCCTGAGCTATATCTTTGAGCTTTGTGTTAGTTATAAATATAACAATTGTGTCATCTATAGCTTTATACAAGTCACATAGTTGCATGCATATTGTATTCACAAAGCTGTGTGCGTGTTATCCCTTGGCCCTGAATTCTTTAAAATTTCTGTTGAAGTAAAACATTGTGACACTCCACAAGTACCTTCCCTCAAATTGGCATCATGTGATAATCTTTGGGTTCAGTCTTTCACCTAATTCTGGATCAGCTTTACCATATTAATATCCAGTCTCTCCAAATAAGAATTATATAAGAAACTTTTTCAAATGCTTTGCTAAAATCTAAGCAAACTACAACTAAATCGCTCTTTTGATAGGCTGGTTAAGTACCACTGGCAAAAAGGAAAATAAGGTTAGTCTGGCATGACTTGATCTTAATGGAGCCATGCTGAATCTGTTTTCACTGCTTTCTGTTCCATCTCTGACTTCTCATCTCCTTCAGTTCTAATGTTTTATGTTCTAAGTCTTTTCCTGCTCTGACATTCCATGTTCTAAGGGCCCTTTCCAGCTTTAACATTCTACAATATATGAATCATCAGATAGAACACGGGACTGTGTTAGCTCAGAAATAGACTGCTCAGTTATTAAGTGCAAACCCAGTCAGTCATCTCAGCTTATGAGCTAAAAACTCAGGGAAATTCACAGAGAGAAAGTAGAATTTTAGTCAATCAACATTTATTAATTGGGAAGTGGGAGAGTGGTGATAAGCAGAAACAAAAGATCTGAAATATGAAGTCATCAAGTACTTACTAAGGGCTGACTAGGAACCTGGAGCTGAGCACACAAAGGCAAAACCAGTCTTTGCCCTCAAGGAGCTCACAATCTAATGGAGAGGCGACATGCACACAACTATGTGCACACAAGAAACAGAAAGGATAAGAGATAAGAAGTCTTCAAGGCCATTAGAGGGAATGGATGCAATGTAGATAATCCTTAGGGATAATGGCACTTGCCATTGGGGCTGCATGGTCCCTAGTGGAATTGGTCAGTCATTTCAGAGAGCCAAAGAATGTTCCAGAAGGAAGGCCAAGATCATCCTTAAACACCATCTATAAAACCACATTTTATAAAGAAGACATGTAAGGGGGAAAGATTTACATCATGTCACACCCATGAGTTAGTAGCAAAATATGCCTACAATCCAAAGTTCTTTCTTCTACCCTAGTATTCAAGGGATGGGTAGGCATTCAATGCATCTGGAACTAAGAGCTCTTTAAGTTCTTTATATGAAATCGAGCAATTGCCCCCATCTTCCCAAATGGGTCACCTCCAAGTTCTCTCCAAAAGCCTCACTTGGCCACATCAAATGTTTTTCTCTTGATTTCTAATCTAACAACGAAAGATGGTTTCCCCTTAGGCTTGGGAGCTGTTCCCAACTGAGCTGGTCAGCCTTTTCTCCTGCCAGGGGGCTCTGCCTGCCAAAGAGGATTGGGAGACCAGTAAATCACCCAATTATCAGCAGGCTTTTAATTTGCTAAGCAAATCTGGAGGAGATTGTGGGCAGGGAAGGGAAGAGACGGCCCAAGGGGATAGTGAGAGGAAGATGAGGCCAACCTCGGGTTTTCTCTTTCTTTCCAGTAATTAAAAATATCTGTATCCATCATGACCCTCCTTGCCCATTCCTCCCATTTCTTCTAGCTTGTCTGTATTTGGGATTCTTGCTCTGGAAGGCAGTTTTAATTTAAACGGGACTTAGTGGCTCTGTGTTGCTATAGCGAGCAAGCTTAGAGAAGATTATCAAATATTTACTCATGTTGGTGGGTGTTTGGATTCAGACTCTGATGGCTTGGTGGGTGTTGCAGATGAAAGATTTCAGGAGAGATCTCCATGGGTCAGAGCCTTGGGGGATGCTGGCATCTCTGCTCTTGCCTCCTGAAGTTCCTATTTCTATCACCATACTCCGAGTCATTTGGTTCTTTGGAGTCATGCCTGCCTCTTTCTTTTCCCTCCCCCTCTATTCCTGAATCAGTCACCAAGTTTTAGTAATTTTTCCCTTGGCAGTGTCTTTCGCATCCATCATTATATCTTTGCTCACAGACAGCTGGAGGGGGGGCATTGTAGTTAGGGCATTAGGCTTGGAGTCAGGAGAGCTGAATTCAGATCCCTTCTCAGACATTAATTGTATAACTGTGAGCAAAATCATTTATCTTCTTCTCTATCTCAGTTTTCTTATTTGTAAAATGAAGAAGGTGGACTCAGTGTTCTCTTCTAGTTCTCAATCTATAGCCCTATGCACAACTACAGTGGCTAGGGTCCTTGCCTCTTGCTTTAACTATTATAATACCCTCCTGGCTGGTCTTCCTGCCTCACTAATCCTTCCTCTTCAAATCCATCTTTGACATAGTGGTCAATACAATTTTCTTCATGTACAGGTCTAACCAGGGCAGCTAGGCGGAGCCATAGCGCATAAAGAGCATGGGGCTTGGAGTCAAAAAGACTCATCCTCCTGAGTTCAAATCCAGCCACAGACACTAGGTGAGCAGCTCCAGACAAGTCATTTAACTCTATTTGCCTCAGTTTCCTTATCTGTAAAATGAGTTGGAGAAGGAAATGGCAAACCATTCTGGTATGTTTGCCAACAAAACCTTGAATGGGTCACAAAGAGCTGGACATGACTGGAAACGACTGAACAGCAAGTCTTACCATGTCACTTCCATGCTCCAAAAACTTCCGAGTCATTCTGTTGTCTATAGAATAAAATACACGCTCCTTGCCCTGATATTAAAGTCCATATGCAATCTGGCTGGCTTACCTTGCCAGACTTGTTTCATGATGTTCCCCTTTACATTCTGTACACTCCAGCTAAATAGGATAATTTACTGTTCCTCAAATTCTTCTGTCCCTGTCCTGACTCTTCATTTTCACAAATCAACTGCCATCTTTCCCCACTCCCACATATCTACTCGTTCAAATCTTTCCACTTCCATCAATGCCCGCCTCCTCCATGAAGCTCACCCTGATCCTCTCCAGCGCTTTCCCCTTCCCCTAAATTTCCCAAGAATGTGTCTGATCTCTCCTTTGCTCATCAATTCGAACTTGTGCTATGCCGATCTTTATACCTACTGTGCCACTCTCCCACTCACCCTTTTCCCCAAGCTTTGTAGAAGCTCTTTTAGAGTAAGGATTAACTGTGTCCTCTTTATCTTTTGATCTTCAGCAACTAGCAAGTGCCCTATATACAGCTGGAGTTTAATTAATGTTTGTTACATTTATTTAAGTTTTATGATACTGATACTTGCACCTATCTCAACGTTGTAAGAAAAGTGCTTCATAAAACTTAAAACACCACAGGAATGTGAGTTATTAGTATTATTTTCATTCTTCTTATGGCATTTTTGGCAAAGTTCAGATAGAAATGGGACAAATCGCTATCCTCCTCCTATTGTTTTATGTTTGATGGTCAGTGGACTATTGCCCAGGGGATAGGACAATTGCTTATTGTAAACTAATATAAGGGTTGGAATGTGAGCTCATCTCGCACAGGGGCTTTGAAAACACCTTCAAGACAACTCCAGTAGCAAACAGGATGTTGGTGATCAATTCATAAACAACCATTGAGCATTTATTAAGGGCCTGAGTGCCAGGCACTATGCTAGGCACTGAGGATATAAATACAAAAATGAAACAATCCCCAAGGATTCCATTGCTTGGTTCAATTGGAGGAACAACTCAGTGCAGTTGTGGGAAGGGGCGTTGACTCTGGGTGTGCTCCTGACTCAGCTGCCATCTTATTTTTGTCTTTATGTTCTCATATGATTTTGATTTTTTTTCCTGGTTTTTGTTTTGAGAGCTTTTTATTCCAAGTAGTTTGTAAAAATTCACTAAGGCAACATCTACTAAGGAGATCATTCTTAATTATGTGTGGATCAATGTTATAATGGAGTCATGACAGTGAGCAGAAGCTACTTTTAATCTTGTTTTCTCACAGGCAGGCAACAAACATTTATTAAGCACTTACTGTGTACGAGGCACTGTGCTACATGCTGAGGATATACATATAAGCAGAAAGACAGTTCTTGCCCTCAAAGAGCTTACATTCTAATGAAAGAAGACAACACCCAAAAAGGATTTGGAAAGGGGGGGGAAGGTGGAGATGAAGGTACCCAACATGGAGAACATAGTGTTGAAGTCCAGAAAGTCAGAAACACAGCCTACAGGGTAATGAAGTTTGGCTGGCCTGTGTCCCTTTCCAAAATGGAGGCCTTAGGGGAGTGGAACTTACCAGTGGGAGGAGGGGGTCCTGCATGGTGGAGAGATGCTCCAGGGTGAGGAGGCCCTGGGTGCTAAGGAAGCTTCCAGGGTAATATGGTAGCTAAAGCATAGTTTTGAAATCTAGAAAATCAGGAACACACCTGAGAGGGGACTCAAGTTAATACCCTGACCCAACCATATTGACTTGCTCTTTCAACTAAACCAACCAGTGAAATAATGCAAGTGAATGTGCTTTGAAACATGGTAATCCCTATACAAATCTAAGGTAAGTTAGGCAGCTGTAGCTTCAGACCCATCCCTACCACCTGGAGACAGCTAGGTGGCCCACTGGATAGAGCACAGAACCTAGAGTCAGGAAGACCTGCATTTAAATCTGACCTCACATATTAAATACCTGGGTGATTGTAGCCAAGTCACTTAACCTCTCTGCCTCAGTTTCTTCTTCAATAAGATGAGAATAATAATACCTATCTCCTGGAGTTGTTATGAAGATAATTAGTTATGATATGTGTAAAGTGTCTCCAAAACCTAAAATGCCATATAGCTGCTTTTTCTTCTTCAGTATTCTTGTTTTTATTATTATCACTATTATTATGCTAGTCCCTGCCTTGATAGGAAGTATATAAGAGCTGCAACAAATAAGGATTTTACTTAGGATTAAAACAGTTGGGAGAGGTGATAGAGAAGACCAGTCTGCCATGAGGGAAAGGGTGTCTCCAAAACACTATGGGAAGAGTGCACCCCCATCCATGCTGGTGCCCTGAGACAAAGTCCTCTTCACCTCACCCTAGTTCTGTCTCTAGCATATAAGGACCCAGGTCAAGTCAGTCTTTTCCTCAAAGTCAGATGATTTTTAACACCTTAAAACTATTTACCTACTGGACTTGAAAGCCAGTATGGCATAAAGTTTCAGTTCTCTCATTTATAAAATGAAACTATTAATGCTTATGTTCCCTACCTCATGGTTTTATAGTGAGGAAAGTATATTAAAAACTTTAAGAAAATGTGAGTTATTGCTATTTTCATGGATTTCATGCCTTTAACTTTTCCATACTTCTGGCAACTCCCGATCCTTAACTGGTTCCTCTCTCTAGATTCCTGGCCTCCTGACTGTTCAATATCCCTTCTGTAGGGGCTGATAATGACACTTCTAGGCTTGTGCTGGGATCTCCAAGGCTGATTGAGCCCATTCAAGACTGGGAAAGATTCACAGAATCATAGAATCTCAGGCTTGGGAAAGACTGTGGAGGTCATTTACCATGAATGATCAAGAATCCTCATTAAAACATGGGCCCCCAACAAGGGCTCATCCAATCCAGACCGGAAGGCCACCAGGCCTAAAGAACTCACTACTTTCAGAGGAGGCTCTAATCGCTGAAATTAAAATTCCATTTTTGGACAGCTCTAATCGTTAAGAAGATTTTCCTTATATCAAATCAGAATCTGCCTCCCTGTAACTTTTATTCATCCCTCCTGCTTATGTCCTCTGGAACCAAGTAGAAGAAGAAAAATCTTTCATCATTTTGAAGGTCATTCAGATCCTTGAGGACAACGAGCATTCCCTCTTTATCTTGAAGCTAAGCATGCCCAGTCCCTTCACTTGATCTTCATATGGCAATGTTTTTCCCCAGTCCTGTCACGGAGCCACCTCCTCTGGACACACTTCAGTTTGTTAATATCCTTCCTAAAATAAAATGGCCCATTCTTCTATGCAACACGACTAATGTGAAAATGTGTTTAACAGGAATGTATGTGTAGAGTAGAGCCCATAGTGGATCTCATACCGTCTTGGGCAGGGAAGGGGAGAAAATTTAAAACTTAAGGAAGTGAATGTTGAAAACTGAAAATAAATAAATTAAATATTAAAAAAATATGGTGGCCCAAACTGGGCAGTATTTTCAGAGAAGATTACCTGCATCAAGAAAGCTAGATGGATAGAAAAATAGATACATGGATAGATGGATAGATGGATGGATGGATGGATAGATGGACAGATAGATATATAATAGATGGCTGAATACATAGATGATAGATACATATATATATAGATAATAGCGACAGACTGAAATATATATATATATATATATATAGAGAGAGAGAGAGAGAGAGAGAGAGAGAGAAAGAGAGAGAGAGAGAGAGAGAGAGAGAGAGAGAGAGAATTCATTAAGTACTCACTATGTGCCAGACACACCGTGCTAAGTCTAGGGATATATATACGAGAAAACAAAACAGTGTCTACTCTCAAGAAACTTACATTCTAATGGGGAAAAATGAAAAATAAGGGGAGATGGGAAAGAGGGGGAGAAAGTATACCCATACATGGGATTGGCTAGAGTTAGTGATTTGGGAAGGAAGCAAGAGTGGGTGGGGCCTTTGTAACCATGCTGTGTACCTCTAAGTAACAACCCAGATTGAATTTACACCTCAATCCATCCTCCCACTTGGAGTAAAGTGGTTTTGGTGCACTTAGAACAAGTGATATCATTGGGTGCTCCTTAGGTGGTGTAGTGGATAAAATGCTGTGCTCTAGAGTTAAGAAAAGCTAAATTCAAATCCTGCCTCAGACATTTAATAGTGAGTGGTATGAACCTGGGCAAGTCATTTAACCTCTCTGTGCCTCAGTTTCCATTTCTGTAAAATGGGCATAAAAAACAGCACCTATACCACAGGGTAGTTTTTGAGGATCAAATGAGAATATATACATAAAGTGCTTTGTAAATGGTAAAGTGCCATATGAATGCTACTGTTAGTATTATCGTCATTGCAAGGTAGCAGAAAACATGAAAGAAATATGTTACAAAAGGTACAGCTCCCCCTCCCAAGGGAGAGCTCCCTCAATATGTGGCTACTACAAGTTCTCCTGGAAGAAAGCACCAGAGGAAACCAAGGGCTTCTCTTTCCTATTAGACTCAAGGAATCAAAGAGTTACAAAGTCTCAGTGCTTGAAGAAATCTTAGATTCCATCCGGGTCAACTCATACTTGAATGAGGATTCTCACAAGAGGAATTCTTAATCTAGAGTCCGTGGGTAGATTTTGTGTGCCCGTGAATTTTGAAGGCGGAAAAATTACATCTTTATTTTCACTCATTTTTAACTAAAATTTGGCATTCCCTTCAATTAGGAATGTAGACAGCAAACCCCTTTAGTATTAAGACTAAGCAGAAGGGGATGACGAAATACTCCCAAAAGTTAGGAATCCCTGCTCTACAATCTCCTGGAAAAGCAACCAACTAGTCTTTAAGTGAAAACCTTTGGAAACGGGGAGCTCACCATCCTATAGAGTGGCAGCCCATTTTATTTTTAGACAGC
Source organism: Phalanger gymnotis (assembly GCA_028646595.1). Taxonomy (NCBI): domain Eukaryota; kingdom Metazoa; phylum Chordata; class Mammalia; order Diprotodontia; family Phalangeridae; genus Phalanger; species Phalanger gymnotis. Next base: position 764,401,037 of record CM053622.1, read on the forward strand.
TCAGATCTTTTTTTTATTTTTTAAGTTCTTTCTTATATATTAGAAGATAAAAATGATCTCATTATAACACAGCATTGCTCTGCTTTTATGCTGCTAGGTTAAAATACAACTTTTTCACTCAGGACCTCAGTTATCTCATAGGTAAAATGAACTGCCATCAAGTCTGTGTATACATCAGGCTGTTACACATGAACAACCCATCTTGAACACCAATGAGTTCCAAGCCAAGAGAGGAGTCAAAGCCCACCTTGCCCAGAAGAGAGAGGAGAAGGAAGTGTCTGGTCAAGCCAGAGAAGAATCTCCATCCTAGAATACAGTCAAGCCAAGCCAAGCCAACAAGCATTTATTAAGCACCTACTATGTGCTGGAAGCTGGGGCTACAAAGACCAAATTGAAAACAATTCTCTACCCTCAAGGGCCTTACATTCTGCTGGGGAGATACTCTAGGAAGCACATCACCCCTACTAATAAAAACATTGAATTTGACTTTCAAACACAGGAATCAAGAGAAGCATGAAAAGACTTTCCACTTACACATGCAGAGCTGAGTATGTAGCATCACTACCAGGAGAGAGAATAATCCTTAGCAAATACTGAAGTAGGAGATTAACCAAAAGTGTGCCAATATGGCTTAAAACATGTCACCTTTAGAATCTAGAAAACTGATTACAGTTGAAAAAGTCAAATCCAAGAATTCCCAGAGGTGGGATTTGGAGGCCAGGAAGTAAATCGTCTCCCTTTGGGAACTAGCTATTTCTCAGTCACCGAAAAGGAGTTTTTCTTTTCCTAGGGACTCAAAAAGATGAAGATTTGGAGATATTATCTCCTTGCCATTCCTATGGTCATTTGATTGTTGTGTTACAGTAACCAATTACTAATGGAGGCCTCCATTAACCAAAGATTCCCATACCTTAAAAGGCATTTGTAATGAAGCCATAGAAGAGAAGGTCTCATTTCACAAAGAAGTGTTAACATCATTTGGTAAAGTCCCTTGCAAGGAATATGTGATCCAGAATCATTATATTACAACCCCTCTATCCAAAGAAGACCATGAATATCCTTTGGTGTATATAATGTTCATATACAAAGATGTTAATACCTTTGAAAGGCTCCTCAAGGCAGTGTACATGTCCCAAAATGCTTACTGTTTTCATGTGGAAGAAAAAGCCCTAACTAAATTTAAAGATGCTGTGAGGAGATTGGTGAGCTGCTTCCCCAGTGCTTTCCTTGCCTCCAAGATGAATGGTGGAATATTGGTGGAATATCCAGGCTCCAGGTTGACCTGAACTGCACTAAAGACTTTGTACCCCTGAAGCATAAGTGGAAGTATATAATCAACACCTGTGGGCAGGATTTCCCACTGAAAATCAACAAAGAAATAGTTAACTATCTGAAATGATTCAAAGGGAAAAATACTACCCCAAGTATCCCAAGACCTTGGGATCATATTGAGAGGTTAAAGTATGTCCACAAAGAACATAAAAGTGAACAAGACTCT
>CM053622.1:764403034-764497262 GCA_028646595.1 Phalanger gymnotis
GCTTCCCTCTGCCACTTTGTGGGTTCTGCAGCTCTAGAATTGGTTCAGAGCCATTTTTTATAGGTTTTTGGAGGGATTTGGTGGGGAGCTCACGCCAGTTACTGCTTTCTGGTCGCCATCTTGGCTCCGCCCCCTGACGTCAAGCCCAGTTTTGATGGCAGACAGGGTGAGTCTATTGGAAATATCAATTTATTGAAATTTGGTTGTGGTAGATCTGTAAGAGTTTCTAGAAAAGTCAATGGAGATACCAGTCAGGTTGATGGAGCCCTAAGAGACTGGCTAGAAGCCAAGAATACTGGCTTCCCATTTCAGAAGCCGGGATGCATTACTTAGCCACTGCCCTGTTTTTGTTGGAGTCACCTAGATTCAAATACCAGCTTTTCCAGTTACTTGGTACTGGGGTGACCTGGGGGCAAGTTACTATACATCTCCTAGGTTTCAGTTTTCCTCATTCATGAAATGAGAAGTTTGGACACCTAAGGTCTTTCTGAGCTCTAAATCTGTGATCCACATGGGATCCTTTTCAGCACCTACTACCTAGCACTCTGCTAAACCCTGTAGGGAGATGCAAAAAGAAAAAGAGGCCAAGATCATGGACACTATCTCTCCTCTAGGAGAAATCAAGGCCTCCTAGATCCCTTAGATGACCCATTGTCATCCTAAGAGTAGGACTGGTCCCTGAAACAGTCAATCAGAAAGTGGTTCCAGTCTCCCTGATGGTCCCTTTGGGTTCATGTCACTCTGGTCCCACATCACAACTTATTCAAGGGTGCTGCACTCAAAACCATCATTTCCAGTCCAATCAATTAAGATAATCAGCAAACATTTAGTCACTGTTTTATTGTTGTTGTTCAAGCTTTTTTTTTTATTATTCAGTCATGTCTGACTCTTCATGACCCCATTTGGGGTTTTCTTGTCAAAGATACTGGAGTGCTTTGCCATTTTTTTCCTCAACTCATTTTACAGATGAGGAAACTGAGGCAAACTTGCTCAGTGTCACCCAGCTAGTAAGTGTCTGAGGCCAGATTTGAACTCACCAAGATGAGTCTTCCAGACTTCAGGCTTTGCATTCTATCCAGTGTGCTACCTAGCTGCCATGTTAGTAAGTAACAATGTGTTCCAAGTACCATCAGAAGCCAGTGCCTCCATACTGGTGAGAATTAGACCCAGAATAGAATTCCCTCTTGTTGGTTCTTCTCCTTTTCGAAGGGTGAAATGGCAAGGTAAGAATTTTGGTGTAGTGGAAGGAGTCCTGGGCATGTGCTCTGCCTACTAATCTTATGGCCTTCCTCTCTCTGAACCTGCCCTCCCATCTGAGATTCTACAGTGTAGTAAACAAAGGACTACAGCTAGACTCTAAGAGATAGTACAGTACAATAGGAAGAAGACTGGATTTGGAGGCAAAGGAGCTGGGCTGGGTCCAAATCGTGCCTCTGCCTCTTACTTCCTATGTGACCTTGAACAAGTCAGTTAATGTTTCTGTGCCTCTGTTGCCCCAAATGGAAAATGAGGGAGTTGGACTAGAGCATCTCAAAGGTCTCTTCTAATTCCAAGTCTAAGATTCTCTGACTTGGATTCAGTGATGTCTAGTTTAGAATCCCTCCTTTGATGTTTATTAGCTCTGTGACCAGGGGCAACTTAAATGCTCTGAATCTCAGTTTCCTCTTTTGCAAAACTGGGATCGATGTTCTGGTAAGTGTTTATAATTGGCTGACCGAAAAAAATGTACATGTTTCACACTTTTAAGTTAATCTGCATTGTTAACATTTTCTCCATGCTTTCTTAATTCTATATAATCAACAAAACAGTGAATCAAGACCTGATTTGTAGTGTTTGCTGATTTCTGAGGTGGAAATGATCAAGGTGAAAATGTAAAAATAGGATCTACCATTCTAGAAGGTTCCAGTATACCCCTGAATGAAAGAATGATTGGATGAATGGATGGGGAGTTGGATGAATAGTTGGATGGAGGGACAGATGAATACTTGGATGGATGCATGCATGGATGCATGGATGCATGGATGGATGGATGGATGGATGGATGGATGGAAATAACATTTATTGCTTACTATGTAAAGGACCAAGGATATGAATACAAAAGGTAAGACAATCTTTTCCCTAAAGGAACTTATATCCTAATAAGAGCAGATAACTCATAAAGGAGCAGTTTTTTGGTTTGAAAGTTATAAGGCTGGCAATTGGAGCTAGATATACCCATTTCGATAATAGTAGCAATATTGATTAGATTATGCAAGGCAGCCATGAGACTACCAGGAGACAAGTGATGCATGCCTGGACCTTGTCTAGCCAGATACACTGGGCCGCTTGAGGCACTCCTCAAAGAGGACAGTGTGCCCCAGGGTAGGAGTTCTAAAAATAAAAGAATTAAGCTCCTCAGTATAGGCCTCTAGAATGATAATATTTGTGCCACCTGTCTTCCAGGTTTGCTATGCATCTCAAATGTGCTAATGTGTGCAAAGTACTTTGTAATCTATAAAGTACCACGGAAATGTGTGTTGGCCTTGGAATAGAAAGACCTTGAGTTTGATTCCTGAATCACCTCTATCACTTCTTAAACCATGTGACCTTCAACAATCCAATTCCTCTCTCCGAGGCCTAGGTTTCCCTGTCTGTCAAATGGGAGTTTAGAGAAAAAGACAGTAAGTTTTGTTGGAAGCCCAGTTGGGCTGCCTACATGGAAGTGGGTCTGCAGCTCAGAAGAGAGTTCAGAGCTAGAAATAGATTCCTCTGCCTACGGGCAACAGCTGAAGCCATGGGGTGAGTGGAAGGAACAAGACAAGAAGGCTGAAGACAGAAGGCTAGAGAACATCTGTTTCAGAGTTCAGGAGAAGAAGAAGCTGATGAAGGAGACCAAGGAGGAGTAGTGAGAAAGGTAGAAGAAGAACCAAGAAAGCCAAGGGAGGAGAGAGTAACCATGTGGGGGGAGGAGAGCACACCAGCTGCCAGCAGCAACCAGGTGTCACAATGCACAGAGCAATGGGCCTGGACACAGGAAGACCTCAGTGTCTTCAGCTGTGAAATGGGGACACAGATAGCACTTATCTTCCAATGTTATTCTGAGGATCAAATAAAACAACATTATGAAGTGTTAATATGGTGCCCGACACACAATAGGTACTTTATAAATATTTATCCCCTTGTCCCAGCCTAGCAAATAAATGTATAGAGGTAATGAGCTCTTGGGACCTGGATTCCAGTTCTTCCCTTAACACATCCTCTTTATGTTGTCCTGGACAATGCATTTAGGCTCTTATTGCTCTGGGAAACTTTCTTAAGATGTAAAGTACAGAGAAGATGCCAACCTGCATTGGTATCAGGACTTTCCTCATGTGGGAGTCCCTTATGCTGATGAAATCTCCCCTGCATGCCCCATCTTTACTTATTTTATATATTTGCTTATGTATATGCCAGTTTGTCTCTATAGTTTAAGCTCCATGAAGTCAGGGAATTTGAATATTTTTTTGCATTTGGCTTACAGTAGGTGCCTGTTGATTATTGTTTGATTCAACCTCATAATGTGCTTAAAAATAGGTCAAGAAAGTTGGGGGATCTTTGGTTCTAATTCTTTACAACACGACTAATGTGGAAGTGTATTTGATATGATTATACATGTATAGCCTATATCAGATCACACACTATCTTGGAGAGGAGGGAGAAAAGGGAAAGGGAAAAAATTTAGAACTGTATCAGTAAGGCAAGATTAACGATATGGATGAGGACCATGAATATGTCTGATTAGTTTGGAATCAAAAAGTATAAGAGACTCTCTGTATAGAAAGCAGAAGAAGTAAAACATTTATTCAGACACCAGAGGATCAAATGCTAAAACCAATAACCCCAATTTGACATAGTGGTAATTGTATCCCAAATCTAGTAATTCTACCTCAATGTAGCAGCAAGAAATTAAAACAAGCCAAACCATCCTGTAACTTTCCCCCCTTCTAGGGCCTTCCTGTAAACACTCCTTCATAAATCCTAACTGTCTGCTTGCCTACGTGCTCTCTTTCCAAAGTTCTGAAAACCCTTGCAGTTCTGAGAGCCCTTTCAGTTCTCTGTCTCTTCCAGTTTTCCTTCTCTCACACAGTTCTCTCTTCTCTCCATCTTCTTCTTCTCCTCAAAGCTCTCTAGTCTCTAGTCTGAGCTTAATGGCTACCCACAAAGTATATATACCCTGTTTAAGGACCTGGGGCTTAGCATCTACTTAGCAAAAGGGTGTAAACCTGGGGCTTAGCACCTAGTCAGCAAAGGGTGTGGGTCTGCCTACAAACAAGCCTCCCCTAATCAAGCTTCCTTTAACTAGCTCCACCTGAGGCCTATTAAATGGGGAAGGAGGAGTGGAGGGAAAGATCTTTAATCACAATTAGTACCCCAAGAACTCAAAATCTTATAGAAATGAATGTTGACAACTAAAAATAAATTTAAAAAAAGAAAATTGGGGAATCAATAAAAAACAACAGAATTTGGTGATCTCTGTTGTCTTTAGAGAAAGCAGTGTATTAGAATCATAGCTTTTGTTGGAAGAGACCTCAGAGGTCATTGAATTCTACTCCTTGTCTTTGGAGAAACAGAGATTAAGTGACTTGTCCAGGGTCCCTAAGTTAGTACTCATCTAAGACAAGATTTGAACCCTGAGGCTTCTGATTTCAACTCTAGCACTCTATCCCACTGCCTCAAGTAGAGATACTTTAATCTCATGGTGAAAATAGGACACAGATTACTAGGAGCTGAGGAGAGAATGGCTGATATGAAGGTAGAGGTTTCCAGTCCACATGGTTTCTTAAAGGGGTTTCTCCAGCAATGGATTGGTCATCTTTGCCTGACTACTTTGTTGCAAAGGTGAACTCAGTTGGGGCATCAGTGTGAGGAGTTATTGAGTTTTAAATATTTATGTGTATATGTGTATATAATATTTATTTTAAAAAACTATAAATAACAATTTTAAAATAGGATTAGCAATGAAGGAAAAGAGAGATTGTATTTGGAGGCACAGGGGAGAGAGGTATACAGATGAAGAGAAAGATTCACCAACAGGTAGGAAAAGGATAAAGACTGCACATGAATGAAGGGCCTGACTGATGGACAGGTGGAATGATCAACCTTAGCAAGGAGAAGGAAAGAAGTATCCCTTCCTCCAAAACAAGAGCAGAGAGCAAGAGAGGGCTTGGAGGACTTTAATGGGCAGCAGAGTAGGGAGCTTGAAGGCTCATAAATCTAAAAGCAGGAAAGGACCTCAAAAGCCCCTTTGAGACCCATCTCTCAAACTGAGGCACAGAGAAGCTGGCACATTTACCCAAGTAATCTGCAGTAGAAAGAGTACTGGAATCTTGGTCTTCTGAATCCAGTCCTGTGTTCTCTCCACTGCACTATCCTGCCTGTTTCTATGAAAGCTCCAAATGGTTGGCCTCAATCCCCTCACTAAAGTCGGAGGCTAAGTTGCCTCCTCTAAGTGTGGGGCTCTGGGGCCAGTTGGAAACAAGAGAAGGGAAGAAATAATTCAGGACGGTCATCGTATGGAATGAGACTGTGATAGCTCCAGCATGGGGAATGGATTAATGGTGTCAGGACAACACCCCCAGTGTAACACCAATGTCCATGGAATGACAAGAGCAGGATGAGTAGAGATCTGCTCTCTAATTTTTCTCATAAGGACAATGAGACCCAGAGACGGAGCTGTAACTAGGGTAAGGCAGCTAGTGCTTTGACCAGAGCAGGTAATTTAGATGGTGCTATGCTACCAGCACATTCCTGGGTGAGGTACTTTCTTCAACTACCTATTGCAATTCCTGCTACAACCTTGCCCCACCACAAACTTCCTCCCTTATCACCCTTATTCTATAGAACATATGGTGAGGATAATGGAGCTTAAGTGATTTGGGGCCCACAAATTATGAATCAAATATTTTTTTCCAGTAATCACATCCACTTAGTTTAGGTTTGTGGGGCCTTGTATAGTATGAAAGATTATATGCCTCAGATAAAACTGCAATAGTTTGGGTGCCAAAAGAATATGGTAGAAAATAAACTGTGTTCAATGTTGAGGTTTGGGGCTGAGGGGTGCTTGAGACCCCAAAATACTAGCATGCGGGGTCCTGCTTGAATGAATTCGTCTCAAGCCTTCTCAGCTTCAGCCTTAATTTTACCCAGGGATTGGCAAGAGAGGTGGATAAAATGGGAGTACTTCCAAGGCCTAGGCTTTCCCATCCTTCACTTTTCCAACCTCAGGGACAATCCTTGCTCCAATGTCCCTCCATTTGCAAGAGAGCTTGATGAAGGTCATCACGCAGGAAACTTCTATCCATTTTCCTTCACGGCAACAGTACAACTCTAACTGAAATTTTCTCAATTCCCTAGCGCCAAAAGAATTGAAAGAATTGGGCATATGCTTCTGGATGGGGCATCTGTCATTGTCCTCCACAGCTTCAGAAGCTGTGCCCAGGTCCATGGTCTCCAACATAACCACTCGACTTCCAGTCTTGGCTGGAGAAGAACTTGAGATTAGCAGTTCCTCTGGGTCAGGGAGCCATACGTTGAGGTGTAGGGTTGAGGGGTGCTTAAGACCCCAAAATACCAACATGCCGGGTCCTGCTGGAATGAGTTCCACTAAAGCCTTCTCAGCTAAAGAAAAAGAAAATTTATTAAAATTTATTGAATTGGGTAGACTCTTAAGGAGCCTGAGCATTTGTGATGCTAATGCCAGTGGGCCAGATAAATCTGAGTAGAGCTAGATTGAATCTGAGCCAAGATACATCTTCTTGAGTTCAAATCCAGCCTCAGACACTTATTAGCTGGGTGACCCTGGACAAGTCACTTAACCCTGTTTGCCTCAGTTTCCTCATTTGTAAAATGAGCTGGAGAAGGAAATGGCACATCACTCCAGTATCTACTATCTGTTCCTCAAATAGAATTACAAAAAGTCAGACATGACTGAAAATGACTGAACAACAAATACCTCAGGGTCTCTCAAAGCAGGCTTCTCTCTCCCTCCCCAAGGCTTCATCCTAGATCACTGCACCCCACCCTCACCTGCTTACCCCAAGAGAAACTTTGCTATTTGCAACTCTGTCCAGAGACAGGAATATGGAAATAGAAAATAAATGTGAGGGATCATCGTTATTAGATTTCTGCCCTGTCTCTTTGTTACCTGGTTTCCAGATGACCTACCCTGACCATTCAATCAACCAATTGTTTCATCCTTCCATACTACACTCCTGGAGACCAGACCACTGACCCAGGACTATGGATCTTTCAGCCTGAACACTTAGGGTGGCCCATCAGGAAAGAGCAACCCAGCTCCTTACCATCTTGATCCAACCCCATAGAGTTGTCCACCACTTCCCCATCCCTGACAAACCCAAATCCGATAGAGTCCAATGGCAAAGCCAAGCTAAAATCCTGAGCTTCTTGAGAAAACATTGAACGAGCAAAACAGAGAGTTAATGCTTTAAAAAGAAGAAAAAAAACCATGTCATTCCTACCAGAGAAAAATATACCAGCCTAGAGCTAAATTCAAGACCCAGATCTGCCACTGACTAGTTGTGAGATCTTTGTCAAGTCACCATATTCTAAATACAAAACCAGATGGGCACTTAGAGGCTGTTTAGTTCTACCCACCACCTTCAGCTTACAAAAGGAAAAACTGATGTCCAGGGAGATGTGACTTTCCCAAGGTCACACAAGTAGTAATTGATGGAGGCTGGATTTGAACCCATGTCCTTAGACTCCAGTGCTTTATCCACTGTACTGCTTCCCCTCTCTGAGTCTATTTCTATCTAGGGTTTGGACCAGATGACCTCCATGGTCCCTCCCAGCTGTGAGTCTAGTTGGCATGAGTCTAGTTGGCATGATGTAAACCAGGGGTTGGCAACACTACTATGCGTGGCCCAAAAGGTAAACTGTCCCATTTGCTTTGGCAGGTCACTGTGCCCCCCTTTCCTCTCTCTCATGCCAGTGAGAGCTAGACCAGTTGCAAAAGTTGGCATCCACAGCACCTTTCCCTCCCAACTCACAGGTACTCGGCTGATAATATTGAAAATCAATCATCTCATCTCATCTCACAAGGCTGCAGCCAGCAATTACTCAACCCTGCCAAGACTGGCACCAGTCAGTGCCCACCATCATCCCCAGGCATCCAAAAGACAGGTGCTGGCATCTTGGTACATGCCTCCTTTAAAAGATCACTAAATATCTGCATAGAGCAAACAATAGATTCGTCAATGCTCCTCTTTCCCTCCCCTCTCCACTTTGAGAACTCCAAAGCTCTGTTCACATGATTCCTCATCATGGACAGGAATTGAGTGTGGGTTTTCAAAAAATTCTGAGCAAAGTACATGCTCTGGTGGGTTCAACAAGGATGGAGAAGCTGAGAGCAAACCCCGTGATACAGTGTAGATCTGTTGACCACCAAACCTAGCTCAGCTGAGACAAGACCATGGGCTAATGAAATTTTCAGCCTCGACAACTGCCCAAGACATAGAAGAGGTTCCAGCTGTGTTAGTGGAGGGAGTGCCTACTCTCACAGAAACACGGACTCACAAAGCCATCTGAAAGAGAGCTGAGTTCCTCTCTCCTCTGGCATGCTGACATCGTCATGCTCTAGCTCAAGGAAAGGTAACACCAATTTTAGAGCTGGAAAGGAACTAGGAAGGTCAATTAGATCACCACTGCCCATTTTCTTAAACAAATAAGGAAAGCAAGGCTCACAAGAGATAAACTATCTGCTTAAGGTCACTGCTGTGGATAGTAGGGGCAGGATTCGAACCTGGGTACTCTGACTCCAAATCTTGTGCTGTTTCCCCTGTGCCACATAGAGGTTCAGAAACGACTCTCAAGAACACAGGCTTCACTGACCTTGTGACACAGTTTCATCACAGTTAAATCTCTGACATTCTCACAGAAGTGATAGAAATATATCCGTAGGCATAGAGGAACAGAGATCTAGGATACCTGATCCTTTTATCTCTGCTCACCCACCTCCTACTCCCCGTCTTCCAAAGGCTGCCACTTTTTAACCAGGAGCATGATTAGAGCTAACATCACAAACATCAACAAGGAAAGCCCTGCTTCTTCTCTACCTGAGAGATCTCAGACAAATCCCTTAAACTCTCTGAAGCTGTTTTCACTTCTGTAAAATGTGCAGGTAGGTGGGGAAGTAGACAGAATGCCAGGCCTAGAGTCATCTTCCTGAGTTCAAATCTAGCCTCAGACACTTACTAGCTGGGTGACCCTGGACAAGTCACTTAGCCCTGTTTGCCTCAGTTTCCTCATCTGTAAAAATGAGCTAGAGAAGGAAATGGCAAACCCCTCCAGCATCTTTGCCAAGAAAACCCCAAATGGGGTCAAGAAGAGTCAGACTCTACTGAAAATGACTGAACAACAACAACAACCAAAAGAAAGTATTCAACTAGATGCTTTCTAAGGTCTTTTCCTGCTCAAAATTTGTGATCTCTTAGCCTTAGCATCAGAGAGACTGGTACTCACCCTGGTACTATCCCTACAGCAGAATTGCCCTGAGTTTTCTAGAGTGCTAACACAGATTCAGTCCTACAGTCCTTCAAGAAAAGGATTCAGTCTTTGGTGGGATCTTCAAGGGTCTAGTACAAGGAGGATGGGCATGCCATCCATGATGCCAACTTCAAAATTACAAGAATTTCTCCAGATGTCCCTAATTTCACCCTTACTAACCCATTAGGAATCAGTCATCATCGAGGAACATGTTTGGAATAGATTTATATTCCCAGCTGATGGCATTTCTTGTGGCATGAACGAACTCCCCTTGCATATGAAGTAGAATGGACTTCTATAGTCACTCAGACACTTCAGCTCTTCAAATATGTAAAAATCCCATGTCCAGTGCCAGGTCAAGCCCATGAATAGAACTGATTGCTTCCACAGCACCTCCTTTTCAACACAGAATGGGCTCTGTCAAGAGATGATTTGTAGCAAAATTCCAGATGATTCTTCAATATCAGCAGTACCCAAACTTTGCAGGGGGAACCAACCAACTGGGACCATTTTCTCTCTATAAGAATCTTTTCCTCCCCTTGCCTTCCCTTGCCGTCCTTTCCCTTGCCTTCCCTTGCCTTCCCTTGCCTTGCCTTTCCTTCCCTTGCCTTCCCTTCCCTTCCCTTCCCTTCCCTTGCCTTCCCTTCCCTTCCCTTCCCTTCCCTTCCCTTCCCTTCCCTTCCCTTCCCTTCCCTTCCCTTCCCTTCCCTATCCTCTTCTTCCCTCTTCTTCCCTCTTCTCATCTTCTCTCTTTTCTTCCCATCTCCTCTCCATTCACACCTGTGGTTTTATTTGTGTAATAAACATCTGTTATGGAAATTCCCTCCACTAACACAGATCTGCTCATTTTCTGACCCTTATACAATACTAATACAGCAATCTCAGAGGGTTGCTTGGAAGCATTGTATGCTTTTCTAAAATATAGGTAAATTATATCTACCCCATTCCTTTGCTCTACCTTTCCACTAACCCTGTCAAAAATGAGATAAGATTAGTCATCAGGGGCAAGAAACTTGTCCAAGATGACACAGTCAGTAAGTATGAGAAGTAAATCTCAAATCCATGGTTTTCTGATGCTAATGTCAGCAATCTATTAACTGTGATACAGAAAATTTGAAACTAAATAGGACTTAATTGCCCATCCATAGGTGGAGACAATATAAGGAAGTAACAATAACACCTAAATTACTTAATTATGCAGTGCCATACCAATCAAACTACCAAAGGATTACTTTACAAAGCTAGAAAAATATTAACAAAATTAATCTGGAGGAATAGTAGGCAGGAGGGTATGCTGGAAAATGTTTAATAACTGGCTCTCTGGAAAAAAAATGTATATGCAATGTACTTTTGTTTAATCTGCATTATTAATATTTTATCCATCATTTTCTTAAGCCTAGACAATCAACAAAATGACAAATTAAGCCCTGATTGGTAGAGTATGCCAATTTCCAAGCTATAAATGCTCACATATTGAGAATTTAATGATCACCTCTCAAGAGCTAGTCCAAGCTGGCTGCAGTACATTTCTGAAAAAGTTAAGAATCTCATTGAAAATAATGAAAAAAGCAGGAAGGGCTTCTAGCAATATCAGACCCCAAACTATACTACAAAGTAATAATTATTGAAACAATCTGGTGTTGGTTAGGAGAAAGAGAAGTTTATCAGTGGAACAGATCAGACACCCAACAAAGAGAAGCAAATGAACACAGTAGTTTTTGAGTAGTTCGAAAAACCCTAGTATTACAGCTGCTCACTATGCAAAAAAAAAAAAATCCTGCAGGAAAAACTGGAAAGCACTCTGGCAGAAACTAGATTTAGACCAACACTTACCACCAAATATACCGAGACAAACTCCAATTGGAGATATGAAAGACATAAAAGTTTGCATAAAAAGCAAATTTGAGGAGCAAAGAAGAAATTACCTTTCAGATCTAGTGATAGGGGAATAGGTCATAAGTGAAAAGACTAAACAGAGGCTCACAGAAGATAAAATGGACAATTTTGATTATTTAAAATCTTTAAAGGTTTAGCACAAACAAAACCAGTATAGCTAAAATTAGAAGGGAAACAGATAACCAGGAAACAATCTCTATAGCAAGTTTCTCTGATAAGGCTCTCATTTTTTTTATCTTAAGAAAAGTTTAATCTTATGAAAAACTTAGCTTGGACAATTTGTTCTTAAGAGAGTTAAAATATTAAAAAAAAGGCTCTGGCCATAATACCAGGTTTATTATGAAATACCTGTGTATAAAACAGAACACAAAGTGTCAAGGCTCTATAGCTATAAGAAGAAATGTTGCTTTTTTAATCTTCAGTGGATCTTTTTTTTTAGAGTCTCATTTCAAAGATTTTCAAAATTCTAGTAAGAGAAATTCCTCCAATGATATATAGTCAAAGAATATTAACAGGCATTTTTCTAAACAAGAAATCTAAACCATCAATAGCTGAATGAAAAAGTCTTCCAAACCACTAATAGGTAGTATGATTCCAATTAAAGCAAATTTGGTGCTACTCCATATACCCATCAGACAGGCAAAAATGACAAAAAATAACACAATGAATGTTGAAGAGGCTGTAGGAAAATAGGCACATTTATTTACTGTTGGTAAATACACAAACTGAGCCACCCATTCTGGAAGACAATTTGGGTTTTGGGGATTTTGTCCTAAAATTTGTTAAATTGTGCATACCTTTCAATACCACTACTAGGCTGATAATCCACATATACCAAAGAAACAGGGAAAGGACTCATATGAACAAAAGTATTTACAGCAACTCTTTGTGATAACAAAGAATTGGAAACCAAGGGTGACCATCCATTGGGGAATAGATGAACAAATCATGGTATATGAATGTGATGGAATGCTGTTATGCTGGAAGAAAAGAAACAATTTCAATGAAACCTGGCAAAGAATCGAATGAACTGATGCAGCATGAGGTAGGCAGAACCAGGAGAACAATTTATACAGTAACAACAATAGTGTAAAGACAAGCAAATTTGAAAGATAAGAATTCTGATAATTGCAGTATGCAACCATGATTTCAGAGCACTGATGATGAAACATGCTACCTACTTCCTGACAAAGAGGCGGGTGCAGAATGAGACATACATTTTTGGGACATGGTCAATGTGGGAATTTGTTTTGTTTGAATATGCCTGTTTGTTACAAGGATTTTTTTTTAATAGATTGTTGGTGCTGGGAGGAAGAGAAAACATTTTTATTCATAGAAAATACTTAATTTTAAAAAAGAACTAAGTTGGGACCTTAGAGATCATTTAATCAAATCTACCCCCTTACTTCTACTTATTTATCTTTCAGGGTCAATTCAAATATCACCTTCATGAAATCTTCCCTGACCATCAGTGATTTCCTTTTAACTCCCTGAGCCTCTTACTTATTCTCAGCATCACTACAGGTATAGAATTCATAGCCTTTTTTTAAGAGCTGAAAAGAGACATTACCTTGTCGAACCCCTCAATTTTTACAGAGGAAGGAAGAGTATTTCTCAGGGTATCATTGTAAATGATTGACAGAGCCAGGATAAAGACCAAGGCCCTTCCCACCACATCACAGTACCCCTCTCCTAATAAGTAGCTTTTTCCCCTTTATCACATGCTCACTCCCACTGGAGTCATGTTTTCCGTATGAATGTGTTGTTCTCCATATAGAACCAGGAGACTCTGAGAAGGGACTGGCTCCTATGGGCAGCCTTGTCAGAACAGTCAAGCACAGCCCCTGCACGTGGCAGACAGTCTCTGAGACCTTGATAGGTCTGGGTCATTTGTTTCATCTTATGCCTCTGAAGAAGCAAAAATTGACTCTCAGGCCCTTTACCTCTTTCCCAGCTAGTAGAGAACACTGTGTTATAATGAAAAGGATGGTCAGTTTGGCCCGCTGGAGGATGGATTGAAAGTGCATATGACCCTGGAGAATTATTTTTCCTTGCTGAGCCCTCAGTTTCACAATCTGCAAAATGAGGCCATTAAACTGTTAGATTTTTTTTTAATATGAACTACGAACTGCTAACTAGCCACACCATCTCTCGAACTTCTGAAGTTTATTGAACACAAGTGTAAGACAGTATTTAATCCCATTGAATTTCATCTTATTACACTTGGCCCAGTTCCTAGCCTGTGAATACGTTTTTTTTTTTTAATTTTATCTCTGGCCTACAATATATTGCCGTACCTGTACGTCACCAGGAAATCTAATGAACACACCAATCTAGGCCTTTCTCCAAGTCATTGATTAAAATATTAAAGAGCACAGGGGCATGAGCAGATCCTGGGGGTACTCCACTGAAGACCTCCTTCCAAATTGATGTTAAACCATTTATAACTACTCATTAATCTGGCCCAGTTCCAAATAGACCTATTTCTCCATCATGGAGCCCACCATTTGTCCACAAGAATAACTTAACTGTTTGTTTTTCAAATGCTTTGCTAAAATCTAGGTAAACTCCATTACATTTCCCTGGTCTGCCAGTCAAGTAACCCTATTAAAAACCAAAACAAACAAAAAAAAGATCATAAAGGAGGTTAGTCTGGTATGATGTGCTCTTGACAAAGCCATGCAGGATCTTTGAGATTGTTGTCTCCTTTTCTAGGCATTGACTAACCAGCCCTTGAATAACGCATTCTAAAATTATATCAGGAAATAACAATTCCTAACATTTCGATATGATTTTCAGGTTTATAGTTTACGTAATTACTTTATTTAATCCTCCCAATAAACCTGTGAGATGGGTGATATTTTCATTCTGATTTTACAGGTGAGCAAACCAAAGCTGAGAGGTTAAGCTGCTTGCCTATGGTTACATAGTTAGTAACTATTTGAATAAGGATCTTAACTCAGGTCTTCAAGACCAGAACCCTGTCTTCTGTGACACTTAATAAATGCTAATAATAACTAGCATTTACATAGTGCCTTTGCTGTTGTTTAGTCATTTCAGTCATGGCTGACACTTTATGACTCTATTTAGGGTTTTCTTGGCAAAGATGCTAGAGTGGTTTGCCATTTCCTTCTTATTTTATAGATGAGTAAACTGAGGCAAACAGGGTTAAGGTTTAAGGGTTAAGACTTGCCCAGGATCGTATAGCCATCGTCTAAAGTCTGAAATCTGAAGTGTCTGAAGCCAGATTTGAATTCATATCTTCTGGACTCCAGGGCACTCTATCCACTGTGCCAGCTTGCTCTTTTATAATAATTAGAATAGTCTGTGGTGCATTCCATGGCACATCTCTTTTTTTCCATGATATTTCAAAGCTTCCTAAAAATGGATCAGTCCAACCCCATCTGCCATCTCTATCAGTACCTGAGAATGTAGTTTATCTGGCCTAGAGACTTGAGCCTGTAAAGTCAGATGAAATACTCAAAATCCCTCGTGTTTCAGAAGAAGAAACTGAAGCCCAGAGTCAGTGACCAAACCCCTAACTCCCTCATCTTGTTCTTTCATGAAGCACTTCTGCCTTCTAATATTAATAGTTTCTGTCTAAGAGAATGATTAAAAAAAAGACACCACCTACACACCACCACCGGGACCACCCGCACCCTGAGCCCCTCTGCTATTCTGTAGTCCGGTGTTCACAGGAGCAGAGGGTCCCTCTCTCCCACCTCAGCCCCATCACTTCCCGTTATGAGAGCCCCCCTCAGATTAGCTTCCTTCCTTAGAGGTTCAGAGAGCCCACAAGCTGGCTCTCAGCTATTAATAATTTTACTGCTCCGTAAGATGAGGCAAAAAGCAGGATCAAATAGATGTTATCTGAATTGGACAGTGAATAGAAGATCGGAAGCAGAGCTGAGCTTTATTAGGTCAGCTATCTATTTGGACTCATTGGAATTATCTGAAGATAATTGAAATCCAGAGCCCATCCATTACTTCCACTCTCTAGTCTAAAATGATTGTATCGGTGGCCTTGCTAGGACTTTATGCAATGACCCAGAAGACCTTCCGTTTTTCTCTCACTAATAGGTCAGCATGTAATTTCCAGTGCCACCATTCCTACGCCCCCAGTCTCTGCCGCCCCCAAGTCCTTGAGTGTAATTGGCTGGGGTTGGGGATACTGATACCGGGAGGGGGTCGAGAGAGGTGGCCTCCTGGAGCCACAGCCCTTGGCCTGGAGTTAGCAGAGGAGATGAGTGGCCCCTCATGTGGCATGACTGCCTCCTGCCAGCTGCCTCAGCAGTTTCAGAAGCTGCCTTCAAGGCAGGGGACACGAATCATCAAATCATTCATGCTGGAAGCTATGTACCGAGCTTTAGGAGTCATAGAATTACTGGATGTCAGAGGTAGAGAAGACCAAAGGTCACAGAAAAGTAGAGTCCAAAGGGATTTTAGAATATACTCTTAGAACATAGAATATCAGAGATGGAAGGGACCTGAGAATGTAGAATGACAGAACCCAGAGGGACATAAGAACACAAGAATGCCAAAACAACCAATGTCAGGGCTTGAAGGAAACTTAGAATATAGAATGTCAGAATTGGGAGTGGTTTAAAAACACCAAATTTTGAAAATGGAAAAAAATCTATTTGAGGAGGAAGAGAACACGAAAATCATTTCATCCAACCTCTCTTGTTTTTACTTATGGGAAATGACTTGTCTAAGACCACTCAGCTAAAGAGGCAGGACTAGACCCTAGGTCCCCTGATTCCCAGTCTGAGCCTTTTGCCACTCCATTGGAGACCCACTGGGCATCTCTAGGGCTGCCACCTAAGGAGAAAGTTCTCTTTATCTCAGCCAAAGCAGGAACGGAAGGTGAGTCTTCCCCACCCCACCCCCACCAAGTATTAACCCAGCGTCTTCCTCGTGCATAGACATGGAGAGAGCCTTGTCCTTGGCTGGATCCCCAGAGAGTGTGATAAATCCAGCCAGAAAGCTGTGATGAGACAATTTCCTTGGCTCCAGCCGTAGCACGTCTCCTTGAGACCTAATGGGAAACTTAATGACCCCAGCCCGGCCTCCTTGGGTAACAGCTCCTGGGGGGCCCACAACTACTGCTGAATGATGAGGCTCAGAACGAGGCCCAGACCCTGTGATACAGCAATGCTGGTACTGCATATACCTTGACTCCCAAGGAAGCTACGGCTCCCCAGACACCAGCCTCCTTTAGGATAATATTAACACTACTACTAACCATCGTGATTGCTGACAACTCTGTAGTATCCTTCAGCTTACTAAGGGCTGCACATCGATGCCTCCCAACAACTCTCAGGCTAGTCGGGGAACTTACTCCCCTCTGCCCCAATTTTTCAGATGACGAAACTGACTCAGAAGTTCAATGACCAGCCCAAAGTCACACAGATATTAAGCAGCCCACCTACTACTTGGGAGGTCATCTAATCCTACCCTAAACCCCGATCCCCCACCTCATTCAACACAGAAGGAGAGGCCCAAGGAAATTAAGCATCTTGGCCTAGGTCACACAGGAAGTATGAGAAGTGGGATTTGAACTCAGGTCCTCTGACCCCAATACATGCTGCTTGTTTGAACTGAGGCTATAGACCACAAAGCCAATTGACTCTTCCACCATACCAGAGGAGTCTTCCTTGAAAGGACCCAAGGCACTCTTTGGCTGAGGGTTATAATTTAAAAGGAGTTACTAAGAGAATTGGGAAGCAAGGGAAAGAGACCTCAGTCTATCTCGTACTGATAGTTCACCCTTCATCTCCACCTTCCAACTCAAACCATGTGAACTCCCACCACCCAGCCTTTGCCCCAGTGCTGACCTACCTCCACTACTTCCTAAACAATATCCCATTGCCACTCCACCCAGCCTTCAAGACCCAGATCAAGTCCTAAGCCCTCCAGGAGGCCTCCCTTGATCTCCTGAGCTGGAAAGGGGGCTCTCCTTCTTCTGACAAGACCTCAGGCACCTATCTGAGGCTCTAAGCTGTAGAACAGTCCCTGATCACCATTGAGAGAGGGAGTTTTCTGATCAGGAGTTCATACTCCAATGAAATCAATGGCTCAGACTCCATCCTTCACCCCACCCCCAACAAATAATTGAGGTTAAGTGACTTGCCCAAGGTCACACAGCTACTCAGTATGTCAAGTGTCTGAGGCCAATTTTGAACTCAGGTCCTCCTGACTCCAGGGCCGGTGCTCTACTCACGGTGCCACCTGGCTACCTACCCCCTGGCCCCCATTCAATTTTCAACCTTCTTTTAAAAATTGAGTTCCACACTCTCTCCCTCCCTACCCCTCGATTAAGAAGGCAAGGAATTTGATATATGTTATACATGTGTAGGCAGGTCATCTCATTCTTTCAGGTTCCTTGGATTTAGCATTTAAGGCTGATTTTCCCAGCCAGACTGTGAAATCCTCAGAGGTAAAGCCTCCCCTTTGAAACAGGATGCTGCCCTGGAAAGGGCACCAGATATGGAGCTTCAGAACCTGGGTTCAAATCTCAGCTCTGCCTCCTGTTCTCGGGTGACCTTGGCAAGTCGCTTAATTCTTAGAGGTCTTACTGAAATGAGAGGGCCGGGCTAGCTGCTCTCCAAAATCCCTCCAGCTCCTGGTCCGCTGGGCTTCATTGCCTAGCGTGGCATCGCTCCAGGGGGCCCAGGATTCTCTCACTAAGCTTGTATTAATTAGGTTAGGTGCTATCCGAAGCTACATTAATAGAAACATAGTGTCCAAAGCAAGGGAGGTGACAGTCTCACTGTCCTTGTCCCTGAGCAGATCCCACTTGGAGTGCCAGGCTCAGTTTATGAGGCCCTTCTTCTGACTCCCAAGCCACCCCTCCTTCCCTCTCCTGCTCAAAGATCTTCACTGGTTCCCTGTTGTCTCTAACGTAAAATACCGACTCACTCATGTGGGATAAGACCCTCTATATGTACCCTTCTAGACTTATTTCACATTCCTCTTTCGGCTACTCTACAATCCAAACAGGCAGGTAATGGATGGAGCAGCAGCCCTGGAGTCAGGAGGACCTGAGTTCAAATTTGACTTTAGTCACTTGCTAGCTGTGTCACCCTGGGCAAATCGTCTAACCCTATTTTCCCCAGTTTCCCCATCTGTAAAATGACCTGGAGGGGGAAACGGCAAACCACTGCAGTGTCTGTCAAAAATATCTCAAATAGGGTTACAAAGTGTTGGACACAACTAAAACAACAGCAACCCAATAAAATCATGGTACTACCTCCCTGATCTTCTCCTGCCCTCTTCTAATTTCCTATATTCCTGCAGATCTTTCCCCATGCCTGAAAGGGACATAACACACACACACACACACACACACACACACACACACACACACACACACACACACACACACACCCTAATTTTAAAGGCCCGGATCACAGGTCATCTCCTCCATGAAGCCTTCCCTGATACCATGCCTGCCAAAGAGAAAAAATAATTTTTCCTGATTCAAAGTTTCATAGAGCACTTTTTTTTGGTATCTGCTCCTTACCCTGATCAAATTCTATATTTGGTCATACTTTGTTGTATAAATAGCACAGAACACTACGAATATGTGTAGTAGGAAGGCCGAATTTATGATCTCAAATATAATCATGTATATGTTTGAATGGTTCGAAATTGCAAGGTATGAGAGGTTCTCTAAGGAGAAAACAACAAGAAATTTATTTAGGCCCCACCGCAGCAGAACCTTGAACCAGCCTCCCCATTCCGACATCTTGACAAAAAGACTCCAGGCCCAGAAAGCCCATCTCACAAGAGCAACCAGGAGGCCACAGAAAAACAAGATAGTATTTAGCCAAATCATTTTACTGGCCTCAAGTCCTTGCTCACACTCCTGGTCTACACACGGATCAGCCCTGCTTCCCCAGCTTCCAGCTTCCGAAGCAGCTTCCCTGAAACTGCCTCTTGGCTCACCTTTCTTTGAAGCCCAGCTTTTGGTTTTCTCAAGCCCCGTCTCAAGGACCAGAGACCATTGGTTCCTGAGCTCGCCCCTCCTAAGTCACCAATCCACACCCACACAGGTTTCACACCTGACAGGGCCCTGGGCCTGGGGCTTAGCACTTAACAGCTGAAGGTACTTCCACTCAAAAGAAACAAAAGCCATGCTAATGAGACAATTTTGCTTAACAACACAATATGTCAATGAGAAGTCAGTCAACAAGCATTTATTTCATTTTCTGTTTGTTTTTCGAGGAAAACAGGGTTAAGTGACTTGCCCAGGGTCACACAGCTAGTAAAGTGCCTAAGGCTGGATTTGAAACTCAGGTCCTCCTGAACTCAGGGCTACTTTTCTAGCCACTGTGCCACCTAGACGCCCCTCAATAAGCATTTATGAAGCATCTACTATGGGTCAGGCACTGTGCTAAGGACTGAAGATATAACCAAAGACAGTGTTCCAAGAGCTCTATGTTCTTATGGGGGAGACAACATGCAAACAGCCACTTACAAAGACCACATGAAGAGATTAAATTGGAGCTGATTAACAGAAGGAAGGCATTTCCATTGAGAAGGACCAAGAAAGTCTTCTCATAGAAGATGGGGACAAAGGCAGCCAGGAGGTGGAGATGAGGAGAGAGAGTATCCCAGCCATGGAAGTTTGGTGATAGAACATTAGGTTTCCAGGAATGGCAAGGAGGTTGGTATCACTAGATCACAGAGGACAGATGTTAGCAGAGTGGAACCTTAGAAAGAGGCCAGCTTATAAAGGACTTTAAAAGCCAAACAGAAGATTTTATATCTGATCCTGGAAGTAATAAGGAGTCTCTATAATTTATTGCATAGGAAAGTGATGTAGTCAGTAAGTTTGTGGGCATGGAAACTACTATCGATGCAGGTTACAATTTATCTATAAATTATAATCTCAGAGAGATTAAGTGAGTCACCCATGGTCTCACAGCAGAGGTGGCATGTTAACCCTGGTCTCCCTGACTTCAAGCCCAGTCCCTTTTCTGTCATCCCATTGCCTTTCATATCCTTATTTTAGATTGTCGATTCCTTGAGGTAGAGCAGGGACTCCATATACCCTTCTTTATTTTTTTCAATGAGCCAGAAGCTCAAAAGTTATCTCACCCAAACTCTCATTTCCCAGATGAGGAAGCCCAGGCCCATCGATGTTAAATGACTTGACCAGAGTCACACAGGTGGCAAGAAGAGCCAGGAGTTGAACCTCTGATGCGAATCTCTAACAACAAATGTAGTCTTTTCCATTGCATCCCACTGAATCATTAAGACATAAGCTTATGGAAGAAGAGGTTGTTTTATTCTTTGTCCTCATACCCCTGCCACCCACCACAGTGCCTGGCCCACAGGTGCTGCTTAATCAATGATTGATAGCATAAGGCTTCATGAATGGTAGACACTGAATACTGGATAGAAGGATGAATGGATGGATGGATGGATGGATGAATAAAGTAATTGGTGTACCACAATACTCTCTGTTGCTGGTTTGTCTTTGAAGCTACAAAAAAAAAGCCCTCTGAATTTGAGGAAGGAAGGGATAATGGCGGCAGGAAAGGAATTATGAAATAGAATCTTGTGACCTTTATTTTGTAGATTTTTTTTCGGTTGTTCAGTCAACTAAGCGGAAATAAGTTGAACTTTGGAGCATCTAACTTTGTGTGTAAATGCTGCTTAATGAGGAAAAATCCACTTTGCTAAGCTGGAAAACCCAGGGATCAAACATGAAGCGTGTTATTAAGGCTGATAACCGCAGCCAAGGCCAGACTGAGCAGACATCTCTAGCTGCATGGGCCCTCGATGCTTAATCACGAGATTCCAGGCCAGGAGTAAAAGCCCTCTGCTAATTAAAGGTGAGTGTCAGCTCGGGGGCCCTCACCCGAGTGCTTGCAACACCCTCCTCCCCTTCTTCTGCTCTTTCTCTCTCCCTCTTAAATAAGACTTAAAGATGCTTTAAAAGAACACATTTGACAATCTCACGCCCTTGAACATTTCAATTCTCCTTGCAAAGATTGTGTTTTTTTCAGCCGATGGGGGCGGGGATACTAAGGCACTGCAGTGTGTTCCAGTACTGCTCAGCCTCATGCCCGAGTTGCCCTTCCCCCACAGTGGGGTGTATGGGGTAATATCAAGGGGACTGTAGGACAGGGAGTGGGTGGTGACTCTGAGAGGCAGCAGGGGGGGGCAGAAGACGCTGACTCGCATTCCTCTTCTTCCCCTTCATCCCCTGCCACTCCTTTACTGGTATTATCCTTCCCCTGCCCCCAACCTGAAAGAATGCCCTGGAGTTAAAAAGTAAACCGATGTTCCCTAGGTTCACATAGAGACCGAGAACCATCTTTGCCAGGACCCAGCCTTTTGGGATCCTTTGGGGTCATCCTCCCTGGAAACAGTCCTGGGGTCAACTATACATAGGGATATACTAAACCTGACCCACCCAGGCATAGCTCTTGGGTCCCAAACATCCTTAAGAACAACAATGGGCTTCAGAATTTCCTAGACATGACTGTGGACTCCATACACTCTAGGGACAGCCCTGGATTCCACACTTTCATAGACCTTGCCCAGACCCCATACTCCCCTCAAGATGGCCACAGAACCCATAATCTCTAAGGATAGCCCTGGGTTCCACAGTTCCCTAGGACTACTCCTGGAGAGGGGTCCCACACTCCCTTAGGGAGGACCTGTAAACCACAAATATCCTAGAAACAACCCTAAGGTGGCACACATCTCCTCTAGAGATGGCCCTGAGGCCATACATTCTGAGGACAAGCCTTGAACCCCACATTTCTTTAGAGATGGCTCTGGACCCCATGATGTCTTGGGATAGGCCCTGGCCCACAACCCCTTATGGACCCACACCTTTCCCAATGTGATAAAAGGAATAATAGAAAGGCAGTTTAGAAGAACCACATCTCTGGCTACCCTGAAGTACAGGTGTTCCTCTGCCTTCTTTCCCAAAGAGTGAGGCCTCCCCTGTGCCTTTGCTGAGAGATTCCTGGATGTTTCTTCTCTTTTTTTTTTTCCCTTCCCTTCCAAGTCTACCACATGCCCTGGCCAGGTCTCTAGCAGGCTGTCTCTTGCAATTTAATTCTCATCACAGCTGTAATCCAAATGCTTCTCTCTCCTCCTGCCACCTCTGCTGGGGCTTAGTGGTGGAGGTTCAGTTGTGTTTATTTAGCTTTTCTGAAATTAAGGCAACTTCCATTCTTCTCAGCCAACAAATACTAATTAAGTGCCTCCCCTGTGCCAAGCACTACACTAGATGTTGGGGCACAAAGACAAATGAAGACAGTTCTTTCCCTCAAGGAGTGTACATTCTAATGGCTCTTGTGCAATGTGGTATAGAGAAAAGAACACTGAATTTACAGAAGCGCCGGGCTATCCATAGGAAATACCTCCCGCCCCAAAAAGCTTCCATTCTACTGGGAGAATAGAATGTACACACAGATAACTACATGTAAAGTGTATATAATGTCATTTCAAGAGAAAGTGGATCCTATTGCCTGGGATGATCAGGAGAGGACCATGTGGAAAATGGCGGCTCAGTCATGCTAAGAGGGAAGCTACCCAAACAGCCTACATTGAAGCTGGATCGCCCAGTGACACGTCTCAGTTTCTGCACAAGTGACCAGTCAATGAATCACTTTTTTATCCTTCTACATGCAGTCGTTTGAGCCTTAAACATTTATTGAGTACCTGCTGTGTGCAAAGCACCGTGGTAGGTTGGGGAGGAAAGCTGTACAGAGAAAAGATTTTGGAAGGATGTGGTTTCTTGCCATTATAGTCTATATAGAAAGATACAGATATTGGTAATGAAAATATACATTAAAATGAAAATGTGCATTATACAATAAGGGCATTGGAGACATGCCAACAATGTGCTGTGTGAGAGGGAGGCTTCCTGGAGGAGGTGGCATTTAGGAAGAGATATAACAGGTATAGTGGAAGATGGAAAGAGAATTCCAGGCACAAAGTGAGCAAAGGGGAGGAGAAGCCTTGGGGCAGATGGAGGGAAGGTTTGAAAGGTAGAAGGACTGTGGGTGAATGACGGCTGAATTCAGAATTAGGAAGATCCAGGTTTAAAACCTGCCTCTGGCATTTACTAGGAGTATAGCCATTGGTACTCTCAGCAAATGGAAATATTAGTACTTAGAATAACTGTCTTATAGGGTTGTTGTGAAACTCAGATTACATAATGTAGTTTTTCTGTTCTTTTTCTCAACAATGGAAATATACCAGATTGGGTTCTAGCTGGTCACAGATCATGTTTCTCATGGACGCCACAAGAAACAAGGCCTATCCAGGCATCTGCTCTAGAGTTGGACACATACCCGCCCCCACCCTAACCCTCCACCTCTGCTTTCCATGTCTTCTGAGAAAAGTAATAAATGAACATTACAGCTGATACAAGAAAGGGTACGGCAATCAGCTGCCCCATGGCTTGACTCCAAATTGCTATCACTGCTGAGATACATGCTCCCTTCCCTGGTCACCCCTCCCCCTCCCATTAGAATATAACCTTCCCAAGTGCAGGAACTGTCTCAGTTTTGTAGTGGTGTCCCTAGCCCATAGCAAGGTTTTTGGTAAATGCTAAGTCATTCATTGTTTCCTCTGACTCCAGAAGGTATGCTCTTCCTAGGAAAGTATTGGGTTTAAAGTGTGGAAACTGGCCTTCCCAGGTATTATTTCTTTCTTGGGAACTCTAGATGGAACCCTAGATGGAAAGCAAGAGAAGCTGGAGCTCTCTCTAGTTCCTAAACCCTATAACCTCACTTTGAGAAAAAGTGGACTCAACAAAGAAGGAAATCCAAGAATTTTGAATAGTTGAGGAAGTTGAATTGGCCTAGTAAAAAGAGCTTGGGACTAAGGGTCAGGATGACCATGTTCTAGTCCCAACTCAGTTACTAACTTGTGTGATTTGCAAGTCATTTCAGTTGGTCTTAGTGTCTTGTTTTGTAAAATGAAGGAATTAGAATAAATGCTCTCCAAGATGTTTTTCAATTCCTCTCAGTTCTAAGAGAAGTGTTCTAAGGTCCATTTTCTAAGGGCCCTCCCAGCTCTCACATTCCATGTTCTAAGGGTCATCCCAGCTCTCACATTCCATGTTCTAAGGGCCCTCCAAACTCTCACATTCCATGTTCTAAAGGCCATCCTAGCTCTCACATTCCATGTTCTAAGGGTCATCCCAGCTCTCACATTCCATGTTCTAAGGGCCTTCCCAGCTCTCATATTCTGTCTTCATAGGATCACAGGGTTTTAGATCTTGAGCTGGAAGGGACCTTAGAGGCCATCTACTCAACCCCTTCATTTCAAAATAAGAAAATTGAGACCTTGGGAGATTAAGTAACTTGCCCAAGGTCACACAGGTATTCTAAGGTCATCCCCAGATCTAAGGTCACTTCCATCCTACTGACATTCTATGGCCTGCCACATTCCATTCTGTGGACCTAATTCACAATTACATGTATCACGCATCTGCTTTGTGAGCAGCCTTGTGGAAAGCTCTAAAGGATTAAAAAAATGTGTAAACCATAGCTCTGGCTCTGAGAAATTCATGATTTTGTTGGGAAGATGAGAAAAATATTCTTGTAACACAATTATAAAAGAAAAGATTATATAAAAATAAAGATTAAATTATGGGTTTCTGTCTCTGATGTAGGAGGTCAGATAAAGTAGGATTCAGAGATCTAGTTCTGAAAGGGCCATTCAAGGCTGTTTTGCCTGTCTCCCTTATGTGACAGAGAAGGAAACTGAAGCCCAGAGGGGCTAAGCCATCTACACATCAGGGTCACAGTTAATAAAAATCCAAGGCAGCATCTAAACCCAGATGTTCTTGAGATCCAGTCCTCCATCCACCACATCAGACTAAACTAGGGAGAATCAAAGAGAGCATCTTGGAGGAAATATCTGAGCTGGGCCCTGAAGGATGAATAAGGTTTAAAGCTGAAAAGAAGGAAAGAGAAGAGAGGAGAGGAGAAGAGAAGAGAGGAGAAGAGAAGGCAAGAAGAAGAGAAGAGCAGAAAGGAGAAGAGAAGACAAGACAAGAGAGGAGAAGAGAGAGGAGAGGAGAGGAGAGGAGAGGAGAGGAGAGGAGAGGAGAGGAGAGGAGAGGAGAGGAGAGGAGAAGAGAGGAGAGGAGAGGAGAGGAGAGAGGAGAGAGAAGAAAGAAAAGAGGAGAAGAAAGGAGAAGAGTGGGAGAAGGACTTGGTGGGGTAGAGGAGGGAGAAATGGATGGTATCAACAGAGGCCTGAAGCAGAATCCAAAGAACATCTCGGGTAATATGATGATAAGAAGGGCCTCAAGGTTGATAATAATTCACTTGGCCTGAAGGATGTGTCTTTGATCCTGCCCATCCAGGCTCAGACTTACCATCAAATCCTTCCATCCTCTCTAACCCTAGTTGTAAGGCAGCAAGGTTGCTAGAGGCCTTAGACACACTTAGTAGCTGCGTGATCCTGACCAAGTCACTTAACCTCTGCCTGCCTCAATTTCTTCATCTGTAAAATGGGGATAATAGTAGCACTGATCTCCCAGGGCTGTTGTGAGAATCAAGTGAGATATTTGTAAAGTGCTTAGCACAGTGGTTGGCACATAGTAGGTGCCGTATAAATGCTTGTTTCCTTCCTTTCTCCCTCCTGTGAGTCACAGGGCACCTGGAAGCATCTTCCTTCAAAAATGCCTGTGAGTGTATGGGCCCAGATGCGCTTGGGCCTCAGTGTGTGTGTGATCATTTCTTATTTACAGATTGTATTGTCTGTGTTTCCCTGTGCAGTCTAGCAGTGTGGCTGTGCATTTACCATCTTCCCTACTAAACTATAAGCCACAGGAAGGCAGGGATTGTGTCTTATTCAGCCCTGTGTCCCCTATGTGGAGAGCTCTGAGTCCTTTTATGAAGTACTTGCCTCACAAGTCTATGTGGTCCTTATGATGGAAAGGTCACCTGTCCCTTGGGAAAAAACCAGCGCAGGCCACAAGTCAGGGAAATGAATAAATGAATGAGTATGAATGAGGGAATGAATGAAGTAAAGAAGCATTTATTAAACACTTACTGTATGCCAAACACTACAGAGGTCCCAGGAACACGAGCCTTCATTTGGTATATTAGGACCTATCTCCCATATCCCTAAGACCCTACTGTCTCTCTTACCAAGTATCCTGCTACGACACTAGCTAATTATGTTTCTTTTTTTAAAATGCCCTCTTCCCCAGCACTTCCTCCCTTTCTAACCAAGAAACTGCCTCCATCAAGGCCCTACGGACAGGGTTAGGTCATGACAAGAGCTTAGCTGTTCAATAGGATCCTGGAGCCAAAGCTAAAAGGAACTTGGAACTCGTCTGGTCCAGTCCCAGAGAGGGTAAGTGATTTGCAAGCCAGGATCTGAACCTTGGTACCCTGACTCCAAATACTACCCTTACTCTTTACATTATGAGGCAGCTCACTGGGCCTGGAGTTGGGAAGACCTGAGTTCAAATCCAGTCTCAGACATTTCCTAGCAGTGTGACCCTGAGCAAGTCATTTAACCTTATTTGTCTCAGTTTCCTCATCTATAAAATGAGCTGGAGAAGGAAATGGTCAACCACTCCAATATCTTTGCCAAGAAAACCCCAGATGGGTACACAGAGTCAGATAGGACTGAAACAACCAAAGATAAAAACTTTACACTACTCCAAACTTCTCTTCCAATCTGGGCCCTCACCTGAACAACCCTACAACCAGGAAGCAGTAACAGACTTCATCAAGCAGGTCTGGGGAGCCAGACATAGCAGGGGACTGCTAGGCCCTAGCCCCAAGCTGTTCCACCAGCACTAGAGAGTAAAAGCTCTCTCTCCCTACCCAAATTACTCTCTGGACTTTTCCACCTCATCACTAGCAACTTTGCCACACACACCCCACCCTTCAGGTATTCTTTCCATGTGCCTCTTGTCTTGCCATTAGAATGTCAGCTCTTTGAGGGCAGGAACTGTCTTGTTTGTTTTTATTTGTATCTCCAGCACTTAGTACAGTGCCTGTCACATAGTTAAGTATTTAAAAAATGTTCTATCTCTTTGTCTGACTGTCCGTCTATTCATCTGTCTGTCTATCTTATCTGCAATGGCTTTTTCCACTGACTCCCTGTTGTCCCTCCACTAACCTCCTCCACGCTCTCCTCATTATGCCGTGGGAGTTCATGAGACTCTCCAAAGCTGTGTTAGCAGACCACAGTTCTGTTGATTTCTCACACAAAGGAGAGGCTTGCCTCTGTCCTCTTGGCCCAGCCTCACTAATGTGGCATATCTCCTTGTCAATAAGCTGATCGTCGGCTAATTGATTATAGTCACAGCAACTTGTAGAACTGTCTGCTAAGATACAAAAGGATCGTAATCTCTGTTAGCGGAGGGTGCGCCCTTTGAGACAAAAACCAAGATCCTGAGAAGTGCTAAAATCCGTAATCTCTTCTCTGCCCTTCCTACCCCAAAAAGGCACTTCCAGATGACCTCCTGATGCTCGAGGCCCCTGACTCAGGAGATACCTGCCTTAGGGCCTATGTTTGCTCACCTTACAAGGGACATTGGGAATTCAAAGTGGAACCTAGAAAAGGTGATATTTAATGCAGTGAGGCAAAAAGGAATGAATTTAGGATTTCGAGAATAGAGATCTACTTCTGAGTCCTGGCTCACTCTCTAGCAAGTAGGGTGACTTTGGCTGAGTTACCTAACTTCTATGAAGCCCAGCTTCTAATCTGGAAGAAGAGAATAACCATTCTCTAGTCTAAGATTCCTTCCAGTTCTGACATTCCATATTCTGAGACGGAGGCTCTTAACCAGCACCTTTTTGTTAATCTGGTGAAACCTATGGACTGCTTTTTCAGAATAATGTTCTTAAGAGAAAAAAAAAAAGAAATTCATAGGATTACAAAGGAAGTCGATTATGTTGAAATACATTTTTTTTTAACTTCATGGACCTTAGATTAAGAATTCTTATTCTAAGGCCCCTTCCAAGATCTGACATCCTGTGTTCTAAGTCCCCTCCTAGCTCTAACATTCTGTGTTCTAAGGGCCCATCCAGCTCTGATATTCTATATTCTAATGTTTCTTCCAGCTCTGACATTTCATGTTCTAACCCTCTGCTACACTCTCCACCCCACCTACCTCTGACATTCTATGTCCCAAGGCAGATTTTCTTAAACTTTTTTGTGATATGGATCCTTTTGGCAGCTTGGTGAAACTTATGAACTCTTTTTTGCGGAATATTTTTTTTCCAAATGAATAAAATAAAATTCGCATAATTACAAATTAAATTGAAATGTATTTATCTATTTTTAAATTCATGGGCCCAGGGTTAAGAACTCCTGCTCTAAGGTTCTTCTCAGCTCTGATGCTCTATGTACTATGGTCTCTTACAGCTCTGACATTCCACGTTTTGACTCTGCTCCCCACCAGCTCTAACATTCTATGTTCTAAGAGCACTTTCATCTCTGATCATCCATAATTCTGTGACTGAAGGGATGATCAAGGGAAGCTGTGCTCCTTCCCCTCCCTGACTATCTTGGTAAGCTAAGAGGATGCAATCAATGCCTGCATCCATCTTCTGGCCTCTCCTTCATGTCAGTCCCAAGAGTGTTGAGTTCTTCTGGGTCTTTATTTACAATTACTCAACAAGGCTGCTTTTGTGAAAATCATTCTCTCTCTCTCTCTCTGTCTCTCTCTCTCTCTCTCTCTCTCTCTCTCTCTCTCTCTCTCTCTCTCTCTCTCATCTACCCTGGCCCCTATGTGACTCCAGACAGTTAGAGGGGGGGACCATGCAGGGAATCTACTCTTCACACATCCGTCTTCCTTAATCCTCAAAGGGTTTAGAGCGGTTTTCAATTAATGGCCCATCCATAATGTCTTCATTTTCCAGAGAGCCCCAATCCTGCCAGGAACAATGGAATGATTGATAATGGAGAAGGGGAAAACATAAGTTCCTATAAAAGACCAACAAGGATTTGCAGACCTTTGCCAAGCATCAGGAGAAATATGGAGGAAGCATCATGTAGCTGGAAAGGTGCTATCTCCAAAGTTGGGAGTCCTGGCATCTAGCTTCAGCTCTGTCGCTCACTAGCTGACTGACCCTATGTATGTTGCTTCTCCTCTCTGGAACTCAGTTTCCCTTTCTGTAAAATGAGAAGGCTGGATTGGACAATGTCTGACATTTTATAGGGAAAGAAAAGGCACTTTTATGGATTTCATTACCCAGTTGTAAGAAGGGGAAGCTGCAATACATTTCTAGCACAATACACCAGGCCTCTGCTCCTGCTAGCCCAAGGCATTGGTCTAGAGAGGCATGGGAATTCATCTGGCCCCTCAGTGGGACAAAATGTCAGGATTCCTACTCCAGTTTATCCTCCTTTAGGCTCCTTGGAGGAGAGGTCTTCTGATGGGACAGGGACAATCAGGATACTTATAGTCAAGAGACAGAGGTTTTGGTCCTAGCTATTCCTGGCCACTCACTTCCCCTCTGGGCCCCAGTTTCCTTGAATGTAAGATTATCTCTAAAATCTTTTCCAGAGGCTTCTCCCTCCAATTGGATGACTCTGCTCAGAATCTCCATTTAAGTGATGCATCCAGGCTGGTCATGCCTCATTCCTCTCCAAGGCACACTCAATACTTTCTTGAACTGAGTCCCTTTGTCCCTACCTCTTAGCTTTTCAGCTTCCTTTTATATGTTTTTCCCCCATTCACTGAAGGCAGGGACTATCTTTTGGCTTATATTTGTGTTCCCAGCGCTTAGCACATTGCCTGGCATACACTAAGTGCTTAATAAATGCACATTTGATTGACTGACTGATTCTAAGATCCCTTTCACTTCCAGTGTTCCTAATGGATCATCAAGTTCTAAAATTCCATGTTCTAACATTCAGCCCTTTCTACCATAAATGATTGATTCCAGAGAACCTGGCAGAGCTCTGGGAACAGCTCCTTTTTCTTTATAAAGGACTGAGTCTCTCTCCTTCCCCCCAAGGCCTCTGGGTTGATATGGCTCAGGCCTCATCCTGGGAAGTTGACCCTAGATGCTCTATCTCTTTTCCTTTAGCCCTCTTTCTTCTCTTGATTGTTGTCCCCACTTGGATGAACCTAGAAAATGTCCTAAAAAAGACTAGCTTGTGTCTAGGATGTCTTAATGTTGGCAGGACTCCAGATCTTGCACAGGTGCTCAGTGTGTATGTAATATGGGTTTAGAACATGGGACAGGCTTTTTTCACCTACCACAGAGAACACATAAGACATAAAAAAACTGTAGGACTCCATGAATAACTATCCAGGCTGAGAGGCTTCAAAGAGGTCACCAGGTCTCCTCAGGCTCTAACATTCTGATGAGTCCCTCTTTCCCTGCACAGGACCCCTAAAAGTCATAGTACTACCCTGTGGTTTAGACTCTCTCCTGCAAAAGTAAAACATGCTTCCCTCTTCATCAGACCCGTAACATATGAATAAATAATTGTTTCTTTCTCTCCAACTAGGATACTCCATGGAATCCAATCTCCCTCTAGTAGGTCCAATACTGTAATTCTCAAATTCAGGGACTTTTGAATTTGGAGTTTGCAGATGGTAGGAATCATCACGTCCCCTTCTTCCTTGTCAAATTTTCCTCAGCCTATATTCCCTAACCTGCCCAATCACACTCAGAGACTTACAAGGCTTACAGAATGAGTTTGAAGATACCTTCAAGACCAACTAGTCCAACCCCAACGTATTACAGAAAGAAAATTCTCCAGTATCGCACAGTGTGTTAGGGGCCAAGCTGGGGTTATAATCCAGGTTCCTTGATTTCCTGACCTGATCCCATTTTAGCCTTGGTCCAGTGGAATTCTGATCATTTAACTGCTTGGACTTTGAGGAATATACATTAATAAGGCATCTGTAAATACATCCTGCAAAACTATGGAGGAAGTAGCAGGGGTCCATCTTTCCTTCCCCTTTCTTCCCCACTATTTTGGGAAAGAAGTCAGCTCAGAACCATCCAATAACAGAGCTTCACAGCTAAGAGAGACCTTTGAAATCACCTAGCCTCATCTCCTACTTGATATTATAACATCGGGAAGAACCCTTCCTGGACCCTGGCAGCAGGAAGGGTTAGGGGACAGAGGATAAAACTGACCTCAGTGTGAGCAGGAGTCATGGGTTTGACCTTGGGGAGCAATTGCTCAGAGTAGATGATCTTAGTCCCTTGCCCATAGGATGCTGGAGGCTAGAGGCTGCAGACGGGGAGGTGCCAGGCTAGCCAGGCTTGGTTTTGTGGATGAACGAGTGCTGGGCTCTGAAGGGGGCTCCCGGCTGGCCTTAGGCAGAAATGGAAGAGGAGAAGAGGATGGAGTCACAGGTGAAGAGAGAATGAAGAAGTGAGAGGTGTTTGTCCTAAGTGTCAGAAGGAACAACCAGAGAGCAGCTCTGCCCCTCTGGCAGATTTCGTGTAGCTGGCTAAGCTTGTGTCCAGTGCCTCTCCACCCTTTTTCCCTTCTTCCCATCCCCCACAAGGTCAGCCCTCACAGTCACAGATCAGAAGCTATCTAGGCCAAAACACTTCTTTTATCAATGCGGAAACTGAGGCCCAGTTTGGTTAAGGAGCTTGTCCACAATCATGTAAGCTGTGTCAGAGACAGGATTTAAACCCAGATCCTCTCACTCTTTCCAATGTGCAGCTTTCCTGGCTATTTACCTATCTTTGACCCCCCTTATTCCATCTTGACCTCTGGTTCTTTTGAATTTTTCGTCTTACCAATCTGCTCCTTCATCTCTATTCACACAGCCACTTCTTAATTCATCACCTCTCTCTCCTGAACTATTAAAACAGTCGGTCCCCCTGCCTCAGGCCTCTCCCCTCTCCAATCCATCCTCCCCACAGCTGCTAGATCCATCTCCTTAAAGCACAAATCTGACCATGAAATCTCCTACTCAATAAACCTCAGTGACTTGCTACTGTTTCTAGGATAAAATACAAACCACTTTCTGGTTTCTTAAAGCCTGGAGCAACCTGACCCCAACCGATTTTTTCAACCTGGTGGCACCGTCCCCAGCACACTGCCTCCTATTCCTTTCCCACTGGAAAGTTGAGTCTCCAGAGGGAGACTCCGTGCTTCTCTCATCTATGTTCTACAGATAAGCCTCAACAACTGAGGCTAGCATTCCAGGACTGTTGCTCATAAGGCCCCGCTAGGATTTTTCTTGTTCAGTCATGTCTCACTCTTAGGACCCCATTTGGAGTTTGCTTGGCAAAGATACTGGTATGGTTTGCCATTTCCTTCTCCAGCTCATTTTCTAGATGAGGAAACTGAGACAAACAGGGTTGAGTGGTTTGCCCAGGGTCGCACAACTAGTAAGCGTCTGGGGCCAGATCTGAACTCAGGAAGATGAGTCTTCCTGACTCCAGGCCCAGTGTTCTATGCACTATGGCACCACCTGGCTGCCCCACCAACATACTCTCTAGGCAACTGGGCAGCCAAAGGTAAATAACTTTTAGAAGAGATATTTACTGAGATGGAACCCCCTTCAAAAAATATGTAAACACTTTCCCCTGGCACATACAAGGTCCCTGGGGACAGTGGCCACAAACTTAATACATAAGACATAAGATATACATTAGGGCTAATTGACCTCTCTTGGTTTTTTCTCACACTGGGGAGTCTTCATGACGTTGTCCTTCTATCAGTATAGTTCCCTATTGGGCTCTAAGGGGTGGTGCCCTTGTGAGGTCTTGAAGTTTCCTTTACTCAGTGTATCTATTTGTCCTTGGGTCCTGATGTAGACTCTTTATCAGTCATTGTTGCTCTGTGGATGCTGCTACCCAGGAGCTGACAGGAAGTAGAAATGGGCTGACATTTTGAAGTTCACAAGGTCATCCTCTGGTAAGGGGGTATGGGTTGAGATTCCTCTATCCACCCCTCTCTCAAGCAATTTTGGCTGGAGCATCTTCACCAACAGGTAGACCTGCTATTGAAATGCTATATTCCCCAAGAAAACTCCCAAATGTTACCCAAGTCTTCCAGGGAATGAATGGTTCTCTTTACCCAACCATGAGCCATTTCATACATGGCCATCACCTGCTTTCTTCCCTAGTGTACACTTTTAGTTAATTATCAATGCAATGGAGATGTCCAAATCTTCTTCCCACACAGTCTATGCCCTCCAGAGTATGATTGCTTGATTCCATAATTCAGTGAAAGAGCCACTGAGGCAGCTACGTGGAGAGATTGCTGCTCTTGGAATGAGGAAAACCTGAGCTGGAATCCTGCCTCATACACTTACTAGCTGTGTGACCCTGGACATGTCCCTTCACCTTGGTCTTTCTCAATTTTCTCATCTATGAAATGAAGATGATGACAACACCTTTCTCAAGGATTGTTGTAAGGACCTAGCAAATTAACACATTTGCAAACCTTAAAACGTTATGTTGTTGTTCAGTTATGTCTGACTCTTCATAACCCCATTTGGAGCTGTTTTGGAAAAGATATTGGGATGAGGGGTTATCCATTTTTACAGATGAGGAAACTGAGGCAAACATGGTTGAATGACTTGCCCAGGGTCACACATCTAGTTAAGTGTCTGAGGCCAGATCTGAACTCAGGAAAATGAGTCTTCCTAACTCCAGGCCTGGCGTTCTGTGCACTACGGCGCCACCTAAATGCCCCTAAACTCCATGTAAATGCTGGTTATCATTATTAATATTAATATTATTATACATGATAGTTATCAGACTATTAGACCAGACTTTTAGTATATTAACTAAAGGGCAGGGTTTCGAACACAGCCTTACAAATTCCTCCCCTCCTGTATCCTATAGCACAGCCACAAATGCCTTCAGGGCACATGAAGCACAAATCCAAAAGGAAAAGCAGGGACAAGTTCTGTCCCCCTACCCCACCCCCCCAAAAAAAACCTTAATGAGTTAGCTGAGGTATTTGGGGTCCTAGAAAACAATAGCCAGAAGTAAGCGGGTGGGAAATATCAGCTCTCTTTTGCGATACCCATTTCTGGGTGAAAGAGCTGCTGGTTTTAGTCTTTGTGACTGTCTTTATCGGCCATGGCTGTGGGGGATGACCTATATACCTGAGAAGTGTCCGGGTGTTGAATAAAAGTGCCGGAGTAGGAGCAGGGCCCCCCAAACTAGAGGCCGAATGGCGTTAGCCAAACAACCCCAGAGGCTAAGGCCTAGATCCGGAGTGCTCTCAATGGAAAATCTGATTTGGGCACCAAGAAGACGCAAATGACTACTGTGATTGATGCTGTATAGACATTGCTGCTGTCACAGCTGACTTCTCTCAAAGACTTATGTGATATTAGAGCAAGAAAGGAATCATCTTTCTCAAACTCCTCATCTTTTTAGGTAATAATAGCTAGCATTCTTATAGCTCCTTGTTTGCAAATCTTTTCACAAATATTATCTCAGTTGATCCCCATGACAACGCCATGAGGTAGGTGCCATCTTTATTTCCAATTTACAGATGAGGAAACTGAGTCTGAAACAGGTCAGGTGACTTGGCCAGGATCTCACAGCTGAGAAGCATCTGAAAGAGGATTTGAACCCAGGCCTATCTAAGGCCTACTCTCTACCCACTGAATCCCCTAGCTGTCTCTAAATGAGGCCCAGAGAGAAGTAACAACCCACCCCAGGTCACACAGTGAAACAGAATGACCATGTTAATAAATTCAAGGGATGGTTTGGGGGCCTTTAGAAAGTGAATTCTTGGGGCAGCTAGGTGGTACAGTGAGTAGAGCACCGGCCCTAGAGTCAGGGGGACCTAAGTTCAAAAACCAGCCTCAGACACTTGGCACACTTACTAGATGTGTCACCTTGGGCAAGTCATTTAACCTTAATTGCCCTGCCTTCCTCCTTCCCAAAAAAAGTGAATTCTTGATTTCTTAGAGTTGGATTACGTTTACATAGAACATGTCATGCCATACAAACCACATTTCCTTCTTATAAAGATAATAATAGTTGTAATAATAACAGCCAGCATTTATGTAACGCCTACCATGCACCAGACATTTTAAAAACACTATCTCATTTGAGTTTCACAACAACCCTGGAAGATAAAGGCTGTCATTATCCCCATTTTACAGTTGAAGAAACCAAGGCAAACAGGGTTAAGTGACTTGCCCAGGGTCACAAATCTAGTAAGTGTCAAAGGCTGGATCTGAACCCAGGTCTTCCTGACTCCAGATCCAGTGCACTACCCACTGAGCCGCCCAGCTGCCCAAGAGAGACACTATTCTGCCACAGGTAGACCACATGAAGACTGTTGTCTACAGTTCTGGACCCCTTATTTTAAGAAAAAACATTGACAAATTAAAATATCCCGCTGGGAAAGTGATCAGGGAAGTGGTAGGAGCCAAGCTCAGAGTCAGTTTCGATTGAATGAATCAGGAATGTTTATTTTGGAGGAGAGATGTGAAGACGAGGAGAGAAAATGCGTGACTGTGCTCTTTGGGTCTCTGAAGGGCTGTCATGAATGCTTCCACATCCAGGCAGACTGGTCTGGTTTCTCTCTGTTCCTCTGCTATCTTCTCTCAGCCCCACATTCCTGCTCGCACCATCCCTGGCTTCCTTTAAGCCCCAACTAAAATCCCATCTTTTACAGGAAGACTTTCCCAACCCCTTTAATTCTACTGCCTTCCCTCTGGTAATTATTTCCTATTTATCCTGTATAGAGCCTGTTCACATATTATTTGTGTGCTCATCGTTTCCCCCATTGGATTGTGAACCCGGTGAGGGTAGAGACTATCTTTTGTCTCTTTTCTGAGCTTAGCACAGTGCCTAGCACCCAGTAGATGATTAAGAAATGTTTATTAATTGATCGATCCCCCAGGCCCGTCAGGGACTCCCACAAAACACCTCATTTCTATGTTTTGAAAGTCCTTCCTTTCTTTCAAAGCCCAACTCAGTTGCTGCCATCTCATCCAAGAAGTCCTCCACGACCACTCCCCACCTCTCGGTAAAATACTCCTCCTAGCACTTTACCTCGACCTCTTTACATTTTTCTCCCACTCAATTGTTTTATAGTATACACATCTCATCTTTCCCATAGCCATGTGGGAAATTATAAGCTCTTTGCAAGATTGAGAGCAAGATATGAGTTTGAATCCTAACTTTGTCATTATGCCAGTGGCCCATCTTTGAGCAAATCAATTCCCCTCCCTGAGAAGCAGCTGGATGGCACAGTGGGTAGAGTTCTGGGCCTGGAGTTGGGAAGACCTGAGTTCTAATCCAGCTTCAGACACTTACTAGACAAATCACTTAACCTCTATCTGACTCAGTTTCCATGTCTATAAAATGGGCATTATAGTAGCACCCACTCCCCAGAGTTGTTGTGAGGATAAAATGAAATAACATTTGTAAAGTGCCTAAAACATTTGTACAAAAATAACATTTGTAAAAAACATGGTAGGCCCTTAATAAATATTTGTTTCCTGCATCAGTTTCCCCATCAGTAAAGTGAGAAGGTAGGAGCAGATGATCTCTAAGGTCACTCATAGATCTGAATGCTATGAGCGAGATCTGTCCCAAAACCTTTCCAGTTTGACAGGACCTGCCAGGGCTTTTTAAACTTCAGAGGGAGACACGGCATGGCATAGTGGATGGAGTGTTGGTCCCTGAGTCAGGAAGACCTGAGTTCAAATCCCCTCTCAGCCATTTACTAGCTGTGTGTAACTTCACCTGTCAATTAAGAGCTTGTCCCCTAAGATCCCTTCTAGCTCCCAATCTGTGAACCTTCGGCCTGCAAAGACCATAGTCCAATCTCCTCTTTTACACTCTGGAGGAATCCTCAAGAACACGAGATCAGCTACAGCCAAGCTGAGTCACAGGAAGCAAAGAAGTCTGTGATCGGGAGGCGAAACGGGAGAATGTGGTCGAGCCACACAAAGAGATGATTGTCGTATCTCTGATCTGTAAAATCTCATCTCTTTAATCTGCATTAAACACTAATGGCTACATGCAACCAATTATTTTTTCTTTAGTTTTAATTTACAACAATCAATGTTAATTGATGAAATTAATTCTTGAGTCAGTCTGACATTCTACATAGTCAGAATCCCATTTTCCCCTTTTCCCGCAGCTGGAGATGGTATTTGTTTTTTTGTTGGGCTTTTTTTTGATTGTTGTTGTTTTTGCTGGAGTGGAGTTAGAAAAAGCTGGAACGTCGGTCTTAATTGTTTGCTAATGATTGCAATCTTTAGCATGACGTGCAGAGGCAGAAGAGAAGAAATGGGCGTTCTACCGATTTCCTTTGTTTGCTCTCTTATATGTAAGCTCTTTCAAACCTAAAGCCACTGATTGAATTATGGAATAGAATGCAGATACAGCCCACATAGCATTGCCCCAAATGATGTTATTACACAGTGCATAAATACCTCAAGCACTCATGATTTCATTGGCGTGGGTACTTCCTCCAACAATGCAGGGAGTATTGAAATATTGAAGTCGCAACACCCAACCATAACATCTCATGCTCCAACTATAACATCCCCACCCAGGGAGCGCTAGCTCTGTTCTGCTTATCTTACTTCCTTTGGAACTAACTGCCCCTACTAATGTTGTTTCACTTGACCTCATGCTCTTGTGCGTGTACTTAACAGGAATAGACCTACGTTGGTTTGGGGGGCAGAGGAAAGAGAGCTCTGGATTCCAAACCAGGAATTTAGATCAACCAACACAAAGAGAGAATCAAGAGATTTTTGTCCCCAAAAGTTTGTTTATCAGTACATACATCTTAGATGAACATAGCAAGTGGCCAGCAACCTAGCCCAGGACTTGAGAAGAACAGTGGGCTGGAATGCCTTCAGGAAACTCTAACGTAATTTTCACGTCCCCCAAACTTCTCCTTGAAACAAAGACTCATCTTTTTCATGCCAATATTCTTTTAGTGATATTGTATGTTATGCAGTTTCCAAAGAACAGAAGTTGAGGATCATTCAAGAGATATTCTTGGTGGGGGGTTGGGGATGAGCCTGCTGTAACACATTATACATGAAGAATTATGCAAGAGAATCACTGGAAAAGATTCCATCAGAGAAATGAGGGATCAGAAAAATTAGATAGTTTGATTGCTTAGTGAGAGTGAGAAATAAAAGAAAGCCTGAGTGTTCCGTTGGTAATCAAGTAATGTCAAGGGAATGTGGGGAAGGCTCCTGGAATGTTAGATGTGCCCCCTCGGGGATACTTAGAGGAGAACATGAGTGAATGCCACACTGGGCAGACAGGGACAGGTTGGAATCCACATTGTTTCAAGAAGTACCCACATGGATGAGATCACTCATCCACTGGAGAGGCTGTATTGTTCACAAGGCAGAGAGTTGACCAGTAGTAGCCAGCTTGGCCTTGGAGGGGCTTATGCCCAATGAAAATGACTGCAGCATGATCAGGCAAACCAGTTAGCCAGGGCTGAGTCAGGACTAGGGCTTGACATTCTCACTGTGGCTGGTGGCCTCTGATCAGTCAAATAAGATGCACTACCTGGAATGGACATGGAAATGACTATTCATGCCCCATGACTGTAAGGAAGCCCGTGTTCCCATTCAGAAATGACAGAGCAGCAAAATGTACCCTTCTTCCTGTACAGGTTATCTGACTGGGCTCTTCTCCAGCCTTCCTAGAGAATATTGCAAAGCTGTGTTCTGAGTGATAAAGGGCTGGGGTGCTCATGTTCATATCTATTTTACTGAGGACACTCTGTGTGGTGGCCCATACCCTTCCCAATGTATTGTGAGTCTATGTTTTTATTTCTGGGCAGGTACCTTGGGCAGTGATCCAAGGGAAATCAGTCTTGTCTTTCACATTCTCAGAAGATCAAAGTCCTTTGGAGGTGTGTGTGTGTGTGTGTGTGTGTGTGTGTGTGTGTGTGTGTGTGTGTGTATCCGTATAGTACCAGAGGGGCTCAAAGTGTGTGTGTGTGTGTATCTGTATAGTACCAGAGGGGCTCAAAGACAAGTCCTCAGCTGGTCATTAACTACTATGGCAGGTATGCGGGTTTTGTGTACACTGGTAAGTATCCCATGTGACACTTGGAAAACTGAAGTAGTGAGGACAGTCTGCACCAGCTCATGTTCATCCTTCCTTAAGCCTATGGGAAGATAGAGTGTCATTTTATTAATTGATCAGTGAGACAGTATAATGTATAATTTGCCCACTAGGTGGGACTCTACTCATGGCACTGGGCCAGTGGTTTTGCCAAGGTTTCTCTGAGGCTTGTGCACAATATTTTCTTCTGCTACTGGGCTGAGGGAGCCAGCTGGGCAGGCTGGGGTAGATATGGGAGGGTGAAAAACCATAGCCTGTATTT
The DNA here is from genome assembly GCA_028646595.1 of Phalanger gymnotis. Taxonomy (NCBI): domain Eukaryota; kingdom Metazoa; phylum Chordata; class Mammalia; order Diprotodontia; family Phalangeridae; genus Phalanger; species Phalanger gymnotis. The sequence continues at coordinate 764,442,743 of CM053622.1, forward strand.
GAAATTGATCTAGGGCATATGACACACGGCTCCAGAATTTCTAAATATAGGGGAATCTCTGTCTTGCTATGCCCCCACCCCACAGCTGTGGTTTTTCCTTCTCAATCAAGCCCCACCCCAACATTCATAGAAAACAGATGATCAGTGTTCCCTGCCTGTGTTATTTTTTTTTGTACAAAATGGAAACCACAGGAAAGTGTCTCCAACCATCTCCTGAAATTTAGGGCTTGTCCCATGGAGCTGTCCTAACTTAACCACTATTGCAGAAGAATTAGAGAGGGAAGAAGCTGTGTCTGTGACCCTTCTTAGAGGCTTAAGAGTCAAACACTTATATCAAATGAGAGGGGGAGAGAGACAGAGACAGAGAGGGACAGAGGAGGGGAAAAAGTTGTTCTCCTTCCCTCAATCTCATCAGCTATTGAGTTTTTCTGCCTCTATTCCAGTGTTGGACATTGATCCCCACCACCACGGCAGCAGATTGTGCCAGGGCTCCATGGTTGGGCCCCTGTGGTCATTGTTCCTGGTCACCTCACTCATACATAGAGGCCCAGCTGGGTAGCACCTTTAGTGTGCTATGTGCAATGTCAATTTAAACACTATGACTACCCACCTCCTCTTGCCAGTATTACAGACAGGCATCTATCTCCCTGTTCCTTGCCCTACCCTCAACTCTTCTGGCAGAATGCTTCTCCCAAGAACAAAGGAAAGAAGCCATCGACAAGCATTTATTAAGCACCTACAAAGTGCTGGGTCTTGTGCTAAGCTTTGGGAGAGATCTCATTCCCCTATCCCTATCTCCCACCTTCCAGCTTTAGACTGTTCCCTCTGAGGCAGTACCATGACTCTATCCTCTCGGGGAGCTTCTTGCCCATTGGGGGAATTCATGTTCCCCCAAACTCAGTGAAGAATGAAGGTCCAGGGGACCTCTGCTTCCCAAATTTCCATTGTTTCAATAAATAACTGAGAAGAGGGCCTAGGCACCATTTATACCACAAAAGAGAATTGACCTCAGGCTAGTCTATAGACCTGGGTATAAGAATGGGGTTCTCAGAATCAAAATCACAGAATCACAGTTGGGAGGGACATCAGAAGCCACCTAGTCTAACTCATTCCTGAAAATGAATCTCATCTATTACACACCTAACAAGTGGCCTGATGGCTGGCACAGAGTGGGTGCTTAATAAATACCTGTTGACTTGGTTATAGTCATAGTCAACAAGCAGTTACTAAGCACCTACTCTGTGCCAGATCTGAACTAAGAACTAGAGATACAAATACAAAAAAGATTCTCTGCCTTCAAGGAGTTTACAATTTAATAGAGGAAGATAATACACAAAAGAAAAGGAGGTAGAGAGGAGAAAGGCAGGGGAAATATTCATCCCTGGTTTTTTATGTTTTTTAAAAATAAAATCCCTTATGATACCTCTCTTATATATTTCCTTATTTGTTTCTTGTTGCATCTTACTCACCCTCATCAAGGGGACCCCTCCTTCCCTTTGAGTGACCCTCAACTTCTATTATCTAGGACCTTGGTGTTCCATGACATACATCCATTCAGCACAAGCAGAAGAATGTTGGTGTTAAAATATGGGCCTTTGTTTCATGAAGAATTTGGGATTAAAATGATCAGGCAATTTCTCAAAGGCCTAACAGCCCACTTTTCCTCTCTTATTAAAGCCTAGGCCCAGTTCATCACACATTTGTTATGTCAGCCTAATATGTGTACTGACAGATGCATTCTATAGCTCGTCCATCCAAATGCACGAAACAGTCTGGACAATATGAATTCTTTATCCACTTGGCTTGTCCTGTGGAGATAGTGAGGCCAAATTCTTTTGAATGATTATGGAGTATAATCTGCAGGTAGCTTTGCAGTGTTCCCAGACTTGACAATAAAATGACATCCACAAACAAATGCTTTCGGAAGGCCTCACCCATGAATGAATGAACGAACGAATGAATGAATGAAAAAGTCTTTATTAATCACTTACTTAACTGTGCCAAGTACTGTGCTAACCCATCTACAGTCAATACAATGAAGCTCTCTTCAGCTTGTCTCTTTGTGGTTTCTACCCATTGCTGTTTTTGCTTATACAAAGAGCCCTGTAGGAGCACATGGACAGAGTTCCTTCCCTACAACCCAAATGATCTCCCTGGGGAAAGTTCAGATCTGATCCAGCCTGAGGTACCATACAAAGTCTTTCCACCCAAATGTCTTCCTTACATCCTGGCTAAATATTGACCCCATCCCCATTCCAGCCCTTGGACCCATTCTCCCCTTCCAGTGTCGTCAGGCCAGGCCCCTCGACAACATCCTCTCTAATTGGCTGTAGACATGGAGGTTCACATTGCTTGGATTGTCAGGAAGTCACCAATAACAAACCCTCCTGTAAAATGGGTCTTATCATCTGCCCTGCTACTATGTCCCAAGGGACACAGGCCTTGCTACCTTTTCACTACCCCTCAGGCACTGAAATCTGCCCTGCCAATGCACCCTAAGGAAATCTGGCACTTGCCGTCTGCCCTGCAGAGCAGCCCTAACCCTTAGGATTTATGGCCCAACCTTCCACCCTGCCCTCAACCCTCCTAATATGTGTTGTCTCCCATAATTACAATGTGACTTCCCTAAAAACAGGAACTTTTGCTCTTTTTCTTTGTATCCCCAGTGCTCAGCACAGTGTTAGGCACATAATGAGCATTTAATGCTTTTTTTTAAAAAAAATTCTTCCTTCTTCCATTCATTCATTCTGTCCTCTGGGGTCAACCATAATTTAAATCCCTCTTCCAGATGACAGTCTTTAAAGTAGTCAAAAACAACTGCCATATCCCCTGAGCCTTCTCTTCATTAGGGGAAATTGCCCCAGTTCCTTTGAATTATCCCCATATAGCATTAACGTAAGGCCTTCTATCGTCTTTATTCCACAAAAACCATTTATTAAGTACTTACTGGGTTCAAGGCACTAGAGGTATTAAAAAAAATGAAACAGTCCTTGCCCTCGAGATGCTTTCAGTTGACTGGGAGGATACATTTACATAGGAAAATATATGCTAAGTGTATGGAAAATGATACAAAATAGGAAGGATGGGAGCTGGTAAGGAAAGGGTAAGAAAGGTCCCAAGGCAACTGAACTAAGCTAGTATGACTAGTAATTCATATTGAACTAAGCTAGTATGACTAGTAAGTCATACTGAACTAAGGCAGTATGACTAGTAAGTCAGCAAGGTGGTGCCGGGCCTGGAGTTCAGGAAGACTCATCTTCCTGAGTTCAAATCCAGCCTCAGACACTTATTAGCTGTGTGACCCTGGGTAAGTCGCTTCACCCTATTTTCCTCAGTTTCCTTATCTGTAAAATGATCTTGAGAAGGAAATGGCAAACCACTCCAGTATCTTTGCCAAGAAAACTCCAAATGGGGTCACAAAAAGTTAGACACAGCTGAAAACAACTGAACAGCAATAACTAAGTCAAGAGACAGAACACCACGTACAAGGAATAGGTACCAGGCCAGTTTGACTAAAATAGGGATTATGCGAAGGGGAATAATATGAAATAAACCAGAAATGGTAGGTAAGAATGAATTGTAAAGAATTTTAATGCCAAGCTAAGGATTAAGTATTTTCTCTTAGAAGCGCTAGGGAGCCATTGAAGATTATTTTTTGCACAGCAGGATAAAATGGTCATATCTGTGTTTTAGAACGTCAAATTGGAAGCTATGTGAAAGATAAATTGGATAAGGGGAGACTGGAAGCATTGCCTCTCTATGGACTCCATCAGTGAAGGAGTCAATCCAAGAGAGAGCAGCCGAAGAGAACGAATGCAAGACTGATACGTCTTAGCAGTGCTGTCCTGTGGTAGAAGAGATTGTTGTGTGTTCTAGGTAGTAAGGTCCTCATTGCTGGAAGTACTCAAGTAGAGATTAGATGACTTACCAGGAAACTAAGATCTCACAAATAGGGCATCACTGGACTGGAAAACAAATAACACTAAAATTCTAATGGATTTCGGTCCCCTCTCTGCTACTTACTTTTAGCAGTACCCTGAAGAAGTCACTGAACTTCTCTGAGGCTGTTTCCTCATATATGAAATGGACATAATAATACAAGATGGGTCATCTCCACACCTGAAAGGATTGCTGTGAGCATTACATAGAATATGATATGAATTTGTTGTTCAATCATGTACAACTCTTTTGTGACCCCATTTGGGGTTTTGTTGGCAGAGATACTGGAGTGGTTTGAAATTTTCTCCCTCAACTCATTTGACAGATGAGGAAATTGAGGCAATCAGGGTGAAGTGACTTGCCTAGGGTCACCCAGCTAATAAATGTTTGAGGCCAGATTTGAACTCATTAAAGATGAGGCTTCCTGCCTCTAGCCCCAGCACTCTATCGACAGGCCTGTGATATGAAAGCATTTTGAAAAATAAAAAGTTCCTTTTTTTGTCAGACAGCAGGGTCTAGTTCTGTGATTTCACCACTAGAAGTAACTCCCAGTATGGAAATTCCCTCTGCCCATGTTGATCACAACTCGGTGTTAGAGAGATGCTAGGGTAATGAAAGTTAAATGATTTGCCTAAGGTTTCCCAGTGAGTATGTATCAGAGGCAGGTTTGAAACTCAAGCCTTCCTGACTCCACAGCCCATCCTCTATCTACGTAATAGTTTCCCTCTCAGAAAGTCCCATACAGGTATATCAGACATCAGAAACCTGAGCTAAGATTTTATCTTCTAACTTTCCCTTCCCTCTCCCCACCCTTACACACGCCTCCTTCTTCGCAAAGAATTATCCCCAAAGACTATCCCACTTCTCCCACCGCCACCATACCAGCCTCTCCAGCAATATCTCTAAAGGCAGTCACCTAATCTTTGTTTGAATACTCCCCATGATGCAGAACCCACTACCTTAAACACAAGACAGCCTGATCCACTGATGGATAACTCCGATAATATGTCTTACCCCTGGAAGATACTCCACTCTTGAGCCTGCCCAAGGCCACTGTCCGCTACAAAGGGCTCTCTGGAGCTAAACCTCTACCTTCACTTTTGCCCCTCCCCAACTAGCAGCTGGTTTATAGACCCCTCCAAGCCTGTCTCCAGCCTCTTTCTTTTCTGACTTGCTTGTATTTCACGGCATGTCTCCATTTTAACTGGTGACGAGAGCTGCGTAAAACTACCCTGTTGTTTTATGACCCTTAGCTAACCGTGGAAATTAACAGCCCATCAGTTTGGGAAGAGTAATTACCAAGATGCTGCCAAGGCCTTCTCTATTCCCTGCACAATAATGGGGTTCATGCTACTCCCAATGGAAAAGGTCTCACTAGAAAAAGTCTCCTTAGAGGAAATAGCCCTGCAGCCAGAGTCCAGATCCTCCAGCCAGCATGGGGTACACCGAGGCAGACGCCAGAAACCAGGGTTTGACACAGGACAAGAAGACACAACCATAGAGACAGAAAACCTGAGGCCTGGGACCAAGCCCGCAGGATGCCTAACAGGAAAGACTATATGAGGTACATAGAATCATAGCCAGTAGGAGTAAAGCCTTTTATAGATATTAACTCATTTGACTCTCTCAATAACTGTGTGAGAGATAGGTGAGTGTTATTGTCATCCCCATTTTACAGATGAGGAAATTGAGTCACAGAGAGCTTAAATGACTTACCCAGGATCCCAAAGTTATGAGTCAGGATTTGAACTCACGTATTCCTGGCTCTAAGTCTTCACTCTAGCCACTGTACCCACCTAGCTGCATAAAGACCAAGGTCTAAAAACAGGTGGGTGGGTGAGGGATAGAAATTGTAGGGAGAGACAGGACTCTTGAGTCCTAGCTGTGGCTCTACCACTTAAGACATGAATAATATTGGGTAAGCCATTTCTTCTCCTGGGTCTCAGCTGCCTTGCCTGAGACATGAAGTTGTGTGATCACTAACATTGCTTCTCTCTCTACTATCTGGCTCACTCCTCCCCAGCCTTGCCAACAGCCTTGCTGGCCTAGAGAAACATCTACCTTGAGGCCATGGTGTCTTGATTGGTGATGACCCCTCCTGGACTCCCACATCAGGAATGCTCCAGCCTCCACGCTCACCTCTGCTCCCTATACTCTGACCAAAGTCTCGGTCATCATTCTCTTGGGCTGCTCTCTCTTAATCTGACTCCATTACTGCCAGTGTCCAACAGGTCATGTTGTTCAAATGCCAAATGGACATTTACCTAAAAGATAGAGAACTCACACAGGGCGAGCGTTCACATGGAGGTCAGAAGCAGTGATACAAGGACTCTCTTCAAGTTCTCTCTGAAGCACTTTGGAATCCACTGTGAGACTTGAGAGACACTGGCACAGGACCGCCCTGCATGGTGGGCCCACATCAAAGAAGGCACTGTGTTCTATGGGCAAAGCAGAATTGCAGTGGCTCAAAGGAAACATGAGATGCCCAAATTTAGAGCCATCTCCACTCCAAATGCTCATATGGACTATTTATGCCTGACCTGTGATAGGGCATTCTGAGCTCAAATTGGCCTAATCAGCCACAGTTAGACACATCGATAGTTGACTCTAGCATAGTGGTGTCATTTTGGTCCTCTTTGAGAACAAAAGACAACAATCAACCAACCAATGAGATACAAAGCTGTAAGAGGAGAGGCCTTAGGCCTTCTCTTCTCTAAGGCCAAGTGATCCTGTGAAACAGGCCTCAGTTCTTTGCCTCTGGCGTTGTTCTTTTCCCCTTTTGGTGAAGGGATTGGAAACTTTGACCTTGTGAGTTTCAAAAGGTCAGGAAAACAAGCATTCTGGAATCCTGCTTTTGCAATCAGTCCCGCATCAGTGGCCTGAGCAGTAAGGTTTCATCTTTGAATCTTAGTTAAGGGGCAGTTGAGACAAAGACACTACATTTGAGTGTGAACTTGGGTGAACCCACACTATGTAGGAATTTAGATATGTCAAGTGACTATGGAGGGATACAGAGGAGTATGGCCCTGAAGTATATGGTGGGGAGAGAAGAAAGGGATGTTTTTACTTTTGTATCAAAGTAAATATTTCTTTGTAAAAGCTATTTGATGTGAGGAGGTTAAGTGGAACTGGGGCCACTAGTTAGTCACTGTTTACAGGGGTCGGGCTCCAGTCAATGGCATTAAAAAAGAGATACCTCGGGAAATTCATGATGGACCTAGGACCCTAAGGACTAAATATAGCAGAAGTCTGGGAAAGTAAAGCCAGAGCTTACATTATATTCTAAAGATCCTTCCAGCTCTCAGGTCCCTTTTCTGTGTTAAATCTGTGATCCGAAGATGTTATGGTTTAAGGCCTTCCAGATTTGAAATTCTTTGGGTAAAACTTTTCAGATTACACATTTTGCATTCTAAAGGCCCTCCCAGCTGTGGCATCCTCTGTCCTTAGGGCTCTCTGAGTTATGATATTCTGTGTTCTAAGGACCCTCTTGGCTCTATAATATTTAAAATTAAGGTAGACTGAGGCATAAAATTCTGAGCGCTAAGAATTTATGAGTAAAGCATGAATTTACCAATAAACAGGATCTTAGCTTCCTCAGAAACACTAAGACCTCAAAAGAGGGGGGATACCTCCCTTTTATAGTTTTGCAGAGTACAGAACAAAGAATAGAACTTTGTAGGCAGGGAACAAGTTATGACTGGTTAAAATCACTCAGTATTATGAATGGCAAAATCAATATAATTGCTTATAAAGCTTAGGCATGGGGGACAACATGACTGGTTAAAGTTGGGAATCCAGGGGTTAGCAACAACCCCTTCCTTCCCTCCGATGACAAAGAAATGTCCATTGTTTGAGTCCTCCTGCAAAGTTAGAGATAGCAGGCCAGACTTCTTTGGATAGCCAGCCAGACATCCATGAAGGAGAGCTTGGTGGTGTAAAGATACCCGAACAGACTCCCTGGTGTCCACTCGCATTCCCCATGGATAACAGATTTCCTTGAGGCAAGAATAGAACAGTGATTAGCAGAAGAACTGGATTTCTAAACTTAACTCATTATAGGCCAGCTGAATTTCTGAACTAAGTTCAGAGACAAAGAACCACGGCTTAGGCAGTAACAGGACAAACTCAATTAACTATAAATAGGATCTTTTATTTTTTAAGACAGAATTGCTCTGATCATTTCAGCCCTGGCATTCTGTGTTCTAAGAACCCTCTCAGTTCTGACATTCTATGTTCTAAGAACCCTCCCAGCCCTGACATTCTGGGTTCTAAGGGCCCTCCCAGCCCTGACATTCTGCATTCTAAGAGCCCTCACAGCCCTGGCATTCTGTGTTCTGAGGCCCCTCCCAGCCCTCACATTCTGTGTTCTGAGGCCCCTCCCAGCCCTGAAATTCTGGGTTCTAAGATCCCTCCCAGTCCTGACATTCTGTGTTTAAGGCCCCTCCCAGCCCTGACATTCTGGGTTCTAAGGGCCCTTCTAGCTCTAACATTCTACAAATTGACTTTCCTGTCTCTGTCCTGATTCTTGAGTCCTGGTTTCACCCTGACCTCTGGAATTTGCCAGCCTACTTCTCAGGGGTCCTCCTGAGACAGGGCTACCCTTCCCCAGCCACATGCATGGCCTTGCTTTCATTTTGCTCTAATCTTCTCATTTCCACGCAGCTCCTGCCCAGTGGTCCATCACATCTACTCCTACTTGCTCCACATGATTGGGTAACAGGGAAGGAAAAGGTCCAGGCTGGAGAACCACTGAGGCGCTGATGATGAGTACCAAAGGCAGGCTACCAGCTGATTTCCATAACCCATGCTGACTGTAAGGCCTGGATCAGGAGAAGACAAGAGAGAGAAGCCGACAGGCAGGGAGGAAAGACCCTCGTGTTCGGCTAATAAAACACTAGCTCTGAAACCACATTAACAGGAGGGATTATGCAAACTCAGAATATGCGTTTCACAAAGTGAAGCCTTTTCAGCAGATGGACTCTAATCTCACTTGCTGAGATCAAAGCCTTTAATCAACACTTAAGCATCTTAAGTTTGTCCCACTTTATTAACAGAAAATAATGAAGCTAGATTTTACAATGAATGGAGGTGACAGGAAGAAGAGCCTGAAGACTAGGAAATCCAGAGGCGTCCAGGAAAGGAACCTGGTGAGAGACAGCACAGCTGTGGGCCAGAAGGGAAGGGACTGAAGGAAGAGAAGGATCATTGGCCTGGAGTCACACAAGCGCTCCAATGAGGCCAAAGTCCTAATTGAGCCTGAGGAAAAGGGTCTACAGAGGACACTGGCCCAGAGAACTGATATTTAGACCACTTTTGTGCTCCTTCATGGAGTAGAAATAACTGAGCTTATGCTTAATTTACAAGAATAATTAGCCCCATTAGCCATAGCCCAGGTGAACTTCCCATAAGCTCTATCCAAAGTACAAATTGAAAAGACAACAGTAGGCCAGGACTGAGGCCACAGTCGGGAGCGATGACAAGAAGACTGGCTGTCTTGTGACCATGTGACAAGCAATGGGCTGGGACAACCCATCTCACCTCCAAACTGCGTAACAGCCACCAAGAATCGTCTTAGCAGGATCCAGCGCTGGACGGCTGATTATCGAGCCGTCTGGTCTTAAGTTCCTGAACTTCTTTGGGACCCTTTCCCTCATATAAAATGACTGAGTTAACCTTAAAATCCCTTCTACTTCTGAACACATCCTGTGTTCTAAGGGCCCTCCCAGCTCTGACATTCTCTGTTCTAAGGTCCTTTCCAGCTCCGACAGTGTATTTTCTAAGCACTCTTTCAGCTCTGGCATTCTGTGATACTTGGATTTTATGATTTCTTCCTAGGAATATAATGTGCATTTGTTATCAATTTGGATAAGTGAGTTCTGGTGCTAGTTACTATGTGCGTGCATTGTGAAATTGGCATCTGGGAATGAGGTCAAACTTTGGATATATAGCTTGGGACCCCCTTCCCCCATTAATGAACAGTGACAAGTTTAGCTCGAGCCTTGAAAATCACATCCCCTAGAGTAGACCAATGATCTTTAAGAAAGCAGATAGATATCATTCTAGCCCAGTTGCCCTTCTATCTGAGGACAGCAGTGGCCAAGGCTCTGGCCCCAACCTCCTGCTTCCCCTCCTGGAAGGAATTAGTCTCCCCCGGAGAAGGGTGGGTGGAGGAGAGGGTAGAGAGGTCTATTCTACCTCCCATTAAGCCACACAGTGACACCCCCATGCTACATATGGAGGACAGCCCTTGCTACAACTATAAAGACAGTTCTATGAAAAGGCTATGAGGAATTGGCAGTTTATAATGCATTCTGAATTCACTGTGATGGCAAAATATTGGAAAAAGAAAAAAGAACTAACAATTTACTCCCTAAAGGAATGAATTGAACTTTTTTCTTGATGTTTTTCACAGCCAAAATAATGTAAAAAATTATCTATATCATTGTTTTATATTTATTTCATTGATGATAAGGTATCTATTTAGTGATTTTAATGTTTATTGAATCAGAGGAGATTAAGGGATTTAATATGGAGATATGATTACTATTGAGAAAATAAGTTTCTGCAGTTTATTTAGTAAAAAATAAAGTGAGATAGAAATTCAAGCCAACTGATTAATTAATGAGAAAGAGGTTTTGCAATTCTATTAATTAATAAGAAAATATTCAGACATACCCCTGGATTACTCTAGAGCTTGAGATGATTAGATTAAATACAGAATTAATCATGTAGGGAAGAGGTGATGACGATGATAGTGCTGGTGATGATGATGGTGGTGATGGTGATGATGATGATGATGATGGTTGTGGTGGAGGTGGTGGTGGTAGTGATGGTCAATGGTGATTATGGTAATGATGATTATGAAGGCAAGGGAATATAGTGAAAAGATGAACAGCACCAAACTCAGGGTTAGAAGTCACTAGTTCTTGTCACTTTCCCTCATGAAACATGAGTGTATTTATGTGTAAAGTGAGGCTATGATAATTTGCCCTTCCTCCTCCACAGAAAGTTATTGCGTAGAAAGCACCGGTTAGGCTTTAAAGCATTATATGAAGTGTGTGGTATTAATGATGGTAAGGCTGGGGATAATTGTGGTGGTGGTGGTGGTGATGTGGTTGGGAATGTTGTTGGTTATGGTAGGGATAGGAATGATGGTGGTCATGATGATCTGAATGGTGATGGTGGAAATGGAAATAATAGTCACAGTGGCCATGATTCTAGTGCCGGTGAGGCTGGTGGTGGTGGTGACAGTGATGATCATGACAATAGAAATGGGGATAGAGGTGATGGTACCAGGTAGAGGAATGTCCATGGTAATGATAGCAGAGATGGACATAATGGTGGCCGTTGTAATTGTGACAGGGATGATGAGATTTCTTACAACAACGGAAATTGTAATGTGAATTTAGGTGAGAGAAAAATTTTCTCTTGTTGATTTATAAAGTTAAACAAAGATTTCTAGCAACCTCCCCACCCCCAAATCAATCAATTAGCAAATATTTACTCAACACCAGCTGTGTGAACATCCCTGTGATAAATACTGGGGAAGATCAACAAGACTGAGACACAGCTCCTGCCCTTAGAGAGTTCATAGTCTAATTGGGGACCCATTTCATACACATAAAAACATGAAGAAGTCTATAGTTAGTGCCCAGTAAGTGGCCCAAGCTACACGTGATCAAGGAGGGATCAATGTGAGCTGCTGTGATCACAAAAGGCTTTGCTAAGGAGATAAAACTTGCTTTGGGCATTCTAGGATAAGTAGGATTGTGCAGAAGGACCAGAGGGGGACAATATTTCAAGCGTTGGGGAACAGCATGAGCTGAGGCATGGGTTTGGCACAGGGCCTTTCATGTAGTAATCACTTGGTAAATATTTACTAAATGAATTAGAAGAGTGTGCCAAGGACAGTGAGCAGAACAGTTTGTCTGAAGCAAAGAGTTCCTGCAGTGTGTGTGAGAAAGGACACTTAGAACCTCAGTGTTCTAAGGGGGTGGGGCAACATAGTACTGTGGAATTTGGAGTCAGAAGAGATAAGACCGAATCTTGTTCCCACTCCTTGCTGTCTGTGTGACCTTGGGCAGGCCAGTCCATTTTTCTGGGCCTCTGTTTCCTCATCTGTGAAACAAAGGAATTTGACTAGAGGGCTAAGAATTTTCTTCCAACTCTAAATTGATGTTCCCATGACCTTGGAGGTCTTATAGTCAATACATCCCTCTACCTGATGTAGGATTTCCCACTGACACACCTGACTAGTGTCATCCTGTCTTTGTTAAGAGCGTGGACCATGCCTTAAACCCAAATTACTCTGGCTCTCTTCCATTGGCCAACAATGTGGCCTAGCCCAAGCCTTATTTGGCCATTGTTTGGATTCTGTTGGCTCAGAGTGAGTATAAATAGTATTTGTTTCTATTTTGGCCAGAAACCCTGAGGGTTTTCCCCTCCCAGATTGATTTTATTTTTTATTGGCCATTTTTGCCTCATTTCTTACCTAGCCTTAGTCACTGAATGGGTGTTGCCTCAGTGAAACTGAGGCCTGGGAAAGACCTTAGCTTAAAAAGGCCAAGGTCTCCCACTGCATCTTGGGCTATCTCCAGTCATGCTGATCTATATCTGGCCACTGGACCCAGATGGATCCAGAGGAGAAAGTGAGGCTGATGACTGCACAGGTCTCCCTCACTTCAGTGCAGTTCATTTGCATGTCATGGCATCACTTCCCTGAGGAACAACAGCAACAACAACCCCAAGGCTTCTAATTCTATCTTAGATGCAAAGAGAACAAGCCCGCTCCCACTTCCACATGAGGGTCCTTCAAATGCAAATGGATGGGATTTGCTATCAGAGATCCTGGGTTCAAATCCCCTCTCTGATATAGTCAAGTCACTTCCCTTCTCTGGGACTCCATTTCCTTATCTGTAAAAGGAGATAAAAATCTAAATGTCTTCTATAGGTCCTTCTAGATAAACTGCCTTACACTTCAAGGCCTTCTCTTCCCCAAGTTATATGGTCCAGACTCCTTCAGCTGACCCATGCTCCCCAGAGCTAGGTCATGAAAGACTTTGAATGGCAACCCGAGGAGTTTAGACTTTATTCTGTAGGCAGCAGCTTGGACTGGGAACTGAATTGTATCTTTTCTCCAAACCAGAATAGAACCAGGATATCAGCATTTTCCCTGAATGGAACCAATTAAGTCCCTGTTTGTCTTGCATCCTCACTCCCTCATTGGCCCCACAAACCCCAGCAGCCCATCATCAATTCAATCCAATTCAACATTCATTGAGTGTCTACTATGGTTCAGAGGCAAACCTGTATTCCATTTTCAACTGATTTGAAGGTACCAGGAGAGTGCAATGCTTAACCCACCAGGTGGGGACATTCCTTGCCTATGCAGCCTCTCCTGTCTCAGGCTGCTGAAGGTAAGGTCCCCGATGCTGTCCCAGATGCTTCCAGACTAAAGGGCACCAAACGGGGCCACAGCTGTTTGATGCAGCAATCAGGACTCCCTTCCCTCCAAACCCTAGAGCTGCCCAGACAATTGTACCCCATGATGATTTGCTAATCTTGGCAGCTTTCCGACATCCTCCAGTCTGCTGCTCCACACATCTGTGTGCCTTGTTGCTGCTGCTGCCCCCTCCCCTACTTCCCCCACCCTTCTCCCAGCACTGTACAGCATTCAGGAAGCTTCTCTTCCTACTCATGCTTGGGTATGCAATCTCTGCACTGGCTGGCTCCGGACTAGCTGGCTTCCCTTGTGCCTAAAAGGGAGAAGAGAAAACTTGGGTGGGGAAAGGAGGCTAATTTCCAGTATTTGAAGGACTGTCACATGAAAGAGAAATTAAATATATTCTACCTGACCCCAGAGGACAAACTAGGACCAATGGATGAAAGTTCCAGAAAGGCAGGTTTCAGCTCCACCTACAAAAAAGCTCCAAAATCTTTAGAACTGTCCAAATACGAAATTGGGCTGCCTCTAGAGGAAGCGAGCTCTTTTTCATGAAAGGTCTCTAAGAAATCTGCATGGCTGACTATCAGAGACACCAGCAAAAAGATTTGGGCATGGAGCAGGGGTTGGGTCTAAGTGATTAATTAATGTTCCTCTAATTCCAAGAGCCTTTAGGGTATTAGAGACTCAAGTCTCTATTAGCCAGGTCAAGGAATCAATAATTCTCTAAGAACATGCTGTATGCCAGACACAATGCTAGGCACAGGGAATACAAACACAATGAATAAAACAATCCTTCCCTGAAAATACCGTACGTTCCAAAGTAGTTGGATACAAAGTAGCTTGGGAAGGAAGGCGTGAGTATTTGGAGAATAAAGAAAGGCTTCATGTAGAGGGCAGCACATCGGCTGGGTCTGGAAGGAAGAGACAAATTATTCTAGAAGGTAGAGCTTGGGGCGAGAGTGGAGGGCAGGCATTCCAGACTTGGAGGATGGCCAGTAAAAAGACATGGAGATGGGAGATGGGAGGATCCTCGGTGAAGAACCGAGAGAAAGTGTTTGACTGGACCACTAGACAATCTGGCAGTCAGAGGATGTCTGACTCTGGCATGGACCCATCAGCAAGTCAGTGTTTAAAAGAAGGGCCACTTAAACAACATCTCTAGGCTCATCCCCACCCACTGACCCTAGATTGAGGCATAAGGACCCCAGGTAGGCAGCACACAGGACCAGCATCATTTAAGCCTTGCTATTGGTCCCATTCTGACCTTTGCAGCCTAGCTCCTCAAAATTAGGGTTTCCATCTTGACTTCCAGTCTCTCTGTGATTAAGTCCCTGCCTTGTACCTTGGTAATCAGGTAACCTCAATGACTGAGTCCTTTCTTAATCCCTAGGCAGTCAGGCAGCACAGTGGATAGAGCACTGGAGTCAGAAAGAACTGAGTTCAAATGTGACCTCTGACATTTGCTAGCTGTGTAACCTTGGGTAGTCATGAACCTCCATCTCAGTTTCCTTTTCTGTAAAATGGAGATAACGATAGAACTTACCTTCTAGGATTGTTGATGAGATATTTGTAAATGTCATAACATAATATGAGATGATATTTATAAATAACAATATAATATGAGATGATATTGGTAAATATCACAAATGTCATATTTGTAAATGTCACAAATGTCATATTTATAAATATCACAAATGTCATATTTGTAAATATCACCAATATAATATGAGATGATATTTGTAAATATCACAAAAATCATATTTGTAAGTATCGCAAATATTACATGAGATGATATTTGTAAATATCACATTTGTAAATATCACAAATACGAGATGGTATTTGTAAATATCATAAATGTCGTATTTGTAAATATCACAAATATAATGAGATGATATTTTTAAATATCACAAATGTCATATTTGCAGATATCACAATATAGTATGAGATGATATTTGTAAATATCACAAATATTTTTGTAAATATCACAAATATGAGATGATATTTTTAAATATCACAAATATTATATTTGTAAATATCACCAATATTTGTAAACATTTGTATATATAGCTATAATATGAGATGATATCTATGAATATCAATTTGTAAATATCACAAATATATCTGTAAAATGAGAAGTTATTTGTAAAGTGCTGTGCAAAATTTTAAAGCATTCTATAAATCCTGGGTATTATTATTATTATTATTATCATATATCTCTATACCACCATTTCACTGAGTTTTAAGACAGGATCAGAACACTTAGAGATGGAAGGAGCCATAGAGATCCTCTTGTCCATTCCTCTCATTTTACAGAAGCTTAAGAGGTAATGTAGACCAAGTAGGAGCCAGGAAGACCTGGACTCAAATCCTACCTTAGATAGCTACTATCTGCATAACCCCACGGAAATAACCTACCTTGTTTGAGCTTCAATTTCCTCATCTGTAAAATGGAAATCCTAATAACCAGGTCGTCACGAGTATTAAATGAGATAAGTTCTTTAAAGCATTTTGTAAACCCTAAAACACTACACAAATGCTACCTGTGATATTTGAGGAAACTGAGGCCTAGGGGTTGTGATCTGTCAATGGTCATTGAGCTCAAGTCCTCTGTTTTCCAAATCAAGTGGTCTTTTCATTAAACACACTGGGCTTCTGACCCTGAGTCTTAAACTCCCATGAGTAGATTTCCAAAGTCTTTAGTATCTCCCCCATACCTGCTGCTTATTTGCATAGACACCTATTAATGAGTTCATGGGACCAGGAATCTGGACTTGATCTTTTTACTAACAGGACTCTGGGGTATATGGGCTATTCCAGAAGGACCTGCACTTCTGGTGTGAATTCTCACTGAGCCCTTTTCAGAGCTGCTTGCCCACCTTTGGTGTCCACCCTTCACCCGGCTCTCACCTGAGGCTCCAAGAAGCTGTAGCATGGGCTGTGGCCACACCCTGGCCACACCCTTCCCAGCAGAGGGGCTAAGCCAGGCTGAGGGTAACTGACAGGCCTCAAACCCATCAGTGAGTTTGGGCGGTGTCTGTTTTAAGCATGTGAAGACTTTCGCCTGTCAGAATGGGTGAATGAGAACAATTTGCTCAGCCATGAAGGCCTCTGAAGCAGGCACTGTGGAATGCTCAGAGCTTTTTTTATAGATCAGAGATGCCAGAGTCATTCTCTGCATCCTCGGCCATCGCCAATTGTCTTGACTTTTGTCCTGCCACTGGCTTTTGACAACTCAGGAAGAGAGAGTGAAACTGAAGACTTCGTGCAACTCTGTCTGGATTAAATCCAATTCACTCACCAGTCAAGACATCACCCATTATCCACTAGTTTATCCCAATGCCTCAATGTCATTGGTTAATCATTGGTCAACAATAGGACCCTCAAACTCCCTATTTGAGGCAGCTAGGTGGTTCAGCGGATAGAACCCTAAAGTTAGGAAGACCTGAGTTCGACTCCTGCCCCAGACACTTACTATCTGACCTTGGGCATGTCATTTAAATTACTGAGTGCCTCAGTTTCCTCAACTGTAAAATAGGGATAACAATAATACCTATTCCCAGGGTTATTGTGAAGATCAAATGAGTTAATATTTGTAAAACCCTTAGCACAGTGTCTAACACATAATAAATGATTATTCCCTTCTTTTCCCTCTTCCCATCCACCTTTGCACTCACATGTTCATGTACTGTGCCTAGAATAACCACTCCCTGGCTGTATTCCAACTCTCAGACCCCATACCTTTGCTCCACCTTACCCATTTGCTGCCTAACCCCTACGTTCCACGGTCCTGCCCATCTTGTCACAGCCTATATCTTGTCTCTGACACAGATAAGCATCATAGGATCATAGATTTTGAGCAGAAAGGGACATTAGAGGTCATGTAGACCAACATTTTCATTTACTGGTGGGGAAACTAAGTCCCAGAGAAATTAAATGATTCCCAAGGTAACACAGGTGGTCAGTGATAGGGACAAGATTTGAATCCAGGGCCTCTGACCCCAAAGTTTGCATTCTCTGCACTGTGCCACACGGCTAACCCAATAGATCAAAGTTACCTCTGCCACGTGTGATGAGAAACCAGGCCTTCCCCGCTCAGCTGATGTTCCGATGTGAGAGCCACATAAGAGTTAAGTTGCTATACCCCAGAGTGGAGCAGCCAGGGCCTTGGCATTTATCTTAGTCTATTGAGCTCAGCTCTTACAATTCTGAGTTTCAGGGAACAGGAAAAATATTGCCACTTAGTGAGAAAAGGTCAATATTGCTGTAAAACAAATGACAGCTGATCGGTGGGACCCACTGGGTGACAAGGGGGCATGGAGTTGAGTGGTGAGGCCCAAATCAGAGCAGCAGAGACTTATGGCAGGGAGGGGCTCCAGAGATCATCCAAGCCTCTCATTGTAAAGATGGAGAAACAGAGACCAGGAGAGAGGACGTGGCTTGTCCACAGTCAAACAAGCACAGCCAGGATTTGAACCCATGTTCTTGGCCTCCAAACCCAGAGCTTTTCCTTCTTTATCTCCCAGTTCACCAACCAAAATACTCCGTCTTGTTGGCCAAGACCCCGCTCTTTGTCCTATAAGAGAGCCCAGGTCAATCCAATTCAACAGACACTCAGTGAGCACCATTTTCTATTACTTTACCCATTTCTGTGGTTTCCCCCCTCCTCAATTAGAATGTAAATTCCTCAAGGGCAGGAATTGTTTCATTTTTGTCTTTATATTCCCAATTCTTACCAAAGTGCCTAGCACATGATGAGGTCTCATGTGGGCTGAACCGAAGTACCTTTGTTGCTTCTTAGCACTAAAAACATAGACTTGCACATAGTAGGTACTCAGGGAATATTGAATGAATGAATGAATGAATGAGATCTCAGGAGCACCCATTTTAGAAGATAAAACAGGAGCAGCTAGGTGGCGCAGTGAATAGAGCACTGGCTCTGGAGTCAGGAGGACCTGAGTTCAAAGCCAGCCTCAGGAGTGCCATATTTTCTAGCTGTGTGACCTTGGGCAAGTCACTTAACCCCAATTGCCTTGCCTCTCCACCTCCACAAAAAAAGGAAGGGGATAAAACAGACCAGAGAAAATAGCTTCTATCCTAGGACTAGTCACTAGGACTAGTGCTGGTCTTGCCTATTATTATGCTTATTCACCACTGTCATTAACTAGGTGGCTAGGTGGCATATTGGAGAGAATGCTGGCCTTGAAATTAGAAAGACCTGTGTTCAAATCCTGCCTCAGACACTTAGTAAGTGGGTGATTCTGGGCAAGTCACTTAATCACTATCTGCCTCAGTTTCCTCTACTGTAAAATGGGGATGAAGACAGTACCTACCTCTCAGGGTTGTTGTGAGGATCAAATGAGATAATGTATAAAGTTCCTGGTATACAGTAGGCATTTAATAAATGCTTGTTTCTTCCCTTCCTGTGAGTGTTCCTGAATGTTCCCGAAATTAGGCCTCACTTTCTTTCACCTTGACTTAATTAATTGTCTATTAATTAACCTGTTATATTCCTGTCTTTTCTACTTCTTTGAAAAATGACGTCTGGTCTTCTTATTTGCCAGATTACCCAGCTGGAACCTTGGTCCTGACTCATCCTGGCCAGCCCTGATCTGGTCTGCCTTGCCTTCCCCAGGCTGTGTGACAACAGAAGTGATGGCAAAATCAGCCAGGCCATTATCAAACACCCAGCGTCATCACAGCCCCATTAATATGGACCAGGCCCAGTTCCTGCAGCATAGAATTTTACACTCTACTCTTTCCACCATGTGATTTCTATGGCATTAAGCAGATAAAAGCCAATGCTTCGGTCTCCTCCGCAGGCCGGAGAAAATCAATAAGCAATAAAAGTTAGCATGGGAGCAAATAAATTATCTCAATCACAGAAAATATCAGGAGGGTGTCAAACAGTGGAGACAAATACTGGCCTGGAACCCAAGGAGATGAGAAGCCTCAGTAGGAGTCTAGGGATGGTTGGGAGGGGTGCCAGCCCCATCTCGTACGGCCCACTCCGTCTCTGACAGAAAAGAGTAAGGGGAAATGCATCTACTGACACTGTATCTCCATGTATCTGGCCCTCCCAGCTCCCACATTCTGTAGTCCAGCTCAGTCCTGGAAGCAGCCTCATCTCATAGGGTGGATGCAGGAACCGAAACTGGCATCAATAAGCCTTGGGTTCAGATGCCACTGCAGATACTTCCTAGCTGCATGACCCCGGCAAATCATTTCAGCCCTCTGTGTCTTGGTTTCCTCATTTGTAAAAATGAGAGGGCTGGATCCAGTGACCTCTAAGCTCCATCCCTAACATTCTCTGATTCGGGCTCAGTCCAGCCATAAGTATTCATCTGACTTAGGCAAGTATCTGCCAAACACATTTGGGCATCTCCCATCCATACCTAGAATCATAAAGGTCACTCTCCCCTCATTCCAGGAAGGGACCTTGCAACATGGCAAACTAGAAATAACTAGTATTCATAAAGTGCTTTGAAAATCTGCTAAGCCTCTCAATAACGTTGTGATGGTAAGTATTATCGTTATTATTAATTATCAATTATTAGTAGCTGTGGTAGTGCCATTTTACAAATGAAGAAACAGGCTTGGGGAGTTTCAAATGACTTTTCCATGTTTTTGTGGCTCTTGGAAGAGGTAGGATTATGAACTCAGGTCAAGCCCACTGTAGCTACAACGTTCTACCTCCTAGGCTCAACGTCAGAACACAGAATCTTAGAGGAGGAACGCTCCTTACGACGTTAAATGCTAGAACCAAAAAAATGGCAGAACAGAGAATAGTGTTAGAGATGGGTGGTAACCTAGAGCATGGAGTGCTAGAACACAGAATGTTAGAATAAAAAAATATATAATGCTAAAGCTGGAAGGCACTTGAGACAATGGAATACTACGATGATGAATGTTAGAACATGAAATAGAATGTTAGGGAGGGAAGGGAGCTTAGAACGTGGTATACTAGAACACGGGATGTTCAAACTGTTGTTATTTGTCCTTGGTTCTTGAAGAAGACCATGACATGGGCAAGGTGATGTCATGACTCGCAAATGAATTGTATTGAAATGAGAGAGGGTTGTGCAAAGTCACCAGCCTTGCTTTCTCCTCCCGGAGCCATCTGGGTCCAGTGACCAGATACATATCAGGAGGACTGGACATGGCCCCATGAATGTACCAATCAGTCGGTCATCCACATGCATTTCTTAAGTACCTACTTAGAAGGCACTATGCCATCAACAGGTATTTCTTAAGTACCCACTTAGAAGGCACTATGCCAGGAGTACAGAGACAAAAATCAAAATAGCCCTTGACTTCAAGGTGCTTACATTCTAATGGTTGTGACAACATATATAACAGAAATATATACATAATAAAGACAGGATGATGGGGTGGGGGAGGAAGAGGGGAGTGATGGGTTAGAGAAAGACCTCATGAAGGTACCTGGCATTTGACCTAAGTTCCAAAGGAAATGAAAGACCTAACCAAGAGGGGAAAATGAGGTGGGAAAATGAAGAGAATTGGATGTTAGGGATGGGAGGAAGCTTATAGCATAGAATGTTAGAACACAGACGTTAAATAATTGAACCAGAAGGATGAGATCAATGAATCCAAACAAATAAGAAAACTTAAGGCCAGAAAAGGCAAGTGACTTCAAGGTCACAGTGTAAGCACACTGAGCACAGAACACAATCAAAGTTCCCTGACTTCAGATTGCAAGTTCTTTCCATCATATGTCTCCTTCCCCAAGTTGTGTGTGATTTCCTCCCAAGTAGCAAGAGGTTCTGAGTCTCCTTCAGGCCATGGAGAGGAGCAGGGTGGGAGTCTGTGCTGAGTAAGGCAGTTATGGAACTGGTTGGCACGCCTGGCACAACCTTCTTTCCTGCCACCCACACACTGCAAAGAAATAAATCCTTTGGAAATGAAAGTCAGGCTTGAAGTAAACAGATTAGTAATGGTTATGTGCTAGCACTTTATTAATTAATGTCCTAAATACATTTAAACCTAGGCATTTAATTTAGATTTATGGGGATAATTTAGATTTATAAGACTAGTTATTATGCGTTAAGTACAGAAAATGCCAATTGATTTTCATAGATGATATTTATTGAAGTGTAAAAAGAAAACTACGTTAAATTTAATTACCTTGCATTTCGTTTAAGAGATGACAGAAAAGTTTAGGGGAAAAAACACGCCTCACCTCGCACAGCTCGCTTTTCGTATAGATCATAATTTCCTCTTCCCCCTGCTAGTCATTTGAATAAAAACCAGACGTAGTACCAAGATCGAAATATACACACAATTGCAATTGAAGACACTGTCTGGAACTGGAGTCTACACAGCATTCAGTATCAAGAGAAAGGAAGGGTAACCAGGGATAAGCCAAGGGCCTTCCACCAGAAGGAAAGGGAAGGTAATGAGGGTGCTGCAACAATAAAGGAAGCAAGGAAACTGAGCCGTGAGAGTTGGAAGGCAGATCTGACAAAGGCACCTTTGAGGCTTCTCGTTAGGCTTAAGATAAAATCTGGGAGAGCCCCGGCTTCTGGACTCGTATTCCTAAACTGTCCATCATACTGTGGCCACAGAGGCCTTTGTATGGAGGGTAGAAGGCTCTCTTGGACTCCAGGCCATTGGGCATCTCAATCACTGGTTTGAATGAAGCTAAACAAATGTAGAGCTGACATGAATCTGGGAAGGAGAGTCAACCTCTTGGTGTGCAGAACCAAGATCTTCCAACTCAATAGGGTTGGAAGAATGGGTTAAATCCATAAATCTCAATTATCAAGCGCTTGTTAAATGCTTGCCCTGTGCTAAATCCTTGGAATACAGAA
This sequence comes from Phalanger gymnotis, assembly GCA_028646595.1. Classification (NCBI taxonomy): domain Eukaryota; kingdom Metazoa; phylum Chordata; class Mammalia; order Diprotodontia; family Phalangeridae; genus Phalanger; species Phalanger gymnotis. Next base: position 764,464,955 of record CM053622.1, read on the forward strand.
AAAAAGGAAAAATAATCCCTGCTCTCCAGGTACTTACACTCAAGTAGGGGAGACATGAACATGAATAGGTTTATCAAGGATACATGCATACAAGGTAGTTCTAGAGCAAAGATACTTGCAGCTGAAAGGACTGGGTAGAGCCTGTTGCAGAAGGTGGCATTTGAGCTCAGTTCTTAAGGAAACCAGGAATTCTGGTAGTGATGGGGAAGAACAGTCTTCCAGGCATAGGGCCAGTGAAAAGGCACCAAGGCGAGAGATTAGTGTCCTGTATGGGGAACAGCAAGTAAGTCAGTGTAGATGGATGTTAGAGTGCATGTAGGGGAGTAAGTATGAAAAGACTGGAAAGCGAAGAAAGGGCACAGGGGTGGGGAACGTGCAGCCTCAAGGCCATATATGGCCTTCTAGGTCCTCAAGTGCAGCCTTTTGACTGAATCCAAACTTCACAGAACAAATCCTCTTAATAAAAGAATTTGTTCTGTAAAACTTGGACTCAGTCAAAAGTCCACAGGTTCATCACCCCTGCTAGGGTGTAGAGAACTCCAAATAGCAAACAGAGGACTTTATATTTGATTTTGTAATTAATAGGGAGCCACCCAAGTTCATTGAGGAAGGGAGGGCTGATGTAGTCAAACCTGTGCTTAAGGATAAACACTTTGTCAGATGAATTGAGAATAGGTGGAAACTTAAGTGGGGATCCCAATCAGCAAGCAAGAATTGATGAAGGCCTGAACTAAGATGGAGGATGTTTGAATGGAGAGAAGGGCACATATATATGAAATATTGTGGGGAGAGAAATGACAAAATTTGGCAACTGATTGGGTCACGTTGAAGTTGAAAACTTGGGTGAAAGAAAAGATGGTGGCTCCCTTGTCAGTAAGAGGGCACTTTGGAAGAGAAAACACTTTTGAGGGAAAGGGTATTGAGTTCTGTTTTGGAAGTGTCAAGTTTAGGATGTCTATGGGACATCCAGTTCAAAGGGTGCAGTGATGTGGCTAATGTGGGACTGGAGCTCAGAAGAAAGACCACATTTGGACATATGTAAAAGAATCATCTACAGAGAGAACCCATGAGAACTGATGAAGCTATTAAGTTAGAGAGAACAGAGGAAAAAGGGAAAGACAGCCCAGGACAGAGGCTTAGAGCATACTCACTGCTAGTAAGCACAACACGGATGAAGATCCAGCAAAGAGATTGAGAAGGAATGGCCATGTCGGTAGAAACAGCGCCATATTGGATAACCTTCCCACTGTGAATCCAGCCATCACTCACTTGGCAGCTGTCACTCCTCCTCCAAACTTGGGTTATTTCTATTGAAGGGATCACTCTTCCCCCCATCTCCCAGTTACTATCCTTGTCTCCTCACTCTCCCTCACTCCACATACTGAGTCAGCTGCCAAATCTTGCAGTTTTTACCATCAGGACATCTCACTGAACTCCTTTTCTCCTCTCACGAAGCTCACGAGGGCTTAGTTAAAGCCCTCATCATCTCTCAGCTGGACTATGACAGTGCCCTTCTAAATGGTCTCTTCCTCAAGTCCTGCCTACTCCAATCCATCCTCCATGCCAGCTGCCAAAGTAATTTTCCTTAAGCAGAGATCAGACCAAGTCGTTCCCCTATCAAATAAATTCCAGCTGCTCCCTGTTGTCTCTAGAATGCTACACAAATTTCTCTGTTTAGCTTTCAAAGCCCTTCACAACTTGGCACCAATCTCTTTCCAGCCTCATTGTACATTACTCCCCTTTCCATAGTCCGTGATCCATCCAAACTGGTGTTCTCTCTGTTTTTCACATACATCTCTATGCCTTTGCCATGGTTATCTTCCATGAGCAGAATGCACTCCCTTCTCACCACCACCTTATAGAGCACATCTCTTCCCTCAAAACACAGCTAAGACATCACCTTCTACATAAAACCTTTCCTGATACCTTCAATGTCTTGCCCCCTTCTTAAACTATCTTGTATTTAACTACACTGTATTTATCCTCTTTGTATGTACTCTATTTTGTCAACAAGTGTTTATTAAGTATTCACAATGTGCCAGACACAGGGTTGGGGGGGGCGGGGAGACTATATCTTTCTTTATATGCTTGTTGTCCCCTCGTTGTAAGGAGGGATTGTTTCATTCATTGTATTTGTGTTGCCAGAAATTAGTAATATCCAGCATATAGTGGGTAATTGATAAATACTTGTTAATTGACTGCCAATGATGGTAACCCAACCTAGTTCTGCTTAATCAAAGTACCTTCGTTGGTCCAAGCAAAGCAAAGATCCCTTCCAACGTTACTACTACTAATAGGAATAACAAACCACAAAAAATTAAATAATAATAATATGTATTGTTGTCCTTAGCAAAGACACTAGAATGCTTTGCCATTTCCTCTTCCAGCTCGTTTTATAGATGAGAAACCTGAGGCAAACAGGGTTAAGTGACTTGCCCAAGGTCATGCAGCTAGTAAGTGTCTGACACCATATTTGAGCTCATGAAGATGAGTCTTTATGACTCCAGGCCCAGCACTCTACCCACTGTTCCATCTATCTGCCTGATTTATTTGTTATATCAATAGCTATAATTGTGGTATTGTTATATTAATTATATCAACTATTATTATGTTGTCATATCAACAAAAGCTGTAGCACTTCATGGTTAGAAAACACTTCAAAGGGCATCTTACCTTATTGGATATTCAGAATAAGCCAGTTAAGGGGCAAAGGCGTCATGTCCATTTTGTAGGTGTACAAACTGAGGCTTGGTGAGGTGAATTAACTTACCCCTGGTCCCACAGCTGGCACAAAGTCCGCATCTTCCCACTTGAAAGCCCCAGGGACTTCCCACTAAACTTGATTGCAATTCAATTATTCTATGAATAACTCCCTAAACCGAATTAACAGGAACAGGGAGGTGAAGGCCACCGGTGGAGGGGGAGGGAGGTATAGGAGGTAGGAGGGAGAAGAGATTTGGTTGTGTCTGAATGTTCTGAGCCTCATGTTTCACTGGAAAATGTCTTGAAATGTCAAACAGATTACACTTCAGCACCCTTAATGTTTCATATAACTCCTATCTAATGTCGCCCCTGGCAACACCAACACGAGTCTCTGTATTCTCTTTGATGCAGTCTTTCCTAATGCAGCTCAATCGACAAGAATTTGTTGGGCAGGCTGGGGGAGGGGTCATGGGGGGCCTGCTGAGGGGCAGTAAAGAGCTTGCAAAGAAATCCATCCAAAAGATGGATGTTAGAACTTCAGAGCCTAGAGGACGTGGCTGGGTCTCCAGTTTCTAAGGCTAGAGGTAATATCTGTTGAAATGGGGTGCTTGGTGAGGACTGGGAGGGAAGGGCCAGGGGCCAGCAGCTAAGTGGAATTAGACCCTTGAATTTAGAGTCAAAGGACCTGAGTTCAGATCCTTCTGCTGTTCACTGCTTGTGTGACCTTGGCCAAGTTACTTACTTCCCTTTTCTGGGTCTCAGTTTCTTTATCTGTCAAATGAAACAATTGAACCACACCCACTCTAAGGTACTTTCCAGCTTTAAATCTTAGGATCCAAGGGTCCTATGAGAACAAAAAGGATGAACAAGAAGCGCCGTTTGTGTTCCAAAGCAGGAACTAACCTTGGGTCAGGAAAATGCAAAATCGCATTAGAGCATCACACCTGGCAGTATCAAAAGTCTAACAGCAAGACCTGATGAACAGTGGCTGTGAGTCAGTCCTATGCACCATCCAGGGCTTGGTTAACTCAGAAGAAGTGAAAGCGCTCACGCCACTTTGAGTCTAATTGCAATCATAATATTATTGAATTTTACATCTAGAAGGTATTCAGAACAGAGAGTGCCTGAACTGGAAAGCACCTTAAAACAGAATATCAGTGCTCAAAGGGACCTTAGAATATTGAATGTTACACCTGTCGAAGTCATTTTTTGGTCATGTTTGACTCTTTGTGACTCCATTTGAGGTTTTCTTGGCAAAGATAAAGTGGTTTTCCAATTGTGGTAATTCAACCTAGTTCTGCATAATCGAAGTATCTTCATAAAAATAAAGCGATTTGCCATTTCCTTCTTCAACTCATATTACAGACGAGGAAACTGAGGCAAACTGGATGAAGTGACTTGCCCAGGGTCACACAGCTAGTAAGTGTCTGAGGCCAGATCTGAACTTAAGAATATGAATCTTTCTCACTCCAGGTCAATCATTGTATTCACTGCACCACCTAGCTTCTCCACCTATGGAATATGAAAACTTTAAGTGATCTTAGAAAATAAAACATCAAAGTTAGAAGTAACCTTAAAACATAAAAACCTGGAGCTGGCGGGGAGGAGCCTTAGAATACAGAATGCTGCTTTTTTCTCCCTACAAGCCCTCCCTCTATCACTCTCCTCCATTCCCATGGTTTTAATGATTACCTCTATGCATGACTCCAGCTCAGTGTCTCTGTCACATGCTATAGCCTTGCGTCTCCAGTTATCTTCTAGACTTTCCCACCTAGAGGTCCCTTGAGCTCAACAATTCCTAAACATAACAGCCTGAATCCCCCCCACACACACTCTTAGCTTACTCACTTCTGTGGATGGCACCACCATCCCCCCAGTCTCCCACATGCATAAACTTGGTGTCGCCATTGACCCTTCCCTCTCCGGGACCTTCTGCATCTAATCACTTACGAAGCCCTATTGATCTGACTTCCAAATATCTCTTATGTCCATTCCTTATGCTCTAATCAAATGGGCATTCTCCTACCTCTAACACTCATCTCCTCTCACTGAACTAACAATATAAGTCTCCTACCCGTGGTCTTTTTCCTCTCCAATTCATCCTCCACAAAATAATCTTCCATGAACTGTCAGACTTTCTCAATGTGTTGATTATAAAGAATGTTACTTTGGGAGGAGGCAGGGTAAAGGATACAGGGAGATATCTAGGTTATATAAGAACAAAAGATATTGATAAAGATCTATTTTAAAATAATAATCTTTCAATTCATTCTCAGGAATTTTTGGGGGGAGGGGTGGTATGAGTTGAACTCTAGCCATTGAAATCCTTTGCAATTCCAAATTATGTGATTCTGTGATTGTGGTATCTATGTTTATGAAAATGGCTCCTGGCTTGCTCGCACTTACACATATAGACGGACAGACCAACAGACAGACAGACATAGATAGATAGGTAGGTAGGTTAAATAGATTCCTACCATCAGGCACTGTCTCATTTCAATTCCTGGATGCTGCTTGCATGGTGGGGGTAGTGAAGGGTAGGACGCAGCTCAGTTTGTTGTGAGAAGGATGGAGCAAAGTGTTCGGGGAAGGAAGGGTACACTGTCTGGCCTACCCCCAATGCCCAGATAGAGTTTCCACCAGGTCAAGAATAGAAACAATAGATTTCATGAGTGTTTATAATCTGTGACACGAAGGGTATTAAAAGTATCTTTACTTCTAAGTTTATCTCTCTTCTGCCTGCCACAGTACCTAAAAATCTCATTGTTGGAGATTCATTGCTTTGGGTTAAGGCATTGTCTCTACTTTTTGGACAATTCAATCTGAGGGGAGAAGAGCTTTCATAAAACTTAAATCAAGAGACCTGGAAGATCTATCATCCCAATAGGCTCTTCTGTGGATTGTCAACTTTGCAATACTTAAGCTTCAACCAAAAGCATTACTATTTATCCAACAGCAGTAATCATGTGATGCCTGTACCCAGACCACTGCTCCCAGCAGGCTTAAGTCCTGCCCCTGAGGGAAGGTCAGTCATGGATGGCCTTCTCCACCTCCATTTCTTCTGGTCCCCTCTCTTGGTGAGAAACAATGAACAATGCCCATCTCTGCCCTGGCGGCCAAGCATTGAACCACAGGGCCCTCATTCCAGAGCTTGTGTGATTTCTCATAATTGTTACTGCAGCCCAGAGGGCTTGTCCATTCAGCTATGTGGGGTACATCCTTATTTATGTACCTGACACAGCCACTTAGTGGAAGGTTGGCTCTTTGAGGCCAGGACCCGTTTCCTGGATGCCTTTAGATCCTCAGTCCCTTGCCAAAAGGGGGCATAAAAGTTGTCTTTGTTGAATTGAATTGGGGTATAGGCAGCTGGGTCCGAGGTGGGAGAAGGGCAAGCACAATCTGAAAGTCTGGGCAAGATTCATACCCAGAGAGTAAGAATAGCTATTAATGAAGCAAGGGGTCAGGGCTGCAGAGCTGTGCTGGGCCAGGAAACCAAAACACAGGCAGTTGCAGAGGTTGACCATTTGTCTGACTCGATCCGATTCAATGAAGGCTTTATTTGGGCTGTCTCTGTGGCAAGGGAAGGGGTCAGCCAAGCCTCCTCTTAACTCATTCACCATATCCCTGGGCTGGACTCATGCAATGTCCTATTCCCCAGGAAACTTTCCTAGGTTTTATTGAGGCTCTGGATTATTGGGACAACATTGGGGGAAGGTTTCAGTCTCTTCTGAGTTATGTCTATTGTACATGGAGGAAGGAGGAGCAACTGAGAGAATCAGGGAAGGCTTGCTAGAGGAGGTTGTACTTGGGTTGAGCCATGAAGGAACAATTCAGAAAGGCAGAGCTGAAGAAGAGCGTTGAAGGAGAGGCCTGGGAGCTGCCTGTGCAAACGTGCAGAAGGAGGGGAGTTCCTTGAGAGCGCAGACCGTCTTCCGCCTTTTCTTGTATCCCCAGTGCTTAACACCGAGTCTGGCGCATTGTAGGAGCTTAATGAATGTTTATGGGTTGATTAACAATCTTGACAAAGCCCAAGCTCTTGTCTGAGACGAAAATAAGCAGTGTGGAAGAAAAGATTTCCAGGTTGTTACATCATGAATAAAAAATTAACCACCTAACAGTGTTGTCATTCACCACATCTGAAGAGAGGTAAATTCTGTGTATGGCCTTCCCTCTCTGGTCTGTTGTTTGCACTGATGTGTTAGCACTGGGACCTTATTGCAAGGCCCAGCCCATAGGACAGAAACATTCACTTCTCCCTTCTTATCTCCCTTTTTAATTATAGAATTTTTACTAAACTCTGTGATAGGTGCCACAGCTTTTCCCAGCATCCTGATAAATCACTGTTTTCTACCTCCCATCCCAAATCATAGTCTCATGGAATATCAGAGCTGGGAGGGCCCTTAGAACACAGAATGTCAGAGCTGGGAGGGCCCTTACAACCTAGAATGTCAGAGGTGGGAGAGACTTTAAAACACAGGATGTCAGAACTGGGAGGGGCCTTAGAACCCAGAATGTCAGAACTGGGAGGGGCCTTAGAACCCAGAATGTCAGAACTGGGAGGGGCCTTAGAACACAGAATGTCAGACCTGGGAGGGGCCTTCAAACCCAGAATATCTGACCTGGAAAGGCCCTTAGAACCCAGAATGTCAGAACTGGGAGGGCCCTTAGAACCCAGAATGTCAGAACTGGGAGGGGCCTTAGAACACAGAATGTCAGAACTGGGAGGGGCCTTAGAACACAGAATGTCAGAGCTTGCAGGGGTCTTAGAACCCAGAATGTCAGAACTGGGAGGGCCCTTCAAACCCAGAATATCTGACCTGGAAAGGCCCTTAGAACCCAGAATGTCAGAACTGGGAAGGCCCTTAGAACACAGAATGTCAGAGCTGGGAAGGCCCTTAGAACACAGAATGTCAGAATTGAGACAGACATAAGAACAGAGAGTGTCAGAGTTGAGATGAACCTTAGAACCTTAGAGCCTTAGAACATTAAAATCAGAGCAGAGAGGAGCTTTAGAATACAGGTCAGAGGTGAAAGAAACCTTAGAACACAGAATATTAAAACTCAAAAGTTTTTTAGAAGCTAGAATGCTAAAATGTACCATCTGTTGGAGCATAAAGGATCCTTAGATGTCCAATGGTCTAACTAATCCCAGAGAAGTGAAATAAGTAACCCAGAGTTGGAAAGTCACTCACCTGAAATTTCTCAGTAAATTAGTAGCAGAATCGAGCCAAGGTCTCAGTCCAATGGTCCTTCCATTACATCCAGCCCCCTCCTATCCCGTCACTTCTCACTTGGAGTTTCCTCTGTCTCCTACATTTATCTAACTCTAGTAGTGCATGGGTAAGCCCGGAACCTTTGGAATGGAATCAGTCTGAAGACTTTGGTTGCTGTTTCTTAATCTGTAACTTAAAGCGAATTAGAGGATGATTGTGAGGAAGTGAAATATCTCATAGCCCTTGGATGGAGAGGAAACAATAAGGAGCCTTGTCCATTCCTACGCTCATCTTCCCATTGGGCTTGAAGAAACAAATGGTCAACTTAGTTCAACAATCAGTGATTAAAGTACCTACTATATTCCAGCCATTATGCCAGGCACTAAGAATACAGAAAAACGTGAAGTAGTTCCTACTCTCAAGGAGCTTTCATCCTTTGGGGAGGAAACAACACATGCATGGACAAATTAATATAAAATACATAAGTTTTTACAATTACAAAATAATTGACAGGGTGGGAGAGAATGAAGATACAGGTCCACTGTGAAAGGCACTGTGTTCATAATTGAACAGAGGATTCAGGGACCACAATGGATAGGGTACAATAGGATAGGCTGGAGAGGGGTAGAATTGATATGGATATATATGGCAGATTGGGGGATTGAAGCAGGACAGCCCAGAGACTAGAGGAAGCTGGACTTGGGCTGAGGTGAGAGATATTAGAACAAAGAAAAGAAAAAAAGAATCCTAGAGAACCAATGAGGGTAAGCTCTGGGCTGGGAAGGAAATGTGGCCCCTCTGAGCAAAATCCAAGCTTGAGCCTGATTGGGCCAGGAGCAAAGGAGCCTGTGTGCTCCCGGGATCTCCCATTGAAGTATCAAAACTCACCTGTGTGGTCCCAGGACACAGAGCCTGAATGTTTGGGACTACTGATGCCTGACTCATGAGAAGGTGTTGGGTTAGTAACCACAACAATAACATCGACTGAATCCCCTGGCAAGATAAACACGCAGGCTAAAATTATACATCAGAAGATCACTATTCTTCCTAGGATGACAGATGACAAATCACCACCCTAGAAATACAGGCCTCAAAACATCCTAGAAAACTCAATAAGCACATTGTACTGAACTTGGAACCATTATCACAGACTGAATTGCTGCTTACAATAACACCGCCACCCCCCCCCAGCACAGGATTGATCCATAAAAATTTAAGAACAAGATTTCAAGTCAACAGGCATTTATTAAGCACCTATTAAGTTCCTGTCACTTTTCTAAGTGCTAGAGATACAAAGAAAGACAGAAAATAGGCCCTGTTCTCAAGAAGACTACAGTCTGATGGGGAAGACGACATGCAAACAACCGGGCATAAATAAGGTAGACAGTGGAGACAACAAAGGGAGGGAAGGTGCTGGCACTAAGGGGGATCAGGAGAGGCTTCTTGAAGGAAGCCAGAGAAGCCAGGAGACAGAGATGAGGAGGGAGAGCATGGGGGACAGGAAATGAAAAGGCATGGAATTGAGGGATGGATTGTCTTGTGCTAGGAACGGCATGTGGCTGGATCACAGGGAAGTAAGGGGTAAGAAATCTGGAAAGGTAGGTAGGGGGCCAGGACATAAAGGGTTTGAAAAACCAAACAGAAGTTTTTAATATTTGGTCCTGGAAGTAACAGAGAGCCACTGGAATTTATTAGATAGGAGAAAGGGTGACATGATCAGACTTGTGCTTTGGAGAGATCTGTTGAAAGCCAAGTGGAAGACAGACGGGGTGGGGAGAGACTTATTGAAGGAAAATCAACCAGCAGGCTATTGCAACAGTCCAGACGTGAGAGATAAGGGTCAGTTCCAGGTGGTGACAGTGCCAGAGATAAGATAGGGGATATGTAGATGCAAGAGACTTTGCTAGGGTAGAATTGACATGAGCTGGGTGGTAGGTAAAAGATGAAATGACTGAGGAAAAGAAAGGCTTAAGTTTCCAAGCATATTGATTTATTAAGCAATGTTTGCCAATTGCACAGCAAATCAGAACCAGGCCTTCTTCAACCTTGGCACTGGACCCCAAATATAGGAGGAGACAGATTTTATGCATTAAAAACAATTAATCAAATAAGACCAATTAATTAAAAGAAAACGATTAACCAGGATACAAAATTAGGTAATCTGATTTCTAATTGGAGGAAAGATTAGGGATTTCCCAAGTTGAGAACGGGAGAGCAAACAGGTACAATTCCTGGAAATCAGAAAAAGAGGTGTCCCACTCCCCACACGTGTCTGTATTCAATCAAAGGAACATGGAAACAATAACTGATTGACCTGTATGGCACCAGCTTTCAGAAAAGACATATGAGTTGCTTGAGACGTATAACTGTTAGAAAACTCCTTGCATCAATCTCCAGATCTGACTGGGTTTCTGGTCAGCATAACCTAGGTCCTTAGTTAAGGGTATCTAAGCAGCAAATTGGGGGAAGCTAGATGGCACAGTGGATAGAATGCCAGGACTGAAGTCAGGAAGACTCATCTTCATGAGTTCAAATCCAGCCTCAGACACTTACTAGCTGGGTGACTCTGGGCAAATCATTTAACCCCGTTTGCCTCAGTTTCCTCATCTGTAAAATGAGCTGGAGAAGGAAATGGAAAACCACTCCAGTATCTTGGCCAAGAAAACCCCAAAAAGGATCATGAAACAACTGAACAACAAGAAACTTCCCAGCCATACAGGGCTAGGTTCAAATAATGCAATCAAGGTTTCTCATGATTCCCATAACTGAATCAAGTTTTTTTTTTTTCACAAGACAAAAATTAGATTAGACCCATAATTGAATAGAAAGGGAACTGAGCTAGCCCTAGAATTGAGTGCCAAGATGGAGTCAGTGTGGTTCACTCAATTACCACTACCACTTTCTGTTCTAATTCCCTCAACTAGCAAATGGTTGGACATGGGGGGTGAGAGAGAGCAAGGTGTTGAGGATGATATCTAGTTGTTTGCTATCTTGGGGAAGGGGGATGGAAGGGAGGGAGGGAGAAAAAAATTGGAACTCAAAATCTTTTAAAAGTGAATGTTGAAAACCATCTTTACATGTAATTGGAGCAGATAAAATAAAAGTGGGAAAAAAATAAATAAGATCACATCTAAGTTACCAGCCTGGGTGTCTGGGACAATAACAATGCCCTTGAGGGTAACAGAGAAGTTTAGAAGAGGGAAGAATTGGGGGTGGAGGGAGAGAACAAGTTCAGTTTTGGACGTGTTGAATTTAGCTGGACAGGATCACAAAAAGTTGCAAAAATATAGGGCCCCCAAGACCTAAATACAGATCTGAATTCACACACATATATGCAAGCACATACATATTCACTCATGCATGCATGCACATGCACACGAAAATTGTGTTTGAAAAATCAGGAATCTGTCCAATAGACCAGATATTCGGAGCTGGATAATTAATTAAACTAATTAGAGAGTGGCGTTTGTTGATACTGCAGTCCCACTAATCCAACACTTCCTCTGAATACATAAGGGAGAGATAAGTCTAGGGCTGAGTGTATCAGACCAAAATAATCAGACAACTCAAGTATTCCATATCAGATTGCCATAATCAGTCAATTTAATTCAGCAAGTCTTACGTTATTTATTTTCTAGCATGATACAAGGTCATAGATTTAAAGCCAGACCTGAAGGGCCATCTAGTCTAACTCCCTAAGGAAACTGAGTCACAAAGAGGATGACTTTTCCAAGGGCACACAGTTAATAATCATATGAGGCAGGATTTGAACCCAGGTCTTCTGATTCCAAAGTCTGAAGTCTTTCTACTGTAGCACACTGCCTCTAGTATAGATCAGGGCCTGGAAGGAACTGAGCATGTGGGGCCCAGAGAAGAGAAGGCTCAGGAGGGATGTGGTAGGTAGCTGTGATTAAGTATTTGTGGAGAGGTGATCAGGCTTGTTCTGTTGTGGCTCCAGAAGGTCATGGGTGGAAGCTTCTCAAAAGGCTGGATTAAGCTTGGTGACAGGAAAGGCTTCCCAGCCATTAGAGTGATCAAATAGTGGAAGAAGCTGCCTGTCTGAGGACCCTTCCACTGTTGGATTTTGTGACAGTCAAACATACTATGGCTTCCTCTCCCCAAATCTACCTGCGGCCCAGATTTAAAGAATCTCAGAGAAAGAACGTAGCTCAGGTCATCTGGTCCGACTCATACCTAAACGAGAACCATCTCTACCACTCTTCTGACAAGTCTTTGATCACAAAACTCCAGTGATGAGGGCACACACTGCCTCTGATGGCAGCCACTCCACTTTGGGGAGGTCTAATTGTTGGGAAGTTTTTATTAACCTCAATAGTAAATTTTCAATTTCTATTCACTCCTCTCAGTTCTGCTTTTTGGGGTCAAACAGAAAATTCTTAATCTCTCCTTCACATGACAGTCCTTTCAAGACTTAAACACAGCTCTCTTCAGTCCTTCCCCCTTCAGTAAACATGGCCAGTAACATGGAAACATAGAAGTGGTGTGGACTTTTAAAGACTTTGCCAGCTGGGTCTATTTCAGGGGTGGGAAACCTGCAGTCCCAAGACCATAAGTGGTCCTCTAGGTCCTCAAATGCTGCCCTTTGTCAGCCAAAGGGTGGCACTTGAGGACCTAGAGGACCACATGTGGCCTAGAGGACCACATGTGGCCTCGAGGCCACAGGATCCCCACCCCTGGATGGAATGGAAAGGCTTCTTGCGCAAGTGGGGTGATACACTGTCCTTGAAAGACCAGAGAGGGTCATAAGCAGAAGTTTGGCCCCTAGGCGATGCATATTTTTAGACCCTAGCAATTCATGAAGACTTTTTAAAAGGCATTTCTATGTGTCAATGTCAAGAGCATATAACACATGGCATTGAAAAAAGCACTATTATTGTTCTCTCTGTCATCATCACCATCAACACCATCATCATCATCATCACCACCACCACCATCACCAGACCTGTGATTTTATCAGTATAGGGAGTTTTTGGTAAGAAATTCTCCTCTACCAATAGACCAACAACTGTTCTGCAATTTACAGTCTTAGAGAGTTGCTTGGGATGCAGAAAGAGTAAAACAAGTGTTTATTAAGTACCTACTACTGTCCTAATCACTTTACAAATATTATCCCATGTGATCCTCACAACAACCCTAGGAGGTAGAAGCTATTATTATCCCCAATTTTGTAGTTGAGGAAACTGAGACAGAGGTCAAGTGACTTGCCCAAGGTCACACAGCTACCAAGTATCTGGGGCCAGATTTGAACTCAGGTCTTCTCGACTCAAGGCTCAGGGCTCTATCTATCTCGACACTTAGCTGTCTCTGTTTGTAGAGAGGGTAAATTTTTCAACGAAGCTCACATAGCCAGTTAGTGCATGATGGAGGATTTGAACCCACATTTTTCTGTTTCTGAGGTCCTATCTCTGTCCCCCAGTGCACACCACCTCTCCTTGTATACACAAACCTTACACTTGTATAGTGTATGTATAGTGGTTTACAATTTGAGAGGCACTTTCACACCTGACCAGATATCATGTGTTTTATCCGATCCTCACAACACCCTTCCTGGGTAGGCAGAATGGGGACCATTTTACAGATGGGTAAATCGGAGCTAAGAGAGAAGTTTACCTAAGATCACAAAGCTAGTTTGCAGTAAATTCAGTTCTTGAATCTCTTAACTCCTTGATATGGTACAATATAAGGAAATTATTCCCCCGAATAAGCACATTCCAAATGTGGAATGGACTATCCCAAAAGGTAACAGCTTCCCCCTGATTGGAAATGTTCCCCCAGGAACTGGATGACTATCAGGCATGTTATACAAAAGTTCTTGTACTTGGCCTAAACGACCACTGTTGCCCCTTCAAATTACAATGCTCTGACTCTGTTTCTTTGGTTTATTAACCGTGTGACGAAGATAAGCTAGTGGAAAGAAGAGTGGCGTTGAGTCCAGAGGATCTGGGTTCAAATTCTGGTGCAGATATTTACTACCTGTGTGACCTTAGGTAAGTCACCTACATTGATGAACTTCATCTGAAAAGATGACCTGATGAAGTCACTCGCCCCCAATGAACCTTGTCTCCTCATCTGTAAAAGTAGGATAGCACCCAGGGCATTACTGTCCTCGAAGGACTGGTCTCATAAACTTTGCAGGAAAGTATCTCATAAACCGTAAAGTGCTATAGAATTGGGAGCTATAATTATCTGAGAAATAAAAACCCATTAACAGCATCAATGTCCCGCGTTCTTTGGTTGCCTGAGTACCATGAATCAAAACCCATTAATCTTGTGGGAAATAATACTCCCGTGGAAAACTGTCTCCTGTAAAATGCTTAGGGTCTACTTCCTAGATAATTAAAATTTAATAATAATGAGCAATCGTAATTAAGGCCCACTGGAACGTACTATAAACTCCAATATCCCAAAGCTGGTAGAACCATTTTGAAAAGATTTTAGAGAATTTCAGAATTGGAATTGCAGAATTTTAGGGATAGTGCTCTAGTCCAACCCATAACCAAAAAGGAATCCACTTTATAACATGACCAATAAGCCTGCATTTATTAAACACTTGCTGTATTCCAGGCACTATGCTAAGGTTCTAGGGAAAAAGCAAAAGGCTTGCCCTCAAAAAGCTTACATTCTGTTGGGAGGAACAACATTTTCTTTTTTTTTTTTGTGGAGGGGGGAAGGCAGGGCAATTGGGGTTAAGCGACTTGCCCAAGGTCACACAGCTAGTAAGCGTGTCAAGTGTGAGAGACAACATTTTGGTGTATAAATATGTACAAAATAAATATAAAGCTAATACCAAGAACTAGCTGGATCAGAAAAGGACTGGTGTAAGAGGTAGCGTTTGAATACTTATCGTATTTCCCATCTGAATGTAAACTCTTTCCGAGTTGTCGTTCAGTCACGTCAGACTCTTCCAGAGAGCCTGTGAACCATACTGTCCATGGAGTTTTCTTGGCAAAGACACTGGAGTGGTTTGCCATTTCCTTCTGAGTGGATTAAGGCAAACAAAGGTTAAAAGACTTGCCCAAGGTCACGAAGATAATAAAAGTCTGAGGCTGGATTTGAACTCAGGTCTTCCTGACACCGCCCAGCACTCCGTGTACAATGGCGCCACCTAGCTACCTCCTTGATAGTAGCAATTATTTTATTGTTTGTGTTCATGCCTTTCATAGTTCCTGTCACACAGTAGGTGCATAACAAGTTCTCATGGATGAATAGCTAGCGTTTTAAGGTTTGTAAAATGCTTCACAAATACTATCTCATTTTATCCTCATTACAACCCTGGGAATTAGGTGCCATTATTATTTACATTTCACAAACAATTGAGATTAACGAAGGTTAAATGACTTGTCCAAGGTCACACATCCAGTTAAATCTGAGGCCAGATTTGAACTCAAGTCTTCCTATAGTGTCTGGCTCTCTAGGCAGTACATTCCAGGCATGGGTCTGAGAAAAGGCATGGGTCTGAGAAAAGGCATGGAAACAAGAGAATGTCATCCACGGGAACAACAGGGAAGATATGTTGGCTAGACCAACTTGGTCATCCCAAGTTTGCTTATAGACCTCCCTTGAGGAGGAACCCACCACCTCTTGAGATAGCTCATTTCACTTTGGGATAACTCTAACTATTTGGAAGGTTTCCTCCCATTAAGGTTAACTTTGTTTCTTGGCAACTTCCATCCAGTGGCCCTGGTTCTTCCTTGTGGGGCCAGACAGAATAAATTTCACCTCTCTTCCACATGACCCTTCATAGACTTGAAGACAGTTCTCATGCCCTCTGTACATCTTCTTTTCTCCAGGCTTAGCATTTCTACTTCCTTCAACCCATCATGTCAACACATGAACCCTTCCATCATTCTGGTCACCCTCCTCTGAATGCTCTCTGGCTCATCAACATCCTTCTGAAACTGGGTTGGCCAGAATTGAATACAATACTCCAGGGGTTCAGTGATCCAGGTGATAACCCTCTTATTCCTGAGCACCCTGCTTCTCTTGACACAGCCAAGGATCACATTAGCTTTTGTGATTGCTGCAAGGTCTCCAGTCCATCCTCCCATCCTTGATAGCTGTTAATCCATCTTACTCTTAAATTGTTCCAGCAAAACTACCTCCCTAGCATCTCATATAGGATATCTAAAATTGTTGGGATTATAGTCAATTTGGCCTGATTCAGAACTAAGTAAAGGATAAGGTCTAAGAAGTAGAATTGGTGGTCGAAAATCAATAGGGATGGAAGTATCTAGAGCAGTGTCTCAGAATGACCCTGTACTCTGCATTGCTCAACATTTTTATCAATGACTTGGATAAAGGCATAGATGTAGGTAGCACAGGGGATAGAACACTAAGCTTGGGATCAGGAAGACTCATCTTCATGAGTTCAAATCTGGCCTCAGATACTTCCTAGCTGTGTGACCCTGGACAAATCACTTAATCCTGTTTGCCTCAGTTCCTCATTTATAAAATGATCTGGAGAAATAAATGGCAAATTACTCTAGTACCTTTGCCAAGAAAACCCCAAATGGGGTCACAAAGAGTCAGAGGAATAGGCAATTAGAAATGAGTAGGTTGAAGAACTAAGTGGTTATGATGTTTAAAGGAGAGTCAATATGTATGATGAAGTCCCCTAGCATGAAGGCAGGAGTTGGAGGGGAGAGAAAAAATTGTGAACCATGTTCCAAACTCATTGAGAAAAGGAGAGTCACCAGGAGGTCTGTAGACAAGTTACCAGGATATTGAATGAGGGGCAAATATAAATAACATGAACCTCAAAGGAGGAGAGATTACTGAGGGATGGAGGTAGGGGGAAGAACTTGGAAGTTTCAGGGGGAAGCAAGGAGCATTACCCCACATCAGCCAGTAAACCAATGAGAATTAGTGAAAATACAGCTGGTACTGAAAAAGGCAGTCAGGGAGGCTGTAACATCAATGGAGAGCCAGGTTTCAGAAAGGTGGAGGAAATGTGAGAGGAAAAGATTGAAGATGAGAAGTGTTTTGCCTATGGAACAAGCGTTCCGCAGGGCACAGCAGAAGGGCTGGCTGGTATTTGTTTGAAACTTTGGGATGAAAGGGTTGAGCAAGATTGGAATAAGGAACTAGGAGGTAGAGGGGTAGAGAATAATAGGCTTTGGTGATGACCTCCAGGGGTTCAGAATCACTGGGATGTCAAGGGTATATAAGAATGTTCATCACTGCATAGAGAGTGTCACTCCACTTCCCAAAGGAGGCTGGAGATTGGACTAGAGACAGGTGCAGGATGAGATGGGAAGCACATGACAAGGTGATTAAATAGAAGACCCTGCTTCAGTACTCCTCTTTCTTCTGAAGAATGGTGATTAGTCAGGAAAGGATTTAGAAATCAACTCTTCATGGCAGGAGAAAGAAATTCTCACTGTCCACCAACCTTGCTTTTCTCATTCCATCAAAGGACAGGGGAAGATGGAAGGTCTGGGTTGTAAGGGAAGATTGTTTCTCTTTGCATTGGAGGTTCTTCACATCCCATTTGGAAGATCAGGATGGCGGCAGAAAATAGAAGTCCAAACTGTGGATTCTACCAAATTTTAGGGGGCCAAAATAGAGGTAGTAACATGACACTGACCCTCAACCCAAATTCAATATTTTCCTTGAAACTTAGATCTTCTTTTTACCAAAAGCTTCGTTGACCCCTAATCCACCCCACCCCCAATGAGGCATATCACCTAAAGCTATTGAACTGGTTCCCACTTTCTCTCCCCAGACCACACCCTGGCCAATCATAGAGATGGATCTTGTAGGGAAGAACCTCAGATACCATCTTATACAATCTCTTCATTCTACAGATAAGGAACCTGAGGATCTAGACAGGTCAAGTGACTTTCCCAAGGTCATGAAGGTCAGAAGTGTCAGAAGTGGACTTGAGTTCAGTCTCCTCACTTCACAGTCAATGCTATTTTACATGCTACAACACTGCCTTCTAAACACAACTAGAGAATATTCTATAAAATCTATCATTTCTACCCATTTGCCATGACCAGTGATGGATTGGGAGTCAGAGGGTGTAGTTCAGGGTTGAAGTCATGTCTCCATTGCAAAGACCATTGGGAAATAAAGCAGATGTGCAGTGAGGAGAGACATTCCAACTAATAAGCTACTTATCAACTTAGTGATAGGGGACAAATGGAACCTTCTATCCTTTCTGCCCGCTTCTAGGATGGGGATTTGGCACAGAAGTTGTATATCTGTGCATTTCAATTCAGTTCAAACGCCTTTTAAGGGGGCATCTAGGTAGCACAGTGGGTAGAGCAGCTGGTCCTGAAGTCAGGAAGTTCTGAGTTCAAATCCAGTTTCAGATATTTACTAGCCCTGGTGAGAACCTTAACCTATAGATGCCTCAGTTTCTTCAATGGGGGTAATATGAGGACAATAATAGCACTTACCTGTCAAGGTTGTTGTAAGGAACAAATGGGATTATATTTGTAAAATGCTTAGAATAGTACCTGGAGCATAGTAGGTACTATATAAATGCTGTCAATGATGATGATGATGATAATGATGATGATGATGATGATGGTAATTTTCGTTACATGTAAGACACTATTCTAGGATTTGATTAGCCAAAGTACAGGTCCGACCATGTCACTTCCCTACTCAATAAACTCCAGGATCAAATACAATATGCTCTGGTTGAAAAAAAAGAAAAATTAATTTAAAATTGCTCTATTTGGCCTTCAAAGCCCTTCATAACCTAGCCTCCTGCTACTCTTTGCCTCTCCTTATATACACCTCTCTTACACATACTCTGATCCAGTTACACTGGCCTTCCAGCTATTCTGCAAACAAGACACTCTATCTCTTGGTCCTAATAATTTTCTGTGGCTATGCCCCACGCCTGGAACATTCTCCCTCCTCAGTTCCACCTCCTGACTTCCCTGGCTTCCTTTAAGTCCCAACTAAAATCTTACTTCCTACAGGAAGCCTTTCCCAACTCCTTTTAATTCCAATGCTTTCTCTCTGTTAATTATTTCCTAGTGGTCTCGAATATAGCTTAAAGAAATGAGTCAAGGGATGGCCCCTTTAATTTAAAAAAGAGAAAAATATCAAACTGGGAAGGGAAGACCCTCAGAGTTGCTAGTGAAAAGAGAAACAGTTACAACTGACATTCACTCTGAGCCAGGGGCCCAAAATATAGCCATTAAATGGTGCTTGGACAGGGACCTATTGTAGTCCAATCTATGAGCTCCAGAGTGAAATGCGTTTAAGGCTTGGTGGAAGAAAGAAAGAAAGAAAGAAAGAAAGAAAGAAAGAAAGAAAGAAAGAAAGAAAGAAAGAAAGAAAGAAAGAAAGAAAGAAAGAAAGAAAGAAAGAAAGAAAGAAGGAAGGAAGGAAGGAAGGAAGAAAAAGAAAGGGAGAGAGAGAAAGAAAGAAAGAAAAAGAAAAAAGGAAAGAAAGAAAGAAAGAAAGAAAGAAAGAAAGAAAGAAAGAAAGAAAGAAAGAAAGAAAGAAAGAAAGAAAGAAAGAAAGAAAGGAAGGAAGTAATCTAGCCAGTAAACTCCAAGTTAACTGACCATTTTCTAGCCATCGAATTTGGAGAGAAGGAGAGGGAGAGGGAGAGAGAGAGGGAGAGGGAGACGGAGAGGCAGAGCTGAGTTACCCAACTGGCTGGGTCCCCATTCAGGCAGCTCGGACCACTCACAGGTTGTGTTTGTCCTTCATTTTCAAAGAGGACCATGACATCCTGGGCATTACCTCAATCAAAGTGAGAACCTAAACAGGCCTTAGCCTAAAAGAACCAGGGTCTCCCAATGCATCCTGGGCCCTCTCCAATCATCCTGATAAATATCTGGCCACTGGACCCAAATTGCTCAGGAGGGGAAAGTGAGGTTGGTGACCTTTCACAGCCCTCCCTCACTCAAATCAAAGTCAACTGCAACTTGTGTCATCATTTCCCTGATGTCACGGTCCTCTTCGAAAACGAAGGACAAACACAACAACAACAACAACAACATAGCTTACTTTGTATATATTTGACATGCTATCTCTTCCATTAGATTGTAAGTTCCCCAAGGGCATGAATTGTCTTTTGCTTCTTTTTGTATCCCAAGGACTTGGTACTACGGTATAAGGCACATAATAGGCACTTTTAAACATTTTTTACTGAGTGATCGATTGAAGGGCCCCGTAATAGTGCAATTAGTCGTCAGTCAGTCAATAGCAAGCATTTATTAAGCACTCACTGTGTATCAGGCAATGTGCTAAGTGGTAGTTGGTTGGTCCACTCTTTGTTATGCCCGAGATAGCCTGGACAGCTTCCAATTCTCCCACAGAGTTATTGATTACAGAGACCATAATGTATGGGATGAGCAGAGGGAGAAATTCTTGTGGAAGCCACAGTTCACATGGATTAATCATAGAATGTGACTCCCTTTGAAAGGCATAAAAGCACTATAGAGGAAGGAACGATGAATCTGTAATCAGAGAACCCAGTCCAAACCCCATCCTCGCCACTTAGTGGTTGTGTGACCTTGAGCAAGTCACTTAACCTCTGGGTTTCAGCTCCATCAGCAAAACAAAGGAGTTGGACCAGAGTCCCTTAAGGTCCCTTTCAGATATAAATCTATGATTCTAGAGTATAAGTGGAAATGCCTGGAATGGGGAGATGTAGTACCTTATACCAGAAATAGCAAGGAGACAGAATGAATTTGCAAACGATTAAGCAAAGAAAAAGTCTTTGTTCTACATCCTCTTCCCAGCCTGGCCAAAACTCTTCCACCTTTGGCCATTTTCCTTCTTTCTTCTCCTCTCCTCCTGTCTATTCCCCTCCCTTTTTTCTACCTTTCTCCTCTCCTCTGCTCTCTTCCTCTTCTCTTCACTAAGCTCTTCTCTTTTCCTCTCTTTTCTCCTCTTTTCTTCTCTTCCTTTCTCTTTCTTTCTCTTCTTTGCTCCCTTTCTCTTCTCCTTTCTTCTCCTCTCCTCTCTTCCCTTCCTTTCTCCTCTCCTCTCTGTTCCTCTCCTCTCATTTCTTCCCTTCCTTTCCCTTCCCTTCCCTTCTTCTCTCTTCTCTTTTCTTCCCTTCCCTTTCTTTCTCTTCCTTTCTCTTCTCTGCTCCCTTTCTCTTTTCCTTTATTCTCCTCTCCTCTCTTCCTTTCCCTTTCCTTCCCTTTTCCTCTCCTCTCTGCTCCTCTCCTCTCATTTCTTTCCCTCCTTTCTCTTCCCTTCCCTTCCCTTTCTTTCTCTTGCTTCCTCTTTTCTCCCTTCTTCTTCTCTTCTCTTTTCTTCTTTTCTCTTCTCTCTTCCCCTTTCCCCTCTTCTCTCCTCTTTTCTCTTCTTTTCTCTTGCCTTCTCACTTTTTAAAAAATCACTAGTTGTAGTCAATGTATATACAGTTCTAGTACTGCAGATTTCACTCTGTATCCTCTCATATAGGACTTTCCATATTTCCTTATTATGTCATATTTATCATTTTTATTGCAACATAATATTCCATTACATTAATATACCATAATTTATTCAGTCATTCTCCAGTTGTGGAACATATAGGTTGTTTCCAATTTCTTTTGCTATGACAAATAAAGCAGTTATGAATAATTTTGTGGAAATAGATCTTTTCCACCTTTTATGATGTCTTTTAAAATAGAGTCCTAGCAATCGAATCTCAGGGTTGAAAAGTAGGACTGGCTTTATGACTAATTGCGTACTTTTGTGTTGTTTTCCCAAATACGTGTACTCTTCTAAAGTCAGGCCAGCAATGTATTAGAGCACCTGCTTCCCTATAGTCTTATCAACAATGGATTTTTAGGGTGGCTTTTTTCATGCTAAGTCATTCTCATTAATCTATCACGGTTTCTTAAGGTGGTATTAGTTTACATTTCTGGATTCTTAGGAGATTTGAGCATTTTTTCAAATGGTAATAAACAACTTGTATTTCCTCCTTTATAAATTGTTTATCCATGCACTTTGACCAACACTCCATTGGAGAATGTGTATTATTAGTCATACAAGATAAGATAAAAACAAACGAATTAGCAAGAAACAACAATAAAGAAATGGTTCAGTGGTTAGAGAACTTGATTTGAAATCTGAAGGACCTAGGTTCAAACCCTGACTCAGACACTAGCTTTGTGGCCCTGGTCAAGTCATTGAATTTTTCTTTTCCTCTCAATTTCCACATCTGTAAAATGAGAAGAATAATACCTCCCAGAGTTGTTGCAAAAATCAAGGGAGATAACATATATAAAGCAAGCATTACAGTACTATGTGAAGGCTGGTTATGATCATTGTTATCATTATTGTGATTATTATAAATTCTGGATTTCAGATAGCCACCTGATATATTTTTGACAAATCTGTTACTTTTTATTTTAAAGATATTGCTTTTTGATTACAAAAGTCTTCTCTCTTTAGATAATCAAACCCATCAACTTGGATTCCAATTATTTCTTCTTTTGGTTTGATTAATAAAATGTCTGTCCTATTTGGAATTGTGACAGATATATTACTGCTTTTTCTAATTTTTCGTGATTTCTTTTTCACTTAGATTATATATTCATTCAGAGTTTCTTGTGGTATATGGTATAATTTGTATCCAAAGCCAGTTTTTGTTTTTTGTTTATGTTTTTTTTTATCCCTAAAGATATCCAGTTTTCCTAGAAATTGTTATTACATAGCAATTGTGTTGAAGCCTAGAAACACCCACTGTCAGCCTTTCCATTGCTTTTTGGGTGATACTCAATTTCAGTTCTCTGGAGACTTTAGTATTTCATGACTCACAGACATTCAACAGCACCAGAATAATTTCAGTGTTAAAGATATGGGTTGAGAAAGGGAAAAGAAGAAGTAGAATTGGGGCAAATTATCTCACATAAAAGACACAAGAAAAAGCTTTTACAGGGCAGGGGAAAGGGGGGAGGTGTGGGGGAGTGAGCAAACTTTACCCTCATCAAAATTGTCTCAAAAAGGGAATAACATACACACTCGGTTGGATACAGAAATACATCTTACTCTATAGGAAAGTATGTAGGGGAAAGGATAAGAGAAGGGGGGAAATAGAAAGAAGGGCAAATTGGGGGAGGAGGAAGTCAGAAGCAAAACACTTTTGAGGAGGGACTTGGTGAAAGGAGAAAGAGAATAGAATAAATAGGGGGAAGGGAATAGGAAGGAGGGAAATACAATTAGTAACAGTAATTGTGAAAAAAATTTGAAGCAAGTTTCTCTGATAAAGGCATCATTTCTCAAACGTATAGAGAGCTGAATCAAAGTCATAAAAATAAGAGCCATTCTCCAATTGACAAATGATCAAAAGATATGAATAGTTTTAAAATGAAGTAATCAAAACTATTTTCATATAGCCATATGAAAAAATGTTCTGACTCAGTATTGATTGGAGAAATGCAAATTAAAACAATTCTGAGGTACTATTGCATACCTATTAGATTAGCTAACAGGACAGAAAAAGAAAATGACAAATGTTGGAGGGGATGTGGAAAACATGAGACATTTTTGCAGTATTGGTGGAATTGTGAACTGATTCAACCATTCTGTAGAGCAATTTGGAACTGTGCCCAAAGGGCTATAAAACCATACATATGGTTTGACCTAGCAATACCACTACTAAGTCTGTATCCCAAAAGAGATTAAAAAAGGAAAAGGACCTATATATACAAAAATATTTATAGCAGCTCTTTTCTGGTGACAAAGAATTGGAAATGGAGGGGATGCCCATCCACTGGAGAATGTCTGAACAAATTGTTACATGTATTTACAATGGAATACTATTGTATTGTAAGAAATGATGAGCAGGATGCTCTCAGAAAAACCTGGAAAGATTTACATGAGCTGATGCAAAGTGAAATGTACTGTGTACAAAGTAACATGTGGTGGTGGCTGTTGTCCTTTATTCTCAAAGAGGATTAAAATGACATCATTATGCTAGAGTAAAGTTTCAATGCATCCAACTGTAGCTGATTAGACCAATATGAGCTTGCAATGCACTACCACAAGCCGGGCACAAATAGTCTGGGTGAACATTTGGGGAGAATACTCTAAATTTGCACATCCTGCATTTCCTTTGAACTGCTTCAATTCTGCTTTACTCATAGAGCACAGCACCTTCTCTGATGTGGGCATGCCATGCTGAGCACTCCTATGCCAGTGTCTCCCATGTCACACAATCAATTCCAAAGTTCTCAAGAGACACCTTGAAAGTGTCCTTGTATCACTTCTTCTGACCACCATGTGAACACTTGTCCAGCGTGAGTTCTCCATAAAATAGTCTTTTTGGCAAGCCTGTTTTGCCTCCGAACAATGTGGCCAGCCCATTGGAATTGCACTCTCTGAAGCAGAGTTTGAATGCCTGGCAGTTTAGTTTGAGTAAGGACCTCAGTGTCTGGTACCTTCTCCTGCAGGTGATCTTCAGAATCTTCCCAAGACAATTCAAATGGAAGTGATTCAGTTTGCTAGCATGACCCTGGTAGACTGTCCAGGTTTCACAGGCGTACAACAATGAGGTCAGCACAACAGCTCTGTAGACCTTCAGTTTGGTACTCAGTCTAATACTTCTTCTCTCCCATACTTTCCTTTTGAGCCTCGGAAGAGCTAGTTCCAGCAATGCATGCGTCAACCTCATTATCAATGTGTACATCCCTGGAAAGTACACTACCAAGGTAAATGAACTTATCCACAGCATTCAAAACTTCCCCATTTGTGTAACCCGATGGTTCCACATATGGATTGTGTGATGGTAGCCAATGGATCACCTGTTTTCTTGGTGTTAATTGTTAGGCCAAAATTAGCACAAGTAGCAGAGAAGTGATCCATACTTTGTTGCATCTCAGCTTCAGAAGCTGCATTGAGTGAGCAATCAGCAGCAAACAGAAAATCATGTGCCAATACTCCCTCCACTCTGGTCTTGGCTTATAGTCTTTTCAAGTTGAAGAAATTACCATCAGTGCAGTAGCTGACCTTGCTGTGTTGTATTGTTAATGTATTGTTAATACAATTTAAAGATCTTTCCCATCCATTAATAGGCCCATGTGACCTGTCTGAGTCACATGAGCCTGTGGTGGAAGGAGCTTGCTGAATGGGTAGAGCAGGAAGGGTGGAGCAGAGGTGAGAGGAAATGAGACAGATCAGTCAGAGCTGGGAAAGAGAGAGAGACACAGAGCAGCTGCTACTATGAGTGAGAACCAGGGAGCGATTTTGCTTGAGGGTGTTCGTTTGTGGGAAGGCCCTAACAGAGGGAAGGCTTAGGGCTGGTGGTGCCCTCTGCATTGATAATGGGTATAGATTTCGCTTTCTGGTGTTTGAATAAAAGTTTTGG
This sequence comes from Phalanger gymnotis, assembly GCA_028646595.1. NCBI lineage: Eukaryota > Metazoa > Chordata > Mammalia > Diprotodontia > Phalangeridae > Phalanger > Phalanger gymnotis. The sequence goes on from CM053622.1 coordinate 764,490,173, forward strand.
TTCCGTCTTCCATGTGGAGAGTCTGTTATATTTTACGATTCAGAACTACGCCGGCATATTCATAGCCGCCATAGGCTCTGCAAATATTGCATTGGCTCTATGTGTGTTCATCCTCATTGAAAGCATTTGAGAGCATGGCTGAAAACATGCTAGAAAGCATGAGAGCAAGCACACAGCCTTATTTCACTCCATTGATGACTGGGAAGGGACGAGAGCATTGTCCGTTATCCAGAATCTGGGCAGGCAGAGTCCTCCTTAATAGGCTGATCCTTCACCTGGAAGACGGTCATCTACCTGAGAGCCAATGTGGCTTCAGAAAGGGCCAAGGTACAGTGGATATGGTGTTTGCTGCCCAACAACTCCAGGAGAAATACCAGGAGCAGAACAGAGGCCTGTACACAACATTTATAGATCTGATCAAGGCCTTTGATACTTTTAGTCATGAGGGCTTATGGAAAATTATGTCAAAATTTGGTTGCCCAGAGTAGTTCATCAGCATTATACATCAATCACAATGTCACGGCAATATTGTAAAATGATCAATTGTAAACGACTTAGCCATTCTCAGTAATACAACGATCCAAGACAACTCTGAAGGATTTAACGATGAAAAACACCGTCTATCTGCAGAGAAAGAACTGATGGCGTCTGAATACAAATTGAAGCATGCTTTTTTAACTTTATTTTTCTTGAGGTCTTTTTTGTCTATGTTTTCTTTCACAACATGACTAATATGGAAGTGTTTTGCATGACTACACATGTATAACCTATATCAAATTGCTTACCTTCTCAGTGGGGGGTGGGGGGAGAGGAAGGGAGAGAATTTGGAACTCAAAGTTTTGAAAACAAATGTTAAAATTGTTTTTACATGTAACTAGGGGAAAAATGGATCTTTGATTTGGGGAGAAACGTGGAGTTATTAAAAGAACTATACAATTTCCCAAAAGTAATCCAGTCTGCACTCCCCTCCTCCAGTGTAAACAAGAAATTAAGCAGGAAAATCGGTATAAAAGAAGTCATCAGAGAATTTTACCACTGGAAAAATAGGTGGGCTGGCCAAGTACCAAGAGTTAGAGATAACAACAGTTAGCAAAGGTTTACAAAGTGAAATATCTACCTACTTAGGTTGATAGATGCACACACATATACATAAGTGTACATACATATGTGTATATATGTATATATATAATGTGTGTGTGTGTGCGTGTCTATATATAAAAATATACATACAAAATCTCATTTGATCCTCACAACAACCTTGTTTGGTAAGTATTGTTATTATACCCATTTACCAATAAGGAAATGGAATTAGTTAGTGATTAAGTGACTCTTAATTCCAGTGCCTTCTCTCTGTTGATTATTTCTTATACATGCTGTATAGCTTATCTATACATAGTCATTTGCTTGTCTGCCTCATTAGATTGTGAACTCTCTGGAGGAAAAGATTTTTTTTTGCCTTTCTTTGTATCCTCAGCTTTTAGCACAGTACCTGGTACACAGTAGGCCCTTAATAACTATTTATTAACTGATTTTCCCAGAGTCACATGGCTAAGAAGGGTCTGAGGCAGGATCTGATCTCCGGTTTCCTTGAAGCCAAGTCTAGACTTCTACACTTTGAACTACCTAGTGCCCTAACCAGTGGACAACTGATGGTCAGTCTCTATGTTCCACTGATATCCACGCAAAGCCAAAAGAATTTAAGGAACCCCATCCACCCCTGTGCATCCCCCATCCTCCAGAATGTTGGGTCTACCCTCTATGACATATTTATGGAAAGAAATAGATGAATCACATGTGGTAATGAGTGGGCACGGATGGGGTTACAGCCTGCATCTTAGGACACAGTATTTAGTTTGATAAGAACAGCAATCTACTGAAGAAGTGGAGTACGGGAGGAGGGATCCTATTCCCTAATGATTTTTAAATGTGACTTCATCAAACACCAATGTTTTATTTCATTGAGTTCTTTGTAAGGCTTCTCTATTCTGCTCTATCGATCTGATTTTTTTCTGGTACCAGGCAATTTTTACAGTGATTACTCTAGTGCATTTTGATATCTGGTGGGCCTAATCCCCCTTTGCTGGTCTTCTTTTTCATAGTTCTGCAATGACTCAACAAGCATTTATTAGACAGCAGCTATGTGTCAGGCTTTGTGCTGGGAACCGGGGATACAAAAACCAAAAAAAAAATATTAATGAAATGTTCCCTGACCTCAAAGAGACTACATTCCACGTGGATATAAGTAAGTCATTTTCAATGACAAAGTCATTTTCAAAGGAAGGGAGCATAAGAACAGGGAGAGGGAGAAGAATCAGGAAAGGCCTTATATGGGTGGTGTATTGACCCTTGATGCTTTATAGGGACCTTCTAGAGCTTAGGTGTTCTAGGCTGCAGTGGGCTAAGCCAATCTGGTGACCAAATTCAGCTTGACATTAACATTGTAAGCTCTTGGGAGACAGGGAGTTGGGGCCACCAGGTTGCCCCAAGGGGGTCACACTGGTTCAGGTCAGAAATGAAGTAGGTCAGTGTTCTCAGCTTGGGTGAGACTCGCTCTTTAAGAGGGATAAAGGCTTTTTGCAATACCTGAGCTGTGCTTTGACTTAAGATAGGGATTCTAAGTGAAATTAAGAAAAGTTATTCCAGGTGTGAGTAACCACCTGTGCAAAGGCATAGCGATGAGAGGGGGAGGTCATAAACAGGAAGCAACACACAGTTTAATTTAATTTGAATGAAGTATATGAGAGGAAATGGTAATAAAATATAATAGAAGGTAGGTGGGAGTCACAGTGTGGAGGACTTTAAATGCCAAGTGAAGATTTTACATTTACTTATATGTGTACATGACCATATTTCTTCTGGGGACAATTGGGAGCCATCGAAGATTTTGGATACAGAGAGGACATGGGCAGATCTGTGTTTTAAGAATATCAGTCTGATAGTTTGATGGACAGTGGATTGGAAGAGAAAGACACTGGTATCAAGAAGACTAATGCAAAAATCTAAATGAGAGGTCATGAGGGTCTGAACTAAGGTGGAATAGAGAGAAAGGAGAGTGGATATTGTTGGGGTAGAATTGATCAGATCTAGCAACTGATCAGATATGAATTGAGGGAAAGTGCAGAGGCAAGGACAAGTCCAAAGTTATGAACATGAGGAATAGGAAAAACATAGTGGTCTCATCAATAGAAATGGTGACATTTGTGGTCCTGATTGGCCCTCAGAGGAAATGCGATGAATTCCATTTTGGACACGTTGAGTTCAAGGTGTCCATAGGTCATCCATGTAGAGATGTTCAGTGTTTTGTTGCTGATCAGTCATTTATGATGCTTTGTGACCCCTTTGGTGTTTTCTTGGCAAAGATACTTGGGTGGTTTGCCATTTCTTTCTCCAGCTCATTTCACAGATGAGGAAACTGAGGTAAATACGATTAAGTGACTTGTCCAGGGTCACACAGGTAGAACATGTCTGAGGCCGGATATGAACACAGGTCTCTCTGACTCCGGGCGTAATGCTCTATCCACTGTGCCACCCAACTGCCCAGAGAAGTCATCACTCCTTCTTTTCAAATCCTCCAGTATATTAGAATAGAGCTATATATACTTAATTTGATCATTGACTTGATTTCTGTGCTCATTCTCCTTTCAGATTTCAGTGATTTGAGCTGTCTCTATTTCTCTCCCTCTTCTTCCCTCTCTCTCTGTCTCTCTCTGTCTCTCTGTCTCTCTCTCAATCTCTCTCTCTCTCTTTCTCCCACCCTTCCTCTTTCTGTCTCTGTGTCTGTAGAGTTGTTAATACAAGACCAAAATTTAAGAAGAAAGATTTCCAGATCTAGGAATCACCTGCATTGAGATGATAATTATGCCCAATGTGAGTTATGGAGGTAATTTAAGGAGAAACAGTGGGAAAAGAAGAGAAAATCTTTCCACTTCAGGCTTAAGGCTTGCCTCTCACTTAATGGCTGAAAATAGAGTGATTTTCTGACAAAGATGACTGAGAGGGAGCAGTCCGAGGGGTAGGAGGAGAACCCCAGAGGAAGAAGAGAATCACAGAGACCAAGAAAGACAAGAACAACCAGGGAAGGGTGGTCAGTAATGTCAAAAACAGAGAAACCAAGAAGGATGAGGAATGAGAAAAGGCCCTTCAATGTATAAGCTAAGACATCACTGGCAAATAATTCATTGTTAATTGATGGGGGAAGAAGCCTTCCATCTGTCTCTATGTTTAAAGATATAAGGGCAGGATTTTTTTTTAAGTTTGGTAGAATTTGCTTGGGAATCCATCTGGTTCTGGTACCTTTTCGAAGACAGCCCTTTAATGGGCTGCCTGATTAAGATTGATTTCTTTCAGTTATCCACCCTTCACTCGCACAACTATGCCTTAGTTCAGGCCTTTATCCCCTCCTGCCTGCATTATTGCAGTGGCCTTCTAATTGCTCCCCCATCCCAAAGCCTCTCCCCACTCCATCCGACACCCCTGATGCCAAAATAAATTCCCTCAAGACCAGATCTGACCCCGTGACTCCCCCACTCAATGAACTCCAACGGCTTCCTAACACCCGAAGGATAAAATATAAACTCCTCCTTAGCTTTTAAAGTCCTAGACAACCAGCGGGCAACCCATCTTGCCAGACTCACTGGATATCATTCCCTCTCCTGCACTCTTCCATCTGGCCAAACTGGTCTCTGTTACTCACTCACAACACGCCAGCTCCCATCGCTGTTTCTTTGCTCTGGTCATCCCTTATGCCTGGAACGTTCTCCCTCTGGGAATGCTCTCCTGAGTCACCTCCATCTCATAGAGCTCGTCTCTCCCTTTAAAATAGCTCAGGCACAAGGTTCTGCATAGTAGCGGCTGCCCGCCCAAACTTGCTCTGTATTTAACTACTCTATGTGTGTATACGTGCATATACAGAAGTACATGGATTCATGTACACACATATAATTATTTATGAACTTATATTTATATATTAACTTGATATTTATGATGTATATATACATCATATATACATTTATCACATATATGCACATATACATATATACATACACACACTTGTTGTCTCCCCCATTATGATGAAAGCTCATTGCCACTAAGGATTTTTTATTCTTTGCACTTGTAACCCCAGAGTCAAACACTGCAGCTGGTAAATATTAGGGTCTTAATAAATGCATGTTTGCTGTTGATTAATCTACTTCTTGTTTCTGTCTCTCCCTCTCTCTCTCTTTGTGGTTGTGTGTCTGTCTGTCTGTCTGCCTGTCTCTGTGTGTGTATGTGTGTTTCTATCTCTCTCTGTCTCTCTCTGTCACTGTCTGTCTCTCTCTCTCTCCCTTCCTCTCTTCTCTGTCTCTTTCTCTTTTTGTCTCTATCTTTCTCTATCTCCCTCCTTCTCTCCTCCTTTTTTTCGGTTATATTTGCTATTTGTTTATTGATTCGACTAGTCTTTTGGTGTGTAATTTTGATCTTTTAGGTTTTTTAGGTACCAATTTAATTCACTAATTTTGTCTTTTTTATTGATATGGGAATTTAATATGAATTTGCCTCTAAGGATTTATTTAGCCAGTCACATAGCCCTTGATGCATAGTATCTATATTGTCATTCTCTTTGGTGTAATCTATTTTTTTATAATTTCTTCTTTCACCTAGGCATTATGTCCATCTTCATTTCCATGGGGGCATATATCTTTAATTCATGACATCATTATTTATTACTAGTTTTATCACATTATGCCCCATAAACGGCGTATCTAGAATCTTTGCTTTTCTACATTTGCCTCTGTCTTCTTTATGGTCCAACGCTCTGCTGGTTTTGTGTGTGCCGTGAATGCTGAATTTGAAAAAAAAAAAGCTATATTCTTTGCTTGTCTCTTTGAATTTCTTCCACAAATCTATGTAATTTAGTTTACTTATTACTCTATTCAGTTCTGTTATTTTTTCTTATTTATCTTTTTGTTGAATTTATCATATAATGATAATGGGAAATTTAAAACTTCTGTTTTTTGGTCTATTTCTCCACAGGGCTCTAAAGTTTTCTATGTTATTAATCTTGCTGCAAAATTATTATTTAAGACTGAAATACTCTTATTTTGTCTAAAACCTTTTAGCTTAACATAATGTTCTTTTTAAATCTCTTTTAATGCCTTCTGGCTTGAATTCAACTTTGTCCATATGTTTGATGCCACATCCCCTTTTCGTGACTTGGTAGTAATTTGGTGAATTTTAAACTACCCTTTCATTGGGAATCTAATGAGATCTTTCTGAATAAAAGATATTTCCAGCAAGCAGAATGTTGTGGGAATCCGATTTTTAATCCATTCTAGGACTCTTGCTTTTATTGAGTTGTTTGACCTGTTTGGATTTAGCATTGCTACACCATTATTAACTTTGTTTTTTGTCAGCATTATAGAGGAAGCCAAAATAAGCTTTTTATTAATGCTCTGGTAATTTAAATTATTAATCCAGATTTGATAGAGCCGTTCTGAACAAAGTTTCTCTTTCTTATATTAATGATTATGTATTTAATGTAGGCCTTGTCTTTATCAAAGATAATTGCTTTCCTTTGCGGTTACCTTATTATCTTCCCCTTCCTGCTCTTGCCTTTCTTGCCCCACACACCTCCCAAACTTATTTCCCTAAAACATCCTTATGATCCCTTTACTGATTTAATCACTACAAGGCTCTGAGGGTTCCCACACATTGTTAGCAACAGTTTTATCTTGGTTATTTTAAATACCTCTCTTTTTGCCAAAAGGCTTGGATGTTGTCTGAAGACTTCCTTCAAGTAGATATGTCTCTCTGGAATGTTTTTTTTAATTATTATTTAATTTATTTTGTTTATTTATTTAAAATATTTAGTATATTTAATATATTTTTATATAGTATATTTAATTTTATATTGCATAACTTTATATAGTATATTTAATATATTTATATGTTAATTTAATATATTTAGTTTTCAACATTGATTTTCGCAAGAGTTTGAATTATGAATTTTCTCCCCATTTCTACTCTCCCCCCCCACTCCAAGATGGCATATATTCTGGTTGCCCTGTTCCCCAGTCAGCCCTCCCTTCTTTCACCCCACTCCCCTCCTATC
>CM053622.1:764497762-764544756 GCA_028646595.1 Phalanger gymnotis
GATGATATCTAGGCTCTTTTTTTGATCATGGCTTTCAGGTAGTCCAATAATTTTTAAATTCTCTTTCCTGGATCTATTTTCCAGGTCAGTAGTTTTTCCAATGAGATATTTCACATTGTCTTCCATTTTTTCATTCCTTTGGTTCTGTTTGACAATATCTTAATTTCTCATCAAATCACTAGCTTCCACTTGCTCCAATCTAGTTTTTAAGCTAGTATTTTCTTCAGTGGTCTTTTGGACCTCCTTTTCCATTTGGCTAATTCTGCCTTTCAAGGCATTCTTCTCCTCATTGGCTTTTTGGAGCTCTTTTGCCATTTGAGTTAGTCTATTTTTTAAGGTGTTGTTTTCTTCAGTACATTTTTCATTATTTTTTGGGGTCTCCTTTAGCAAGTCATTGACTTGTTTTTTATGGTTTTCTCTCACTCTTCTCATTTCTCTTCCCAATTTTTCCTCTACTCCTCTAACTTACTTTTCCAAATCCTTTTTGAGCTCTTCCATGGCCTGAGACCAGTTCATGTTTTTCTTGGAGGCATTTGCTGTAGTCTCTTTGACTTTGTTGACTTCTTCTGGCTGTATGTTTTGGTCTTCTTTGTCACCAAAGAAATATTCTAATGTCTGAGACTGAATCTGGGTGTGTTTTCACTGCCTTGCCATGTTCCCAGCCAACTAACTTGACCCTTGAGTTGTTCAGCAGGGTATAACTGCTTGTAGAGTAAAGAGAACTATGTTCCAAGCTTGAGGGGATGTGCCAGCTCTGCCACACCAGTACTCCTCCTTCCCCAAGATCCCCCAACCTGGACTGAACTAAGATCTTCAGCAGGCTCTGCACTCCTGCTCTGATCCACCACTTAATTCCTCCCACCAGGTGGGCCTGGGGACAGAAGCAACTGAAGCTGTAGTTCTGTAGCTGCCCCACCTCTACTGCCCCTGGGGTGGTGGCTGAACCATGAACTCCATCACCCTGTCCCCAGCAGCTTTTCCCACTAACCTCTGTTGTCTTTGGTGTTTGTGGGTTGAGAAGTCTGGCAACTGCCACAGCTCACTGATTCAGGGCGCTAGTGCCTGTTTTGCCTAGCTCCTGGTCTGGTTGGTCCGCATGGCCCACGCTGAGCTCTGTTCCCCTCTGCTCCCAGCTCTGTGCATGATAGACCTCAGCCAGCAACCATCCAGGCTGTCTAAGCTGGATCCCTGCTTCCCTCTGCTATTTTGTGGGTTCTGCAGGTGTAGAATTGCTTCAGAGCTATTTTTTATAAGTTTTTGGAGGGACTTGGCAGGGAGCTCACGCTAGTCCCTGCTTTTCTCTGGAAAGTTTTCAAAGTGAATTTGGTCAGGTAGATGATACAAGCTCATAGCCCATGCCTCTTCATTTTATTTATGCTATATTACATTTTCCACCATCCATCTTTCTCCTCCTTTCAAAGTCCCCCATGATCCTAATTATTGTTGCCTGGTAGGTGATTTCTATACTTCTCCTGGTACCTTGATAAGTAACATTAGAGTTTAACTATTGTGAAAGGTAAGGCCTGTTGAGTGTATCAATTTAATTACCCCACCCTACTTAAAATAGGTAATAAAATGCTGCATACCATGGTGCTTCAACCAGGTGGGAACTTGGATTGATTTAATCCAGTCAATCAAAGGCTTTCTAAATGAGTGTGAGAAGTCCACGAACAATTCAGATGTCTCTGATGAGCCACTGCATGAACTGGACTGATGGCTTGCGCAGGAAGTATTCAGATTGGCTGAGCAACATTGGTCATATCAGCAAGGAGCCCTTAACTACCCCTTTCTGCCACATATCCCCTCTAAACTTGAGTCCTGTTCCCTCTAGACTCTATCTGTACTGGGGGGAGAGTGTGTTACAAACTTTTAGGAGGATATTTTGTACTGATTGCTCTTACTGTGTCATTTTAATAAATACCTCCTTCCAAAAATTGAGTCTGACTGAGTAAGTGGTATCAACCAATATCATGGTGGAAAGAACGGTGGAAGAACCTCATGTTGTATGGCACAAGAAAAACCATTCCTAACCCCTAACCCTAAATATAGAATTGTAAAGGAACGCAGAAGAGCTCTGGGGCCCCACCTCATCATTGGGAGTGGGAGCTGGCATAAGTAACTCAGAGCATGTGTTGATCCATGTTGAGTTCATTTATGAGTTCATTTTGCATGTTAAATTTGGAGTTTGTTCTTGAGACCATGATGTGGATTTGGAGGAGGCACATTTCATTGTTTTTTGCTGGTTCAGGGAAAATTTATAAATAATTTCTTGAGCTATTATGTCCAGATTCTTTTGTTTTTTCTAAGTTTTCCAGTATGTTGATAACCTAGTTGCTACATTGTACTCTATCCTTCAGGTCTATGTATTTTCTGATAACTTATGTATTTATATTTCCAACTTTTGCTCATTGTATGTAATTTTGTTTTCTGCTTTAGTACTGCTGCTATTCATTGCTTCTGTGAAATTTAAGGTTCTCTCTTTGTATTCTATGTATTGGTCATTTTTCTTCATGGTTTGCTCTCATTCACTATTTATCTCTTTGTCCTCAGTCAATTTCCTACTTTTCTTATGCTCTCCTGAAAACTGTCCTGGAGGGGGGCTGAATGGGGTCCATGCTGCCAACTGAAACCTTCCAAGTTTAGAGAAAGCATTTATTTAGGGGCCATCTTATCTATTCCAAATCCCTCATCTCAGAAAAGAGAGAACAAAGGCCTAGAAAGATTAAGTGACTAACCCAGACAGTAAGTAGCATTAATGAGATTTGAATGCGGGTCTTCTGGACTCCAATCCAGGGACCTTTCTACCATATTGTACAATTTTTCATTCTATCTTGTGATTTTTCTTAGCACTGTTTCATTTCTTTGAATGAGTCATTTATCTATCCATTTGAGGACATCTCCTAGTAAATTATGTGTGGTTCTTTTTTTCGCTGAAACTTTAGCTGATTCAGTTATCCCGTGGTGTATTGTCATTGTGTCAACACTGTGCTTTGCTCATCTTGTTTGTTTGTTTTATTTGTTTATTTTTTTTGTTTTTCTTCTGTAGCTTTCTGGTCTCTTTGTGTTCCTCTCCACCCCCATGGGGTGCAGGGAGGGACTGGCTCCTTCTGATCCTTTCCCTCCAGTGTCTGAGATCAGCTGCCCTCTCATGCTCTCCCTGGGACCAAGATAAAACCATATGGTCCAAGTGATAGTATAGTTAGGCTGATTAAGAACTATTTGAGTAACTGGACCCAAAAAAAGAATTTATTACTGATTAGATGTCAGCTCAGAAGAGGTCTCTATTGGAAAGATAAGCCCTTAGTCCTATACTAGTTAACATTTTTTATAAAAATCTGACCCTGACCTATCTTATCAGAGTGATTATACACTTCTCCCCCCTTGCTCATTCTGTGTTCCAAACTCAGCTGCTTACTGCTCCCATATGTGCTATTTAATTTCCTACCTCTGTGACTTTGCATGGTCCATCCCCATCCACCCATGCCTGAAGTATGTGTCCTCTTCATTTCCATCTCATAGAGTTCCTTCAAAGCACAATTCGGGGACTATCTATTATAGGAAAGCTTTTCTGACGTTCCTATTTCTTAGTTCTATCCACACAATGAAAGGGTTGGTATGTATTATATATATGCATGTAAACACACACAGTGTTCCTAATTCTCAATTCCATCCCCATGGAAGTATGGCATTTATGTATTGATGTGTGTATATGTGTGTGTATATATTGTACATATACATATGTATATATGTTTATACATGTATTCACATACATTTTACACATAAACACACGTGCAGGTATACAGTTATATATTCATATATATATTTGTTTATAGTCAATATTTACACATATATTAGTCAAAAAGCATTTATTAGACATCTACCATGTGCCAGGCACTGTACTAAACATTGGATATAGAAAGAAAGGTTAAAATTAGCCCCTGACCTCGAGAAGCTCACAATGAAATGGAAGAGACAACTTGCAAATAATTTTGTACAAGCAAGTTTTATATATATATATATATGTATGTATATATATATATATATATATCATAAATTGTAGATAACCTCAGAGGGAAGATATTATAATGAATATTTATTTGTGTGTGCATGTGTGTTCTATCCCAGTACAATGTAAAGTTCATCAAGGGCGGGAACTATTTCATTTTTGTTTATATGTATGTATATGTATATATGCATGTGTGTAGAGATATACATGCATACATATATATGGTATTTAGCATAGTACCTGGCACATAATAGATGCTCAATTTCTGTTTGTTGAGAAGAATAAGATGAAAGAGGAGAAGGAGGAGGAAAAGGAGGAGGAGAAGGAGGAGGAGAAGGAGGAGGAGGAGGGAAAGGAGAAGAAGGAGGAGGAGGGGAAGGAGAAGAAGTCTTCTAAGGTCTTTTCCAACCTTAAATTCTATGCTAAGTCCTACCTGGAGGGATGTATAGGGCCCAAAAAGATTGAATAGAAAATTGTCTTCCAGACCCAAGTATTTATATACCTGGATGAGGGTGTGATGACCAGGACTTTGTACCAAAGTACTAACATTTAGAGGGCACAAATATGCCCTAAAATATATCCTCCTACAGAAGTGATGAAATAACTGAATTTAGCACCAATGACTAGTTAAAATAGGAAACTACAAGATCATGCACAAGTAACAACCATCTGTGAGCCACTGTAGTAACTGATTCCCCCTCCTGTTCAACTGAATTAGTTGTAATTACATCTTGTATTATGTTTCCATCATGAATTACAAAGCTGATTTGGGGGTTCTGTCAGATTATTGCTATTTCGGTTGTTCAATGCTCCTGTAGATTTTCAAAGGCTTATGAATTTAATGTTTAAAGACCCGCTGGATGAGAGGGGTGGTGATTTATTCCAATGATACCCTCTCTACTCCAGGGATCCTGCCCAGAACGCCAAATTTATCTGAGCAATCCTCTGGTTTCATGTCTTCTTGGAAGGCAGACAACTGAGCTTCAGTATAGGCGTCCAGAGACTCCTGGTGTTAAGCGCATTTCAATATCTCTGATGGCAGGTTAGTAGCTGCAAAGGGCAGCATCGATGTAGGGCTTTTGGGGGTGACTGATCTGTCAGACAGACAAACTTAGGTTTTTCCAACCGTGCAACTGCCTGTAGATTACAACATCCAGTATCATAGCTAATTGTGAAGTTGAGCTGACTGAAAATGAAGGTCCAATGGATCTGATATTGATCGAAATACCAGGTTACCTGAAGGTGCCTAGGCTCTTATGGTCAGAGTAGATAAGTACAGAGTCTAGCGTAACCTTGGGACGATGCCTCTACCCTCAGCTGCAGCTTGGATGGTAAGTAGCTCCTGGTGGTAGGGTTTTTCCTGCATTATTCAGAATATAATAAATACTATATTAGTATCTTATATCCTATTAAATATGATAACATTTGTTATTATGTAATATATAATTATATTGTACATTGTTACTACATAATGTATCATATAGTATCTAATAAGATATATATTATAATTATATAAAACAACTAATATAATGCTATATAATAATTAATGATGCAATAATATTATAATAACCCCTGCCTCTCAGGGGTATGTGAAGATCAAGTGTAAGCACTTTGGAAACCTTTAAGTGTTATAGAAATGCTAATTATTATTATTAATTATTGTTTAAAGTACTTTGCAAAACTTTAAAGTGCTATGTAGCTATTGACAATCATCGTCACCATCTTTACCACTATTATTGTTAATCTCAAAGAGGTAGCAAACGATAAGGCCTGAGTGCGGATGAAGAAGAGAAGAAGAGGAGGAGAAAGAGAAAGAAGAGGGAAAAAATGCAGCCAGTGAGAAGACAAATGAAGAAGCATTTATTAAGCACTAACTGTATGCCAAGCACCGTGTTAAGTACTGGGAATTCAGATGCAAGTAGAAAGAAACCGTGTCGCTGCCCTCGAGGAGCTTACATTCTAATTGGGAGGAAAGTTGCAAATAAAAAAAGCTCAAAAGGGAGGAGGTTGCTACATATTAGAGCACGCTAGAGGAAGTCTAGAGAGTTAGAAGTGCAGCCTTGAGAGCAATGAAGACAGCCTCCATTGTAATATCAGATTGTCACATTTCATGATAAATTGTTTCAAAGGATCATTCAATAAGCATTCTCTGTATTAAGCACCTACTGTGTGCTAGGTATTATATGAGCAGCTAGGGAGATGGTAACAAAAAAAATTAGTTCCTGACCTAAAGAAGCTGACGTTAAATGGGGAAAACAGCATGTCCACAGATAAATGAGCATATGGAGAGAGGGACACAGAATTGTTAGAGCATTGTTGAAATGGCCAGTGAGAAGGTGAGGAAGACCGAGAACAATGAGGTCACAGAAAGGCAAATCCAGGCTTGGTGTCAAGAAAAACATTCCATCAGAGCTGTCCCAAAGTGTGGCCTTAGGATCCCCCTCCCTGGAGATCCTCAAACAAAGGTCTGGTGGCCACTCATGAGGCTTGTTGCAGAGGGCACTCTTAGTCAGGGATGGGCAGGACAAGCAAATCTCTAAGATCCCTTCCACCTCTGAAATTTTGCCCTTTCTTGGGCATTTCAAGAATAGGTGAAGGGCAGAGAAATGTAGAGGACACATCGGAGCTCTGAGAGGCAACATGGCATAGCAGACAAAATGTTGAACATGGAGCCAGGAAAAGATGGGTTCAAATCTCACCTCAGTTTTTTATCAGCCATGTAACCTTCTGGGCCTCAGTTTCACCATATGGAAAACAAGAGAGTTGAGTTAAATTATGTCTAAGGTTCCTTCCAGCTCTAAATCTATGGCCTTATTGTTCTAACATCCAAGGAACTCCTACAAGGACTCTCAGTACCTATTGAAGATGGGGGAAATGGCATCACTGGTTCATGTGGACTCCTCACTAAAATATTATGTGCAGTTCCCCCTGCCCCCAGCCCAGGAATTCTCTCTTCTCCTTCTATCTTCATGTTCCTTCAATTTGGTGAATACCGAGTACTGGCACAGGCACCGGAGGATCACTCCGACCAATTTGGTGTTCTGGGCAAGATTCCTGGAATAGCAAGGCTATCATTGAAATCAGCCACCACCCCCTCATCCAGCAGGTCTTGAAACACGAAATTCATAAGCCTCTGAAACACTTCAGGGGGTTGTACAACCCAAATGGCAATAATCTGGCAGAGCCCAGAATTTAACTTTGTAATTCATGATGTGAACATAATACAAGATGTAATTACAACTAATTCAGTTGAGAAGGAGGAGGATTCAGTTACTATAGCGGCTCACAGATGGTTGTTACTTGTGCATGATCTTGTAGCTTCCCATTTTAACCAGTCATTGGCACTAAACTCAGGTGTTTCTCTGCTGCTGCAAGAGTATGTGCTACCTTTCTGTGCCCTCTAAATGTGAGCACTATGGGACAAAGTCTTGGCCACACACCCCCCCCAATTATAGTGCTATAACCCAATGTAGAAATACCTGGATCTGGAAGACGATCTTCCCTTCATTGCACCTTTTAAATATTAAATAGGTTAGATGTTCCCTGGAGGTCCAATGTGGTGAATATCCCCACCTTTGCCAATTGTTCAATTAGATTTGGTACCAAGGGGAGAGGAGTATATTTTTCCCAGATGGTGAGAGTATTCAGAGCTCTATAAACATGGCAGAGTCTCAGTTCCCCACTTTTCTTTTTAACAAATAACACAGAGACTCCAACAGGGGAGACAGAGGACCAGAAGAGTCTCATTCCTGTTCTTCATGAATAATTCCTACAGGGACGCACTATGTCAAGTCAGCTAAGTTTAGAGTTCTGAGACCGTGCTATATCCACAACTATATTATGATGACATCTTGGCCTTACTTCATTAAATACATTCTGATAGTCTCAGTAAGGAAGGCATACAGGGTAGGGGGTACAGGGGCAGAAACTAATGCTGGAGGTGGCATAGAGCTGAGCTAAGGAATATATCTGGCCCTACTGGAAATAGCAGGTGACCTTGCCAGTCTCCCATGATTGACAGATGGCCTTGAGCCAATAACCAATCCCCAACAATCCTGGGAGAGCCTAAGTAGGATAGGGGAGCAGAGTAATGGCCGTCAGGGGCTTGTTCTCCAAGGCCACCGGCCTGAACCAGAGAGCTTGTCAAACAATCAACAGGTATTTATTTATTAAGCTTTGTGTCAGGAAATACAAATAATGAAACAATTACTACTCACAATGAGCTCAAATTCTAATAGAGGAGACAAGTTATGCACACACATATAGGTATGTATGTATGTATGCAAGTATATATACATATATGTATATATATAAATATATACATGCATAAGTACACACATATACACATGCATACATATGTGTATATACATATACACACGTACATACTGAGAACATACATACAAAGTTATCAGATACAAATTATAATATATTGTATTAATGCATAGTCATATCTATAATATAATACATAATTACTTTGTATGTGCATATATAAGTGTGTGTATACACACACATATATAATATAAATAAAGAGAACATAAATAGAAAGTTATCAGATACATATTGTAACATGTTGTATTTAATGCCTATTCATATCTATAATACATATTTTGTGTGCATATATATGCATATATATGTGTATATATAAGTAAGTATATATAGAGAGAGAGCATAAATACAAGTTGTCTGATACATATCGTAATATATTGTATTAATGCATATTCATATCTATAATACATAGTTACTTTGTGTATGTATACGTGTGTATATATATATATGTGTGTGTGTGTGTATGTGCATACACATGCATACTTATACAGACACACACACAGGAAGTAATTAAGTACAGGGTGGTTAGGGATGGAAGGTACCAGAACTTGGGGAGATTAGGAAAGCCTTCCCCCAGATGATGGTGTTTAGGTTGCACCTAAAAAGAAGAGAGGAGCTTTGTGTGTTGGAGGTCAGGAAGCATTATCCAACCCAGGCATGAGGCAGAACCAGCACAATGGCATGTGTAGGGGAGATGAGTTATGCAGTCATTTCTTTGGCTCCCACAACACCAGCACAGGATCTTAGAGGCAGCATGGTCTGTTGGATAGAGCGGCGGTGTGCTGGGAAATGTTTAACAACTGGCTCTCCAGAAGAAAAAAAAAGAAGTGCCCATGACACTTTTAAGTTTAATTGGCATCATTAACATTTTCTCCGTGACTTTCTTAAGTCTAGACAATCAATAAAACAATAAATCAAGCCCTGCCTTGTGAAGTTTGCCTATTTCTGAGGTATAAATGCTTCAACCGAAAAATTTAAGAGTTGCCTCTAGCGAGCCAGTTCGAACTGGCCCCGGCACATCTCTATTGGGGCATGAAACTTGAAACCTGCCTCAGATTTTAATGGGGTGTGTGACCCTGGGCAAGTCACTGAACTTTTCAAGGACTCAGTGACTTCATCAGTAAAATGGAGATGATGAGGCTTCAATTATCTACCTCACCAAGTTAGTATGAAGAAAGCACTAGAGCAATGTAGGTTAGTCTCTCTCTCTCTCTCTCTCTCTCTCTCTCTCTCTCTCTCTCTCTCTCTCCCCATGTCTCTGTCTCTGCCCCTGTCTCTGTCCATCTCTCTCTTGCTCTCTGTCTCTCTTTCTCTGTCTTTCTCCGTATCTCTCTCTCCATCTCTGTCTGTCTCTATATGTCTCTATCTCTCTGTCTGTGTCTCTGTTTGTCTGTCTCTTTCTCTGTGAGCGTCTTGTCCATCTGTCTGTCTCTCTCCATATCTCTCCCTCCATCTCCCTCTGTCTCTGTCTCTCTGTCTCTATCTCTCTATATGTCTCCATCTTTCTGTCTGCGTCTGTTTCTGTCTGTTTGCCTCTGTCTCTGTTTGTGTGTCTTGTCTGTCTGTCCGTCTGCCTTTCTCTCTCTCCCTCTGTCTGTCTGTCTCTGTTTCTGTCTGTCTCTCTGTCTTTCTGTCTCTCTCTATCTCTCTCTGTCTCTGTCTCTATCTCTCTCTGTCTCTCTGTATGTCTGTCTCTGCATCTGTGTGTCTCTGTGTGTGTGTCTTCTCTCTCTCCTCTCTCTCTCTCTCTCTCTCTCTCTCTCTCTCTCTCTCTCTCTCTCTCCTTCTCTTCCTGCCTCCCTCCCTCTCTCCTGCCCCCCCACCCCTACTTCCCATCTCTGTCTCTGTCCGCCAGCACCCAGGCCATATGGTCAACCAAAGCACCTGAGTCCACCATAGCTGAATTCCACAATAGTCAGGGCTCTGGCAGAGCAGTCTCATGAATGAAGAACAGAAGGACCATGAGATCAATGGGCCAAGGCTGGTCTAAGAATGGAAGGCCTTGCTATCATCCCTTTTATTGTGGGTGCACCCAGGCCAGTCCCTGTGCCCCCCCATTTACATGGAACTCTTTGATTGGCTGATGAGGATGAACTGAGCATGGTATCACTTAACCTCCTACTATCCCCAAGTCATCTCCCCAGCTGCCAGCAAATGAGGCAGAAAAATGAAGGGGCCTGGCCCGATTTGAGTGTGACCAAGGATCCACACACGTAGTGCTGGATAAAGTGTTGGCAATCATGTCCTCTCAGGCTGAATCAACCCAAAAGAGGTCAGCCATGCCTGTTCCCAAATGGTCCACCAAGGTAGCACTATTCCATGCCAAATCCTGACTAAGACAGCCTCCTTTCCCTCTAGGACCTGGCGAATTGGCTGGTTAACCAGTTCATCTTCCAGGAGGAAGGAGAATTATACTTCCCTTGGTTCTTGGTACAAATAATCCTTCCACATTATCCACAAGGGAGGGATCATTCATGGGGTCAATGATTGACCCAGTATGTAGACTACCCTGCTGGAAGCACATAGCAAAGTTTCTTTGCCCTAGTCCATTGGGAATTCCTGGGAATAAAATTCCATCACCATTTTCAATCAAACAATGAGCATTCATTAATGGCTTCCTGTATTCCGGCACTATGCTTGGCAATGGGCACACAAACATGTCCTCAAAGAGCTTATATTCTAATTTGTACTAGGCAAGGATGTCTCATAGACCCCCTCCCCTGCTGAGAAAAAAATATAGCCTAAGGGAATGTCTGGACTCTAGGCTCCTGCCTCCAATTTCTATCTCAGCTAGGCATTTGCCACTCCCAAGGCCTTACATGGCTGGTTTGTGGGGGGTATGTGACGCCTCCACCCCAGAGCTATGGAATCTAGAGCCCTGTGCTTGAGTTATAGAACTAAAGCTTACAGCCTTTACATCCCAGCAACTACCTGTCTTTCAAGATGGGACAATACTGCCAAGCTTTGCAGTCTACAGGGATTTGGAAAATAGCGGGAAGAAAGTGGGATGACAAGGGCAATAATCCTTCTTAAGGATTATTAATATTCCTTAATTAATTATTAATTAATCACCCTTATCCTAAGGAAAAGACAGGAAGGGCTCAGGAAGGAAGGAGGATAGGTGTCATCCAAAGTCATGAGTCATGGGTCAATAACGGGTCATAACCATTATTGTAGTAATTGTCAACGTTGATATCTGATGGCTTACCATAAACAGGAATAATGTTCAGAGGATGCACAGCTGGGCGATCCTGCCCAAATTTGGAGAGTCAAAATGCCAAGAGGAATATGGGCTTATGACCCAGGCTGCACTCAGACTGTCCCCTAACATCTGAATGTCTTCTGACTCAGTTGTTGTTCAGTCATGTCCGACTCTTTGTGACCCCATCTGGGGTTTTCCTGGCAGAGATACTGGAGAGGTTTGCCATTTCTTTCTCCAGTTCATCTTACAGATGAGGAAACTGAGGCACACAGGGCTAAGTGACTTACACAGCTAGTAAGTGTCTGTAGTCAGATTTAAATTCAGGTCTTCCTGACTCCAGATCTGGAGCACTATCCATTGTGCCACCTAGCTGCCCTTTCCTGATTCTGGGAACCTCTGGATCTCAACCTCTTAGTACCCCCTCACACTCCCTGTATGAGTCCCACCACCTCCTAATGGCTCACTGCCACTGCTTTCACTGACCCTCCAGACATGGTGCTGAACTTTGGAAGTGACCAAAATCATTATCTGAATATGGGTATCCCATGATAAATCCTGACTTAGGTCAAGAAGAAGCAAACAGCTTAGCACCGCCTGCTGCTCTTGCCAGAGAGGGAAGATGAGACAGTGGTCAGTTTGTAGTAGCCTGACGTAGAAGAAAGGCCACTGCACTTGGAATCAAAGGGAATGAACTTGAACCCACGCTGTACTAGCTCTGGTGAATGTGGGTAAGTCCGTTTCCTACCCAGGCTATGGTCTCCTGCAAAAGGAAAAGTTGGACTGGGTCAATCAGTCAGACAACAAGCATTGATTAGGCACCTATTATGTGCCAGGGGATTCTGAATCCTATCTAGGATCTCATGATAATAATTACTGCCAATATCAGATTGTAAACACTACAAAGTGCTTTACACACTTTTGTCTGAAACTTCCCACAACCCCATGAATAATTACCACAGGACTTGGTAGTCCCACTCACCTGATGAAGAACTAGGCCTTAGACAGTTTAAACAAGTCTCTCATAGCAGCACAGGTTGCAGGGTCAAGAGTGGGATTTGATCCCAGGTCTCCCTAACTCCAAGTGCAGTATTGACTTTCTAGGATAATCGAGACCCCTCTTCTGACAACCCTTGAGCTTTTGTATGGTTGCTGTTAAGGCACAGACTAATTCCAGCACTCAAAGCCTTAGTTCCTCAAGTAGATGCCCGTCACTTGGGAGCACCTGGCTAAAGGAATGGGACTGCTGATGGGAAGCATCCGTCACAGCCAGACCAAACGTGGCCTGGCTCCCGAGGGTCAGTGTGTGGCTTAGTATAACCATCCCTAAATGAAATGGAAACTCAAAAACGATGTTCCACTCAGTCAATGCTGGAAATCAAGGCAGATTACTCAGGTCCCCTGGTGGACTGGATTGACTGAATTACTCAGGCTAGCTATTCATATCAGGGCCTTGGATCAAGCTGCATTGCTGGACAGATCCCCAATTAACTGAAATAGTAGACATCCATTTTTGTTGTTGAATTGTTTCGGTTGTGTCTGACTCTTCATATCCCATTTGGGATTTTCTTGGCAAAGAGACTGGAGTGGTGGGCCGTTTCCTTCTCCAGCTCATTTTACAGATGAGGAAACTGAG
Source organism: Phalanger gymnotis (assembly GCA_028646595.1). NCBI lineage: Eukaryota > Metazoa > Chordata > Mammalia > Diprotodontia > Phalangeridae > Phalanger > Phalanger gymnotis. The sequence goes on from CM053622.1 coordinate 764,510,930, forward strand.
GCAAACAATGAAATGACTTGCCCAGGGTCACACAGCTAGTAACTGAGATCAAATTTTATCTCAGGCCTTCATATATGTGTGTATGTATACATGTATTGTACATACACACATATATATATACGTATATGTGTGTACATATATGTTCTATATACGCATATATACATGTGTGCATATATGTATATATACACAACACATTCTATTTATACAAAATACATTCTATATATGTATATGTGTATATATGTATATTCACATGCATATATATTATACATGCATATGGATAAGCACATATATGTATTTATATATAGACACACATACATATGTATGTATGCATATATAATTTCCTGGGCTATAAACCAAACCTTGGGTTTAAAAACATATGTACCTGATGCAGTCAGTCAGTCAGCAGGTATTGATAAGCACTCGCTGTGTGTCAGTCACACCACACTAAGCTCTGGGGACATGAAGAAGGAACTCAGTGTAGTAGGAAGGCCGAATTTATGATCTCAAATATAATCATGTATATGTTTGAATGGTCCGAAATTGCAAGGTATGAGAGATTCTCTAAGGAGAAAACAACAAGAAATTTATTTAGGCCCCACCGCAACAAAAACTTGAACCAGCCTCCCCATTCCAACATCTTGACAAAAAGACTCCAGGCCCAGAAAGCCCATTTCACAAGGGCAACTAGGAGGCCACAGAAAAACAAGATAGTGTTTAGCCAAATCATGTTCACTGGCCTCACGTTCCTGCTCGCACTCTGCTCGCACTCGGGTAAGCCCTGCCTCCGCAGCTTCTGGCTTCCACAGCTTCTGGCTTCCACAGCTTCTGGCTTCCACACCTTCCGCCGCTGCTGCCGCTGAAGTTGTCTCCTGGCTCACCCCTCCTCGCAGCCGAGCTTCCGGCGGTCTCAAGCCCCGCCTCGATGACCAGAGACCATTGGTTCCCAGCTGGCCCCTCCTAAGTCACCAATCCACACCCACACAGGTTTCACACCTGACAGGGCCCTGGGCCTAGGGCTTAGCACTTAACAGCTGAAAGTACTTCCACTCAAAAGAAACAAAAGCCATGCTAATGAGACAATTTTGCTTAACAACACACTCAGTCTAATGATAGAAAAGACATGTAAATAACTCTGTATGTACACACTATATACAAGACAGTCTAAGGAAGGTCGTGTGAAGGGGGAGGCCTTGGCATTTGGAGGGGCCGGGAGAAGCCTCCTGCTGAAGAGAGAGTCAAGTCTTGACAGAAGAACTCCCCCAGCCTTGGAGTGGGTGCCTTTTCTTCTGTACCTAATGTCCTCACCTGCCAAATAAGGAAATTGGCCTAAATGATCAATGAGGTCCTTTCTAATTCTAATACTGTTCCCCACAGTCTCCCCCTCATATCTATGACCTAACGGCTCTCCTTAGAGGTCATCCAGTCCAACACCCTCATTTTACAGATGAAGAAAATGAAATCCAAAGAGGCCAAAATTCCCCAGATAGTGAAGTGACACAGATAGAATTCAGATCAAGAGCCACGGGCTTCAGACTCAACCCTGCTTCCCCTGTTTGCTCAGCCTGGTATGTTCCTAGGCAAGCCAGTCAGAGCAGCAGTGAATACAGGCTGTTTTCAGGAGGCATTGTGGGACAGCCTAAGCCTTGCACTTGGGAATGCTCACCTCTGCTACTTACTGGACTTGTCACCATAGCCAAGGAGCTTCAAGTTTTTAAGCCTCGGTTTTCTCAACTGTAGAATGGAGATAATACTTATACAATACCTTCCAGGGTTGTTGGGAGAATTAAATGTGCTATGGCTGCTTTGCAACTATAAAGGGATCAGCAAATGCCAACCATTTATCATCTTCATCATCATCCCCACAAACAACATACTGATAATATTTCGTCAGGCTCTGTCTGATGCCGCCCATTGCCTGCCACATAAGTACCAATGTTGGCTTTTGCTTTCACCATACTGGGAGTGGGTTTTGATGCATAATGAACTATACAAAAGCTCTAGGGGTAAGTTGGAACAACCATCTCAATGACCACATCTTGAAAGCGTCAGCAGGCTATAGTGGATTTACTAGTCTTTCAGTCAAGAATGACCTGGGTTCAGATTCTGCCTCCATCCCATATTGGCTGTGTGGCCCTGGTCAAGTCTCTTAATCCAGAAGTGATCTCAGGCAATGCTTGAAGACTTTCCTCACCTACACCAATGACATCACAAGCCCTCCAACCTTCCAAAAAACATTGTCATAAAATGTTTTTATAAGAACATCATTATATTCTCTAAACCATTCCTAAACTGAAGTGATATCTCATTTGGTATAAGTCCTTCAATATCATTAACAAAATAATAATTAGCATGTATTTAACACTGTAAGGTTTGCAAATATTTGCAAATATATTTTAATTTGTAGTTTGTAAATATATTTTATCCTCACAAACAAACCTGGGAGGTAGGTGCTATTATTATGCCCATTTTATGGATGAGGAAACTGAGGCAAGCAGAGGACAAATGACTGGCTCAAGGTCACACAGCTAATTAATGTCTAGGGCCAGATTTAAACCCAGGGCCAGTCTTCCTGACTCCAGATTGAGCTCTCTCTCCATCGTATTGTTTAGCTGCCCCAAACATAATCAACATCTTCTTATAGCATTGGAGAGGCTAGAGATGAAATGAGAGGTCACCAAGTTGAACCACATCATTTTTGTTGTTGTTGTGAAGTGAAGAGGAATTAAGAAGTCTCTTGATGAGAGTGAAAGAGGAGGGTGTGAAAGCTGGCTTGAGGCTTAACATGAAAAGAAAAACTAGGATCTTGGCAAAACTGGTCCCATCACTTCCTGGCAAATAGAGGGAAAAGAAATGGAAGCGGCGTCAGATTTTATATTCTTGGGCTCAGAGATCACTGCAGACAGAAACAGCAGCCAAGAAACAAAAAGACGCTTGCTCCTGGGAAGGAAAGCTATGACAAATCTGGGTGGCATGCTAAAAAGTGGAGACATCACCTTGCTAACAAAGGTCCGTATAGTCAAAGCTGTGGTCTTTCCAGTAGCGACGCATGGCCGTGAGAGTTGAGCTATAAGAAAAGCCGAGCGCCACAGACATGATGCTTTCCTTTCGAATTGTGGGGCAGGAGAATTTTGAGAGTCCCTTGGAGAGCAAGGAGATCAAATCAATATTTAAAGAGATTAATTCAGGCTGTTCATTGGAAGGTCAAATACTGGAGCTAAAGCTTAAATACTTGGCCACCTAATGAGAAGACGGGACTCATTGGAAAAGACCCTGATGTTGGGAAAGACTGAAAGCAAAAGGAAAAGGGGATGGCAGAGGATGCAATGGATAGATAGATAGTGTCACGGAAGCATGAGCTTGGACTTTGGAAGACAGTGGAGGATAGAAGGGCCTGGTGTGCGATGGCCCACGGGGCCATGAAGAGGATATGATGCCAGTCTTCCTGACTCCAGGTTCAGCCCTCTAGCCATTGTATGTTTCTTAGTGGCCTCAAATACCATTGAGAGACTGGAGATGGGGGAATGGGAGGGGAAATCAGAGAAAGGACTTAGGATGACAAATTCTGTGACAATTCTCACTCTAGTGGATTTAGGGCCGGAAGAGAGCTAAATTCCCCTAGCCCAAGCTAATTTTCCCTTTGATGGAATGGAAGCCCACAAAGGAGAAAAGACTTAATGCTATAGGTTCCTAGGAATTACAGCTTGAGGGGCCCTTAGGACAGAGTCATTGTGGTTACAGTGACAAGAGGGCCGAGGGTAGAGTAAAAGGAAGTGGGTTGGAATCTCCTCTCTGCCACTTATTCTCTGTGTGACTTTAAGCAATTCACTTACCTCTGGGTCCTCAGTTTCCCCTTCTGTAAAACTGATCTTAGTTTCTTTCCAGGTCTAAGATTATGTTTCAATCAAATGATCTTATTTTATAGAAAAAGAAACCGAGACCTAACAAGAGTCTTCCCTTTTCTTGTTCTTTTTCTTTTTTTGATAAGGCATAGGGGGTATGAGGAGGTATGAGGGATAGAAATAAATGCTTGTTGACAGAAGAAAAGCAAAAGAAAATAAAAATTATATTAAAAATTAACCATATATGTCTTGGGGAGGGGGAGGGGAGAAGGGAGAAAAATTTGGAGCTCAAAATTTTGCAAAAGTAAATGCTGAAAACTATCTCTACATGTAATTGGAAAAAATAAATATTATTAAGAATAAAATAAATGAATGCTAAAAATTTTATTGACATGTAACTGGAGAAAAATAAGATACTATTCAAAAAAGAAAAAATAATTAATATTTGAAATAAATAGTATTTCATATTTTAAAAAAATAAAAATGAAGCATATACAGGGAAAATTACTTTTCCAAGATCACAGAAGCAGTTAACGAAAATGAGATTCTAACCCACACTCTCTAACAGGTCTCTTTCCATATCATCTCACAGTCTACAGCTTTTGCTTTTAACCCCCTAACACCACATTGGCCGCCTGCATTTATCAAAAACTTACATGTTTCAAGCCCTATGCTAGGGATAGGAGATAAAAATGACAAAACAATCCTTCCCCTCAAGGAACTCCCATTCTTTTGGGAAAAGATACAACATGTTAGGAGATAAATCAAGAGATCGTAGAGGCTCTGCTTGAAGACCTGTTGTGATGGGGAACAGATCAATCCCCAAGGCAGCACATTCCACTTTGGAAGAACTCTAATCCTTAGGAAATATTTCCTTTTGTTAGGTGAAGCTCTGTCCCACTTGTAACCTCCACTATCTTATGATCTTCATTTTATTCTCCAGAATCAAGAACAAGCCTGCTTATTGAAACAGACTTTCCTGCATAGGTGAAAGACCTTTATTCTGACTGCTTGCAAGATACATTGCTTGGCATTGAAATGCTGACATTCAACCACTGCCTACCTTGGCATTTCAAGTTTGGAATTTTTCTCTGTCAAAGATCTCTGAGACCTGGACTCCGATCTGAACCCCACTACTATGGGCAAATCAAGTAATCCCTTTGGATCTTGTTGCTTTATCTATAAAAAGAAGGTTTAAGATAGAAATGATCTTCAATGTCCCTTCTAGCTCTCAGTCTTGTGATCCCAGTTTTCCAGACAATCATGAGTAGGTCAGTGACCAACTCCATCAAAGATAGGTATAGTCAGGCTTTCTAGAAACTGATCTAGAAGAGTATGAGTTATTGTTTGCTGTTGCTTTTGATTCATTTTAGTCGTGTCTGACTCTTTGTGACCACATTTGGGATGTTCTTTGGTTTCTGGAGTGGTTTGCTGTTTCCTTCTCCAGTTCATAAGATGAAGAAACTGAGGCAAAGAGAGTTAAATGACTTGCCCAGGGTCACATAGCTAGTAAGTATCTGAGGCAGGATTTGAATTCATGTCTCTCTGACTCCAGGCCCAGTACTCCATCCACTAAACCTCCCAAGAATATGGATATCCTATGACAAATCCTGACTTAGAATCAAGAAGAAGCAAACACTTTACCATGGCACGATGCTTTTGCCAGATCTGGGAAATCAGGTAATTGGCGATTCTTCATCAAGGTCCTGAAGGAGCCCCTTCACATTGATTGGAAGGTAGAGGAGATTCTCAGTAAGCATGCTGTATGTATGCCACAAATTGTCTACACTGTTCTGTATCTTATTTATTTCTTCTTAAAGAATTCTGATTTCCAATCTAATTTCCATCGGATTATCTTCTTTTAAAAAATTGATTTCTCTTTCAAATCATTCTGAGCCTTCTTGCTATTATTCTATGATCTCTGAGGAATCAGATTAATTCATATGCATTCTTGTTTTCTTTTGTCATTGAAAGGTTTTGGTTTTCTTTCCTTTCAGAAATCCATTTCAATAGAAAAAGTACCTGCTATATTCAAGGATCATATTAGACCCCAAAGCTACAAAGCCGAAATAAAATACCCCAAGCCCTTGGCAGTTATATGCTCCAATGGATTTAGTGTGGAACTTGGGGTCCAGAAGAGCTGAGTTTGAGTTCTGCTTCAGGTGTTTATTAGTTGTGTGACCCTGGGAAAGTCACTTGACCTCATTTATCCTATTTCCTCATCTGTAAAATAACAAAAATAATAACACCCCTCTTCTAAGATTGCTGTGATGATCAAATGAGATAATATTTGTAAAGCACATCCTAAACCATAAAGTTTGATATAATGTTAGCATAATGTTAGTAGTAGTAACAGTAGTAGTAGTAGTGGTAGTGGTGGTGGTGGTGGTGGTGGTAGTGGCAGTAGTAGTGGTGGTAGTTGTAGCAGTAATAGTGGTAGCAGTAGAGGCAGAGCCAAGATGACTCTGTTAAATGAAGGAACTATCAGAGCTCTCTCACAAATTCACTAAAAAAGTGAATCTGTGAAGATTTGAGACAGTTAGAAGCCACTAGTAGACTGAGAGGAGTAGGAGCACCAGGCACACGGAACAACACCAGACCAAACCAACTGGAAACAGCAGAGGAATCCAGCCAGGGGGCTGGTCTGGGAGAGTGCTGGGTGAGTGAAATGCCGGAGCAAGAACAGGCCCAGGGCAGAAGTAGCTTTGGCCATGATTGAGCCCCAGGTCTCTCAGCCCAGGACTGGAGTCTATAGGAGTGCAGAGCCTGTGGCTGTGGGAGCAGCTAGCCCAGAGGCCTCCAACCCACAGTCTAAAGGTCCAAAACTCACCTTCTTGAACCTCTGGGAGCCATGATGACCAGGTAAAATGGCTCGTATCCCTCCCTTGAATAAACCCAGAGAACAATACATCAGGAGAAACATAGGAACCAGAAGGGGGGCTTCAGTAGTGAGAGAAGTGGGAAAGAGGGCCCTTCCTGTGGTAGTGGTGGAAGGAGACTAGTGCAGGAAGAGAAGTGTCCCAGCAGCCCTCACCTCAGCAGAACAAAGAGAGTAACTTAGCCCCAGGGGGTGGAGCTAACGCCAACATCAAGACCCCACACACGGCTTCACACAGCTAGGCGAAGTGGCAGACACCAGCACAGACAAGAGCTGAGACCACCCATGCTGTAGAACAGTCCTGGGGAAGAGGAGACTCCCAGCAGCCAGACCACCCCTCCCTCACACATCACAAAACCAGAGGCAATAGAACATAAAGCTAGTGAGCAGACCCACAGATTCCAACACAAGAAACTTGAGACCGAGCCCCCTGAATCTCAGAAGCAGAGATCCACTTTAGAAACCGGAAGGGGGAAAAACACCATGAAAAAACACGCTAAAAAGCCAAAGACCATTGATTCATATTATGGAGACAGAGAAGATCAAAATACCAAATCAGAAGAGGACAGCATTGACACTATACCCACATCTGAAACCTCAAAAGGGAAAGTGAACTGGTCTCCAGACCAAAAAGCATTCCTGGAAGAACTCAAGGAGAACTTTATAAACCAAATTAGGGAGGTAAAAGAAAAAATGGAAAAAAATTCACTGACAAAAACAAATCTTTAAAAAGTAAAATCGGTGAAATGGTTAAGGAAAATCAGAATATAAATGGAGAAAATGTCTCATTGAAAAGTAAAATTAACCAAATGGAAAAGGAGATAGAGAAGATAAAGGAAGAAAACAAAACACTAAAAACTAGGACTGGGCAAGTAGAAGCTAATGACTCTATGAGACATCAAGAATCAATCAAATAAAATCTAAAGAATAAAAAAACAGAAGAAAACATGAAACATCTGATTGGAAAAACAACTGACCTGTAAAATAGATCCAGGAGAGACAATCTAAGAATTATTGGTCTACCTGAAAGCTATGATGAAAAAAAGAGCCTGGACAGTATCTTCCACGAAATCCTTAAGGAAAATTGCCTGGAGATCCTAGAACCAGAAGGTAAAATTGTCATTGAAAGAATCCATCCGTCACCCCCTGAAAAAGATCCCCAATTGAAAACTCCAAGAAATATTAAAGCCAAATTCCAGAACTACCAGGTCAAGGAGAAAATACTGCAAGCAGCTAGAAAGAAACAATTCAAATATCATGGAACTACAGTCAATATCATGCAGGATCTTTCAGCTTCTACATTAAATGACAGGAGAAATTGGAATATGATATTCCAAAAGGCAAAGGAGCTTGGACTACAACCAAGGATCAACTACCCAGCAAAATTGAGCATAATTTTCCAGGCAAGGAGATGGACATTCAATGAAATAATGGAATTCCAGAACTTCCTGTTTAAAAGGACAGAGCTCGATGGAAAATTTGATCTCCAAACACAAAATTCAAGAGAGACATAAAAAGACAAACAGAGGGAAAAAAACCCCTAGTTAATCAATAAGGCTAATTAGTTACATCCTTATATAGGAATGTTTTCTTTTATACATGTTTCTAAAATGGTGGCCATTGTGTAGAGTGGGGAAGAGTAGTATGATACCTGTTTATTGTCTTTTCTAGAATTTTTAATCATTTTTCTTTCTGCTTTTATGTAGATTTATTTGTGTGGGAGCCAGATTTAAATCAAGCCTTTCTCTCTTAGTTTGTTTTGAATTTCAATCTTTTTCTACAATATTCTCTGTAGTTTATTTCAGGTTTCCCCCCTCTGTCTTCCATGCCGTGGTATGCATTTTCCCCTCCTACATAGAACCCCAATGCTTAGCCACTTTAGCCTTCTCAAGTTGGTTTCAGGCTGAGACTCTTCCTGTATAAACTGCACCAGGAGAGGACTGACAGGAGCCGTTTTAGTTTTTTTTAATTATTATTTTTATTACTAAATAAATGTCATGCAAAATGGACCTTTCTATATCTCCTGAGGCAAGCCCTCATCACTTCATGTTTGTATTATTACGATAGCCTTCTAGTTCCTCTGCTTCAAGTCTCTACCCAGTCCAGTCTGTCCTGCATTCAGCTGTCAAACTGATCCTCCTGAAGTACAGATCTGACCATGCTACCCCCTATTCGACACACCCTCTAACCTCCAGGATCAAATGTGAAACACTCTGTCCTTTAAAATCCTTCACAACCTAGACCCTTTTACCTTCTAATCTTCTTACATTGTTTTGTCCTCCACGCAAATTCTTTGTGATCCCAGGACACTGGTATTCTTGCTGACTTCACATAAGGTACTCCATCTTCTGATGCCATGTCTTCTCTCCGACTGTCAGACAGCTCTCCCTCATCGCCTCTGTCTCCTGGCTTCTCCAGATTCCTTCAAGCCTCAGCTGAATTTCTACTTTCCAAAAGGAGCCTTTCCCAACCTCCTGTAATACTAGTGCCTTCCTTGTACTGATTAATTCCAATTTACCATGGCCAGAGTTTATTTGTACATAGTTTTTTGTATGTTTTCTTCCCACATTAGACTGTCAGCTCCTTCAGTGTAGGACCTTTTGCCCATCTTTTTTTTCCCAGAGCCTAGTATAGTACCTGACATATAATAAGCATTTAATAAGTACCTATTGACCTGAGATTTAATTTGTTAATAGAACAGAAAAAGAATGGTATGAAAGTTCAGATCTCTATTGTGTGCAGCTTGCTTTTCTTTTTAAGAATATAATAAGTTCTATCTGTAGTTTTCAAAGCTAACCTGCTTGTACGTGACCCTTTCTAGCCTTCTTCAGTTCTACTCTCTTCATTTAAAAAAAAAGATGCTTCAATAGCCCTCTTTTCTTTCCTTCCTTTTTTCTATTCTTTTTCCTCTTTTTCTTTGAAGCCCTATTCATATGCTACTTCATTCTCCCACTCATCCATCTAGGAAAGAAAAAAAGCGTAATAGCAAATAATTATAGTCCAGCAAAACAGGATCAATACTTTCTGCCTCCTTTAGGGTCTAAGGTGGTCAAACTGAACCACCATGGTGATGGGGTTATTTGGAGGTCTCCAGACCTTAAATTTGAATTATGAGCCACTTAGCCTACGTACACTGTGCATGTGTCCCCATGGAAGGTTCGGGATGGTTAAGAAGAGTAGCACTTTAGGTAGTTTGGATCTCTTCTGTTATTTGGCTTTTTTCTGTATATATTTTATTTAATATTTTAGTTTTCAGCATTGATTTCTCCAAGATATTGAGTTACAAATTTTCTCCCCATTTCTACCCTCCCCCCATTCCAAGATAGCATATATTCTAATTGCCTTGTTCCCCAGTCAGCCCTCCTCTCTTTCACCCTATTGCCCCCATCCCCTTTCCCCCTACTTTCTCGTAGGGCAGGATCGATTTCTATGCCCCATTGCCTGCATGTCTTGTTTCCCAGCTGTGTGCAAATATTTTTTTTTTATTTTTTAAGCATCTGCTTTTAAAACTTCAAGTTCCAAATTCTCTCCCCTCTTCCCTTCCCACCCACCCTCCCTAGGAAGGCAAGCAATTCAACATAGATCACACCTTTATCATTATGTAAAACACTTCCACAATGCTCATGTTGTGAAAGGCTAACTATTTCCTTCCATCCTATCCTGTCCCCCTTTATTCAATTTTCTCCCTTGACTCTGTCCCTTTTCAAAAGTGTTTGCTTTTGATTACCTTCTCCCCCTGTCTGCCCTCCCTTCTATCATCCTCCTCTTTTTATCCCCTTCCCCTTGCTTTCCTGTGGAGTAAGATGCCCAATTGTGTGTATGTTATTCCCTCCTCAAGTTGAATCTGATGAAAGTAATATTTGCTCATTCCCTCTCGCCTGCCCCTTCTTCCCTTCCAACAGAACTGCTTTTTCTTGCCACTTTTATATGAGATAATTTACCCATTCTATCTCTCCCTTTCTCCCTCTCTCAATATATTCCTCTCTCACCCCTTAAATTTATTTCCCTTCAACTCCTCTAATACTGAAAAAGGACTCCTGAATTACACACATCATCTTTCCATGTATGAATGTAAACAAAACAGTTAAGCTCAGTAAGTCCCATATGAATTCTCTTTCTTGGTTACCTTTTCATGCTTCTCATGATTCTTGTATTTGAAAGTCAAATACAAATTTTCTATTCAGCTCTTTTTTTTGATCATGGCTCTTTTGCCATTTGGGTTAGTCTGTTCTTTAAGGTGTTATTTTCTTCAGTATTTTGGGGTCTCCTTTAGCAAATCATTGAATTGTTTTTCATGATTTTCTTGCATCACTCTCATTTCTCTTCCCAATTTTCCTCTACTTCCCTTACTTGCTTTACCAAATGCTTTTTGAGCTCTTCCATGGTGTGAGCCCAATTCATATTTTTCTTGGAGGCTTTTGATGTAGGCTCTTTGACTTTGTTGACTTCTTCTGGCTGTATAATTTGATTTTCTTTGTCACCAAAAAAGGAATCTAGAGTTTGAGTTTGAGTCTGAGTTTGAGTCTCAGTTCATTTTTGCTGCCTGATCATGTTCCCAGCCAACTACTTGACCCTTGACCTTTTTGTTAGGAAATGACTGCTTTAGAGTAGAGAGTACTTTGTCCCAAGCTTTAGGGTCCAAGCACTGCTTTTTTCAGAGCTACTTCTACTCCACCGTCACCCCAGGCTCTATCACAGCAGTGCTCCTCCTCCCCCAAGAACCACCAACCAGGGCTGCAATTCAGATCCAAGCAGGGCACAGCAAGAGAATCTGCCTTTGTGCCCACAAAGTGCTCCTTGCATTCCCACTCTGATCTGCTGCTAGATTCCTCCCACCTTGTGAGCCAGGGACTCCTGAAGTTGCTGATGCTGGTGCTCTGGAAGCAGTCTCAGGAGCTTCCTGCTGCTGCTACCCCCACTGCTGCACAATCTCCTCCACCCCAGAGCTGGCGGCTGGACCACTCTGAACTCAATCCCACAGTTTCCCTCTAACCCGCTCTTTGGTGTTTGTGGGTTGAGAAGTCTGGTAACTGCCACGATTCACTGTTTCATGGCCCCAAGGCCTTCTCTTCTGTTATTTCAAACAAGTTTTGTTTTGAATGGAGGTGTTACCATCTTCTCTGATTGAATCAGTCTTAATTATTGGAGATTTTGTACATTTCTTCTGTCAGAGTAGTGGAATTATACTCAAACCAACCACTCTGCCATCTTGCTCATCACATGACCTCCACTTCTAAGGTTTCAGTTGGGACATTTAAATTTGAGTAAAATGTTAGCACTTTTAGAGCAGGAACTGTTTTGGTTTGAGGTTTGTTTGTCTTTCGACCCCTGCCTCCCACCCTAAGACAGTACCTACCAAATACTCAAATACTCCAATGTATTTGTGATCTCATCAATTTGGATGTTCCTCCAAGGAATGCAGATCTAAATCCATCCATACCTATACAGCCTGCAAGCCCTTTGGTAAGTTCACCATAGGATTTCCCACCCACTATGCCTTTTCTCAATTTGTCCTGACATCCAAAGATGTCAATGGAACATTTTGGCTAGGCTTAATAAGTGCTTATTGGATTGAATTGAATCAAATTGTGTTGCATAGCAGCAATCTCGGTGATGTGAGGTACTGGTCATACTGCCACAAATGGAGAAGGTCACAAATCAAGCAGTACATACCAAGCCTAAGGGTGAAATGCAGACCTTCTGCCCAGCCAGGAAAAGACTTGATGATTCAAGGATCTGTGATTTTATGAGTATGGGAATTCTCAGATCACAACCTATTTATGACTTAGCAGATAGCTTTCAAGAGTGCCACCTGCTTCAATTGGGGAATGGCTCCTAATAGCACTGTTGTACTATAAGAAATCATGAGCAGGATGGTTTCAGAAAAACCTGGGAAGACTCATATGAACTGATGCAAAATGAAGTGAGCAGAACCAGGACATTCCACATTTGCATAATAACTTCAATATTGTAAGGATGATCATCTGTGAACTGTGAAACTATGAAAGACTTAGTTACTCTGATCAAGACTGTGATCCCAAACAATTCCAAAGGATCCATGATGAAAAACACTGCTCACCTCCAGGAAGAGAACCGATGAACTCTGAGTGAAGATTGAAGTATATAATTTTTTACTTTCTCTGTTTTTTGTTTTTATTTTTTGTATGTTTTTATTTTTCTATGCTTATTTTCTATGTTTTTATTTTTTTGTTGGTCCAACCTCTTTATTTTTTATGTTTTTATTTTTCTTGTTTGTGTGTGTGTGTGTATATGTGTGCATGTGTGTGGTTTTTTGCAGCATGACTAACGTAGAAATGTTTTGCATAACTTCACATATATAATCAATATGATAACGTTTTGCTTTCTCAAAGGGTAGGGGAAGGGTAGGATGGAGGGAGAGAATATGGAGCTCAAAATTACAAAAACTGAATAGCAAATTATTTTTATATGTAATCAGGAAATAGTTAAAGAAAGAAATAAAAATATATATTTAAAAAGAGTTCCCTCCCCCGCAAAAAAATGCACCTTCCTATAGACAACCTAGTCATGGACTTTTTCAAATTTTGTTTAGCTGGTCCTCAGACAAGAAATCCAATTTGTCACTGGCCTTGTCCTTGAAGCTTCTCCAGTTCGATCATATCTGCCAGAGCTAGACCTCTGCTAACACAGCCTTGGACCGCCTAGCATCATTTTCATGTTTCTATGAGGCATTAATGGAGGACCTAAGAATCCCAGCATAATGAAGCTGGCAGAGGGATCAGTGGATCTTATCCAACCCATTCCTGAGAAATAATTCTTTTTGCAACATACCTAACCGACCTAATTCCCTCTTCTGCTGTTACTGAATGTGTTCTATCCAGTCTTCTTGCATATGCAGGGCTCCAATGTTTCCAGTGGACAATATCATCTCAAAGTTCTAGAACTGGACGGGTGCTGAGGGGCCCTCTTATCCAACCCCCTTTACATTATAGATGAGGAAAGTGAGAGCCAGGGAAGTAAAGTGACAGGATTATTGATTTCTTTTTTATTTTAATTGTATCAAGCATTTATCTTTCCTTCCCACTTCTCCCACAACTGAACAATTAAAAAAAACAGCAACAACAAATGAAATCCTCATTATAAATATGCATAGTGAAGCAAAACCAATTCCCACTTTGGCCGTGTCCACACATGTGAGTCTCACTCAGCATATTTAGTCCATCACCTTTCTGACTGGAGGTGGATACCATGATTCATCTTCAGCCCTTTGGACTCATAGCTTATGGTTGCATGGAGGATTATGGATTTAGATCTGAAAGGGAGCTGAGAAGGCATTGGTCCAACTCCTTCATTTTATCAATTAATCAATAAGCATTAATTAAGCACCTACTATGTTCCCGGCACTGTGCTGGGTTCATCATTTTCCAGATAAAGAAACTGAGGCTCAGGAAAATGGAATGATGTTAGAAGGAAACTCAGAGGCCATCTGGTCCAACTCTCTTTTACAGATGAGGAAACTGAGGCCCAGGGAGATAATGCAGCTTGCCCTGACAGGTGAGACTAAGGCTGGGAATCAGATTGCATCAGCCTTTTCTTTTTCTCATCATGCACATTCACACTTTAAGGTTCTCTTCATGATGAGAGGCACATGTGAAAGACCACTTACTTTCAGAAGTCCAGAATATTAAAGGCAAACTCTCCAGAAGCTGGGAGGCCTGGGTAGGCAGTAGGAAACAAGCAGGAAGCCAATTCCAGGTAAATAGACCAAAATCAAGATTCGAGGATTCAGCACAAATGGACGAGATGGGCATAAAAGAGATGCCTAGAACCACAGGCTATTAGAACTGGAAATGACCTTAGATGCCATCCAAGTCAAGCCTCTTAGATAGGAAAGACAGTGCAAACCACCTAGTTTAACCCTTTCACTTTACATCTAGATAAGGTAAGACCCAGGCAAGGGAAGCAACTCTTTCAAAGCTGTGCAGCAAGCTAGCACTGGAGTCAGAAGTAGAACCTAAGTCTCCCAACACCAAGTCTATTGCTCATCCAACCAAACCATGTCGCCTCCATAATGCCATGGAAGGCCTCTAGGCACCTAGCACAGACAAGTTGGACCACAGATGTGTTAGACATAAAATGCTAGTGCTGGAAAGGTCCCAAGAGGTCACGTAGTCCTCTTTTAGCAGAAGAAGGCTCTAGGTTGTTATAGGAAATTCTCATCTTCTGAAAACAGCTTTCCATTGTTTTACCTTGGTAACTGAGTCCGTGTAGACCTTGTAAGGAGAGTGGGGAAGAATGAATGTGGAGATAAATGAATGTGATGTAATATTATTACATTGTAAGAAGTGATGAAAGGGACAGAAATCTGGAAAGACTTGTATAAACTGATGCAGAGTGACAGTTTATACAATAACAGCATTGCAAAGTCAAACAACTTTGAAAGATTCAGAACTCTGATCAATGCAGTGACTAATCCATGTCTCCAGAGGAGCAACGATGAAGCACGCTACCCTATCTCGGCAACGAATCAAGATGCAGAATGAGACATAATTATGTTTTGGACATGGCCAATGAAGGAAGGCGTTTTGCTTGAATATGTATATTTGTCACAAGGGTTTTGAGTTTTTTTAATGGGAAAGCGGAACATAAGAAGGAAAATTAACTAATGCTTGTTAATTAAAAAAATAAAATAAAAGTTACGTTAAAAGGAGGGGGTGTGAAGGGATAGCAGGGGATGCTGGGAGCCCTACTCCAGGAGGCAGCTCTGGGACCTAGAGAGCTGGGTGTGTAACCTCAGCCAGCTTTCACTGGCATCATATTCGTTCCACCATCCCCATCCTTCCTGGCCTCCCCCACTTGAAAGAAAAAGAAAAAACAAAAAAGAGCTTGACTCTGCAGAATTCACACCTGCCCCGCTCAGTGATGGGGATAGAGGCATCCAAAATAGAGGAAGGGAAAGAAATTCCCTTAATAGACATTTTCATTTTTCAAACAGGCTCATTTCATTGCTCATCCCATCTCAGGGCAGTATGAGCACACACACACAACACACACACATACATTCAGGGACACACCCTTGCATGCACATGCACGTGCAGGCTGGCACATAGCACTACAGAGGGAGTGTGATGCAAGGAAAGGACGCTAGATCTGGAATCATGTAACCTAGGTTTACGCCTCTGCCATTTACAGTCTTTGATGCCTTGGCCAAGTCAATTAACCTCTCTAGGACTCATTTTCCTCATATGTGAAATTATAAGTTGGACTACATGACCTCAATGGTCCTTTCCAGCTCTAAGCCCATGCTCTGATACATATCTGTGTGTATGTACATGTAGGAACCTATGTAGACATATGCATAAACACACAAATACAGACACCGCATCATCTGGAAAAGCTGCTTGGTCACAAAGGGAACAATGAGTAACGAACTAAGTCCTCAGCCCCAGATCCCTAGTGAGGAGGGTTCTAGACACCTCAGATGCTTAGTCCTGGTGTAGACCAACATCCCATCCAAAATCACCCACCTATACATCTCCTATCCCCATACCGGGCCCCACAAGATAAAAACGACTGCACAAGGGGAGGAAGTTGGAGGCAGGGCTAGACAAGCATGAGGGTGAAAAAGATTTAGGGGTCCTCAAATGACCTGGAAGTCAAAAAAAGTGATTGGGAACATAGATTGCATTGAAAGAGGCATAGGATCCAAATAAGGTAAGATATAATGGGGGAGATGGCTCTACTATAGTCATGAGAATTAATAGATACAGAGTTGTAGGTGCCTTAATTTTCTATGTAATGGAAGCTAGAGAGAGGATTGGTGACCCTCTTTCCCTCAAGGTTATTACTATAACTATAGAAGGTAAGGTCAGTTGACAGAGGTAACCAGGTATTAATCCACTAATGATCACAAAGCCTTGAAGTGTGAAGGAATTTCTCTGATTCAGTTGGAAAGGCAGTTACCCATTGGTCTAGGCAAAGATTGTCCGTACCACTAAAGACCTGTGAAAAGCTAAACCCGCCAAGCACTAATCATAGTTAGAATAATTCCAGAGTTCCAGATGTTTCAAACAGGAAGCGATTGTGTGGAATGACCCCTATGCCTTTCCCAGAGCGTGGCAAGGAGGGGAGGAGATTTTTCTCTCCCCCACCCACCACCCCATTGAACCACGGTGTCTAACAAAAGAATTCTTTTCCTAGTAAATTGAACAGTTTGGAGAGTTAAGCATTTGAAGTAGGAATACACACTCTCCAGACAGGTAGAGATGCAGATAGACAACTTTCAAGGAAGAAGCAGCTTTAAGGAGTGAGGCTTCTGGCAGTAGAGAAGAGAGCTGCTTATGGATTCAAGACCAAACTAACCCTGGCAGTCAAGATGAACTGCAGAGAGAAACAGAGCCAGGAAACTCAGTAGGATTCATTGCCCAGCAGAGATCCCAGGGACAAGGGGGCTGGGGATGGGGGGACAGAATAGGAACTTCAGAAGAAGATGAAGGAAAGGGTGCCCTTTAGTACTAGATGTGGGTTGATTTGGTCACATGTATGTGTGTTTACTACATATGTCCCTCACTCTTGTACCTTAAGCTAGTGCTCCCAATGGACTCTCTTCCTCATATTCTCTCTCTCTGCTCCCTCCCTCCTTCCCTCCCTCTCTCTCACCTCTCTCTGTTTCCTCTACCCCTCCTCTTTTAATAACTCTCTGTCATAGACATAAATAAATGTACATACAAACAATTACCTATATGACCTATGTGAATATATATATATACACATATATTTATACTCAGTACACATATACATTTATGTGCACACATACATACACACACACACACACACACATATATACATATATTTGTGAAAATGGATCCCAGGTTTATAGGGGGGATGTTTTGAAGCTACTGTTCCTACTATTGCTATCACTGGAGTGGAGTAAATAGGGCACAGCGCCTGCGGTCTAGAAGAATTGAGTTCAAATCCTACCCCAGATATCAGCTAACTATATGATTCTGGTTAATTCACTTAAGCTCTACGTGTGCATCAGTTTCTTCATCTATAAAATAAAGAGAACTGGACTTGATGGTTTCTGAGGTCCTTTCTTGATTTAAATCTGTTATTCTATGACCCATCTTAATAAACGTCTTCGCTTTGAGATAACCATGTCTACTGGCTCACCATTAGAGGTAAGCTAACTTGTGAGCTCTAACTGTAAGAGGGTTGACCCCATAGACCAAGTCAAGTACCATGGGTTCATAGCCATTCCTCTGGGGGTCCCAGCCTGTTAAACCATGAAAGTCAGATTGGGAAGGCAGCTGAGAAGGGGCTCTACATTCAGATAAGCAGGGGAGAAGTGATGTGAGCCTCCTAAGATCACACTGAGGGTGAGTCATGAGAGCCAGATTCAAATCTGGATCATCCATTCTAACCTTTTACATATAAAGAAACTGAGGCCTAAGGAGCTTAAGTGATTAGCCCTGGATCACACAGGGAAATGTCAGAGGGAGGAATTCAAACCCAGGTTGGCTGACTCCAGATTCCCAAGACTCTTTCCCCCCATGAATTGAATAATACAGTTATCTTCAATATATTTCAAGCCCCCAAAATATTCTTTAGCCAAGTTAGTTTGAGAAAGACCGAGTTACGATTTCCATGCACGGTGCCTAAATGTCATCCACCAGACTCTCATAAGCCTAACGTGCACCATTATGCAGAAAGAAATAGATCTTGGCTAGAGGAAAAAGCCATGGATTTAATTAGCAGATCATCATCATATATAATAGTGACGATAAGAATAACAAAAATGACAGTGATGGCGATGATGGTAATGATAGCTCACATTTACATGGCACTTTAAATTCAGCAAAGCACTTTATATGCATTACCTCATTCAATGTGATAACATGATCCCCATTTTACAGATCGAGAGACCGAGGCCCAGAATTCAATGACTAGCCCAGGATCACATACCTGGTAAAACAATGAACATAAAGCACTCTGCAGAGTGCTTAAAGTGGTGTCTTTTTTTTTTTGGTCCATTGTTGTGATTTTATTGTCACAAGGAACTCCCAGTGTGAAAACTCCCTCCATCAAGCTCAGTAACTCATGTGTGAGTCTTAATTGCGTTGGGAGGTGCAGGTGGGGGAGGGCTCGCAACTTAAGAGGTAACTGATAGGTTAAATGATTTGTCAGGGTCATACAAGTAATATGTGTATAAAGGGTAGACGTGAACCTCCTGGTCCCCAGGCTGTCCCACCATTCACTATATTATTCGGTCACTCCAAGCTTTCTGTGGGTTTGCTATTATCATTGGTTCACAGATCAGAAACAGGAATAAGGCTGAGTCGCAGCACAAACATTGTCCCACAATGCCATAGGCTGAAAGTCTAATGCGTGATGGACATAAGAAGACCTACAGGGTCAGGGAGGGAGAGGTCTCTGTGGGCTGGGGGAGTTAGGAAGACCTGGTTGGATGAGGTGGGATCTTAAAACCTTGGTTGACATGGAGCGGAGCATTTCTGAAGAGATGAAGGGCTTAAGAAAAAGCCTGTCATAAGCTTTTACAAGGTATGTCCCAGGACAGTAAAACCAGCTTGATTGGAGTGAAGGGTCTTTATTTTTTTAAAGAAAGAAAAAGGGGCAGCTTGATGGTGCAGCGGATAAAGCACTGGCCCTGGAGTCAGGAACACCTGAGTTCAAATTCAGTTCCAGACACTATCTGTATGACTCTAGGGAAGTCACTTAACTTGAATTGCCTTAAAAAAAAAGATAGAATTAGAAACAAAGGTGCATTGGAGTTAGTTCTAACTGGCATATGAGAACCAATTGTTAAATTTTGAGCTTCAGCATTTACACCCCGGAAATTGTCAAATGCTACAAATCAGGGTTCGATTAATTATTTTGTGGATTTCCAGATTTAGGAAATTCATGAAGAAAATGTTAATAATGCATATTAAACTTGAAAGTGTGTTATACTTTTTCTTTTGCAGAAATCTAGTTAGTAAACATTCACCAGCTCACTCCTGGTTAGAAAGGACCTTAGTGATCATCTAATCAATGTCCTCATAGTGGAGAGGAGGAATTTGAGCCTTGGAGGAGGGAAGTTGAAGGTCACAGAGTGAATCTGCGGCAGAGTCAGGACAAGGATTCTTGTCTCCCAGGCCAATAAGAGTAGAAGAGAAATTTAAGGTCACACTGTGAGTTGGTGGGAGCGTCCCCACCTAGGACTTTTGGCTTTTGGGTCAAGGCTGTGGATTTAGGAGCACAGTGAAATACGACTCTCAGAACCTTAGAGCAAGAAGATACCTTCAAGCATATCTAGTCCAATTCGTTCCTGACTAGTAATCTCCTCACCAACAACTGCACTTCAATGAAGGGTAACCCATTATGCCCAGAGGTAGCCAAATTCACTGTTGGATAATTCTAATCATTAAATAAGTTCAGATTATGGAGGACCTCAAATACCAGACTAAGGAGTTAGATACTGATTTTGTAGGTAGTAGGGAGGTTATGTGCCCCTTTGGCATCCCTCAAAAGTCAACAAACTATAAACCATGCCTCCAGCTGGGACCTGGCTCCCCTAGTACCCTTTGGCCAGGTACAGATGTGTTAGCAGGGTAACTTCCATATAAATAAGTATCTATGAGTCTCGGGGATCTAGGGGGCTCCTTGAGGAGCTGAATTGCCCAAGGAATGTCCTGGGATTGCAATATTTCACTGAACCCTAGTCATGTGACCTTGACATAATGGTTTTGTCTTCTTGTAGAAACAGGAAGACCATTTTCAATCATATACAGTATTTTCTTCTTTGCACGGAATGGTAAAGGCAATAAACAATACGTAATGAAGATTCTACCTCACAGCTGTGTACCTGCAGCCTCTCTCAGACCCAGATAGCCACAAACGATGCATACATAGGCCATTCCTGAAGCCATTCTAGGTTATTTCTTTCTCCATACCCTCTTCTTCTCTGACTGAGCAAAGGCATGAAAGGAAGAGAATCCAGACCACTCAATCCAATGAACATTCACTAAGCATCTACTATGGGCCAGATACTATGCTGAGTGCTTGGAATACAAAAAGGAGTAAAAGACAGTCCCTCTCTTCAAGGAGCTTACATTCTAATGAGGGTGACAACATGCAAACAAATATATAAAAAGCAAGCTACATGTAGGATAAATAGCAAATAAATAATAGAGGGAACGTTGCAGAAGGGTTCCTGTAGAGGGCAGGGTCTTAGTTGGGACATAAAGAAAGCCAGAGAAGTCAGGAGTCATATTGGAGCAGGAGAAGAGCATACTTGGCTTAGGGGACAGCCAGAGAGAATGCTCAGAGCCAAGAGGTGGAGTGTCTCATTTGTAGGACAATCAGGAGGCCTGTGTCACTGGATCAGAGAGTACATGGGAGGGTTTAAGAATAAGAAGACTGGAAAGGGGGAGGGAGAGAGAGGGCTAGATTACAAAGGGCTTTGAATTCCAAATAGAACAGTTTGTATGTGCTCTTGGAGACAACAGGAAGCCGATGGGGTTTATTGAGTGGAGGAGTGGCATTTTCAGACTCACATTTTGGGAAAATCATTTTAATGGAGAAAGAGTTGGAGTGGGGGGAGACCTGAGACAGGCAGACCCACCAGAAACTATTATAATAATCAAAGTGTGAGGTGATGAGGGTCTGCACCAGGGTGTGGGCAATGTCAAAGGAGGGGCACATTCATAAGATGTCCCAAAAGTGAAATTGGTAAGCCTTGGCAACAGCTTGGATATGGCGGGGTGCGGGGGGAGATAGTGGGGAATGGCGGATGACTCTTAGGTTGTAAGCCTGAGAGACTGGGAAGGTGGTGTTGCCCTCTATAGTAACAGCGGACAGAGCAGGCGAGTAAAGTTTAATGGGAGAGATAATTAGTTCTGTCCTGGACATATTGAGATTAAGATGTCTACTGGAATCCAGTTCAAGATGTTTGAAAGGTCATCAGAGAGACTGGGCAGGAAAGGTAAATTTGAGAATCATCAGCATAGAGATGGTAATTAAATCTATGAGAGCTAATGAAATCACCAAGTGAAATAGTATACAAGGAGAAGAGGACCCAGGACAGAACCTTGAGGTACGCCTATGGTTAGAGGGCATGTTCTGGAGGAAGATCCAGCAAAGTAGACCAAGAAAGAGCAGTAAGATAGGAAGGAGGTGAACCAGGAGAGAGGGGTATCCCAAAAACCTAGAGAAAAAAGAATATCAAGGAGGAGTAATCAACAGCATCAAAGACTGCAGAGGGGTCAAGGAGAATGAGAGTTGAGAAAAAGCTACTGGATCTGGCAACTAAGAGATCATTGGCAACATTGGAGAGAGCGGTTTCAGTGGAATGATGCCAGAAGCTAAATTGTAAGATAATAAGGGGAGAAAAAGTAGAGTCACCTATTGTAGATGTGGGTTTTTTGAGGAGTTCAGCTACAAAGGGCAGAAGAGACATAGGGTGATAGTTATTCAGAATGGAAGGATCTAGTGAGGGCTTTAGGGGAATAAGGGAGACATGAACATGTTCACAATTGATGTTTGACTCATATTTCTAGGAGGGATACTCTTTAGTTGGACATTTAGGAAACAAGGACTCAAGGCATGGAGCATGCACTTGAGACCTCCAATCCTTTGGTTCAGTACTATGTCACTGAACTGCATCTTTGCATCTCACCATGGCTAATTTATCACTCTTAAATCAAAGAGAATGGACTCAATGGCAGATCCCAGAAAGAACTTACTGCCATTCCACTAGGGCATCTCTCTGACTTTTTGACGTGAAGTTCAAATTTCCAGTGGCCAAGAAGTATGTCACCCCCCATCCAACTCTTCCAATCAGGAAATGTATTTGGCTGTCCTCTCCTTTGCCCCAGACATTCTAGTAAAAAAAAAGTTGGGAAGTGAGGTGGAGAAGGAATGAGGGTATTACAGAGAATATTCTAAAATGTACCATTTCAGCTCCTAGAGAAGTAAGTGTTGAGGAAGACACTTGACCAGAATTATAAAAGTATAGAATGTGAAACGTAAGAAGTGGAAGAGATCTTGGAATTTAGAATGCCAAAGCTAGGACATAGACCATCGCCAAAAGTGAGATAGATGGCCTCAGATACCCTTTGCTCAAAGTCTTCAAACAGATCTTGGATTACCACTGATCAGAAATGTTGTCAGAGGAATCCTAGGCAACTAGATAATCTTGGAGGTCCCTTCCAGCTCCAAGGTTTCGTGAGTCTGTCACAGTTAAGTGGCAAAGAGATCTTACAACTTGACTTGTCAGAACTGGAAGGGAGTTTACAAAGGAATGTTAGGACTGGAAAGCACTTTAGACATCATCTGGCCCAACCTATTCATTTTATAGAGGAAGAAACTGAGGATCATATAGGAAAAGTTCCGATTGTAGGTTTTTGATAGGAATCTGTTGCAACTGAATTAAAAAGGCTTGCCTGGTGTCACTCAGCTAGATCAGAAGATATGGGAAGTCTGGCTCTAAGGGGAAGAACAAGAAAGGGGGACAAGAAAGGGGGAAACATGGTATTTGCAACCTCTGTGTGGTTCAGGGGTGATTGAAAGTGGAGGGAGATGGAGAATTTGGAAGAGATAAGAGGTTGAATATACCCTAAATAGCTTCTTGTCATCTTTTTAGAAATATGGAGACAGAAATAGAAAGTGATTTGCCCAAAGTCTCATGGTGAGTTAATGGCAATGCCAAGATGAAATCCTAGAATTTTCAAACTCCCAGACGCCTTTCTATTTACCCAGCTTCATCATTTTTGCCTTGGACCAGCCCTGCTCAGGATCTTCCCCACTCAAAGCCCCCAGCATGGGAGGGTACTTAGTCATTTTCCAATCATGTCAAACTCTTCATGACTTCTTTTGTTGTTTTCTTGGCAGAGATACTGGAGTGAATTGCCATTTTCTTCTGCAGCTCATTTTATAGATGAGGAAGCTGAGACAAACAGGGTTAGGTGTCTTGCCCAAGGTCACACAGCTACTAAGTGTCTGAGGCCACATTTGAACTCGCGTCTTCCTGACTCCAAGTCTGGCCCTCTATTCACTATGCCACCTAGCTGCCCTATCCCCCAGCATGGACTTTGCAGGGTTAAAACGAAGACACTGGCATGAGGTTGCTCCCAGTGGCAGCCGATGAGAACATTCAAGGGCACAGAGTGTTCCTTGCATTGATCATCATGTCAGGGCACTCAGAAATCCATCCCCAGCTTGCTCCCAGGGAAAGAGCAATAATATTTAGCATTTATATGGTCTTTTCATCTCCAACTGGTAACTAATGAATTCTCAGAACTCCCTCGGCCATGCAGGTCAGTCTCATTATCCCTATTTTACAGATGGAGATGCTGAGACGCCAGCATTGCTGCGGGCAGCGAATGAGCTCTGTAGATGTAATGGATTCACCTGAAACAGAGACCTGGGAAAAACAATGAGAATGATCTAAGAAGCAATGTAGTTTAGGAACAAAAAGCTCGATGAGTGAAAGCAATGGGTGCACGTCTTAGCTCTACTGCTTACTAGCTGTTCAAACTTGGCCATGTTAATAGTTTTCAGGATCATAGATGCAGAGCTGGAAGGGGGCTTAGAGGTCATCCAGCCCAACTTCCTCATTTCACAGATGAGGAACCAGGTGCCCACAGATATCAGGTGACTTACCCACGGTCACAGACTTAATCAGAGCAGAGTGTTGAGACTGTTTCCCCAAGTTCAGCAATCTTTCCATTGTCCTGACCTTCAGCTTCCTCATTTCTGAAATGGGTGGGGGAGGAGTTTAAAGTAGATGATCTCTAAGGTCCTTTCTAGCTCAGAATCTATGATTTTGTGATCTCATGAAGTCAAACGTATGGGAGGTCCCCAAGGTTGGGAAAATCCCCTTCCCTGGCTCCACATCTAGGATTGTCACTGAGTCTACATTATGCCTAATATGTCTGTTAGGATGCTTCCTCCCATCTCCCCATCCTCTGCCACCAGTGAGGCAACCGGGGCACTAAAGAAAAAAGCATCCTACCTAGGGAAGATTTGCCCAGATCACTAGGTTGATGGGAGACCAGGCCAGGGAGGTCAGGGTCCTTGAGACAAGAAAGACCTTCTGGGGCAAAGCAGGCAATTGGGGGAGTTCTCGCCAAGTGCCCAGAGCATAATTCCATGCAAGTCTAATAGCAGGTAGGTAATAGGAAGAAGTAAAATCAGGCAGATGGGAGGTGATGGGAGGAAAGCTCAGGGTGCAAGCATCAGGGCCTCCAAATCTCTGTACATGCATCCCTGGGAAAAGAGGGAAGCTCTCCAAAGGGATGCAGCAGTTGTGGACCCTGGGGCAGAATCACTACTACCCAATCTCTGCCATGATCTCCATGCCCAAGACCTCAGACAACTCATAGCAAGACATAGCAAAACATTTTCCCAAGGATGTATAAATACAATGAAACACAGAGACATACAAGGAAAACCAGCTGTGAGAGGTTCATTCTCTCTCTCTCTCTCTCTCTCTCTCTCTCTCTCTCTCTCTCTCTCTCTCTCTTTCTCTCTCCCTCTGCGTGTGTGTGTGTGTGTGTGTGTGTGTGTGTGTGTGTGCTTAGCACAGTGTCTGGCAACATAGTAGGTGCTTTAAAAATGCAAGTTGCCCAACTGATTCCATCCATCTGCCTCTGCCTCTCTGTCTTTGTATCTCTGTCTCTGCGTCTCTGTCTCTTTCTGTCTCTGTCTCTCCCTGTCACTGTATTTCTCTCTGTCTCATTTTGTTTCTCCCTCTCTGTCTCTCCTTTCCTATCTTCTTTCCCCCTCCCTCTTTCCCTCTCTCTTTCCATTTATTCCCTCCAAGAGAATAAAAATCAGTAACTTCAGCATAGAAGGCCAGCCTTACAAACAACAGCTAGAAATTTGATTTCTCCTTCATGGAAGCCTCAGAATGAAAAAAAAAAAAGATAGTGCCCCTTTCAGGCTTATTGTCTACCCCGATTGCTTCAATGCCTCCACAATTTAGGTGCCCTGATCTGATGTCTTTCCTTTGGTAACAGAAAACAGCATCATCTCAAGGAGGTGTAGCAAGAACCATTGAGAAATAGCTATAGGGACTGAGGTCAGTTTGTACTGTCTGGCAGGAGGGAGAGGGGAAACACAACCCATTATGGAACAACTAGGATACCAGGCAGGAAACCAAGACAGGGTTGCATTAAGAGAGGCAGAGTTTCCAGAAATAAGGAGGTGAGAGACCCTTCGTACTCTGCCCTCAGAGTATAGACCACTCAGTACTCAAACCACAACTGAAGTATCATGTCTAATTCTGAAGACCACAGCTCAAGAAGGATAACAGTAAGTGGCAGTGTCCAGAGGAAGGCACTCAGGATGCTGAAGGACCTTGAAGGAACTGGGGACATTTAGCCTGGACAAGAGAAGACGTGCTGAGGACATGATTGCTGTCTTCAAGGCCATCATATGGAAAAGGGATTGGGTTTTTTCCACCTGAGTCCAAAGCATAGGACCAGGAACAGTGGATAAGAGTTCCAAAGAGGAAAAATTAGACCGGATGGCATGGAAAGACTTCCTAATAATTTAAGCTGCCGACAAGGGGAATGGAAGTCTTCTCTTCCTCTCTAACCTCGGTGGTTAGACATGTCAATTATGCCATAGTGGGGATTCCTTTCAGGTATAGATTGGATTAGTTAGCCACTGAGATCCCTTCTGTGATTCTATAATTCTACAACTCTCTGATTAGGACTGAGTAATAAGGGACTCAATTATTGAGACTGACAGTTAAGACTCATGCAGCTCCCACAGCAAAGTTGACAGGATTGGAGGGATGGAGCTCCCCTCCTGGTGCACCTTAACTTCCTTTCCTAGGAGCCAATAGTGGCTACATACAAGTGGGCCCGCTGTGCAAGGTTGATCCCTTGTTGTCTGGTCAGGTCCTGTCTTCCCTTGCCATCTTTACAGGATAAAACACATGGACCAGGGTTGGTTATAAAAAAAAGCCTCAGAAGTGCTTCTTTCTCTCTGAGCATAGGGGGTAATTTGTGTCTCAGCCACTGATTTCCAAATGCTTTGAAATGCATTAAAAGATAAGATTTCCTTAGGTAAGGGGCCACCAGTCACAGTAGATGGATGTTCTCCCCTGGTTCTCACCCAGCGTGACCCAGTCAAACGGGTGCAGGGATATTAATGTGTCTGCCTCTGATGCCCGGTAAATATGATTTCAGCAATCACGAATGGGCCAATTGGCTATTAAA
This sequence comes from Phalanger gymnotis, assembly GCA_028646595.1. Classification (NCBI taxonomy): domain Eukaryota; kingdom Metazoa; phylum Chordata; class Mammalia; order Diprotodontia; family Phalangeridae; genus Phalanger; species Phalanger gymnotis. The sequence continues at coordinate 764,537,854 of CM053622.1, forward strand.
GTCAGGAGTTAAATTTGGTTTTTTTAATGTTAGAATAAATCTGGTTCTACAGAACCAGCCAGGACAATTATTAAATCACACTACCATGCTGTCAGGTCTTGATTGGGGGACATTATAGATGGCCCAGATACCAGAAGATTGTGACATATACTTGATGCATGGGGCAGCTGCTTGCTCTTCCCCTAATGGAGAAAGGGGGCATTGACTGCACCCACCCTGAGGATCTGAGTGACCTCTCCTCTGGACAAGCTGCAGAGGAGATGGTGCTTAATGAAGTGTAGCCACTGGAGATTGGGTGTCAAAGAGAGAGCAAAAATTCTATCATGTCATCTTAGAGAGGTCAAAGCCTGGGCAAAGGCTTCCTGAAGGCGAGGCCAGGGGTGAAGCCGCCAGCGACCATGGCCAAGGCTGGGGCCAGACGAGCTCCAGTATGAACTGTGGCCAATAAATGAGATGTCTGGCTGGGGAACATGGGAGCCTCATTTCTCTATCTCCCTTATTTGGTTCTGTCAATGGCACCACCCTGCTTCCTTGCCCAGTCCCCCATATTGGAAACCTCCATACCTTCCTTTACCTCTCATCTCCAGTTAATTGCTAAGTCCTCTCTTTCAGCCTCTACAACATCTCCTGTATTTGACCTTTCCTCTCTATTCTCACTGCCACCACCCTAGAAAAAGCCCTCATTGCCACCTGCCTGGACCCTTCCAGGAGACAAGCTTTTCCACCTGTGCTCTCTTCCTTCTCCAAACAATTCTGAACTATTATGCTGCCAGAATTATTGTCCCATGAAAACAATCTCCTCCCTTCTTTGTAGAGGTGGGAGACAACAGGTGTGTATACTGTCAGATTCAGTTGATGTGTGGGTTAATTTACTGAATCGCTTTTTTTCCTCCTGTTTTACTCTTTGTTGCAAGGGGTAGTCTCCTGAGTAGAAGATGGGGAGGGACGTATTTGAAAATAAAATCAAAAATTGTCAGCAAAAAGTTAAAATTTTCTAACAGTTTCAAAATCCTTCTTATTCATAGATCTTATTGTGACACTGTTCTTCAAAACTTTTGATGGCTCCTTATTGCTTAGAGAGTAAATACCAAACTCCTTAGTTGTGACAGTCAGAACCTCCATCATCTGATGCCATCCCACCTAGTCAACTTTATTTCATACTATTCTTCTGTATATGCAGTCCCCATACTCTCACTAGCCAGATTGGATTACTCATCACACTTCAGGCATGTGCCCCATTCTTTCACATCTCAGTGACTTTTCTAGCCCATCTAATCCCATCTTCCACCCTGCTCCTACTGCTGATGCACCCATAGACCTTTTCACCTTGGGCCTGTGTTGGTAAGGCAAAATGGGCTCCTTAGCACTTCAGGAGTTTGGCTTTCATTTACTTTGAGTGATTCAGCTGTTTCATTTAATCTTGTTAAGTGCTAAGCCCCAGGCCCAAAGCCCTATCAGGTGTGAAACCTGTGTGGGTGTAGATTGATGACTTAAGAGGGGCCAACTCAGGAACCAATGGCCTCTGGTCATTCAGGCAGGGCTTGAGGACTCCAGAGGCTCGACTGCGAGGAAAGGTGAGCCAAGAGACAGCTACAGCTGAAGCTAAAAAAAAAAAAAAAAGCTGAAGCCAAAGCAGGAGCTGCGGAAGCAGAGCCAACTCGTGTGTGGACCTAGGAGCGCGAGCAAGGACTTGAGGCCAGTAAATATGAATTGGTTTAATACCGTCTTGTTTTTCTGTGGCCTCCTGGTTACTCTTGTGAGGCGGGCTTATTGGGCCTGGAGTCTTTTGGTCAAGATGTCGGAATGGGGAGGCTGGTTCGCGAATCTGTTGCTGTGGGGCCTAAATAAATGTTTTGATGCTTTCTACTTAGAGAATCCCTCATACCTTGCAGTTTCAAACCATTCAAACGTATATATGATTATATTTGAGATCATAAATTCGGCCTTCCTACTATAGGGCCACAGCGCATCCAGCCACCTATATGTACCTTCCCACACCCTTCCACTTTCCGGCTTTCTAACCTCTTGCTCTGGAAAAGATAGTCAAATTTACACTCCCATTGCTTTTGGAAAGGGTGTGTCAGTTTGATTCCCCAGACAAATTCTCCCTTCCCTAAGACTACTTATCTCCCATGAGAATGCCAGCTCCTTGAGACTGGACAAATGTTTCATTTTTGTATTTGTATGTCCAGTTTGTAACAAAATGTCTGACACATTTTAAATGCTTGATACATGTTTTTTTCATTCTTTCATTCATTCAGCCTCCCTACTATCCATTCTTCAAGATTCAAGCATGGCATAATCTAAGGGCAATAAATACTTTTTTATGCATTCATTCATTCATTCATCCAGCACTCCCATCCCTCCATGTTTCAAGGTTTAGGCCTATCACATAGTAAATATTTTTTCATTCATTCATTCCTTCCTTACTCCTATTCCTCCATGCTTCAAGGTTTAAGCCTACCGCATAGTAAATGCTTAATAAATGTTTGTTGTTGTTTTTTTACTCCTTCATTCAGCCATCCTTCCCTTCATATTCATTCTTCAGGGCCTTTTCCTAGGTTGAATTAAATGGCCACTTATGTCTCTTCCAACTCTGAAATTCTGGTACTTGGGAATAATATGCTTTCTCTGCAGCCTTCCTGAATTGCCCCTGCTAAAAGTTATCTTTCTCTCCTAGTAAGTTTCTGGACATAGACTTGGCCTTTACACTTAACCATATCCTAATTGGTATTACAGTCATGTAATAGCTTCCTTGCTGCACAATATGCTCCCTGAGGGCAAGGGCCATCTCTGATTCATCTCTGTCAATGCCTCTTAGTCTCACACATAGAGGATCACACGAACTCTGCATCATTAAGTGTTCATTGATTTGAATTTGTAGGATTGAATTTGTTGAATGAAGTAAAAAGGGCAAACACAGGTGGGAGCCAAGTGAAAGCCAAGTCAGCTAAAACACAGAACTGGAAGACAGGATTGAGCAGAACCAAGCGGGATGAATGACCAGGACACCTTGGCTGGAGAAACTTGGGTCAGAGCCACTGAGAAGCGAGCTTTGGAGCTAGTAGTAATAATTATAATAATAATAGCCCACGTGTATATAGTACCTACTATGTGCCAGGCACTGGGCTAAGCACTTTACAATTATTGTATCATTTGGCCCTCTTGACAACCCTGCCTGTACCTCTCTCATTTTGTATACAATTAGGCAGTGTAAGTGACTTGCCCAAGGCAGGACAGCTAGCAGGTATCAGGGCTGGGATTTGAGCCCCTAGCCTCAAAATCCAAATCCAGAATTCTTTGCCCTCTTTAACTGCTAGAAGATCAAAGCTTACAGTTCCAGCCCTAGGATCAAATATTTACAGTTGGGAAGGACTTACAAGGTCCTAAATGAGATCCAGAGAGCTCATTTTACACACCACAGAATCCCTGGACCATAAACATTGAGATGGGAGGAATCCCAGGAGCCACCTAGTCCATTTTACAAATAATGAAACAGGTCCAGGGAAGTGACTTACCCAAGGTCACATAGATAATAAGTGACACATCATAACCAATATGGAAATCTATTTTGTGTGACTGTTCATGTGTAATCTGTATTAAATTGCCTGCATTCTCTATGAGGGGTGAGAAAGGAGAAGGAAGGTGAGAACCGAGAACTCAAAATTAAAAACCAAAGTGAAACAAAACAAATGTTAAAAATTGTTTTTACATATAATTGAAAAGAAAAAAATTTTTTAACAAAAGATAAATGACGGAGTGGGGATTTGAACCCAGGCCTGATCCTCGTTCCATATCTAGCCCTAAAGGTAATCTCTTCGGAACTCTATGGACTTGGTTGCTTTGTTTTCACTGTAATGGGAAGGAGAGTGGGAAGGAACAATCCCTTCCTGGGTTTAAGGCTTTGTCCCACTTTGTTTTGCTTTACCTAAGCTTACTGTAATCTCCTCATGCGTGACTTAGGGGTATGATGTAGTAGAAGGTACCTTTCATCAGGGACTGAGGGGTGTGTAAAAGCAGGTGGGCTGGCAGTGTAGTCAAGACGAGGGAAGAGATCACAGATGGGTCTGCTCCAGCACTCTCCAGTTCCCAGGAAGGGTAACAAAACATTGGGCGAAGCCACCAGGAGTTGGAATCCAGCACTGCTTTTGCCTTACCGAAAGCCCAAATTTGCCTTACCAAAGCCCAAAGTTCAGTTTCCAGAGCTCCCACAATGACATTGCCAAGAGAGGTAAAGCCCTGAATTGAAATAATGGTCTGATGTGTCAATGTACTTTCAACCTTTGTAAAGTATCCATGGGTCCATGGGAGGAAGGGGACTAGTATCAGTCAAGACTGATGGGGGCAAAGCGTTTTTGTTCTTTTTCACTCATTTCTAACTCTTCATGACCCCATTTGGGGTTTTCTTGACAAAGACACTGAGAGTAACTTGCCATTTCCTTCTCCAGCTCATTTTACAGATGAGGAAACTGAGGCAAACAGGGTTAAGTGACTTGTCCAGGGTCACAGCTAGTGTCTGAGGCTGGATTTGAACTCAGGAAGATGAGTCTTCTTGACTCCAGTTCAGACACTCTATCCCCCATGGTGCCACCTAGCTGCCTATAAAGTGTTTTTAAGGAGTTTTGGTGTCAGTGAGTAATAGTTTACTTCATCCAAGGTCTCCATTTAGGACAGTAGACTATAAGCTGCTCGATGGCAGGGACTGTCTAAATTTGGTCTTTGTGTTCCCAGCAGCTAGCAGAGTGCCTGGCATATAGTAAATGCTTCAATTGATTGACCAGTAATATTCTTTTCATCTGAGAGCATCCTAATCTTGCCGCCTCCTTGATTAGCTGGCCCTAATAGACTGCTTCTGGTCCTATATTCCTGGAGTGACCCCTGCTGCAGACTGACTCCTCAAAGAGCTCTGGTCCAGCCCCCACCCCTACCCCTAAGCTGGTCTACAGAGTTTCAGTCCAATTCAGATGAATGTCTACTGAATAGCAGGCAGGGCCATAGCGTTGGGCTTGGGGTCAAGGGGTCCCAGATGCAAATCTTAACTCTAACACTCCCTAGCTATATGACCCTGGGCAAGTCACTTAACCTCTGTCCCTCCTGGCTCTTTTCCTGCCATCCTCTGGTCTTCAGAACTATTCCTCCTCCCTCAGAGCCTGGGACCACTGGTGAGTTCCTCCTGGAGGCCCCATTTGTGTAGGGGCCTAGGCCAGCCTGCCTCCATTCCCCTCCAGCCACAGCTTGGGGTGTCCTCTGGTCTTCAAAACTCTGTCTCAGCATCTGATACTCACCCTCACCTTTTTAGCTCCCTTTGGTGTCTCATCTTTCCTTCATTAGAATGGAAGCTCCTTGAGGGCAGGGACTGTCTTTCTTTTGGCTTGTATTTATTTTCTTCCTTCTTTCCTTCCTTCCTTCTCTCTTCCCACTGGTTAGCCTCTTCTGTTGTACAGTAGTTTTTCAGTTGTGTCCTACTCTTCGTGACCCAATTTGAGGTTTTATCGGCAAAGTTCCTGGAGTAGTCTGCCATCTCCAGCCCATTTTACCAATGAGGAAACTGAGGCAAACATGGTTAAGTCACTTAGGTCTGAGGCTGGATTTGAACTTAGGTCTTCCTGACTCCAGGTCCAGAATTCTATCCACTGGGCCACAGAGCTGCTCTAAGCCTATCCTGATCCCTCTTAATTCTAATTCCTTCCCTCTTTTGATTATTTCACTTGTATGTGTTTGTTCGCTTGTTGCTTCCTTGAGGTCTATCTTCTACCTTTCTTTGTATCCCCAGTACTTAGTGCAGTGCCTGGCACACAGTAGGCACTTCATAAATGCTTACTGACTGACACCCTTCCTTTTTTCAGACACTTCCCGGGTAGGATTTGTCTCCTGAGTCATCAGTGGACAAAGGGAGATCTCGCTCCAGGAATTCTCCACTCTGAGGACATCACGGTTCTTTTCTGTACCCTAGCTTTGGGTGGTTATTATCCCACCAGAAGTGGTCCAAATCTGAGCTGGTCCTGCTGAGGGGGAGTAATCCAAATGGGTCTCTCGCCTCCATAATCACTCTCTGGGTATCAGCCATGGCCATGAGCATAGCAATCGCTTCTCACCTTCTCTGAAAGGAAAGCGAAGAAAAAACGGTGGTTAAGACAGGGGCATGTTGGCAAATCCCACTGCCCTCTCTAGGCAGACCTATGCCCGGCCAGTAGACATCTGCCCTGCTATCGAGTGAGGAGACACCTCTCTCCCCTCTCTCTGCTTCTTTCTCTGGGACTGATCACCAAATCCGTGATACGGCTGCTCCTACAAGGGCTATGACAATCCACTCTCTGCAGCTAGGTGGACCAATAGATAGAGCCTGTGCCTTGCATCCAGGAAAACCTGAGTTCTAATCTGCCTCAGAAACTTAGTAGCTGTGTAACCCTGGGCAACTCACTTCACTTGTCTTGGGCTCAGTTTCCTCATCTGTAAAATGGGGATAATAATAGCACTACCTTATAGGGTCGTTGCGAGGGTCACATAAATCAGCATAAGTAACCTTAAAGCACCATATAAATGCTAGCTATTATTATGGATGGCTCTGCCTAGCGTCCCTGCCCTGTGTTTCTGAGCTGTTGACTATCTGACTGTCACACCCTAGGGAGTCTTTCATGCCCATATCCATATAAGTCCCATCTCTTCCATGTCCCTTTTCCACAGTCAGTAGCAGAAACCTTCTTCCTGATTCTGCCAGGCGTTGGCAGAATCCCCTCCCTTCTTCCTTCTTTCCTCAGTCCCTCTGTCCCTCCATTCCTTCCTCCCTTCCTTCCTTCCCTCCCTCCCTCCCTCTCTCCTCCTTCTTTCTTTCTTTCTTTCTTTCTTTCTTTCTTTCTTTCTTTCTTTCTTTCTTTCTTTCTTTCTTCCTTCCTTCCTTCCTTC